>OX578142.1:77736318-78471318 GCA_951213105.1 Amaurobius ferox | reverse complement strand
CCAAACTTAATCAGTACGCGTCTGGTGCCTTTGCATTTTTTACTTTCTTTTTAATGATAGCTTATTTATAGATAATTATTGAAAATTTGAGCACAATGTAACAATAAGCGAGGGTACAAAAAAAATATTGAACTTTTTGTAAAGACTTCAAACTTGATTATCTCAGAAACTATGTTGTGGATTAGGCTCAGGGCTGTCCTGAAGAAAATTATTGAGAGTATGCGGTGCTGTATCATTTGAGTATTGAAATTGTGGGGTTCCAAGCAGGGTTGGCAAGTTTTTCACGAATGACGGTTTTATCCAATTTTTAACCACTGTTTTAACTGTCTTGTCAAAAACCTGTTTTTGACAGAGTTTTTGACATTTGTCAAAAACCTAAAATTTTTCAGCCGGATAGTGAAAAATAAATAATTATCAACTAATATAAATATAAAATAATTAATTTTAGCTAATAGTAAATATATATAAGAATTACAACTGATAAATAATAATTACTTATACAATATTTAGTTTCTGCTATAAAGAGTATATTGAGTATTTCTTTTGTTTAATTCTTCAAAATAAAAATACATTATATTAACATTAACTGTGTTTTAGTAAATTTCAGAAAAAATGCAGTTGAAGGAACATCACTGCCCACTAAGTTATTGAAAAATCAAAATATGTCCATGTCCACCTCACTTAGTATTTTTAGAGAAAACAAATTACTATATATCCCAGTTCTATTATGTAAACAAAATATTATGAAGAGAATAGTTCCTTGTTTTTTATTGTCTAATTTCAGTCCTATTCTAACTCCTTCTTTCCCCAGAGCATACGATAACAGAAAACTAGTTTAGAAGCCTTCTGAACTCCAAGTTTGTTCCTCAGTTTTGAATGAATAAAACCAAAATTGTAAATATTCTTTCTATTGATGCTAAACTGCATGGGCTAGAATGTAAGCTCACCATAAGCTGTTTAAAGTCTGGTTGAATAGATGTTTTAAGACCTTTTCACCATACAGATGCTGTGACATCCTGAACCAGGAAGAAACTTCCAGAGTATGGTGTAGATTCAGCTTCAAAAGCAATTAAAACTGGCAGAAAAGCTGGCTGCACTTCAAATAACTATGTACGAGCTGCTTCCCTTTGCTCGTCAATGAGCAGTTCACCTTTATATACTGGATGTGTTATGTAAGCCAAATAATGAAAGGGTTGTAGATAAGCTTTCATGCGCTGAACAACTGTATTATGATGTGGAGCCAAATTTGAATCTTGGGCTAGGGAAAGCCATGCCCAATAGGAATCAACCAGTGTAGCATTATTTCCTTGTATCATGTCCAGAAAGTCAGCAAGTGGCTTTAACTGCATTTGAAGTTCTTTAACCTGTTGGTACAAGCTGTAGCTATTTACAAGGTTTATGATTCTTATCTCATTGTCATGATCGTCACAAATTTTGACATATGCTAATCTGTTTTTAATCAAACTATTTATGCAGGTCAGTTGGCTGTTTCAGCATGTATCATTTGGAAGCTGAAGCTTCACAGTATCATGCACTTCATGTAACCAGGCAGTTGGAAGGTGATAATTACGAAAGAATTTCTGTATTTCTACTACATGTTTCATAATACCTGATGGTGTAATTTCCTGCCCAAGTAGATTCATCCAGTGGGCACAGCAGCCATATACAAGCAGATCATCATTTTCTTCTTTTAGCATCTGGCACATTTTTTTCTTATTATCACTTACAACACTTGTAACAGTGCAAGCAAATTTATCCCTAGCTAGTTTTATTGACCCCTTTACTTTCTCTTTACAAAACTCTACTGTTTTTCCTTGTTCTGCACAATCACTGGCTTAAAAAAAACAAAAACACTTTACCATCTACATGCAAGCAAGGAGCAATTAGTGCTTCATTGTGAATGTTGGTATATATTTATACAGTTTGCTACACAAAAGATAATTTTATTGCAATTGGCTTTGCAAATGAAAAATAATAAAAATAACATTGATATACATGTAATATAAATATTAATTATAATGTAAGTATTCCATGATTTGAAAAGTAGTTTTGTAACTTAATTTAGACTAAAATTAATTTAGACTAAAATGCCAGCAATGACTGTGGTCAGAAACTTGCAGATGTTTTTGACAGTTTTTGACACTTTCTGACAGTTTACGGCGGGTTGACGTCCAAAAACCAGTTTTGGACATCAAAAACCCAACCCTGGTTCCAAGGGGCGGAGCCCCTGGTAGTGGTGTGAAAGGGGGCCACTGCCCCCTTGAAAATATTTGAATCATTTAGGCCATATAATTGCCATTTTTAAGCTCATAAATCACTTTTTTCACAATACTAATAGCTTAATGCTTAACAGGACATATATTAATATATATATATGAATAGATTAACATGTATGGATCATATATAACTTGGAACGCTTTCTATTTTTTTTTCTTGCACTTTTGTTTTCTTGTAACGTTTCACTTACTCACTTTATTATTACCTACATACATAATTCTCATTCCTTCCTTAATACCCACTAATATTATGAAAAAGTTATTTCCATCATATGACAACATCAGTTTACACTTTTAAAACATTAAGAAAAAAAAAAACATTTGCAACATAGAGAAGAGTGGTCAAAAACTTATAATTACTTCGCTGTCAATTCTTTTATACGTTCACTTTTTAGCTAATAACCTATAACTGTAGTAACCTAGTAACTAATATAAAATATTACTAGAAATAAATATTTGGCACAATCAGCTTCGTTAGAAGGGAGAGGGAATTGAATTGATACCTTACCCAGCTGAAAAAGACTACAAAAGGCTGAACTTCGTTGAAAGTTGCCCCCAATCCAGCAAATACAGAAACTTTCTTGAGACCTTAAGAGTATGTGATGCGTACTCAGTATTTTTCAAAATTTATTGAGAGTACACGGCGCATACCCTTTTGGGACAGTCCTGGTTAGGCTACTTGTGAGCTCATCACTTCATATATAAACAGAAGTTCATTTGAGTCACGTACCTGATGTTGCGATTCAGTAAATGAACCAATGCCCAGATGAAATAAAACAGGATTTTTCTCTCCTGCAACAGAAATTTGCAAATTTTCATATTTTTTGGAGTTATCGTCCCAAGTCCCGATGGAGATATCACTCTGAGACTCGATGGAGTTAACATCCTGAGAAACGATGGTGTTATCACAGTGAAATTTAGTGAAGTTATGACTTCCATTGTTAACCATGTCTTCTGCCGTCAGCCCATCATTCACTTTTTGTTTTTCACTAATGGATATAAATTTTAATAAATTGGTTTGTACGGCCTGAAGTTGTCGTTGATATTTTAGAAATTCGAACAAAAATCAGACTATAACGCTTGGCAGGAAAAAAACAAATCCTGTACAATGGATCTACTGTGTAAAGCAATAGGCTCACCTGTCACCCCTCTTCAAAATCTCAAAACTAAGAGGCATGGGAAGGACGAGATGCTGATAGACACTGATCGGGCCAGGCTGGACACTACGAGTGGCACCCGTTTGACAATATTATCATTTTCTCCCAAGTTCCAAAGAAAGGCGAGGCTTTGTCATCCCGATATCTGGCTAAATGGATTCCTAAAAGCAATCGCTGTGTGCAGGTGGTGTGCAGACTCTGAATGTTAATGATGGGCATCACAAAAGGCACCTAGAAACTAAACATTTGGTGGACATTAAGTATTTTCTTAATACTTTCTCAGCCCAGCCACCCAGATCGACAATGAGCTGAAACAAAGTTTCCTGGGGCCCAAAGGGTGCATCAGGTCTCGACTACCTACATCACTGCACAATAGCAAAAGAAAAGGTAAACGGCACACTGACCCCACACTATTTGTTTATACTGCCACAGTAGTTTTTCTCTAAATTACCTTTTTTTCGGCTCCTGGGGGGGGGGGGGGGGTTTAACCCTAAAAAAAAAACCTCTGGGTGTGCCACTGCTATACTCTGACAAAATTGGCAAAACAAAGTTCCTAAATTTAGCTCAAAATTACCTTATAATATTTTAATTTTAAATGTGTTTAATTCTTATATTTATAAGTAATATGAAAAAAAAAACATTTGGAAATGTCACTGAAATCTGCATTTATACGTGATTTTTGGTTTATCTCATTTTATTGTCCAATATTTTCCATTTTTGTAATCTGTTTTTATCAACTAAAACTTTTATATTAATTTCACTTTTAACTCAGGAATATTAATTTTCAAACATATTATTACTAAAATAAAGGCATATTGGGACAATGGTTGTACAAGACAACCAGATTCAAAACTGCTAAATAAAAGCAATTTTTTTTAAATTTGTTGTTTTTATGTCCTTTTTGTGAAATAAAAAAAAATTAGCAATTTTTTTCTGTTTTTATTTTCTCCTATGTTTCTGTATCAATTTCAATTTTTAATACAAAAATCTGAATTATTCTTTGTTTATATCTTTAACAAAAAACAGACATTTAAAAAACATTTGTTATTGTTAGAGATGGAAAAATTTCAACTAGTTGTGTCTCCTGCCACCCAAATAGCTGCTCAAGAAGTCCTCGGATGAGTCGTACGGCCTGGGTCTTCAACTAGTTGTGTCTATTTGGCACCTAGAGCAAAAACTATATGCAAATTGTGTCCAGTTCAAAAACCTAATTTCTACCCTGGTAATAAGCTAACAGTTAAAGACATGGGATACACTTTACAAGTTAATGACCTCTTTACATAAACTGTTTATGCGGTCCAGGACCCCAAGCCTCCCGGGCACATATGCAAAGCATCCTTTTGTCCGTACCTGTTGGCGGCTTTATTCACAAAGGGTTCACTCTCGGTTTATTCATCAGTTGACATACATTACCCTTCTTTTCCATTTTCTGCTTTCTCAGCAATTTTTCATTGAACTATTGCATAATTACGGTGGCAAACAATAATTTACAGAAAGATTGCTGTGAATGTTTTCCTGCTACAAATTATTTTTGCCAAAAATGCAGAGAAGATTATTAAATGATGTTTACTACAATTCACCAGCATGGATATAACTAGCAATGCACAAATGCATCTCATTAGAAATATGATTTATAGAAAAGTTTTGATTTATGGTATCATTTTTTGTGTGTGTGCATTTCTATACTCTTATATCCATAATTACAATCCAAAATTTTGTATTTTATACAATTTTTTCCTGTTCTCTATAAAAATATGTTTTCACTCAGATTAATTTAAATTATTCAGTATTTCATGATCTTCCTTTTACTGTGATTTTCAAAAGAGCGTATGAAATATTTATTAACATGTGTATTATAAATGTTTTCATTCTAGTTAATTATAGCTGAAATAGTTTTTATACATAATTTTACAGCAATTATGAATTTGATATAGTAATCTAATATCAGTATCGGTATCGGATTTTATATCGGTTCTTTGGTACTCCGATAACATCGGTTATTTGGTATCAGATCTTTTTTGGTTTCGTGACATCCCTACCTTCTAGTATATAAGAAATGCTCTTCTGTCCATTTGTCTGTAGTTTGGTGATGCATTTAGTGAACTTGGCAAAAGTGGTTGATAAAATATCGCAATATTTTGCCCCAGATTGACGAAAATTTTGTCAAAATTGCAAAAATGACACCAAGTTAACAAAAATGACCTCAAATTGATGAATTAATTATTTAAATATATGTATTATATTACTTGTTGAGGATGTTATAAATATTGAAAATTGTCAATTTAGAGTTGCATGAAATATAAGTTAATTGAGTACAGTACACGACCTCTTATCCGGCATCCCAATATCCGGACGCTCCCCAAACCGGAATTCTGCAAAATAATACCAAATTCTACACCAACAAGCGATTATTTGCCAAATATTGCACCAAATAGCGATTTTTTGTTTAAAATCCTGCCAAATGCTTTTTGCCTTAACTAGCAATACAATAAAAAAAAATGATGCTTTGAAACCTACATTTCTCCAGGGTTTGAAATAGGACGCACGAAATTCAAAAATCCTGTGCAAGAATTCGCGTGCACTCACCACTGTGCTGATCCTTCTTAAATTTCGAAAATGAACATGAGGAATTCTTGCGAGAGCAAATGAAAGGCAGGAATGAAAATATTTCGTGGATCCTGTTTTTCCGGAAAGTTCCGCATCTCCGTAACACAACTTCTCTTTTCCGGAAAACATCTGAAGTAACACAGTGTTTCCCAAAAATTTCCTAAGCAGCTGCATACAGCACTGGCGAGACATTCCATTCTTGACTAGTTACGGATATGGCTCCTGTATATATAGGAGTCTTAGTTACGGACAAGTCGTGACAAGGTGCTTTTTTAATGACGTTTCATTTTTTTCTGAGTGTATAGGGCAGAGCACACTAGACACAAAGGTTTTGATTTTTCCAAATTCGTTACATTTTCTTTTCTGCACTTTCTTCCGGGACTTTGATTTTCAGTAAAAGTAATCCAACTTTTTCACTAAAAATATTCCGATATCGCTAAAGAAATCCTATTTGCTTTGTCTACGCCCTTCAAACATGCTGTGCCACACAGAATTCACACTATTTTGCTCAATTTAATAAACATTTATTTGAAAAGATTGAAAAAAAAAGAGTCATCAGCGCATTTGCAAGAGGATAGAAAATACGTTTAAATAAGGAATTCCCAAAATTAATGAGAGTTAACTTGCAGTTAACTTTGAGAGTAAATGCAAAGAAAAATATAGCAGCTATAAAAGAAATGTCATTCATGGCCTTCTGATTGATCTCTTTAAATACTTAAGCTAAGCGATGAATTTGTCGTTTTCACAGGAAAACCCGATTTTTTTTTTTCATCTCCGTGGAAAATATACACATCTTCAATATTTTAAGAAACATTTATGGAATTCCAACATCAAAGTCATTTTCAATTAAATCCTATTATTTGGATGAAAATGGCTATTTTGGACCAAAAATTGACCGTAGCAAAAAGTTTCATTGCAGTATATTTATGGAGTTTTAACGTGTTACATTTATTAATTAGTAATTTATAAAAGACAGTTTAGCAATATTGCAGATTTTTTTTTATTTAAACACGATCGCCTGGTATATTTCGTTTTATTTTGAAGTATTATCCATTTTTTCAATCTGTTTCCATCCACTAATATTTTTATATTTTTTGTTCTTTTTATGCTGGGATATTATCTTTTAAACATATTGTGGATGAAATTAAGGTATATGTTTAGGATAATGAAATTATTTGTTTTTATTTATTCAGGCATTTAGAATTATAAGGCTTATTAGAAATACATTTGAAGAGCATAAATTAGAGTGATTTGCACCCATAGTTGAATATCTCATTTCAATTAAAAATGAACATCCTTCTCATATTAATTTTATTAAAAGTACATTAAAATATTTTGAAACATATTAACAAAGGTGCTTCTGCTAAAATATTAGATGAATATGGTGAGGGCCCACTTTAGTTGAAATGTTCCAAAAAAAGACTTCTAATAACTAGCCTGAATAATTAACTGTTTTCAAACATTTTTTTTTTTTTTCAAAAATTTTCTTAATCACTAAATTTGATACTATAATTACATTTATTGCATTTTATTTAACCAGGTATATCTTTTCATATGGATTGTAAAAAATCTTTATTAAATATATGTTTTTAAAATGAATTATAATTTTCTATAACATTTTACCATTTCAGTAAGTTTTAGAAAAAGTGTTTCAAATTACATAAAACCCCCTTATCCAGACTGAATGATGTTCCAAGCAGTCCTGATAATAGATCCTGTACTGTACTTCATAATAGTTTTACATGTTGTCATCCGGAAAACCATCAAATATACAATTCAACATTAAAAACACTGTGGATCCTATACATCATTTTTATCATGAAAGGAAATGATAAAACACCTAATTTTAGATACGAAGTAAGTAGTACACTAACAGAGGGTGCTGCTTTAGGATATTTGATTTGCTTGCTATATTCTATTGAGAATTGCCACTTAGCACAGACCAAAATTCAGGATACATTTTTAATATAAATCACTTTGTGTACTTAGTCAATAGATTGTGTCAATTTTTTCAAGATTTTCTATTAATTTGAATTTTGTATAAGTTCATAAACCTGTTTCTTTAAGTTGATAATACTTTGATCAAAAATATAGTGCATTAATTTTGTTTCATGTCAATTTTTTTTTCAGATTATGATAAGGAGCATATTCCTTTACCTTGATCGCACATATGTTTTACAGACTGCTGATGTCACATCACTATGGTATACAAAAATTATCATTTTTCATTATAATTGTATTTTATTCGTATTGAAATTCATATTTTCTTTCGCATTTTGTAAACTGGCCCTGTTTAAATTCAACAAAATTCTATATAAAAATTTTAAAATATGTAAATTTTATTCTATTAAATTTTTGAAAAGTTACATTTCTATTCCACTTTTTGTTTTCAAATTAAAAAACCAAGTTTGACAATGTTTTACAGCATTGATTTTGGATTAACAAGCAAATGATGATAAAGCAAAAATAATTTTAGGCAATTTTATTAAAAAATATATTTGAAAAACTCTTTGGACTAATTTACATGAGAATATGAACTGTTGCCAACTTCTAAAATGTTTTTTCACAAACTTTGAGACCTATGTCCTTTCAAGGGCAGATTGCCTAATTAATGGATTAAGCAGTCGTTTAGAGAACAGTCAGGTTTAATGGACCCCAGCATGAAAAGCTACTGTCTTACCACCACGAGAAAGTCCCCAGACAGCAGACGTTTTGGTGGCGGTCGCTATGAAAACAGGTTATTCCACTGCATTTTAGGAGTGACGGAAAGCGCTTTTTTTGATTTGGCGTAGATAGAACCGAAAGCCGCATTTCGCTTTGCACTTCGGTCAATGCTAGATGCTCGCATTCTGTGAGTTTTTAAGCCGTGAAGTAACTTGTCACTGTGTTACACATTTTGTAGATTTTGTCTAGTTGAAAAATGACTACATTTAAAAGTGAAAAGACTTTGCATTTGCAAGCAGGTGCAACAGTTTACAATGTTAAGGCATTTTTTGAAGAGGAAAAGCCGCAAATTCTCTAAAAATACCAATTTCAAATGCAGTGAAGAGAACTGCAGAAGCGACAAGGGTTTCAGCGTCATCAGTTAAAAAAATGAAACGTGAGGTGAAATCACTTAATGACACTGAGATAAGTATTTTATCTACCTCCGGAAAACATAGAAAAAGACCATTGTATCAAAACTGCAATATTGATGATTTATTTTGACAAATGTGTCATGAGACAAACTATTCAGGACTTTTACATAAAAAAGAAATGTGTTCCTTCTATTGGGAAACTGCTCCCAGTGTTTAAAGAAAAATTAATTTTCTATGGAAAAGGGAGTCCCTTAGACGAATTTTCATCTCAGACGAATTCTACATTCACTGAATTTTCGATGGAAAAAATGTATCAGCTCACGAAAGATTTTAGTCGAAAGGCCGGGCATTGTGTTTTGGAGGCATAAGTATTTGAGAGCATTGGAAAAATTCAGAGAGGAGCAACGTTGTTTGGTTTACATCGATGAAACTTGGGTAGATGGAAATTTAACGTATATCAAATGTTGGCAGGATGATTTTATTGAAGGTATTCGTACGAATACCAGTTCTAAAAACCGCCTCATTGTCGTACATGCAGGTTCATCTGATGGATTTATTGAAGGAGCTGAGCTAATTTACATTCTTCAAGTAGTAGCGACTACCATGGATAGATGAATGGCCAACAATTCGAAAAATGGTTTATTGAAAAACTGTTTCCTAATTTGCAGCCTCATAGTGTGATCTGCATGGACAATGCTCTCTACCATTCAGTAAATGCAGATTGTGTTCCTATAAAATATTCGACTAAAGGAGCGATGTTTGAATGGTTTGAAAAAAAGAAAATTTCCCATGACTCAACAATGCGAAAAGCAGAACTATTTCATATTATTTCAAAACATGCACCCAAATCCACCACATACAGGACTGACCGAATTTTAAAAGAAGAAGGGAACGAAATTGCAAGATTACCTCTCTATCATTGTGATCTCAACCCCATTGAATACATAGGGTCGTCTGTCAAACATTGCATCCTAGAAAAAAATGTAGCAGGTGACTTAAGTTTGAACAATTTACAACTATTGCTTAAAAAAAATTTTTTAAAAGTAACACAATATGAATGGAAAAAACACCAACACGTTGAAAAATTGAGAATATTTATTGGAAGAAAGACAGACTGATAGAAGATATTGTGGATAAGTTAGTGATAAATCTGTCGAATAGCGATTCAGACTCTTCTTCAAGCAAAGACATTTCAAGTGATTCAGACATAGTAGATAATAGTTATTCAAATGAATGTGAATGAATATATTATAATTGATTGAAAAATATGAAAAGAATGAATATTTTAAAGTCATAATTTTGCCTATTTATTATTTACTTTTTTTTCCTTTTTGCTGACTAATAATTGTGTAACTTGCTAATATCCTGCTTATTGAAAACTAATGATTTTCATCTAATTCGAAATTTAGTTTTAAACAAAATGATATAAATTCTAGTTTTAAATTGTAAGCTTTTCTCTCCCAAAACTGCCCGAATCTAAAAAAAAATATCAAAAACTGCTTTGTTCTAATAGATTGACAGCTTCCCGTAGCCGCTGTCGCCTATCGTAAAAATTATTTTCTGAGTTTAAATGACGAGACATTTTTAAGTTAATCTATAATTCAATGCCTTTAAATACGAAAATTTTGTTTAACTATCGGATAAAAAACATTTATTTTTTTTTTAGTACATCATGATAGACGAAACGGATTCCTCGCCTAATGAAGTGCACTTGATTTACCAAATGTTGCTGTCGATTTTAAACCTTTCTCCCTCCTTTCTTCGACTCATCTACTTGCGGCAAGCAACCCTGTTCAGAGACTTTCTCGTGGCGGTATGACAGTATATAATATGGAAGGTCCAAAATTCATAACTGCATAGACCCTCCAAGATAGTAAATTAGCTGCTGAATACTTTATCTTTCTTTTCCGATTGTATAATATGGCATTTCTTACTTAAAAATCTTTTAAATGTGAACCCCCTATCTATACTTAATCATAAAATTAACTCAGAACTTTGAAACATTTTAAATGATATGATTTGATATGATTCTTGCTTAGTTTGTATCTGTAATCCCTAACTTTTAAATATATTTTACCATATATATAATTGGAATTCGCTTATAATTAGGATTGGTTAGGTTGAATCCAACTAAAGCTTAAAATTCCCAGTTCGATTAAACTTGAAAAACTGCCGATTAACGAAATCCTGACTACCATCTAAACTGTGTGATAGCGTAGGATGGCTATTCTCCCTAAACAATCCCACCTGTAGAGTGAGAAAAATCTGTCAACAACCTCTACGGTACTGCTACTTCTCTCCCGTAATTTTTCCCCTATGAGACTATCGTAATTTATTGCGTTTGCTGCTGAGAATAAGTGCGATCCACATTCCTATCCTACCCCTCCCCGTAATCACCTATGTGTTTTGTGACATGTAGGGGCATAGCGTCTTTGGCCGTGCTCTCTACAATGAGCTAAAGTTCCCCCATTTTTACACACTGTACAAATGGATATTTCATCATTTTTACATCTGACTCAAATTTAAAAGGGTTCCCGAAAGCGGATGCACGAATGGAATTAAAATCACTCGCTAAAATAAAAATGGTGCATGAAACTTGTCCACTCTGTTTCTAGCTTGTGAATTTATTTATTGGTTAAATATTCATTATAGCATATTTTTTATAATGAAAGATTAAAAGAATTAATTTATATGAACGAGTTTTGGGAATATGCTGCAGCTCGGGACTGGCACAAGCGAACTAAATCTGGGCACATGGCACGAAAAAAGGATATCAACCTTGGGAATGTAGGAATGCTTTTCCAAGCTGAATTGCCAATATTGCAATGTTATATATTATTGTTCTACTTTAACCTACATATGAACGGTCTATAAACTACCATATGGAAATTATGAATGTGTGTAGCATTGGCTAAAATAACGCATTTGAAGGATACTATCCCAGACATACTTCGTATTAACTTTGAAACTAGATCGCAAGAATTTCATAATTTTTAAAATCTCTATGTATTACAGTTTTTCTCTAGGAGAAATTTCAGATTTCCTTTTATAGATTATACCTTGTTTTAAGTTATTAATCTCTTATCGACGATGTATGAATTCCTAAAATGTTTGCTTAGTTGTGTTTTCAGAAGTGCTAACTGTTAACAATTATTATAAATTCAAAATTAAATCGGTTTCCTTTTCAACTTATCCGTGTACAGGGGCAGTTCACGCCCCTTTCCCTGTTGATCGGAATATTCGAGTATTGCAATAAAAGGGCATATTTCTAGCAATACAAAATGCCATTTTTTAAATTCAAAACATCGAAATATTAAAACAAATGAAATTTCTTCAAAAGAATAAAGAATTTACTTGTTATGAAATAAAAATATTGGGGAAATTTTAAAATAAAAAGAGTTCATAGTATCCTATAATATAACGGGGAAAAAGATCAAAATATCGCGATCGCGATGATTGAAAAATTAGAGTAAATGATCAAAATATAAAGACAAGA
Source organism: Amaurobius ferox (assembly GCA_951213105.1). NCBI lineage: Eukaryota > Metazoa > Arthropoda > Arachnida > Araneae > Amaurobiidae > Amaurobius > Amaurobius ferox. The sequence continues at coordinate 78,458,705 of OX578142.1, read as the reverse complement.
GTATTAATTTATTAAAAATCACCGAAAATCATTGGTAAAACCCTTTAAATTAAAGAAAAATTAGTGGATGAGCTTCTTAAAAATAGAAGAGGAATAAATAATAATGAATGCTTCATAAGCTTGGAAAAGTAAAAAATAAAAAGATCAAGATGAGAAAACTTAAATGAATTTAAAATTGCCTTCAAATGTATTTGAATTCTTCCTGATAAATGAATTTTTTTTATGATGTATTGGAAAACAAATATTATAAAACACTTGGAAAGGCCTATAATGAAAATCATTGGCAAGATTTAAAAAAAATTAGTGAATATAAATGTTTAAAATATTCAAACAATGAATAAATTAAAAATTTAATTTTGATAAACCTTTAAGAATTGGAAAAGATGGTAATAGTGACACTGAATTTTATAGAAAAGAATTAGTTAGAAAAAAAAGAACATTTAAAATAAGTTTTGAAAATTTATTAAATGTTAAAAATGAGAAGATAGTAATAATAAATGCATGTTAGCAATATTACTCATTAAAAAATTTAAATGTTTCTGTGAATTTGTCTTACTATCAAATAATAATAATAAAATTTGTATTTGGCCATAAAATTTGTATTTCCTAAAATGTTTCCCAATTTTTAAAATCCTCCTCTGCCTCAACATCCAAATAATAGATTGCATAAAAGTAGATCTGCTAAGGGGAGTTTTCTTGCCAACAGACATATAGTGATACCTTGATAAAGTACTCATCAGCTTAAGACATGGGGAGGATTGGTTGTTTAACTTATGTCTACTGTACAATAAATCTATGAATAAGTACTAAGTAATAAGAGCAAATTTCTAAATTATTATAACGCATACTTAAACACAATTTTACATAACATTAAGCAGCTCGAAGAAGCCATCGCACATTTTACAGCTATCAATAACTGGCCATTAAACTTCATGAACCTACCGGCCAGTGGCTACTAACTAAAAATAGGAATTTTAAGCTTTAAATCCAACCCAATTTTCTATAGTGGTTTTTTGTCCAGGGATAATAGTAATACAATACTGCCTGGACCCCATATTTGTGGTAAGTCTTGTGACAACAATTTTTTAAATTTATTAAGTGCACATTTGTAAAACGAATGTGACCAATTCTCAAACGAGTTAAAATTAATAATATGCCATGATAGCCAGGGCAGGTGGATCACAGAAATCATAAAAATCTTAACAAAAAAATCTTATCATAAATATCTTAAAACATTAATTTAAAAGTAGAACCTTTTCACTATTTAAGATTAAAATATGAAGAAAATGTATGGATTCTCTTGAAATATTTTGATATAAATGAATATTGCATGAACCTATTCATCAATTGATTATGAATTATCAATGTGTGTTTTGAATAATTTTTATATCTAGTCCTGTAGAGATTTAGATAATAAGAAAATCATATAGGGAATTAGTTAAAACACTTTATGCTTTTTTTTTTTTTTTTTTTTTTTTTTTTCAGTAATTGAATTAAAGGTTAAAATGCAATCTGCATAAAATTGAGAAACACAAAACATTGTACATTCCAAAGGATGAGTATCTGACGGCTATTATTTTATTTTTATATTATTTTATTTTTATTACAACATTCATTTCAGAGTAACTTTACTCTCTTGGCAATCTTTTGCCTATGAAATTTTTTTGCAGTCAATGTGACTAAATTAATTGGATTAGCTTCAGTATACAGTGAACTAACAAATAATACTCACCTGTAAAATGTCAGAACTCCAGGCTTTTGTCTCATCATCAAAATTTTGATACAAAAATCCCCAACATTTTGCAGGCATCATCATTAGTAAAGGCTGCAATTTTCCAAAATAAAAACAAACCAAATAGCCAATGAAATAAAAATTAATACGGAATTTCTATTTTACCTGTGAATAACATTTTAAAAATCAATTTGCACATGTGTTTGTTTTGAAATTTGACCTTTTATCTGATATGTGAAAGGTAATTCTGTAACCAAAAAGTTAAAGAACCACATATCTATATCGACCAACCTGCATTAAAATTTTAGTTCTGTAAAATTATATTTCATTTTGCTCTAATGCAATATAAGCACTGCATTGAAACTGCAAAATTAATAGATTCAATGTATCATTTTATTTCATTTTTTGTTCTTAACATTTGCTTGTAGTGCTAAGCAAATGTTAAGCATAAATTCTTATTTTTCACCCTTTTTATTCATATTTATAGGGATTTAGGTTTAGATTTGTTTCGTACGCATGTTATAACTAATCCTCTAGTGGAAAGCAGATGTGTTGATGGTTTGCTTTCACTCATTGAGAAAGAAAGGAATGGTGAAACTGTAGATAGAGGATTACTAAAGAATCTTCTTAGAATGTTATCTGATTTACAGGTAATGTATATAGCTTTTGTTATTACTAAATATAATGAAAATATTAAACTTTATTAAATCTCATTAAAAATGAATAATATTTGACACCATATCTGTCATTGATGACTCTTACAGTAATAGAATGTCTGCACCAGAGTTTCATCATCCTGCTACAAATTAAGAAAAAATTTAACTTTTGTGCCAAAACATTTAGTATTTACAAAAATGTGATGTTGCATGAATTTTGGACTTTTTATGGTAGTGTTAAGTTTAGAGTTTAAAAATCTTATATCAGATGGGTTTTCCTAGGAATTTCAGGCACTTTGAGAACTTTCAGAGAGGTATTACCCTTTCATTGAGTCAAATCTTATTTTTGATTATTTATTGGACATTGACAATTTAAACCCAGAAAGCAAAAATAAACTGATCAATGAAATAAACTCCCAGTATTGATGTTTACATGAGTTGCAACTGTTAAAATTTCTCTTGTTGATTTCTAAAGTCAAATCGTTTTCACTACCAATTTAATCATGGCCATGGAAGAAGTCTTCCAGTTCTCCTTCATCGAAAAATTTTAAATTGTCAGTAAGTCCCAAGAAATTTCAGTTGATGATTTTTGACTTTTTGCTGATTTTTAAATAATTTTGATATCATTCAAAATCAGGAAGGTCATTTAAAGAACATAGTATAATTAAAAAAACATAAGGAATTTTCAGGATAAAAAATACAAAACATTGAAAATGATTAGTAAGTCAAGTTGCTTTGTCTAAAAAAATTCAGAAAAAATGGCTGAAATGGCTGGTTTGTGTTATGAAGTATAATGCATTTACACTAGTTTTTGTGGGCGAATACAATAAAAGCACAATTTCTGGAGCAGTGGGATGCATATTCTGATATATTTATATATATTTCTTTTATCAAGCATCAAAAATTATATTTATAACTAATCCTAGTAATTCTTTACAAAACATTTGGAAAACAATGGACAACAATTTGGATAGTTTGCGATTGCGCAATTCAGTTACTTCGTGTGAATTGCTGAGAGTATGTTGTTAGTATCTTTTCCCATCCAACTCCATCATGTAAATCTTGCATATTAGATCGACTAAACTAGCTTATTTTCATATTTTGATTAATTATTGTGGTTAATTTCTTAATTATTTTTGCATAAACAGTGCGATTTGCGCGATTCAGTTACTTCGCGTGAATTACTGAGAGTACGTTGTTAGTATCTTTTCCCATCCAACTCCATCATGTAAATGTTGCATATTAGATCGACTAAACTAGCTTATTTTCATATTCTGATCAATTATTACTGTTAATTTCTTAATTATTTTTGCATAAACAGTGCGATTGCGCAATTCAGTTACATCGCGTGAATTGCTGAGAGTATGTTAGTATCTTTTTCCATCCATCTCTATCATTTAAATGTTGCATATTTGATTGACTAAACTAGTTTATTGTCATATTATGGCTAATTATTAAGGTTAATTTTTTAATTATATTTGCATAATACAAATTTTTCTTTTTAAAAGTGGATAGTATGAACTGTGTGAAGGGATATTTTCTAAAAAGTGGTATTAAAGCAATGATTTAGGCAAATAAAAAGGAAACCATTTTGGCAGGTATATAATTCAGTGCTATATATATATATATATATATATATATATATATATATTATTAAAGATCAATATTTATTACTTTCATTAGTGAAAACCTGTGTTTTACCAAACATAAATATTTGTTTTCATTATAAAGTAATTTTCACTGGATAAAACCTTTATATATATTTTTGTTGTATAATTTATTGTCCTAAAATTTTATAAAATTGGTGTCCTGAGTTTTCATATTCTACCAGTACTATGCCTGATATGTAATGCAGTATTTTTTTTTTTTTAGGGGGAGGGAGGGCATTATATATATATAAGACATAGCTGCCAACCGTTCCGAATTTTCCGGATTCGTTCCGAATTTTTACGTCTGTTCCGAAAATCCGAATTTTTTCCACAAAATCCGAATTTTTGAAAATATTCCGGTTTTACCCCATTTTCCCTCCTCTGCAACCATAAAAGTTACATATGTATACCAACTCTACTGAATTTGGCGGGAGATTCCCGATTTTTGAGTGTTTATCCCGATTTCCCGCTTTTGAAGGCGCATCTCCCGATTTAAAAAAAAAATCCCTACGTTTAGGGATAATATCCCCAAAATTTTCCCTATAAAAGGGATTTTTTTAGCTAAGTGGGAAATTTTTCTCTATTTGAATAAAAGTACGCTCATAAGATTACAGATTAGACATGAAAAACTCTCTGGATTTGGGCCGGAAACTCCGGATGTTTCATTACTTCTCCGGCCTCCGAATTACTAACGAAATTCTTCGGATTTTTTTGTTTGAAATTTATCAATTAACCAGACATGGTATAATTCCTCGGAAACGCCGATTTTCCGCTTTTTTAGCACTGATTTCTACCATTCCCAGGATCGTAGCAACACCATAATAAAATGCAGGGTAATGCTAATCAAATTAACGTAGATTTACGGCCGCGTGTAATGTAAATTAAGATCTCGATCGCTTATTTTATGAAAGTAATAAATATACTTCTTCAAAGGTTGTCTAATTCAGCATAAATCGCTAAAATGTTATTTTGTTCATTAATTTCGCATAAACACTGCGATTGCGCAATTCAGTTTGTTCTCATGAATCGCCGAGAGTGCAATAATATCTTTTTCCATCCATCTCAATCTTCAACATATTGCATTTTTGATTGACCAAACTAGCTTATTTTCATATTCTGATTAATTATTATGGTTAATTTCTTAATTATTTTCGCATAAACAGTGCGATTGCGCAATTCAGTTACGTCGCGTGAAATGCCGAGATTACGTTAGTATCTTTTCCCATCCATCTCCATCATTTAAATGTTGCATATTAGATCGACTAAATTATCTTATTTTCATATTCTGATTAATTATTATTGTTAATTTCTTAATTATTTTCTCATAAACAGTGCGATTGCGCAATTCAGTTACATCGCGTGAATTGCCGAGAGTACATTAGTATCTTTTTCCATCCATCTCCATCATTTAAATGTTGCATATTAGATCGACTAAACTAGTTATTTTCATATTATGGCTAATTATTAAGGTTAATTTTTTAATTATATTTGCATAATACAAATTTTTCTATTTTGAAAAATCTGTACCATGCTCTTGCATTTTTTCTGAAAAATGTAATTAGTGTTTTCGAAAAATTTAATGTGAGTTTGCAATCAGAGATCCCCAGAGTCCATAAGCTAAAGTTCCAAATTCAAGTTTTTTTTACAGATATATTAGTCAGATTCATAAAGCTTGAAGTCGTGAAAGCTTCGATATCTCTTATAGTGATTCAACAAATCATAAGGATAATGAAGACATATTTGTGGGATCAGAGACGTTAGAGTGCCTGAAAAAGTTAGTCTCATGAAACAAAGCAGTTTTTTTTAGTACGTCAAAAACTACTATTGTATGACATGTAATTATATTATCAGAAACTTTCCAATCAACTCTGATGTTTTACATCATGCTGAAGTCGCAGATGTGTCTCAGAGGAAAAAAGTTAAATTTCCTCGATAAAATTTTTTATAGACAGATTTCCCTCTATACTGCAAAAAGACTCAACAGAATCAACGTTTGATATTATTGATAGTGTAAAGACTGAGTTTTTGCATTATCAAATGGCAGATCTGCCAGAAGAAATAATTGCTGAAGACCAGATGTTCAGTGGGCTAAAAGTTAAATTTCCTCGATAAAATTTTTTATAGACAGATTTCCCTCTATACTGCAAAAAGACTCAACAGAATCAACGTTTGATATTATTGATAGTGTAAAGACTGAGTTTTTGCATTATCAAATGGCAGATCTGCCAGAAGAAATAATTGCTGAAGACCAGATGTTCAGTGGGCTAAGTTAGGAAAGCAAAAAGATCCTGTGTATAAACTTTTGTATGGTAAATTGAGTAGTATCATGTTGGAGATACTAACACTCCCCCATAGTAATGCTGCATGTGAACGAATTTTTAGTCTTGTAAAAAGAAACAAAACTGATTTTAGAAGTTCCATGAGTATTTTGACTTTACAGTCTACTTTAATTGCCAAATAATCAGATAAATGGTGCTTGGTATGAACAAACATGGTGCCACTTTCTTGAAAAAGGCCAAATCTGCTACCTATGTATCAATAAACCAAAAAGATTCTTAATTTGTCTTTGTTCTACTTACTTTGTAATAGTGTATTTAAATTGTGTAATGACATTTTTTTTTCAAATATGAAAATAGTTTAATTTTACTTTTAGTTGAATATTGATGTATTTAAGGAGAACAAATATAGTTATAATTTTATGGGTGTAAAAATATTATGCATTTCATGTATGTTTCAAAATTCTTATCTCATGAGGTCTTATTTTTTTTTTATTAAGATTAATTATATAGTATATATATATATGGGTTTCACCATCTTTCCTTCCGGGGGGGGGGGGTTGCAAAATCACTGTCAATACATAATACATTGGCTAAGAAATACTGACATGCAATTCAATGGGGGGGGGGGGGAAGCAAGTACTCCCATGTTGGAGATACCCATGTATATATATTTTGTGTGCAACTATTGCGTGTCATTTTTCTTGCGTACATTGTTCCTAATTTTTTATTCTCTGGGTTGGCAGCTATGATATAAGATTTAAAAAATAATCAAGAATTAATATTAAGTTTTTTTTTTTTTTTTTTTTAATTTGTTACTAACACTGTTTTAATTCAAAAGATAGTTCATGGATTTTTTTTTTTCAGATAAGTTTACAGCATAATGTACTTAAATGGTATACAGTATTTTAATGTTTTAAACAAATATTAAGTATCATAAGTAAACAATATATTTGCGACAAAATAGTCTCCTGCTTTTTCTGTTTGGAAAGTTGGCATGTCTGGTGTATTTATAAATATGTATATAATTCAAATTTAGGGGGGGAATGGAGATGAGAAAAATCCCTATTTTTCCTAAATGTATGTTATTTTTATACTGCAACATTTGTTATGACATTGAAACACACGCTTTAAGAAATCTACTGAATTTTCTCCAGTGAGGGTTGGCAGGTATGAATGTCATTTCCCAAAACATCTTATTAACGATATAGTTTATGCTAGGGATGTTCCAGTATGCAATACTGATTATCGGAAATTGATTTTCTTGAACTTTCATTCCGCAACAGAATGAAGTGTAGAAAGACGATAAAATATAATGAAACATCACTAGCCTAATAGGTAGGTACTAAGGCGAGGGCTAGAAAAGTTTGCCTTATTGTGTGCATCTGTAGGAAAGAAGACTTCCAGCGTGAAAGGTCATTTGGTGCCACAAATGTTATTTATATGTATTTTCCAACTCTTTTATTTATGTATCTTTAGAATGGTATGGAGATCCTTACTTCTTGATATATATGAATGAAATTCCTTTTTACTTCCCTGCAATAAATGGTACTGTAAACTCATGTTTGTAAAATTTGCAACACCTTCAAGGAATGACACAATTGAGCTGAAACTTACAGCAAATGCAAATTTGGGTGTACTATGCAAATGATTAGAATTTCAAAGTCACTATAAATGCATGGGCTGAGCAACGACCTCTGAACTGTTGTTTTAGCCGTATAAATAGAGAGTTGTAGTTGGATGTTAAAGATTGTCTGGTTGTCTGCCAGCGGTAAACGTTTCATGAGAAGTTACTATGCCTCTACGATGAGAGAGGGTGCCATATGAGCAAGTAACAGAGTTTGAATGGGAACGAATAATCAACCTTTGTGAAGAAGGGTTTTTTATCGTGCATTAGCAGCTTGTATGGAGTGCAATGCCATGACAGTGATGCAAGTGTGGAAGCAGTGGACTGAAAAGAGCTGGACAAGTCCAAATCCTGGAGTGGACGATGAAATATTATGTCAGCACAGGATGATAGACACGTCATCTGCATGGCACAGATGGACCATACAACTTCATCCCGACAGTTGGCAGAACATTAGAGCACTGCTACAGTGTGTCATTGTCTGCTGCAACAATTTGTTGGCATCTGCTGTATCGTGCCGTACATACAAGAATTCCTTTGTACAGAATTCCCCTTATGCAAAATCATTGACGCTTGTGGCTACAATGGGCCCATCAACATAAACACTGGCATGCCGATCAGCAACAAGTCATCTTATTGCTAATTATTTGCTGTAATTTGGGGTACAGTGATGGCCGCATCCATGTTAGACTCTATAGTGGTGAATGCTGCCTTCCAGAATGCGTTATCCAATGTCATACTAGACGAACATCAAGCGTAATGGTCTGGGGTGCCATTGGGTATTTTGGACGATCTTAGTTGCTAAACATTGTGGGTAATCTCAACAGCACCCGGTACATCAGAGAAGTTTTGGAGCCTGAAGTCGTACCCTTCCTTCAATGCATTCCTGGAGCTGTATTTCAGCAGGACAATGCTTGTCCACATGTTTCTAGGAATGTTCAAGACTTCTTTTCAGCACAACAGATACAGCTTCTTCCTTGGCCTGCCTATGCACTGGATATGTCGCCTATTGAACATGTCTGGGATTTCGTCAGTCGATGTCTCGTTCATGATTCTCATCCCGTAACTAATACAGCTGAATTTTGGGTTTGGAAAGAAGCAATTTGGAATGCTCTTCCTCGGGTACAAATTCAAAATCTGTCGGATTTGATGCCACTTCATACAGAAACACCTATTGCAGCGTGTGGTGGCTTTACCAAATGCTGATTTTCGTCATGTAATATTGTTTTTCTGCTTCATAAATTTAATAATTTATTTGTATTATTGCAGGTTTTTTGTGGAATAAATTTCATTCAATTCTAATGCTTCCTTCATGGTGTTGCAATTTTTACAATCAGGAGTTTATATTGAAAGTATTAGAATTATATCGAAAATCGCAACTCCATCTTTCTAGTACCCTAGAACACGAAACAACTATTTTTAGTGTGATATCTGTGTGTGTGTGTGTGTTTGTGTGTGTGTGTCTGCCTGTGAAATGTATATATCCACTCTAACTCAAAAACTAATTGACCAAATTTCATAAAATTTGGTAGGTAAATCCCTGATTAAATTTTGGCAAGATTCAGAAAAGTATGACCCCTCCCCCTTTTTGTTTTGCAAAATAACCCGCAAAGATTGTCTGAAATAAATGACTAAAAATCTTAAATAAATTACTAAAATTGCTGAAATATATTACTTAAATACTTATTCTTTGTAATTTTTGACAGCAAAGCAAATAAGTCTAGCCCCATGACTATAAGATGAATCATTCTCGAGATGTTTTAGTTTTTTGGAATTTAAGGAGCTGAAGACTTTAAAGTGCATTAAGTTGCCAAATGAAATGAAATGCATTAAAAATTCAAATTGGATATTATATCAGAAAAATATCCATGTTATTTTCTGCAATTAAACTCAATTTAATGCATCATGAAATAAAAATAAGAAAATGTATTTGAGTTTGTAGGGAAAGTCATGTGCTGCTCACATCAGATTTTTAAATTTGGTCCTGTGAAAGCCAAGAGATAACGTTAGATTTTTCTACTTTTATTAACTTTTTACTTTCATTTTCCATGTGGTAGAGTAAGAAATTACGGTAATAAGGATTTTTTCACAAATTGAGTTTTGAATGGTAAAATATTGGATGGGTTCTTCAGATACCGAAAGTTGCACTTTCATTTAAGCTTGCTTGCACACTAACTGCTAATTTTTTATTTGTTTGTTCCCATCTGAACCTCCTCGCTTATTTAGTAGTTTTGATTTGATTTAGGTGTTAGACATATTTTCACCCATATACTTTTGATTTAACCATATATTTAGGTCATAGCTACTTAGCACTCAATGTGCCCACTAAGTGGGCATGTATTAACAACTGTCATATATGGCTGAAGTACTCTGTGTCCTCACCAAAGCTGGAAAGTGTTTATTTATGGTGTATCACTCTTGCTGTGTGGATGTACCTGAATTGCGCATAGTAGACTGAGTGACCTATGTACCCATTAAGTGGGTGCTTTTTAACAAAGACTATGTAATCCTAACAAAGACCGAACCTCCCTACACCATCACAGCAGGTCAAAGACACTTATTTAGGGTATACTGATATCGCTGCACTGGCATACTTAGATTGCATGTGTACAGTGGCCCAGCTATGCAGGCTATGGCTACTGCAAGAAAGTTGTTACAAGTTAAGAGCTTTTTTTAATGATCTAGTTAGTTGCTGAAAGTGTGAAACGAATTGATCCACACAACAGAGCTATTTAGAAGACTTGTTTATTTATGATGCAGCATTTATTTAGGGTGTCATCGTTGCTGCACTGGTATACTTAGATTGCATGTGTACAGTAGCCAGCTATGCAGGCTATGGCTACTGCAAGAAAGCTGTTGCAAGTTAAGAGCTTTTTTTAATGACCTGGTTAATTGCTGAAAGTGTGAAACGAATTGATCCACAGTCAGAGCTATTTAGAAGACTTGCTTATTTTTGATGCAGCATTTATTTAGGGTGTTGTCGTTTAGTAGCCGATGCACCCCTGCAAAGAGTGCTTTTTATCCCATATGCTTAAAAAAGTGACTGCTAATAGAAGCGACCATTAGCTGTGAACCATAGCTAGTGCAGGGGTCGAAGTCGTCCTATATTTCCTATAATTCCTATATTTTAAAAAATTTCATAGAAAACGTCCTATTTTGTCCTATATTTCGCACTTGTCCTATATTTTGGACATAAATCCTATATTTCCAAATTACAAGCAATAAAATCCTTATTTCTATCATTTTGTTTTCAGTCTATCTGCTAAATCTTCCCAGAATTTCAAAAACGTGGAACTACAGGATGTTGAACGTCTGCAATTGGTTTCCAATTGCACGTGACATAATACTACTCCAAACATGACGCCCGCTGGCTGGACGAAAAGCGTGGGAATGGTAGCGGTACTGCAGATTAGGGGCGGAGAAATATCGGTAATTGCAGCAATCAATAGTTTCCGGAGGAACTATAGTTACTAATTTTCAGTGTTAATAGCAAAATTAAATGCAAACGTGTAGAAGCAGTTTTGTTGTACTTAAAAGCAATTTAAATTAAAAACATTCCTGCTTTTTTTTTCCAAAATTTAGAATTTTGTTTTGGTTCGAAAACGTAGGTTTTCTAAAAGGAGTGGGGATTTTGATTGTGTGCCATGCCGGATCGACAAACGAAATTTCGTGATGATTGGTTGAAAGTCGTCGATAAAAATGGAACTATCAGTGATTGGTGCACGAAAGGAAATGATGATTTGTCTGCATATTGTGTGTTATGCAAAAAGACTTTCGCAATCGGCAACAGTGTTAAAATTCAGCTTCTGCAACATGCGAGCACTGCAAAACATAAGACTTTGGATACTCAAAACAAAGATCATACGCAGTGCCGGTTGAAAGAAATAGTAAATAGCGATGGTCGTAAAAGTGTGTGTTTTGATGCAAACCAGAGCAGCCCATGTAATCAACCAAGGCTTCTGTGGAGTATTAATGAAGAAGAAAGAATTTGTTGATCGGAAATTATTTGGGTTATCCATGTAGCACTGAATAATTATTCATACCTATCATGTGACAACATTAACAGTGTTTTCAAAGAAATGTTTCCAGATTCTTCTATCCCCAAAGGCATTAAGGTGTGTTCTAGAAAAATATCTTATGCTGTGTCTCATGGACTTGGGCCATTGTTAGCGTTAATCCCTCCTCCCCCCTTATTCAAGTTACAACTCCTGATGAATTATTTCGCGTAAAATATACATCGTTATTTAAATACGGAATTTTTATTATCAAAATTTCCTTTTCTCATTATAAAAAAAGACATTTTTCTGAAACAATGTAATTTTTAATATTAAGCACTTTAAAACGTTATCGTAACATTTTATCACAGATGTTCAATTAAATCTAAAAATCCCGATAATTCATATTAACGCCCACGGAAATTTATTTTGTTAACTTCGGAGTACGATTTCCATTCTTCAATGTATTCTGTTTGTGTTCAGAATCTCCTCCCCCTCCCGATATCTGATGATTTTTTCGTTCTCGTCGAACATGTCAGCTTGAAATCGACTGTATATTTTGCCTTTTTTGTTTAGAAAGCTATATTTACATACTATAAATAGCAAATAAATAACTAAATAATATCGTATCGCACAGAACCAAGCAACAAGGTCATTAACACACAGACCTCTCAAAGGGGTCGGCTTGCCACCGGTGACAGTCGGCTGCGTTTGCGATTAGGAACTAAGCAAATTCCTTTCTTCGCTTTCCCTGCTCCACCATGTCTGGGTGCTGCTGTAACCTAGTAATAACTCATCGTAATTTAGAAAAATCATTGAGAGGAGAGATATTTTTCTTTTTTGGAAAAGATATTTATTTTATCTATTGCGATATTTTTTACATATTTGACTATTACTAATAAAGTTTTTACTTTTTTCAGAGTCATCAGTCTTTTTAAACATAACATTATGTAGATGCTAATAAATAAAACTTTTATTTTTTGTTTTTCGTTCGTTAATAGCGCAAACGGTTTAAACACATTTACACCTTTAAATATATCGTTAAAAGTGCTAATCCTCGATCTTTATTAAATCTCGGCACTGCATTAAATCTTCCGGCGCTTCATTAAATCTCGACAAAGCCGATATAACGGAAGTTCTGCACTTTGATGATGATGCGCTAATCGTAAATAAATTGAATAATGGCAAAATTCGCGATATGATATTAAATAAAAAAAGATAAAAGATCAAAGATAGTAGTAACAATAAATGTGGAGAAGAAAAAATACCCATTGATAATCTTATGCAAAAAATCGATCCTGCAATTAAAGTTCTTGAACAAAGAAGCATTATAACCGAGCAGAAGTAATCTCCATCTACAGGATAAAGAAAGCTGCTTTCCCATAAACCAAAATTAATGAAATAACAAATGTTAATTCAAATATTTAAACGAAATGATAAAATGGAATTTTATCATTTCGTTTTGTTCACACATTCTAAATTATTAATATGTATATTTTTTCTTAGAAATTTTTTTTGCCCTATTTTTTAGATTAAATAATACGTTTTAATTGATTATCTTAACTTTTGCCATTATTTTTACTAAAAATAGTGCTTTATAGTGTATTTAGTTAATATCAAATCTGAATTTTATTCAAATTCTATAATCCGGAAAAATTGAAAATCCGGAATCGGCAAAGTCCGGACGAGTCCGGATTTTTGAGGTTGTACTGTATTGAACTTTTCAGAACTTTTAAAGTAAACTTTTTAGAGTAAACTTTTCTTAGTCATTTTGTTATCTGATAGAATACTTTTTCAAAAATGAGAATAGCAAAATTTGTAGGATATTTATGATGATTTCTTTTGTCCTATATTTTTTATGAAAATGTCCTATATTTTTCCAAGTTACGACTTCTAACCCTGCTAGTGGTATTTATCATTTCAAGATCATTATGTTTTTCATCTTATCCAGAAGAGTATATAAACTATTACTATGTACACATATCATATTTGTTTTTGAATATTCATGAAGGTTGCGAGTTGTAAATAATGCCTGAAATACTTTTTACATAATTTTATAACAGTTATAAATTTTTCATATGTAGTATCTGTCGGAGATAAAATGAAAATATAAAGTACAAATATCATTAAAATTTGAATTCCTGTTATTAAATTGACCCAAGGTCAGTAGCAGTCTTCATGATCATATAGAACACTTGCTTTACCTCTGACATTTCTGTAAAACAAATAATCAAATCAGTACACAATAGTGTGTAAATAAAAGGTTTAAAAGAGGTTATCACAAAGATTTAGTAAAACATATGAAAAGGAGATATTTCTTCACTATGTATCTTATCAAATTTCCTTTAATATTATGAGTGGTAATCCTTTCATATTGCAATTTAAACTTATTCAGCCATAATAAATCCATAGCAACCTTTAAACATAATAATGCCATATCCAGCTTTGTTTACATTTTGATTCCACCAATCTTTGCAATCATTTCAATATGCCTTTGTATATATTAAAATATCTTTGGGCTCTATACCTCTCAAGGAACAATGACAAAATTCATATATATATATAATGCCTCTTTGGGCTTAATATAAATTCAATATTTTCATTCGATATAATTTCTCTTAATGATGTATTACACTCTTATTCATTATAATTCAACATCTTATCTTATTTGATGAGATGCTCATAAGCTACTAGTTATAATTTTCTATTTAGTTGCTCATTGTTTTATTTAGTTGCTCAATTAATGCTTAAATTCATATGTGTAAGTATAAATCAAATGATCATTGGTATATTCTCTCCAAATTTTGGGTTACTTTTAATACCACCTATATAGCCCAGAGATTTTTGTAGGGTGGGGCGGGGTGCTCATTTCCCCAGACAAATAAAATTACATATTTTAATCTGCCAAATACATATTTAGCCTTTATTTTTTTTATCAAGAATCTTTGGCCATTAATTTGTTTTTATACATACATATATATTCTTCTATTATTTAATGTTTTAATCAATTGAATTTATTTATTATGAAATTTGTTTTACCTTAAAATTATGAATTATTATTTAAATTATCATAACAAAGTATTTCGCAAAACTAGACGATCTGAATTTGAGCAATATTTTAGCTTGTGAGGCTATTTAAATTTGAGAAGGTTGGCTACCCTTCTGCAAATAAAATTAATCTGCACTAGGCAGGTTAAGTAACTTACTCCAAAACAGTTTATTACAAAATACATAACAATTAAGTTTATAAACTATAAAGTATTTAAGATTTATTTTATTCTTAATTTTTATTATAATTTAATAATTCCTTGTCATTTGCTCCTACTCTAGTCATATTCATGAATGCCCAAACTATAGCTCAGAAACTAAGTTAACAATTTTGTGAAAAATAATTCTACAAATAAAATCTGCACTAGACAGAGGTGGACTCATATCCTAATCACCATGTGAAGCTATGCTATATGAATTATTCTTAAATTATTGAATGTTAAGTGTCATCAAATAGTTAGGATTTTTATATGCATTCAATTCATCTTATGCATTTTTTTAAATATTTACTATCATTTTGTTTCACTTACTTTTTACCAATACGATAAATACAACACTTCATTTATACACAATTATTGTTGATTGCTTAATTACACACTCATTATTCTTATCCTTACTTACTTCCAATACTATACTTATATATAACTACAATTTTATATGCAGTTTTTGTATTATAGAAGCATATTTAATTTAATCATTATTTACCATTACAGTCAATATGACATATTAATTTCAATTTAATTTAAAACAATTATGTGCTTAATATGATTAACAAAATATAAGTTCTTCTGACTACCCTGACTAGACATTAATGAATATAATTCATGATTTTGTAAATCAAAACCCCAAAACATAAGATTGTTATTATGAAATTAACTCACTTGATTTGTACTCAAAAGCTCGGTAGTTATTGCCATCTGCACAAAAAGTTGGTTTTCATTAAAAGTTTATCAGTCTCAATTTATATCACTTGATTAGTACTCATGCATCCCTTAGTAGTCGTCACTTCCACATTAGTCACTGTAACTGTATCAGTATTCTGCATCAGGTTAGAAAACTTATAGAAATCTCTCGCACCCCATTGCACTGCTGACAACCCACATCTCGGTGATGGTCCATCATATTTGGTAGTAGCTACACTGCAATCTGATAAAGAGGTCCTGGATAAGCTTATTTTTCATACATTCTCCGGGGGGGGGGGGGGGGGGGGGTATTTCGTTGCATCGTTTTGTGGTGGAGGTGCATTTTTGAGCAGTGGGGGCCGAAACCCCCTGCTCTTAAAATTGTAACCACCTTCTGAGCTCAGGTTTTCTAGCGTTCTCTTTGTTCTGAGCATCGGAGGAATGTTAGGGGTCAGCCTGAGTGACCTTGATCGGGTTCATGTGATAATTTCATTGGCTAGGTCCATAGTGTCCTCTCTCTGAGAATTTGTTTGTTTTGTCTTTTTCAATATTATGCCACCTGCGATCTATTTTTAGCTTGTACATGTACTATACAGCTTTAGAATAGCTTCTTAAAAAGGAGCATTTAGCCAACAACGAGTATTTTCTCAATTCTGGGATGGGAAAACTTGCTTCAAATTTTTCTATTTAAATCTTAAAACAATGTTTCATTCAAAATAGATCATGACAATATCAATGAAATCGGTATCGGACCAGTATTGGATCTTTAGTAATTTGATAATATCAGATATTTGATATCTGTTATTTTTTGGGATTCGTGACAACCCTAGTTTAGGCATTTAAAAATGCTGTCATTTCGGAGTTCAGTATATTTGTTTTATTACAAAATACTTTCTTTTTTGTAATCTATGTGTAATGACTAACATTTTTATAATTATTTTATTTTTCATATACAATTTTTTTTCTCAACAATCAAGATTAATAAAATGGAACACCAGTTTTATAATAAGGTTCTTAATAGAATAATATAGGCACTTAAAAATTCTTGGGAACTTAAATTAGAAATGAGCTACAATATCCTGAGATGAATAAAAATATAAGAATATATATACTAGCTTTAATCATAAAAATAAGAACAAAAAAATTTTGTGATCCATATTTCCAAAAGTAGATTCTAAATTTTCAGTCCCAGAATTCACTTTAATTAAACCCCAGAACAACCACTCACTCAAAATTTATAGATTGCAGTGATTAAAAATCTTGGAATAAATGGTTAAAAGAAAAAATGAGAATATAGGGATAAAATAAAATTGGCAAAAGTTATTACTAAAAAATTAAAAGAAGACAAACATTGTACAATTACTGCTAAATGAGTGGTCCACTTCAATTGTAAAAAAGGCCATAAATTATGACCAATCATTTTTCAGTATGAAAAGTGACTAAAAAAATTCCAGATATTAGAACTGTTAATAAAAATTGAAAATGCATAAAATCCAAATATAGATAATATCTGTGTTTAAAAGTTTATTGTAAGGTAAGATAAATAGACCCCATTAAAATCTTTTGAAATCTTTTAATGTTTTATTTACAAACCCAACAAATCTTATAATTAAAAAAAAAGCATTTCTATATTATATATATATTTTTTTTCTGTGATAATATTGCTTAAATCAAAAACAGAGACAAAACAATTTAGTTTAACATACATCTGTTTGAAAGATTCTCCCCCACCCCCACCCCACCACCAAAACTGTATTTTACAATTTACTTACTCCAAAACTGTTTTGCTACCTTCAAATATTTTATTTGCAACAAAAGCATATTTTTTAAGCTTCAAAAATGTATTTTACCTATTGCAAAAATATACTATATTGGCTACAAAAGTGCATTCTACTACTACAAGAATGCATACTACCTCCTCCAAAACTGCATTCTGCTACTTCAAAAGTACAATTTACTTGCTCCAAAGTATGATATCCTGTTCCAAAATGGATTTTCAACTTCCTACCACTGCTCTTATATCAACAAGAAATGTATGCATGTTTGGCAAAGACATTTGCAAACTTTTGCATGTTTACTTTACAAGTTTAATATTATACTCTTAAATAGTTTTTCATTTCATCTTTTCAGTAATGTATATAATACTTTTTCTTTAAAACCATAGATTTATCAGACTTCATTTGAAGCAAAGTTCCTTAAAGCAACAGATGAACTCTATGCTGCTGAAGGTCAACGTTTAATGCAGGAATTAGAAGTTCCAGAATACCTTCAGCATGTTGAAAAACGTTTAGATGAAGAATGGGAGCGTTTTTTACATTACTTAGATCATTCTACAAAGTATGTATATTGACATTGTATAAATTTAAATAATAGGGTGTTTCAAATTCAATAGGCATTTTTGCATATCGTCTAATTTTATGTAGTTTGATGATTTAAACAAATTGATAAAATTTTAAGATTCTAGGAATATATTCAATGACAGTTCAAATCATTCGAAGTTTTGAAAATTATGGTTTTTGTTGTTAGATTTTTTTACAGTACTGAATCTACTTGTTGATAATACCAACCAGATGGTATAAAAGCATTCAAAAAGCAAGTAATAATATGCTGTATTTATGCATTTATTTTGTTCTAAAATATTTCTTGAGTATGAGTTTTAATGGCTGACGATGTTCAGCAACTTGAAAAATCACTTGTCGTTGATCCTCATCATGTGGAAGTATTGAGTTAAATTACCTGGCTAGTTTCATGGCTCACTCAGCACAGTTATTAACAACTTTTATTGTAGCCACCTTTTTCTTGGCAAGTATATAATCTGCTCTATGGCTAGTTCACAGCTCATCTGCTCTATGGCTAGTTCACAGCTCTCCCAGCACAGTCATTAACAATTTTTTATTTAGCTACCTTGTCCTTGTCAAGTACATAATCTTCTTTATTAATCCACGTTTGTGATTCACTTTTCAGGAAGTCACAATGAACCTTTAAAGCCGAAATAAGATTAAAAAATCTTTTTGTGGCAAAGTCCGGTAATCTTCTTTTTATAGAAGTTTTAATTTTTGTCACATCTAGTCTTTTTAAGTCATGCTTCTTCTCAGACTTTCTCATAGCTTTAATGTGATAAATTTTCTTTTCAATTGGCAAATGATCTGAGAAGAGTGCTAGATGCAATAAGGTCTTCACTTAATTACCATAGTTGACACATAAGCTTTAAACTGCAGCTTGCACAACTAGATTGCCGATTTATATATAAGATTCTAGAGTTTGTAGCAAGTACAAATCATTTTGAGGAGCACCATAACTGCTATGGGCAGAAAATCATACTTTCACTTACATTGTAAGCTGGAAGAAACAGGTTCGTTTTAAAGCTTGCAGTTTATGCTTGCTTAAATTGAGCTGCTTATGAAAACAAGATATTTTTAGGTAATAAATTCCTTTTGACATCCATCTTGCTTGACGAAAAGCACCAGGATAATTATATTTTGTTTCTCTTGAACTGGATTTTGTGTCACCTAGAATTATGAGAGATAGTCTTATGAACTCCAAGTAGTCATTACGAGGTTGATTTTTCAAATGAGTATATAAGAATTCCACAGTATCATGTCGTTTTGATTCAATGATTTCTTCTCATCATCTGTCAGGACTGTCCTTGTCAATTGATACATAATTGGATAAATCAAGAAAATACTTATATTTTTTAAAACTACTAAAAAGTGCTAGTTGTGGACCTGATGAGCTTAAAATGTTATCAAATACAGTAATGGCAATAAATTCAAGAATATGGTGTCAGCAAGCTAAAAATAGTAAACATTTATTAAATGCTTTTTGAACTGACTGAAATAGCACCAGTATGAATCCTGGTATTTATGCTCGTAGTGTCAAAACACAAACCAGCGACACATTCAGCAACTTCGAATTCAACATCTGAATTATTTTTAAGTAACTTAATCATTGCATTGCCCATCTCAAGACCTGTGCCTTATGGTATTTTTGGAATACATAATAGTTTTTTAACTTGAAAGCCTGAGATAACAACTGATATACAATATATTAATGTTTCATCATAGTCTGGTAATAATTTGACGTCAAAATAACAAACTAGTGGTGTATTAGGATAGAACTTTTCTTTAGTGCCCCTTCTATCATCTTATGTACCATCTTCCTTGATCTATACAGTGAAGCTAGTGACAATGTTAGATCTTCTACATTAATCCAAGCTGCTTTTAATACAGGAGCAACAGTGTGTATTGCCTCACATGGTGTAGTTTTGGTTCCATCTAAGCTTTCAATAAACATTTGATTATCTACCACTTGTCATTTTCTTGAATATTGAGATTTTATACGTTTGCAGCAAGATGGCCTTGGCTTTGCATCAGTGTTAAATTCTATAATCTGCTGATGTACTTTCAATAACCTGCTGATGTACTGTCAATAACCTGCTGATGATATTTTCTTATTGTTGATTCAAGTTCTTCATCCTCAGTGCAGCAGTCTGCTGGTGTTGATAGCTTTCTTCATCATTAATAGCTGTACTAGAAGAAGTTGCATTTTCTATTTCTGAATTGGCCATCTGTCACGTCTCTGATAATCCTCAAGCTTTCGTATCTATTTAATTTTCTATTTTTGATTGAAAATTTTGTCTTCACTGATCATAATCTCATTTCTCACACTAAGCTTGTTTTTCAAACATTCCCAATTTTGAGGAATTTTAATAAACCTTTTAGAATTGGCGTGTGAGGTATTGACTAGCTTTGTAGATTGATCTAAAAACATGCTTTCTAGTTCTATCTGGCAGTGTGTTCGTTTACTTTTCTTATCAGTTGTTGGAATATTAGCCAATAGGCCCTACAAATAGAGATTGTTTATGTGACTTAAGATCATAAATGGCAAAGTACTTGCTTGACAGTGAGCAACTGATTAAAATGTTCTTTATCAAGTATAGGATTTGATACCCAATTAACCAAACCTTAATTGAACAACATGTGATTTATATTTATATGTTAATATACACTTTTGATTTATATGTTACTGCTGAATTTCACATTTTTCTTACCCTATAAACAAAACATCAACTTTCAAATTAACAAACCACTATTTTTCAATATTCAATATTGAATATAATTTTAGGAAAATCTTATAGAAAACAAAGTTACACAGCACACTCAATTCAGAAGATTGTTTTGTTTTGCCCTTCTTTACTTCACTTAGTTTTGTTTTATTTATTTTGTTTCTTCATACTGTAAGTATTAGGAATATATTATGCAAGTTTTATTTAAATGCAAGTACAATAGTACATATAATTATTGAAATTTTTTTTAAATATTTAACCCTTTTGAGAGGTCTGTTGAAATTAATTCTATGGCTTAAAATTTTTACAGAGTATTTTCCTTTTTAACCATTCCTCACAATTTAAGCCTATATGCATGTGGTTTAGAATTCTTTTTTTGACACTTTATTAAATTAGCTTCTCGCATTTAAACTTTTCAAATTCTTAATTTTAGAGTATAACATTTATGCTTTGATTATTTCTAAACTTTTTTATTTTAATTATTTGAAGTATATTTTCATTTAACAGGAATCCATTAATTCAGAGTGTTGAAAAGGAACTACTTAGTGAACACTTAACTCCTATTCTACAGAAAGGGCTTGATCATCTATTAGATGAAAATAGAACTGCTGATCTCTCACTAGCAAATGAACTGTTTAACCGAGTGAAAGATGGGCCTCCTCTATTATGTTCACATTTTAATCAATACATAAAAGTAAGAAAGTGATTTAATATTTCTTAATCAGAATTCCCACTATCTGGGAAAGTCAGGGAACTGAATGTTTTAGGAATTTATTTAAATTTTATTTTACCCTGTTATGGACAAATTACCTCATTAACATGAACTCTCAGTGGAACTGAAACATTATTTACATTATCTGAAGTTCATGTTATCAGTACAGGCACCTAGGAAACTCTTATAAAGTGGATAGGCTAAAATATTCAAAATTATGTTTCAATGCCATGTGAAATAAGGCAGTGATGGAAAGTTTATGCCAATTTCAAAATGCTGCTTCAAACTGCTACAAATATAGAATTTCAAGTTTGCTGGAATTCTTGGCCAAATGACATCAACATCAGCCCGAATACAACCCTGAGATGCCGATTACTATGGATTTTCTGTAGTTTCTATGGGAAACAACCTTATATTATGATGTCAGAAATCACATAGTTTCCTATGTAAAATTGCCTCTGTCAAGACCAATGTAAATTTACGGCTGCATACACAGTAATACCAATCAAATCAATATGGCAACAGGGGTTTAGGACTGCGTGTAATGTAAACTAAGATTGCTTTTTTTCGTGGAAGTAAATTTGCTTTTTAAGAAGTTGTAAAAATTGAGCCTAAATTGCTAAACAGTTAATTTTTTAATTATTTTTACGTAAACAGTATGATTGCATAATTCAATTTATGTTCTCGTGAATTGCCAAGTGGCTATTAATATCTTTTACCTTCTCTTGCCATCATCTAAATATTGCATATTAGACTAATTAGTATATTTTTATATTCTGGTTAATTAAGGTTAATTTTTTAATTATTTTTGCATAAAATGTATGATTGTGCAATTCAGTTTATGTATGTTCTTGTGAAGCGCCGAGAATCTATTAGTATCTTTCTCCATCATCTCCATCTTCTAAATATTGCACATTGAATTGAGTAAACTAGCTTATTTCAATATACTCATTATTTATTAAGATTAATTTTGCATAAATAGTGTGATTGTGCAATTCAGTTTATATTCTTGTGAATCGCCGAAAATCCATTAGTATCTTTTTCCACCCAGCTCCATCTTCTAAATATATATTCCATATTAGATTAACTAAACTAGCTTATTTCAACTTCTGTTTAAAATTATTTTCATATAAAAAGTGCAGTTGCGCAATTCAGTTTATGCTCTCGTGAATCACAGAGAGTTCATCAGTATATTTTCCCCTCTATCTCAATCTCCTAAATATTGCTTATTAGATTGACTAAACTAGCTTATTTTTATATTCTGGTTAATTACTTTCTCATAATCAGTGCAATTCAGTGCATGCTCTTGTGAATTGTCGATTGACTATTGGTATCTTTCCCATCCATCTTTCCCCCATATTCTAAATATTGCATATAAGATTGACTGAACTAGCATATTCTCAGATTCTGGTAAATTATTAACCTTAATTTTTGAATCAGTTTCGCATGAACAGTGGGATTGCACATTTCAGTTTATGCTCTCATGAATCACCGGGAGACAGGAGTCCATTAGTATATTTTCCCATTCATCTCCATTTTTTAAATATTGCATATAAGATTGATTAAACTAGCTTATTGTTTTATTCTAGTTAATTATTAATGTTTATTTTTTAATTATTTTAGCATAAACAGTATGATTGCACATCAGTTTATGTTCTCGTGAAGCGCCGAGAGTCCATTATTATCTTTTCTCTCTATCTTCTAAATATTGCATATTGGATTGACTAAACTAGTTTCTTTTAATATTCTCATTATTTATTAAGATTAATTTTGCATAAATAGTGTGATTGTGCAATTCAGTTTATATTCTCGTGAATCACCAGAAAACCATTAGTATCTTTTTCCACCCAGTTCCATCTTCTAAATATTGTATATTAGATTAACTAAACTAGCTTATGTCAACTTCTGTTTAAAATTATTTCGGCATAAACAGTGCGATTGCGCAATTCAGTTTATGCTCTCTTGAATCACTGAGAGTCCATTAGTATATTTTTCCGTCTATCTCAATCTTCTAAATACTGCTTATTAGATTGACTAAACTAGCTTATTTTTACATTCTGGCTAATTACTTTCTTATAATCAATGCGATTGTGAAATTCAGTTTATGATCTCGTGAATTGTCGATTGACTATTGCTATCTTTTCAATCCATCCCCATCTTCTAAATATTGTATATAAGATTGACTGAGCTAGCATATACTCATATTCTAGTAAATTATTAACCTTAATTTTTGAATTATTTTTGCATAAACAGTGGGATTGTACATTTCAGTTTATGCTCTCCAGGAGACAGAAGTCCATTATTATTTTTTTCCATCCATCCATCTCTTTTTTAAATATTGCATATAAGATTGATTAAACTAGCTTATTGTCTTATTATAGTTAATTATTAATGTTAATGTTTTAATTATTTTAGCATAAACAGTATGATTTCACATCAAAAAGTCAGTAATTTTGCATTACTTTTTTTTTTCTGGTCAGCACATTGTTTCCAAAAGTCCTCCAATTTATTTACAGCTTCTAAATGAATGGCCTGGATTTTCTGACTGCATAAAAATTGTCTTACAGTTTTTAAAGCACTGTAGGCTTCATTTACACTTATTAATTTTTCGCTCAAGGATTCATAGTCAGCTTCTTCCTCTGTTGATGAATTGTAGTGCAAGCCTTTGTTTATTTCTTTTTTATACTGCTTATTATTTCATCGTCTGTCACTAAATCTGATATTACATCATCATCCATTGAAGCATAGTTTCTGAAGGTCACAGACTTGTGAAGTATACTTTTTACTTATGCCTCTGTCAAAATGTCGAAGTCTGGTTCCTCTTGTATTGTAGTATTTGTATCTTTTCCACAAAATTCTGCCTTTTTAAATAAAACAGTTTTGAATTGTCCTTGCTGACACCTCCTTCCAAGCTCCTTGAAGTAGGTTTAATGCATCTAATAGGTTAATAGCAAACAGTACTTCATTATCGAAAGAAGATAGTGCCCTTCCGATCAGGCAACTTATGATCCCTT
This sequence comes from Amaurobius ferox, assembly GCA_951213105.1. Lineage (NCBI taxonomy): Eukaryota > Metazoa > Arthropoda > Arachnida > Araneae > Amaurobiidae > Amaurobius > Amaurobius ferox. The sequence goes on along the minus strand of OX578142.1, from coordinate 78,434,029 downwards.
TATTGTATGCTGCAGTTATGCAGTTGAATTGGGGTGTAGAAACTCTATATCCTTCAGTTCTCAAACACTGAAATATACACTGCAGTTGTTTAATATAAGACATATTTTTCATCCTTTATGCTCAAACTTCCAGTCAAGTTCTTTTATCCATTTTACGAAAATGTCCATTGTCATCCATGATTTCTTTGAGGAATCGTACTTTATTGGTTATGATACATGCAGCTTAAAGTTATGATACAGACTGCTTAAGGGTAAATTAAGAATTCATGCAAGAGTATTTAATTAAGCAACTATAACACAACATCTGATTGATTGTACGATCACGTTAAACATGTGAGTCCGTAAGTCGTAGGTACATCACATTAAACATGTGGGTCCATAAGATTGTAACACAACATCTGATTGATAGTACAATCACATTAAACATGTGGATCTATAAGTCCTTCTAAGAGGTTGGTGGTAGGGGAAGGCGGGTATGGTTTCTGTGGATGCTTCCCTCATTGGGTTTCAATCTAAATTTGGTGGTTCTTCCTGGCCATCCAAACTGTTACCTTACACCTTTCTGGTAGGTCGGACGGCCTGGGTCTCAACAACAACATCTGATTCATTATACGGTCATGTTAAACATGTGGGTCCGTAAGTCGTAGGTCCATCACATTAAACATGTGGGTCCGTAAGATTGTAACACAACATCTGATTGATAGTACAATGATGTTAAACATGTGGATCCGTAAGTCCTTCTGAGAGATTGGTGGTAGGGGAAGGCCGGTACGGTCCCTGTGGATGCCTCCCCCACTGGGTTTCACTCTAAATTGGGTGGCTCTTCCCGGCCGTTCAAACAGTTACCTTACACCTTTCTGGTAGGTCAGATGATCTGGATCTCAACACCAACATCTGATTGGTTGTACAATCACGTTAAACATGTGGGTCCGTAAGATTGTAACACAACATCTGATTGATAGTACGATCACGTTAAACATGTGGGTCCGTAAGTCCTTCTGAGAGGTTGGTGGTAGGAGAAGGCGGGTATGGTCCCTGTGGATGCCTCCCCCACTGGGTTTCAGTCTAAATTGGGTGGCTCTTCCCGGCCATCCAAACTGTTACTTTATACCTTTCTGGTAGATCGGACAGTCTGGGTCTCAACAACATCTGATTGATTGTATGATCACGTTAAACATGTGGATCCGTAAGTCGTAGGTCCATCACTTTAAACATGTGGGTCCGTAAGATTGTAACACAACATCTGATTGATAGTACGATCACATTAAACATGTGGATTCGTTAGGCCTTCTGAGAGGTTGGTGGTAGGGTAAGGCGGGTACGATCCCTGTGGATGCCTCCCCACTGGGTTCCAGTCTAAATTGGGTGGCTCTTCCCGTTCGTCCAAACTGTTACCTTACACCTTTCTGGTAGGTCGGACTGTCTGGATCTCAACAACATCTGATTGACTTGTCATTCCCATATAGTCATTAGAAAAAATTACATAATAATTAGACTGTTAAATTTATTATTTGGGATCACATAGTGGATGGGAACATAATTTAGAATCAACAAAATATAATTTGCATTGTGAATATATATATATATATATAAATAGAAAAAGAAAAATGAAGAATGACATTGTATCAAAATTTCGCTGGGGGGGATTGTGACCCCCACTTCCCGGTTTAGCCAGCTTTATGTCATGACGACACTCCCGGAAGCAGATACAATGTCGCCAACCAAGTACATATACTTAAACAATAAATGTAAAAAAGAAAAAATTTGAAAAACCTATACATTTCCTACACCTATACGATAACAACGAGCATTACCACATCCAAACAGAAACACTAAATACTATAGATTATCCAACATCCAATACCAATACCAAGAAAAACAAGCCACACATACATCTCACCGAAAAGTCCTTCAGAGAGATTTTCAGTGAGATGTATGCGTGGCTTGTTTTTCTTGGTATTGGTATTGGATGTTGGATGTTCTATAGTATTTAGTGTTTCTGTTTGGATGTGGTAATGCTCGTTGTTATCGTATAGGTGTAGGGAATGTATAGGTTTTTCACATTTTTTTCTTTTTTACATTTATTGTTTAAGTATATGTACTTGGTTGGCGACATTGTATCCGCTTCCGGGAGTGTCGTCATGACATAAAGCTGGCTAAACCGGGAAGTGGGGGTCACAATCCCCCCCCGGCGAAATTTTGATACAATGTCATTCTTCATTTTTCTTTTTCTATTTATTATGTTGTATAGAAATGTACTTGTTTGAGCAGCTTAGCGCCTTTGGGTATATTTTCAGTAAATTGTTTTAGATGAGATAAAAGTTATATTGATAAGTATATATATATATATATATATATATATATATATGTATGTATTTATATTTCAAAGAACCTGCTTAAGAATGCCTAAATACCTTTTATGTATAAATTTTAGTACATGATAATTTGATAATTATGATTAAACACTTACTTAAACACAGCTTCGTAAGTATCATGAGTAATGACTTCATAATATTTTTATACAAGTTTTCTGTTTCACAGTTTATATACTATTACTATTCAAGAACTTGATGTAAAAAAATACATATATAACTCATTGTATGCTTTCCTTTTGCTTATACTTGCGATCTTCTGTAAATTCACCAATAAAATGTAGAAAAACCAAAGTATTCCCACTTACATGACCATTTCACAAATCATATCAACTTATGTATAGAAAAACTCTCAATATAGTTGGATACTGATAATAAAAGCAATATCACAATAAAACTTTATTAGTTAGCTGTAGATATTGACTTACTATTTCTTATGAATAAGATGAATGAAGCAAAATTTTTAATTATGGTTGAGAAAAAATGCAGAAAGTTTATAATGACATACCTTGTCAAAATCACTTGAACAAATTCCATAATATGTATATTTTAATAATAAAACTGACCATTCAATCTTGAAGAACATATCATTTGATACCTAGATATAGTTCGATACATGTATAATATTCCATGAAGATTTATCACAAGTAATATATATATATATATATATGTTTGAAGAAACAAAATCTTAGCTCAGCAATATGTTACTGCACTAATATCATAGTATTAATTGATTATAAATTAAATATATTGGCAAAACAGGCGGAACGATCCCATATTATAGGATTCACCCACCTTCTAGAAAATACCACCTCTTTTTTTAAAAAAGATAGCGCCCTCTTCTACAATTTACAAAGGAATAGTATACGAAACATTGACAGAATCTGATTCGCTGAAGCCATTACCACTCTCGTAAAATAAAACTCTGCACTCAGAACATGGAATTAAAGAGTGAGTGCCAGATAATTGAGTATAATAGAGTTAGCATGATGTTGTAGTTACTAAATGAATGATTTTAATATTATTAATGTATTTTGATAAATAATTTAGAATAAGATAAATAAATTTTGAAAAATAATTTGGAATAAGATAATTTAGAATAATTAAATTAAAAATTTTGAGAAATTAAATAATTAAAGTAAAAATATTTAATGATGATTATTAAATAAAATGCATTAAATTTTGAATATAATGAACTCAGTGTCGTTATGAATCACAAGAAAAGTTTTAATTTCTTTAAAGCAACATGGTTTGCTAGACTTACCAGTGACTAGCAATGGCAACTTCTCTATTCCACTCATGTTGCATGCCACCAAAACAGTCAACCCTTCTTTGCTGGATTTATTGCCCGAACCATTTTTGCTTTCATGGTCAATAGAAGTAAGAATTCTCCAAAATAACCGTGTTTCATCAGCTTTGAAAATAGCATGGTCTGCATAATTATTTAAAATTGAAGACAATTTTTCTTTAAAAAAATCTTACGTGATCTGTCTATTTACTCCTACTTCCTCACCACAAACAATTCCATGTCTGTTCTTAAACTGATGCGACCATCCAGAAGAGCACATAAAATCTGAGACACCCAAGGCATCAAAGAAAACCTTGGCCTTTTCTTGTGAAATTTCGCCTGTAATAATTAAATTCTGATGTCTAATTTCCTTTATCCACCTCATTAATGCAGCCTCCACTTTAATGTTGTTTATAGTTCACATCCTCTTCCTGCTCGGTCCAAACTGGTTTATTGCACACTCTGCTTCAATTTTTTCTTTTTTCTGAATCATAGAAATAGTACAATATGCTATATCATATTTAGCTGCTACTTTATCTTCTTTAACTATCCAGAGTCTATGTCATTTCTAATCTCTGACTCTTCTTCCAAACTATTTATGTGCTTTATTATTTCTGTGCTTTTCTACTCATCTTTACTACTCAATAGCACAAGAGAAGAGACACTATGTGAGTAGCACTAGGAAAATAAATGAAATGGAGACTAGGGACAGCATCTACCTAAGGCAAGCCTATTTCGACAATTCCAAAAACAATGAAGGGTTGCAATGTCTCCAGCCCCTTATCCCGTCCCCCAATTTGACATCCTCTCTTGAATGAATATCCCCACTGAAATCACTAGCGATTGCATTCTATTGTAAAGACATGTCCCTTGTGCTCAGTAATAGCGATGCAATGGACAAACAAACTTTTTTTGGTTTCTTGACTAGAACAGTTTAATGTACTTTTTTTTTTTAATCGAGGAATTTTTTGAAGGGACGATTTTGAGTTCATTTTAATTGAAATTTCAATTTTTTTTTTTTTTAAACACTCCCCTTTTTTTCCCCCCAAGCGGGGAAGGGGTAACCCCATGTACTCCCATCCACAGAACTACCCTACTCTAGTGTGCTGCATCTTAACTTGGTAAGCCATCATTGTGCTGTATCTTCTGAACGCTTGGTACGAACGCAGTATTGCCCTCATCGCAAGGGTCTTGACGTCACGACACTTGATAACTCCCAACTCAAGCAGTTCTTTGGCACTGTCTTGGGACCAAATCCCCCTCCAATTGAGGGTAGAGGAGGAGGTGGTGACAGTGGATGCCCCAGTACAGCTCCGCACTGCATGGTAAAGTGCATTGGAGCTGTACTTCAGTTGTTTGGCAGCATGGGTGTCATTCAGGTGAACACTGTCACCCACCACTTGAGCATCTATAATAAGTGTGGTGTGGTCTTTTGTTGCAACCAGATCAGGCTTGAGCTTCCCCGAGCTAAGATCATAAATAGGCTTGGAGCTCACTTCGTACCCATTTCTCTCCAAATTGCGCTGAAGGTAATATACAATGTTATTGTGTCTCCTTATCCTGGAGCCATGGGTATGGAAACACTGCTGGATGATATGGTTGGGAGTCTCTACAGCAGCGCACCCGGCCCAACAAACTCTTTCCTTCTCGGGTCGTCCTCTGGTGGTCCTGGATCTGGCAGGCAGCACATTGATTCAAATCTTGATGGAGTGGATAAAATACCTGCCGTTGAGGAATAAAGTTCCTTCAGAGATCCAAGCATTCTGACTTGAAAGAGCACTCGCTTCTCTCAGAGCCATGCCATCAACGTTGTTGTAGAGACAGTGCACCCACATTCGATGCTCTGAATGGGTGGACATCAGGCTCCCTCCACCTTCAAACTTCAGCTGTTCCCTCACGAGGTGCAGCGCCCGTCTGTAGTACAAGGGCGCCAGACTAGCTGGGCCCTCGACCCCATAATGGGTTAGCATGCTCCTCAAGCGATGGAACCTGATACGGGGAGCCATCCATCTGAGAGAGGGGACGCCTTAACCCCGTTGACCGGAATCCCCCGTAAAGGGAGACTTTGACCACAGGCATTCCGGCATTCACCACGAGGAGGTGGGGTTCAACTTGGACAGGAGAGGCTAGTGTACACCGAAATGTACATGTATTATGCGTCACTGACCTGTATGACCGAAGTCACGAATTCTAAATCAAGTCACGAATGCCAATTAAGCCTGCTCATGCAGGTCTTGCAAATGGTCCCTTTCTTTCCATGAGGTACGTTTTTTTGTAATTAGTCCCATAAAGTCCCTTTTTTCATTATCAGGTCCCTTTTTCCCCATTTTTGCTGGGGAAATATGTACTTTCTCTTTAATAACCGACGTTCTCCGAAATTTCTAGCACCATTGATATGTACCAATGAATGACTATTGTGGGAGTGCACGTGTTTACTTTTCTGTGATGCAGATGTTTGCCCAAACTTGTAGAATTATAAATGAGGGGTTTTTACTTGTTTGTTTATCAAACGCAAGTCCTAATACGAAGCTCTACATACATGAAAGAAGTATGCTGTTTATGTTTACAATTGACTTGGATACATGTTTGGATGTTTTTGACGTTTTAAGTGTGATGTTTCTGTATATATTTTTATAAAACATATTTGTCTTTATCATTTTCCTGAAAAATTTTCAATTTTTTTTTCTAATATTACTATTTGATACTAAATTATCCTTACTCTGATTGCATATATTTCTAGCAATAATTTGTAAAATTATCATAGAAATCCATCGATCCATTCTTCCTGTGAAAGTGACCCCCCCCAATTCTCTTTTTGTTTCAATTTGAAATTCTGAAAAATACCGCCTCCCCTATATATATATATATATATATATATATATATATAATCATTGGAAAAAATTGAAAGAATTCGTCATTAAAAAAACTTATTGATAAAAATACAAATTACTCCTTTTGGCTAAAAATTCTGAGTAAGCCACAGCTTTGCGTTTTTTTATCACATTTGAGGGGGCTGATTGACAAAATTCTACATGTTTCTTTTAACAAAAAATTCCGAGTAATTGCTTCCTCCCCTACATTTTCTGAGATGCATTTGAGGGGGCAGATCGACGGAATTTTACAGTAATACAGAGATGCCAACCATTATGGATTTTCCATAATTCTTATGAATTTCTGAGTAAAATTACAGATTACAGAAAAGACCTGAAAAATTACTGAAAACACCTATTCTTTTTCGTCTTTCTTTCTTTTCTCATCCATCTCCATTTTGCAATTATTTTACATTAAATTGACAAAACTTGCTTATTTTCATGTTTTAATTTATTATTCATGTTGATTTTTTAATTATTTTAACACATCTATCCAGTGCGATTGCGCAATTCCTTAAATTCTCTTAGTTGTGGGAGTCCACATGTATCATTTTCCATCCATCTCCATCCTTTAAATATCAATCATTAAATTGACCAAACTAGTTTATTTTCACATTTGGTTAATTATTAAGTTTTATTTTTTAATTATTTTCTCATAAATAATGGCATTGTGTAATTCAGGTGATATCGCTTACATTGCCAAATGTTGACTATAGTATCTTTTTCCATCCGTTTCCATCCTGTAATTATTGCACATTAAATTGACAAAACTTGCTTATGTTAATATTTTGGTTTATTATTCATGTTGATTTTTTAATTATTTTAACACATTCAGTACGATTGCGCAATTCAGAGAATTCTCATGTAGTCTTGGGAGTCTTGAGTATCCTTTTCCATACATCTCCATCCTCTAAATATTAACCATTAGATTGACTAATCTAGCTTATTTTCATATTTTGATGAATTATTAAAGTTATTTCTTAAAATTATTTTTGTAATTGCGGAATTTAATTTGCCCAGAGGAATTTAACAGTTTATCCAGAAGAATTATTCATATAGTCTGGTGATGAAAACTATATTACTTATTCCCTATAATAATGCTGTGACGAAATGTATATTCTGTATTATTGTTAGAAAATATATGACTGAATTTAAGCTAAACTTGAGTACAAACTTATTAAATTTTTTTTACTTCAAAAAATAATGAACAAGTCCAACGTTCTTTATTTTTCATGTTTTAGGAAGAAATTATCAAATTCTGATCTAGAGCAGGCCAAAAAAAAGTACTAAACAACTAAATTTAGTTTAAGCTAAGCATATTCTGTTTTCTTAAGGATTTATAAATTTCTTTTTTGTCCAGTGATGAAGACATAGCTGCCAACCGTTCCGGATTCGTTCCGAATTTTTACGTCTGTTCCGAAAATCCGAATTTTTGAAAATATTCCTGTTTTACCCCATTTTTCCCCCTCTGCGACCATAAAATTAAAACATGCCGAACAACTGGTTTGTGGCATCAGAAAAACTGGGTGGCGACAAAACCAGGAAATCAAGGAATTCTCGGGGAAAAATGATTTTCTGGAAATATCAGGGAAAACTCAGGGAATTTTGCTTCAAATCAGGGAAAATTTTAGAATTTTGTTTCGCGAGTCGCCGATCTTCAAATCCTTGTGAAAACATCTGAACGGGAATTTTCCTTTCTCTTTGTCCCTCCGCGAAACTGCCCTCGTTATGTGTTAAACTTTATTCTGATTGGCTGTTGATCAGATGACATCATAAAGCTTAAAATTCCCACTCACCACATGACGATTAACGAAATCCTGATTAACGGAAACTGTGTGATAGCGTAGGATGGCTATTCTTCCTAAACAAATCCACCTGTGGAGTGGGAAAAATCTGTCGACAACTGCTGCGGCTCTACCATAGTTTTTCCCCTACGAGTCGATCATAATTTATTGCATTTGCTGTCGAGAAGGAGAGCAATCCACATTCCTATCCTACCCCTCTCCGTAATCACCGATGTGATTTACGACATTCCGGGATGTAGCATCTTTGCCGTGCTCTCTACAAATGAGCACTGCAAATGATAATTACGGCTTAAATGGGTTCTCCCATATTTACATCCGACTCAAATTTATAAGGGTTCCCGAAAGTGGATGCATGAACGGAATTAAAATCACTTGCTAAAATAAAAATGATGCGTGAAACTCGTTCCCGCTATTTCATGCTTGTGAATTTATTTATTGGTTAAATATTCATTATAGCATATTTTTCACAATGAAAAATTAAAAGAATCTATATGAACAAGTTTCGGGAATACGCTGCCGCTCGGGGCCGGTGCGAGCGAATTAAATCTGGACGCCCCGTACGAGTAAAGGATATCAACCTTGGGGATGAGAGAATACTTTTCCGAGCTGAATTGCCAATATTGCAATGTTATGTATTATTCTACTTTAACCTACATATAAGCGGTCCATAAACGACTATACAGAAATTATGAATGTGTGTAGCATTGGCTAAAATATCACGTTTGAAGGATACTATCCCGGACATATTTCGTATTAATTTTAAAGCTTGATCGCGAGAACTTCATAATTTTTAAAATCTCGATGTACGACAGTTTTTCGCTAGGAGAAATTTCAGATTTCCTTTTACAGTTTATGCCCTGTTTTAAGTTATTAATCTCTCATCGACAATGTATAAAATAATGATGGATGGATTCAAGTTAAATCGGTTCCATTTTCAACTGACCTGCAGGGCTAATAGTTCACGGCCCTTTTCCCGTTGATCGGAAAATTTAGGTATTTCAGTAAGACGGCATGTTTCTAGCAATATAAAATGCCATTTTTTAAATTCAAAACGTCAAAATATTAAAAAAAATCAAATTTCTTCAAAAGGATAAAGAATTTATTTGTTATGAAATAAACATATTGGGGAAATTTTAAAATAAAAGAGTTCATAACGTCCATTAATATAACGGGAAAAAAGATCGAAATATCGCGATTGCAAAAATTGAAAAATTAGAGTAAATGATCAAATTTATAAAACCAGAATATTAATTTATTAAAATTCGCCGAAAATCATTTGTAAAATCCTCGAAATTAAAGAAAAATTAGTGGACGGGTTTCTTAAAAGTAAAAGAGAAATAAATAATAGTGAATTCTTCATAGTTAGCAAAGCAAAATGATCCTGTGTGTAAACTTTTGTATGGTAAATTGAGTAGTATCATGTTGGGGATACTAATACTCCCCCATAGTAATGTTGCATGTGAACGAATTTTTAGTCTTATAAAAAGAAACAAAACTGATTTTAGAAGTTCCATGAGTATTTCGACTTTACAGTCTACTTTAATTGCCAAATCTCAGGTAAATGGTGCTTGCTATGAACAAACATATGATGCCACTTTCTTGAAAAAGGCTAAATCTGCTACCTATGTATCAATAAACAAAAAGATTCTTAATTTGTTTTTGTTTTACTTACTTTGCAATAGTGTATTTAAATTGTGTAATAATTTTTTTTTTCAAATATGAAAATAGTTTTATTTTACTTTTAGTTGAATATTGATGTATTTAAGGAGAACAAATATAGTTACAATTTTATGGGTGTAAAAAAATTATGCATTTCATGTATGTTTCAAAATTCTTATCTCATGAGATCTTAATTTTTATTTATTAAGTAAGATTAATTATATAGTATATATATATGGGTTTGACCAACTTTCCTTCCAGGGGGGGGCGTTGCAAAATCACTGTCAATACATAATACATTGGCTAAGAAATACTGACATGCTAATTTCAATGAAGAATTTGCACACGTGGGGAAAATGCTCAATTTTATATTATCCTGGTAATTTTAGGCCTACGATTTTCAAATATGTCATATTAAATGTCAAAATGATTTTGAATAAATTAAAAACTTTTGCGAACTTTTTTAAATCTTGCCAAATTGGTAAAAAGGTCATCAAATTGATAAAAATGACGCTAAATTAATGAAAATGACAACTAATTGGTAAAAATTCAGTAATTTGAAAAGAATGTTGGAATCTTGTCCGTAAGGCTTGGCGAAAAATTTAGCGACTGATTTAGCGGGATATCTCTAACTTGGTGATTTTTTTAAATGTTGCTAAATTGATAATAATGACTCTAAATGGGAGATGCAAATTTTTAATTCTGTCATATGATGGGCATACCATCAAGTATATAAGAAATGCTCTTCTCTCCATTTGTTTATAACTTGGTGAATAATGTAGCGCAATACTGCCAACTTGGGGATATTTAGTTCCAGATAGTCAAAAATATCATCAAAATTTCAAAAATAATGCCAAGTTAATGAAAATAATGCCTAATTGATGAATTTATTATTAAAATATTTTGAGATATGGACTATATTGCTTATTGAGAATGCTATTAATATTGATAATTTTTAATTTAGAGTTGCATGAAGTTAATTGGGTACAAAATAATGTTACATGTTATCATCTAAAAAGACTCCAAATGTGCATTTCAATGTTAAAAATACTGTACCGTGAATCTTATACATCACTAGCAGCATACCCATTCTTTGTACGGAGTATATAATATAAAGAAACTTATTCGCAATCATGTGCAAATTCTGTTAAAATATTAAATTTATTGTTCCAAGAATATCTGTTCTCACTATGCAAAATTATCTTCACGGGCAGATCTGAAGAATAAAACATCCTGGCCCCTTTTGTAAGCAAATTTACAAAAAAAAAAGGAATTGAATCAATATATGCAACCCCGTACTACTTATATTGTCGCAGATTAGAAAATATGCCAGTGTGTTAGTAGAAGATTACCTGTATTACAATATGAGTCTCAAAAATCTTTGCCAAGATAAAAGACATGATGTAATAAATTGAAAATATCAATAATCCCCGTACTCTTTATACCAGAAGGTCATAATTAATTCCAATATTTGCCAATATACAGGGTTTGTATAAAAAGTGTCGGGAAAAATTTCGGAAAAATAGATTTATTACAGATATTGCTACAATACCTCAAAAGTCTTCAAAGTACATCTCTTGAGCGTCGACACACTTTTGCCAATGGCTTTTCCATGACTCGAAGGCTCCCTTGTAGGCGGATTCCGGAAAGTCCTTAAGGACACGCGTGCAAGCTTTTTTGATGACACTTAGGGTCCCATGGTGGTGTCCTTTGAGGGAGGATTTCACTTTTGGGAAAAGGAAAAAGTCTGCTGGTGCCAAGTCGGGACTGTAAGGGGGTTGGGGAACCGTTGCGATGCCTTTTATTGTCAGGAAGTCGGTCATCTTGGAGCAGGTGTGGCTGGTTGCATTGTCGTGATGCAATTTCCAATTTCCGGCGATGGCTGGCCTCAACCGGTTGACCCTTCTCTTCAGTCTTCTTAGCACTTCTAGGTAAAAAGCACCATTCACTGTCTGCCCCTCAGGAACAAATTCGGAGTGGACGACCCCCTTTGCGTCGTAGAAAACGATCAGCATGGCTTTCACTCTGTATTTGCCCATTCGAGCCTTTTTTGGACAAGGTGATCCCGCAGTATGCCATTTCGAACTTTGCCGCTTTGTTTCCGGGTCGTATTCAAATATCCAAGTCTCGTCTCCCGTAATAACGATGTCCAAAGAGCCGGGGTCTTCTTCAACGCGTTGCAGAAGGTCTTCGCAAGCAGACACTCGCCTCTGCTTTTGCTCATCCGTCAAGACCTTTGGGACGAGTTTAGCACAGATCTTTCGCATGGCAAAATGTCAGTGATAATGCTGTGCACTGTCATCTTATCGATGCCAATTTCATCTGCGACCATTCGCACACTTAAACGACGGTCGGTTCATGCACACGTTGCACGTTGTCGTCGGTTCTTGACATCGACGGCCGTCCAGTGCGAGGCTCGTCCTGCACACTCTCTCGGCCATCTTTGAAGAGCTTGTGCCACTTAAAAACTGCTGTTTGTGACATGCTTTCATCCTTGAACACTTGGCGAATCATGGCCAACGTCTCCATACCCAATTTCCCCAATCCAACACAAAATTTGATCGCGTACCGCTGTTCAATCGTTCGCTGCATTTTGCACTTGCACCGAGCCTTGCACCGAGAGATAGCCTGAACGAATGCTCGAAGGCGACTGTCGCTTGGTGCGTCTTGAAGGTCACATTCCTCACTACCGAGCATGCGCGCTGCAAGTGCGCTTCGACATTCACTTATGTCAGGAAAAAAAATCTCCTGATTCTTTTTATACAGACCCTGTATATAAAAACATATGGCAGTATACCTGTGTTACTTATATTCTCATAGATTAGAAGATATACCCGTGTATTTGTAGAAGATTACTCGTACAACGTACAATATATGAGTTTAAACAATTTTTGTCATAATAAAACAATTGCATAATAACTTGAAAATATCAATAATCCCTAATTCAATAATAATAACGTTTAAACCTAAAGACCGTAATTGATATTTTCCAGTCAAAAATCCTATAAGAAAAATCAAATCATTCTTTTCTAAAATATATTTTTATATCCATTTATTTATTATTCAAATCGAAAAAATAATAATTAAAATTCACAGACAGATTTAATTTAATTGCATTTCTGACCAACATGACGACCATCCCCAGAATCTTCCTCAAAAACCTTTGAAATTAAATAGCCATTTTGATTTCTTTATACTTTTCATTGTTCAGTAAAAGCTTGTGAAAAATAAACCATGGAGATAATTTCCCATTTAAATCATGTTTCGAACAATTTACTAATATCTCGAGAACCACTGATCGTAGAAACTCCAAACATGGACTAAATTTTAAGTGGGACTATTTCCAGGCTACCCACAAAATTTCATCAAATTCGGTTCAGCCGTTCTCCCTTAATGACGGAACAGATAGACAGATTTTCAATTTTATTTATATAGATTTCTTTATGGTTATAGAAGTAAGTTCATTGCATTCTTCAGAAGAATCATATGCTGCTCACATTGGATTTCTTTTTTTAATATTGCTATTATTTAAATGCATATACAGTAGACTCACATATAATGACATTGAAGGGACTAAGTACATATATCAAACTGTACATGCAGTTGCCTGCCCCCTACTGAAGTAACATTCCAATACACACAGCTATTTATCAGACGACCATCCCCAAAATTCCCTATGAGATATTCCCAGTTTTTATTAACACTTTACAACAAAGTTGAAAAGTGTTTATGACTTTGTTCATTCTGTCTGTCCGTTAGCACGATAACTGCCGTAAAAATGATTTAATCAAAATGAAATTTTAGTATGTTGTTCAGACGGTCTGTAGAACCTATGGGAATATAAATGAATAATATAACCCAATTAGTTTTGGATTGAACCCGGGTCGAAAAATGAAATACATTGAGCCCTATGGGACCTAATTTTTCAAACATTTTTTAAGCGGATTTAAAATTCACAAATTGCTTTGAAAATTTTAGGTAATATTCAAATTGTTCCATAAAATATATAAAAAAAAATTCAGCGAAATATATTCAGTAGTTTTTTAAATAAAAATTAAAATAATAATTACACCTCTTATATGAAACGATCATGTGACCATGATATTAAACGATCACATGACCCACTTCAAAATGATATATGGCATCCATCTTGTTTCAAAATCGTGATTTTCTTAAGTTCTTTTTAATTCATATTGAGTGTTGTATCCGTCCTAAAACCACTTTATTTTTGCTTAAATTCTGTGCATCTACATACTGAAACACCGCAATGACAATATGTTTGAGTTTAAATGCTCATCTAAATTTGATTATTTCTACAACTAAGCCTATTTTTCACCTATGTAAAATGTAAACAGCAAAATATATAGAATGAGCTGTATTAGAATTCCTGTATTTTTTTAACACAAAATAATTTAGTCCATGGAGTCTGCATGGCTGATATGAATGAAATATTAATTGATTTCATAAAGAGAAGGACGATTTTTTTCGATGAAGTTTCATGCATAGAGTTTAATTTTTTGTAGCTCCATGGTCTTAAACAAAATGTTTAAATAAAAAAAATTATTATAGTATTGTGATGAATGGAATGAATGGGAGAAAGTTATGCATGAAATCCTGTTTTTATAGAGAGATCCAGGCGTGTTATTTTTTCTATGACGTCATTTGGATTAATTTCAGTTGTTTTCGATGAAGTTTTCAAATATAATAAATTATCGTAGTATTATGATAATTCTAAAACTATTACCGAGGAATGTATAACATTTTAGAGATGTTTAAACCAGGCAATTTATATTTCAATGCCGTCATTTGAATGAAGTTCATTTTTTTCGATGAATGTTTAAATTTTCAAATATAATAAATTAATGCAGTATTGTGATAAGTTTCAAAATATTACCGAGGAATGTATTGCATTTTAGACTTCTTTAAATAAAATTGCATTGAAGTTGGAAAGTGTTTCATAATCAATGCTTTAAGCATGATTGATCTTTCTTGTTTACATTTATGTGACAATGGAATGCAAAATGAAGTGCAAATCAATTGGAAGAAAAATTGGGATTTCTGTCCTTTTATTCATAAGTATGAGAGAGAGGATGTTTTACTGCCAACAGGTGCATCCAGGGTTGAAGGGAAAGGATACATTTCAGGTCATAAACAAAGCTGCTGCAGACTAACTTGGATTCAATGAGAATTTCTAATAAAAGAACCCTTTTCTGTTGCTTGAGGACCGCAGACGGTGATTAGTATTTGCCCATCAAGTTTATTGATCAATGTTCCATGAGGTTGCTTTAACGAGATTTCTACCTTTTTTGCAGTCTATCATTAGTAAAATAAATAGTATTACACCAAAAAAAGAATGACTGAGAGCCTGATAATCTGCCATTATATTGCAGCAAGTTGTTAAATCGGGTTGGTATAAGACAAATTTACTGTACCATGTTTCATATATTTATTTATTTATTTAATTTTCATTTTTCATTTGTTCCACAATGATGGACTTTTCAAAGTTTAAAGTTTTACTTTCTCCAAAAAAAAACTTTTTTTTTTTATGTTGAAAACAATTTTTGATCAAATTGCTAAACTTTTTCAAGGGTGCTAATTACTGGAATACTTCCTTTTTCTTATGTTATCCATAGGTCTGGGCAACATCACTATAACTGTTTACTTTTTTTAATTACTTAAGTTATTAAACTAGATTTGGTACAAATATTGAATATTATCAAAAGATGGAAGCAAAGTGAAGATTTTTTTATAAACTGTCTGTACTGTGTGCAGTATGTACATTTGCACTTTGTACTTGGATTGTAATATCTTGGCAACCACACTAGAATTCCAATAATAGCACTCTTTTTTTTTTTCCGCAACAAGAAAAAAGACAGTTATTATTGAACTTTTTTTTATATATATATAGAAAGAAAATCAGTAGGACTTACAGTAGGAATTTTTGTACATACATAAGAGAGGGGTTACATCTTTGAATTAAAAAAAAACGAGCCCAATAACAAAGAAGTTAGAAAATGCATGAGTTCTGAGGTCATTTAACAACTTGAATATTGAAAGAAGCATAAATGTGAGTACAAATTGAATTTTAAGAATACAAAATGTAATCAATTTTTCATAGGGATACATTCAGAAAGGTGTATTATCGAAATTCTGTTACTCAACCATTTGATACAAAATTTGGTATAAAAATTGAATATTAATGTTGCAAATTTTAATCAAGAAAGATCAATCATGCGTAAAGCATGGATTATGAAGCACTTTACAACTGAAATGAAACTTTATTTAAACACCTTTTAAATGCAATACATTCAGTGCTGATATTTATTAAATTATCACAGTACTACCATAATTTAGTATACTTGAAAACTTAAAACTTCATGGAAAAAGACTGCTAGTTACACAAAATGAACTTATTCAAATGATGTCATTGAAATATAAATCATCTGCTTCTCTATGTAAAATCAATGAATATTTCATTCATATCACTTATATTCCAAACTCCAGAGCTAAATAATTTTGTGTGAAAAAATTCAGCAGTTCTTAAAGAACTCATCTTACAATCGTTTGATTTGTTTGCATTCTGTATAGCATTTAAATTAAGCTTCATTGTAAGAATATTCAAAGTTTAGTGATTATTTATAATAAAAATTATTGTAATTGTATTGGCACAGAATTTAGATACACAGATAATACGTAAATATAAAGCATTTTTATAACAGGTGCAACACTAAATATAAATTTAAATGATTATAATATGGATTTAATTATTATTTCAATCTTTATTTAAAGAACTACTCAACATATTTTGCAGAATTTTTTTTTACACAATTTATGTGATAATTTTAATATTTCCTAAAATTTTCGAAGCAATTTGTAAAATTTAACTCTGCTTAAAAAATATTTAAAAAATTATATCCCATGAGGTTTATTATTATATTATATTCCCCCACGGACAGACAGACAGACAAAATGGCCAAAGTCATATATACTTTTCAACTATGATGGAAAGTGTTGAAAATACCTGTAGAGGTCAGCAAGGTAGAATTCTGAATTGTCACCATGCGGGTTACTCAGTTTGTGGTTCGGGTTAGGTTTCATTTATTTTTCAAACTGGGTTTCCTTTACTTTTCAGGATACGGGTTGGGTTGCAGGTCTACCTGCAAAAATTTTTTAAATGCAGTACCTTATATTTTTGCTTTCTCATAAGTAGTATTGAGAAAGTATTGTTTTCACGAAAATTTTCGATTTTGAAATTTTGATGCCAATATATGCTTTAAGACCTCCTGAACATGTTTTGGCTATTTTTGTATGTCCGTTTGTATATCTGGCCGATTTCTTCTGTACATAATAGCTGCCACAAATATTAATGGATTTTCATGAAACATATCTGGCTTTGTTATAAAAAATCTAGAACTAGATAGAATTTTTTTAAAAATGAAAATTTTGATATTTATTTGAAATTTTATGTTTCTTTAACTTGGCAGCATAGTACAAAATTTGACATAATCAGGCATAAATGAGTTTATTTATGGCTCAATGATCATGAGACTTTATAGTTTCAATCATTATTGCAAAAAATTGCCGGGATACAATTTTTTCATTTGTGACATCATTAGTGCCCCTTGGGGGCATGTTACCCACCCTCCACCTAGTATTTTGTCAAGTATATCAATCAAAAGATTTATTTCAAGCCCTTTAAAGTGAATGGTGACACACTATAATTGTAATCATTTGAATTCATCCATGATACCGATTTTTCAAAATTTTTCCTTTAAAATTTGAAAAAAAAGCTACTAAAAATGGATTCTGGTATGAGAAAATTCAGTTGAGACAGACACCATTTCATTTTGTAAACTTAACTGGATAAATAAGTAAATGGGGTTATAAATAATAAACAGAAGAAAATTGTGTATTTGTGTTAAGGATTTAAAATCTGATAAAGGTCTTGCAGGTCATGGGTCAGGTATTTGGGTAACATACTGTGGGTTTGGGTCGTAAATTTTCTTTGCTGTAAGTTCGGGTGGGGTTGTGGGACAACAATTTTCTTTGTCATATATACGGACAACTATTTTGAGAGGATATATTAAAATGTGATGTATTCACATATATAAATATGGTGTTATAATTTCAATTAAAATTAATAATTGTTATTATCTATTACATTGAAACTTGATCATCTTTGTAATTAGTAACACCAATTGCGAAGCCCCCACTTAGCCTAGAAGTGTGCGGTTTGTTTTGAACATGTGTATTAAACTAAAGATTTCTACTACGTCTTTGAAAATTCAAAAAGTTTGATGGATAAATATTTGTGAAGAACCTCATTTTTGGAGGGTGAAAAAAAAGGTGCACGAGAAACATATCTCCTTATTCAAAAATGAAGTATTAACGATAGACAGTTAAATTTTAAAGGGCCCCTATAGCCTGGATTTTTTATATTTTTTTAATACAGATGTTTAAAAATCCCAAAAAACGTGAAAGAACCCATGAGTAAAACGATTTGAAAATCCTTCACTCACCCTAGAAGTGTGTGGTTTCTTTTTTAAGCATGGGTATCGAACCTAAGATTCTGCCGAGACTTTTCGAAAATTCAAAATAATATTTGTAAGAACTTCATTTCTTGGGATTGAAGATGAGTGTGTGGGAAAACACTTTTCTCAGTCAGAAATGAAGTTAAAACCTCATTATTATTATTACTATTATTATTTTTTTTTTCCCCAAACGAGGGACAGATAAATTTTGAAGAATGTAGCGAGCCCTTATTTTCTTTAAAGTCAATAGTCTTTTTCATACAGATTTTTTAAAATCCCACAAAATGTTATGAGTATAAACCAATTTACAAAGCCCCCACTCAACCTAGAAACACACATTAATGTGAGTATTAAATCGAAGTTTTTGCCAAGACTTTCAAAAATTCAAAAAACTTGGTAAATTTTTAACTATTTGTAATTATTAACTTCATTTTTTGAGGGTGAAGGTAAAGGTGTGTGGTAAACCAGTTTCTTATTCAAAAATGAAGTTAGAACCTTGGTTTTTCTTTTTTTTAACAATAGATACATTTCGCAGCCCTTGACAGGCCCTGATTTTGATAAAGTCGGCATTTTTCTATACAAATTTTTCAAAATTCAGAAACATGCAAAAGAACCTATTTTAAACAAAGAACAATTTCTCCCATGTTGTTTGCTCATGAAGTTCTGAACTTCCAGATAGTGGGACACTGACTCTCAGGGGTAGTAGTGATTAATGTATAGATTTCTAAAACCTCAAATTTTACAGGTAGGAATTTTAAATTTTGAATATGATATTCAAGCGTTATTATAAGCAATCCATGAAAGAATCACAGTGTTTCAACAAAAACTTCATATTTTACACTTTTTCCGTGTATTGGTCAAAGAATAAAATAAAATATACATTTTCTAGGTACGGTCTTTAACATTTGTTATTGGGAGTGTAAGTCTTGACTGTAAAGCACTTCTATTATTTTCATCATAGCTTTATTTGTTAATATTTTTAGATTGAAAAAGCAATTTCATAAGTTTCATTTCAAAATGATGTAATGATCAGAATTTAAATGTTTGTCAATAATAATGTCCTGTAAGTAGGGTCTTCAAATTTTGTCATGTGAAGTGTTATGTCTTAGCTGTACATAACTTCAATTCCTTTTGTTGTAACTATATTTGCTAATTTTTTACAATTTAATTTATCATTTGTTAACTTTCAGCCAAAAAGTTGCTAAGTATTTTTATTGGAATTTCTTTACGCTTTTCAAACAGAAGTTTGAAATTATTTGACCCATTTGCCGGGAAGTATGGGCGAGTGAAACAAGATCTTTTATGTATGAGGAGACACTTTTCATTCTCTTGCTGGGTCTTGGGATGGTTTCCTGCTTCCAAGGTATGTCACAATAAGCAATCAGGTTGGAATCTACAGGAGATAGTCTGTTTTCTCACTGATTTCAAATAACCTGTCATCAGTGTCTTCTCTTACCTGCATTTTCATTTGATTTTGATGACCGCTGCAGAGTCCAACAATGCTTGCCGATGTATGTGACCATTTAAACAAAAGACCTATTTTTAGTATTCATGAGGACAATAAATATTAATAATGAATTTGACGCTAAATTCAATCTAAGTCTTTGCCTGTCATCACACCAGTAACACCTACATAAAAACTTTGTTATGGACAACATAAGAATTGCTGAATACGAAATGTCAGTTATTAATGAATATTTAAATAATTATTTTAATGATTTTAAATAGCAATTGTAATAATTAATTAAAATTAAAAATAACTGTCTCATCATTTTAGAGTGTTGATTTCTAATGTTTATTTGTAAGAATTATATGATTTACAGATTGAAGCTGGACCGCACACAACTGATGGGTTTCTGTGAACACAAGCAATGTGTGAAATATACCATACTATATGAATGCATATAATTATTATCTTTTTAATAGGAATATTATAAATAATGATTACCATATTTTGGCACTTTTATTATGTGACACCAGGTATAAATATAACATAGAATACACCCAACTCTTTTTTTACACGGTAGATACATTACTCAGAAATTTGTGTAAATAAAAAAGGGTGTAAAAAAGATAAGTTTCCTATAGTAAAATTGGCGATACGTTCCATGTTATCCGAAAATCGTATAAAATGAAATAAAGAAATATATTTAGTTTAAAAACCGTGTAAAAAAATGCTGAAAACTGTAAAAGTTCTGATATGTATACTAATAATATATACATACATATGCAATTTTATTGAGCAATAAAACTTTAAATACAAAATTCATAGGTAAAAATAAATAGTGCAAGCAAAAAAAAAAAAGGAATCTGTTAATCCAAAATTAAGAATAGGAAACTCAAAATTAAAAATAGAAATAAAGGAATAATATTTAGTTACATTATTATTCGTCACTACTTGATAATAAGCTCAATTGTTTACGACAAACTGGACCAAAATCGTTATCATCACTAGAGATATCCACATCCGTCAAGCTCTTTAATGGACACTTTTGTCCGGTAATACTGTTTTGAACTGCCAAATTACTTTCCAAAAGGTCTTGCGCTGTTGACTTTTTTATTAAAAAATCTGTTATAGACAGTTGAACTTTTGATTTTTTAAGTTCTTTATACAACTCTTGCTACCCAGCCAAACAATTCTTCATATCTCATTCGAATTTTAAGGCACTTTCCATGTTTGGATCAATTTTCAAAAAATGATTCACCATACATTTCCCAAATGTTAGACCCTCGCCAATTAAACTAACAGTTAGTTGACATATTTTGGCCTCTTCCTCGTTATCGTTATTATGATCCTCAGATACGAAATGGGTAGGTAAGAGTTAAATAAGGGGATTCCCCAGTAGTTACTGGGGAATAAGGGGATTCCCAGTAGTTATTCGATAACATTATAGCAGTGCGCAGTGCTGCCTAATTTTTGAAGTGTGGTGAAAACGTAAATTTTTTTGATACATTGGTACCAAAGACTGCAATTTATACTAGACCACTCATGGTCACATACATAAGTATAAGACAATGACTTTGAAATCGTGTTCGATCAAATAAATTTTTCAAATAAGGAAGACTTTTTTTGAACTATGTAACTTCAAATTTGTGTAAAAAAAGAGTTGGGTGTACATACTTCCACAACGACTCCATATTTCCCCAAAATCTTTCGCAAACTTTCAATTGTTGAGCAGACAGGTTTTTGACCCTCAAGGATGTCAAACCATCACTATTTTAAGCTTTTTTCACAATGCTTACTTTATTGGATTTTTCTGTACTGGAACAGAACTCACCAACCTGTGGCCTAGGGAATGCGGGAAAACTTTTCCTTTTTGCTCCTGTACCTCAAGAACATGCGAACTGAGATTGACTATACTACTAATAGAAACCATCTCCATCGAGGGCCTTTCGACAGTAGTCTGCTTTTCACTCACAGCATTACATAATCCAACTCACAGATTCTCGACATGAAAATCTTGCAAATTTCAGTAGCAAACTTTATGAATTTAAGTTTCAAGATCTCTTAACAGAAATCAACAAAAAAGATACAGACTCCAGCAACAGTTTGATAAGCACTATACAATTTCAGCTTCATTAGCATGTGGACACACTGGTCCCACCTGTCCTATATTTTCTATATTTTGATCCTTTGTCCTATATTGTCCTGTATTTCCTCTATTTTTTTTACTGATTTGATTAATGCTGCTAATCCATCAGGTTGTGACAAACGTATTGATGTGTATTGGTCACACGTTCTAAAAAAGAAAAATTGTCTTGGTGACTTTAAGTATCCACACATCTCTCAGTGCTTGTTAAGGCAGCATTAAAACTTTATCATGGACAAGCTTATATAGAACATGGCTTTTCAATTAATCAGCACTTTATTACATCTCGAGCTTCATTAAATGAAAAGACCATAAATAGCCTATGCACTACTGAAGCTGAAATCAGAGCCAAAGGAGGAGATGTAACTCAAATTCCTTTGTCACCTAAATGTTTTAAAGCCTTTAGGGAGGCAAATAAGGCATACAAAGAATACATGGAGGCCTGTAAAAAGAAAGATGAAAGAGAATCTCATTAAAAAAAGAGAGAAGAAAATAACAGTTACAATCACTTAATTGAAAAGAAGAAAGAGTTCCAAAAAGCAATTGAATCCAGTCACCAATTAATTGGAGAAGCCAACAGAAGACTCGTGAAAGCAGTTGGAAACAATGACATGACAGAAATATGCATAGCACAGTCTTTACTTGGGTCTGGACACAAACTTCTCACCGAGAAAAGTGATGGACTTAAAAAAATTGACTCTGAACTGAACTCTCTGACTAAGAAGTTTAAAAAATCATAGTCACAGGAGTGAGATTTGGAAGTTATCTATTTTTGTTTCAAATTAAATTGTAAATGTAATTTTGCACTTATATGTAATGTAGGTGATATGTTGCAAATTGTTTTCATCATTAAAAATTTTGTAAAAATAAAATAATTATCCTATGGAAAAACGTAGAAACGGAGGTATGGGCATGGCTATAGCTGCAGTGTTGAAATGGCTAAATTCATGTTGGTCTCATGTATGACCTTTCAACTTCCTAAAAGATTATTTTACCAACATTAAATAAAGTAATTGAATACTGTAACTTAAAGTCCTTGTGCATCTCAAAAATTTTTGGAAAGTACCTATTTTAGTTTTTCTTTATCATCATACATTTATTTTGGCAGTACTCCAATGGAGTACTGCTTAATGTTCTACTCAATGTTCGCAATAAACCTAATGCACCATGGTGAAACAGCTGCACAGTGGTACACAAAAGCCATTTCAAACACTTTAGCTATATGGGTGTAGGGTGGCCATGACCTTCACTCATTTGTCGAGTCATTATAATAATGTAATATAAATATATATATATATGATCATAATGCAATATGACATATATGTGTAACATACATATATGTGCAATATGTATTATTTTACATGAACTTACAATTTATTGTCTAAAATATACCCTATAATGTTCTGAACGTTGTCCTATATATTCCCCCCTAATGTCGTATATTTTATTTCTCTTGGGTGGGACTACTGTGGACATCAAAGCAAATACAAGGTGCGACACTGCCTCATAAACCCATTAAAATCATCACCCAATTGATAACTTTGTGACAAAAGAACTCGAGCTAAATCTGTTTTCAATTCAATGTAGCCATACTGCCTTAACAAGCAACTCTTTAACTCATCCCATGTTATCCACTCTATATTAAAGCCTTTATATTTAAACTACTGTCAAGCATTACCTCCTAGTGCATTGAACGCATAACCGTACCTGTTCTACACTTGATAAATTCAATCGATACTTATTTATGACAAAAATGAAACTAAAAATATCCTCACCAGTTTTGCCTGAAAACTTTACATCTAACAGCAGTTCAACACTTCTATACCTGGATGCAATTACAAAAGCTTATAATTCATCACATAGTCAAAGCTATTAAAACCCAGCTGTAGACACAATGTTAGCCACACGCAAAACTGTACATCATTTTCATTTGACACCTCCATAATGTTTTGCATTATTATATCCAACAGCTAAATGCATTTGAACATTAAACAAAGTGTAACCTATTGTATAAACATGTTCAATATATTAGCATTCCAAAAGATATAGCTAAAAAAATTGCATACAAATTCAACTCAAAATAATGTACAACTTTAAAAGTTATTAATTGAATATTTAAATACAGATACCAAACATTTTCAAATAACACGAAAGGGCAAATTGAAACAAACTCAAAATCTCTAAATATCAGCATTTAATCATTAAATATTCTGTTAGATCAACTTCATTGAAAATTCTCAGAATTAAAACATATTACACAATCAGTGCTGTCTGTACAACTTTTATTTCAGAAACACTTTATTTGAATTATGGTACCCATAATCTTAATATTTAGCTATACCACAATACTATAGCTCAAGAATTCAAAGCACTTATTGAGATTTCTACGTATTATACTAATAGTGAGATTTAGAACACTATAAAAATACACTATTTTAAAATTGACCTGATTCAAAATTCAGCATTTAATTGGAACAACTTTAAATAAATTGTTCCACATTTCACTTTAAGGGATTTTGAACTCAACCTCAAGATTAAAAGGATGCGTCAAGTTTTGAAAGTAGTTAAAAGTGACTTAACTCTAAAATTTCATTACTTTACCAATATGTCAATTTACAATCTTGACTAAGTTTAGACTAGATCCTATCTCTAGCTAGAATTTGATCCTGTTGCAGATACCAATCTCAGGGTTCGCATTCGTCCTAAAATACCTAAAATTCCTAAAAGTTTGAAGCTTCCCTTGAATTCCTAAAATTAACCTAAAATTTTTAAATCATCCTAAAATTTTGTAATGTTTTTGCTGCGGCTTCAAATTTACTCTACTATCGCCCGAATACATTCCATTCATACGGCAATCGATGTTAAAAAAGACTTCAGAAATTAAAACGTTGTTCAAAATAGTACTCATCTTTTACAACGACGACAAAAGTGTCAATCACGCCAAATCGCCGATTCTCAATGGTTAAATCCTCTCCGTCCGCGGGCGGTTTTAGTGAAATACGATCGCAAGACGAATGGCGACCCACGTGATCGTTTACAGACGGGAGTTTGGGGGAGATTCTTTTGTTTGTGCGAGTGGGAATCTCCAGCGCAAGCTAACAAACCTAGAAGCCTTTAACCTCTCAAAGAAATAAAATAGAAAAAGACGGGTTCGATTGTTGAATAGTTTGCTTCCTCATATTTACTAGATACATCACGAAGTTTCTCTTTCTTTGCAAAGTTAAAATTTTGCTCAACTATTCTTTGTTGGGAATCAATTGTGCAAAAATTTTGAAGAATTTTAGGTCTAAGTTCAATAATACAAATATAGTTTGTCGGATTATGATTCTCTTACGCCCCTCATTACGTAATATTTGATCAACATCATGTCAAAACAGGAGAGTAGAGAAGGAATTTTTATCTGCTGTTAGCAACCTCTCTAGGTATTTTGATGATATTAAAGGATATCTCTTCAAAAGGATGCATTGCACAGGGGCCCGGACCACATAGCAGTTTATGAAGAAAAGCAATAGATAAAATAAAATACGGTATAGTAGGGAGGTCCCGTAATTGGATCGCCACGCTCCCCATAAAAAATAAATTAAAAATAATGAAAGAGCAGAAATGTGAAGAATGTTAAATAAACACATTCCCGCTTCCAACAGATAAAACTTTTAAACAATTTTCATTTCTTTTTAAACTTAAAATTTTGTCAAAGTATTCCATGTTTAGTATGCATCTGGGATGAAAAGTACCAAAGATTTGAACTTTGTAAGAATTTTTGTTCAAAAACCAATATTTAAAAATATAGTTTTCTGGACTAGAGTTTTTTTTAAGCCGCAGGAACTTGTGCGTGTGTTTTTGTTGATTCTATCAAAACAGAGGATGATTGAAGGGAAATAGCTGTGTCTAGATTAACGGGTTGCAGTAGCTTTGATGAAATATAGAATAACTTATTTCCCTCATATTATTTAATTACTGCCTTCGGCAACCAGCCCTATTGTTTTTCAAAAAAGTTTTTAAACTTGCAATACCTTTCTTGCAGTAACTCGATCGCACACCTACATTACGTGCGCAAGTCACGGCTAAGTGTGCAGTTTATGAAGTGTTGATCTTGTACCTCATCTACGCGCGCAAGTTACGGCTAACGATGTAGTTCATGAAGTAACTGTCGATCGCACGTCTCCGTTACGCGCTCAAGTCATGACTAATGGTTCAGTTCATGAAGTAGCTGTCTATCGCACACCTCAGCTACACGCATAAATCGTGGCTAGCGGTGCATTTCATGGAATAGATGTCGATCGCACGCCTTCGTTACTCGCGCAAGTCATGTCTAACGGTGCAGTTGATGAAGTAGCTGTCAATCGCACACCTCAGCTACGCGGGCAAGTCACGGCTAACGGTACATTTAATGAAGTAGCTGTCTATCTCAGCTACGCGCGCAAATTACCGCTAACGATGTAATTCATGAAGTAGCTGTCGATCGCACGTCTCCGTTATGCGCTCAAGTCATAACTAATGGTTCGGTTCATTAAGTAGCTGTCTATCGCATACCTCAGCTACATGCATAAATCGTGGTTACCGGTGCAGTTCATGGAGTAGATGTCGATCGCACGCCTTCGTTACGCGCGCAAGTCATGGCTAACGGTGCACTTGATATAGCAGTTGTCAATTGCACACCTCAGCTACGCGGCCAAGTCACGGCTAGCGGTACAGTTGATGAAGTAGCTATCTATCTCAGCTACGCGCGCAAGTTACGGCTAACGATATAGTTCAAGTAGCTGTTGATCGCACGTTTCCGTTACGCGCGCAATTTATGACTAACGGTGCAGTTCATGAAATAGCTGTCAATCGCACACCTCAGCTACACGCGCAAGTTATGTAGCTGTCAATCGCGTTTCCGTCCGCAATGCGGGCACACGGGTACAGCTGCTGTGTATAAAAGGAATCGTCTTTTATTAGCGGGTGCATGCAATCCACGTACGATATATGCAATAACGGCAATTCTACTGCATGTAATAACGATATACACGCTGCGCGGGCACATGCAATCTGCATAGATTTGAAATAGCTGTCAATCGCGTTCCAGCCCACTACGAGGGTTCAAGGCTAACAGATAAACACTTTTCCCAAAATAAATTGGCTTTTATTAGCATTATTTACTTTAAGCCCGCCCGCTGCGCGGGTGCATGCAATCCTTGTACATTACATGCAATAACTACTAACGTACCAGCTAGATTTTGCTCTTATGGCCGTATTTTATTTTACAATTTTTCAAAAATTTTAAATGTGATTTTGAGCTTTTTGGATTCTTTTTTTTTTGTTAATTATATTAAGATTTTCTTTTTTTGTTTATATAAAGTTGTTTGAAAACTAAACTAACATTTTTCTAACATACATATATATAGTGTGTATGTATGTATATATTTACACAAAAAATACCTGTGATAAAGTGGCCACTGGATACTGAGTGATAATTTGAATTTTTAAGTCTACAGAGCATTAAAATGAAATAGGAAAAATATTCAAAAGATTACCTTTTTCTTTCAATGATGTTTGTTTTTTGTATCAATTCTTGTTTAATTAATGAAAAGAACTTTAATTAAACAGTACTAATAATAGAAATAATAAAAATTAGCTCCTAAAATTTACCTAAAATTTTGAAAAATAATCCTTAAATTCCTACCTAAAATTTTTAGAAAATCTGCTATGATCCCTGCAATCTTTTATGTCATGCCTGTAGGCAGTAATGTCAAAAGAGAATCAAAAGTTAACTTTAAAAAAAAAGATAATTTATTTAATTTAAGCACAACAGGTTCATGATCAGTACAGATTTACATTATGGAAACAGCATAACTACTTGGCCGAGAAACAAAAAGTTGATAATAAACATGTGCAAATTATACAATTAAAATGGAAAAGTGCTTGCAGTGAGTGGTTTTGTCAATTTATCAGGCGTCTTGTATCCATTTTGCAAATGTCCAAGGGTCGAGCAGCACGATACTTGGTAAATGATTTCCACTCTGTTCAATACCCCGGCCACTCAAACTGCTCATACCCTAGGGTGAGTCGAGTGATCTGGGTTTTCGACACTGTTCAATACCAGCTAAGTAGAACTAAGGGCTGGCTAACTGGTATAAGCCTGAATGGAAACATTCCTTCTAAAGACACTTGCACCCAAACACACCTTGGCCACAACATATGTAATATAACAGCCGGAACCACTTCCATCAGATAAAGCAACTCCCTTTAGAGCAGAGCTAGGATGCCATCAGACGATCTCAAGTTTTCCAACTAAAGCTATAATTTGAGGCTCATCACCTACCTCCTGAGCAAAACTTCATGAAACTAAAACAACTGACATTGGAACTAGAAATGAAGTTTACAAAAACTCTTGTAAAACCATTGCTGAAGCTGAACAAATCTAGCACAAAGAATCTAATTTCTCACCGAAAACCTGCAACTGTATACTTCTAGCGAGTGCTGCCAATGTGTGAAAGTAAGATCACAAACATTTACATACTTAAACAGCCTTGTGGCACAATGAAAGGAACTAATTAACTCAGATAAATTCCATGGAAACAAGACGGTTGACAATATCAGTAATATCGGAAATGGGAATATTACATAGTAATTTCTACTTATTTGTACTTGCTGAATTAGTGCACTCGAGTGCAGTGATCTGTTCTTTAATATCTTTAAATCATAAGTGGTGTCCTTGTTTTTTATAATTTAAGTCTTTCTTGAAATGTAACACTAGAATAGTGATGTCACATTTGCATTATAAATCTGATCTAAGGTAAGATTTTTGCTAACTTGAATAAGTTTTCACAGCTTCAATATCAAGTGCCACCATTTCATTGCTAATTTTTATAAAACGCTGTCCATTGCACCTTTTGAACTTAGTAAACCAACTAGTCATATATTCAGGCAGTTTTGATATTGAATTCATTGTGAAAAAGTTTAGCTTGTACCATGCTGATCTGTCAATCCAAAGGGAAATAAATTTTCAGTGCTGAATCCGATCTATCAATACTTTGTCCATCTCAAGATATTTTTTATCTGATAATGGAATTTGACAATCTTTCATTAAGTTTAGTACATCACTTTCCTAATAGAACTTAAGGAGAAATTCTTTCTGTTTTCTGATATCATAAATATGTGAAGTTCCAACACCATATTCAATGCTTAATTTCTTGGCTAAAATTCATAATTTTTACTTCAAAAATTTTACTTTCTTCTGTATGATCAAATGTTAGGTGTTTCCTTTTAGCAGAAAGTGAAGCTCTCTATGTGTATCGGAGTGTCTTTTCAGCATCTTTAATCAGGGGAAGGTATAAAATTTTGAGATAAAGCAATTTAAGCGTTAGCAGAAAAATTGCGGTTATGTGGCAAGAAGAAAATTTTTCGTCAAATGAGAATTATTGCGATCGATTTGTGAGAATAGGATGACTTTGCCCATTTTAGTCACTTCATTGGCTGTACAATCAGAAGAAGATAAAAAAGAAAGTATCTTTCATCATAAAGCTTAAAAAAATTACTTAGTTCTAAAAAACACTGAATTGGTTACCTTCCTGGATTTTGGATTCCCGTATAATTGATCCTATGCTGTATTTAAAAAATTAATATTTCTTCTGAAGGGTATTTTTATTTATTTCTTGAAACACTTCACTCTTCTTAATTAATTATCATCAACATCTTTTTAAAATTTTCTTTCCTCTTTTCTACCTATTGTTTTACTCTTGTTTGATTTTTCTTTTACAATTTGGTGATTCTGAACTCTGGTCAATTTCAGTGTTAGGACAGTTGCTTTAAAATTTAAATGGAGAGCAGAATAAATAATACTATCAAATTATCTTTGACATTCTCTATTAATATTTTAATTCAAAAGTTCTTATTTTCAGTTTAATCATACTTATTTGATATCTTATGTTTGCCAAGAAAATTACTATAGTTATGTTTGTTAGGAAAGTTAAAAAAACACACAATATGAATAGGAACTCTGTTAATATTCTCTTTGTATAGTTCATACATGTTATAAATATTTATGCCAATATTTTTTCAGATTAAAGCTTTTTTTTTCTTCTTTTTTTTTTTAGAAAAGAGGAGGTGTTATTGTAACTAATCCAGAAAAGGATAAAACGATGGTTCATGAACTTTTAGAATTCAAGGATCAGATGGATTCTGTTGTCAGTCAATGCTTCCAGTCAAATTTGAAGTTTGTTAATTCTCTCAAGGAAGCTTTTGAGCATTTTATTAATCAGCGACCTAACAAACCTGCTGAATTAATAGGTATGAATTAAAATTGAAAATTTTTGCTTTTAAACTTATTGTACATTTTGTTCTATAAACTATATTGTACGTTCTGTTCTCTAAGCTGTATTTTTTTAAAATCTTTTCAGCTAAGTTTGTAGATTTGAAACTACGATCAGGAAACAAGGTAATATTTATACAATGGATATGATTTTCTTTACTGCTATAATTAGAAATATGCTTTTTCTGCTATAAAAAATAATCAATTTTAGATTCATGTATAAAAATATCACATTTGTACTTCATTATTGATGTTTAAATTGTTTTAAACTGAGAATCAAGTTTTTTTTTATACCTTATTCCTAAATACATCATCTGATATGCCAGACATTTTTAAGGGTAGATCTACCAAAAATTCTAAAATTTTTGTATGCTATATTTTAAAAAGCCACTTTTCCACTTCGAAATATGATACAGCTGAAGATAGCATTAAGTAAAGAATTCAAACTTCCAAAATGTCTTGATTGCCAACTTCTTTAATCTAACTTTGTGTTTTGCTTTTATGTAAAAATTCATGTGTTCTGAAATTGAAAATAAAATTCTAAAGTTTTGATTACAGAAGTTTATTTGCCCTTGTTAGCCAATCACTTGAATACTAGCCTCAATAAATACAAAAATTAAAAGTAAATGATTTTGTTTTTTGTCTAATATTTAGCAGCATATAACACAAGTCATTAGTTAATCAAAAATTTTCAAGTCTAAAAGATAGGAAGAAAGAGTAGAAGAGTGATAACTCTTGATTTTTGCATGATGCAAGTTGGTGTGCCAGAAAATGGTATGTGTAACAAAATATACATGTACAACAAATTATTCATAAAATATAACTTTTGACTAAATTTCTCATGAAAAATAAATAGATGCTACTCATTCTTTTAAATGCTATGTTGTATT
Organism: Amaurobius ferox; assembly: GCA_951213105.1. Classification (NCBI taxonomy): domain Eukaryota; kingdom Metazoa; phylum Arthropoda; class Arachnida; order Araneae; family Amaurobiidae; genus Amaurobius; species Amaurobius ferox. The sequence goes on along the minus strand of OX578142.1, from coordinate 78,402,731 downwards.
TTTTAACAAATTATAATTATAATGTAAAGGAAATTATAATTTTTCATTGTCGCTTACAAAATGAAGTATTATTACATTTTCTTTAATCATTGTCAGAGGTGATTGTTAAAAATTTTCAAATCTAGTTTCTATTTCACATAATTTATATGATGATTCTAAACTCTGTACAAAATTGAATGAGAAATATGGAATTCTAAAACAAACATTTTTAGTTAATGAATGTATGTCCACAGGTGTCAGTCACCCTTAGGTGCTAGAGGATACATAAATGAAAGGCAGAAAGTATGAACAATATTTTTGTTTACTGAAGTTGCTCAACGTTGCCAGTGCAACTATTTCTTTTAGTCTGGCACACATTTGTTAGGATACTATTTATGGTGCAATCTTGCAGCAGGTCTTCTGTTTTCATTGGCAGCCCTATATGCTAGATGCATGTTGCCATCTTAACATTTATGAAATGCTTGATGTTACAAGTAAGAAGTCGGCATTGTAAATGACGGCAGTGAAAAATAGTCAATTGTCGCATTGCTTAACCCCTTGCCTGTGGAGTATATTTCAGAAAAATGGGTCAAAAATGGAAAAAAAAATTTATGCTTCAGTTTTGTCTATTATAACATTTAAAAAGGTTAGAAAAATTTTATTTTGTAAAAATATAAATTTTTATATGAAAAAACTACTATATTTAATATTTTGACATACATGTGGAAAATTAATGGATTATATTCATATTTTACTCAAAATTGTTTAATTATAGCAAAATAAATCAAATAATCTTTTGAATTTCACAAATAATTTCACAGAATCATTTTTCAGAATTCCACAAATCTTTTATAGTATGATATATATGGAAAATATGATACGGCAAACAAGCCGACATCACACTCTTTACAATAAACTCGGTTTATATCCCATCTAATCAAGCTAGCTGATCCCGCCTACTTCCAAAAAAAATGTGGACAAGTATCGCCATCTATTGGAAAAACAATGAATTATATTGTAAAGTATTTGGTAAGACAAAACAAACTCAATTCGGGATCAACGGAATAGAAACACTGATTTTTCGCTTGCCCGAAGTCAGTTCGGGCATTCCAAATTTGGCGCAGAGGGGTTGCCCGAACTGGATTCGGGTGGCACAGGCAAGGGGTTAACAGCATCCTCTTAGCACCAAAGAGTGATATCTCCGGACATACATTCAGCAGCAAACAATATTTATTTTGGTGTTCCCTATTGTTGTTGTTACTAATCTCCCGTGGTGAAGGAGCTCCTATGCACCACGTCCAGGTGTTCCCTATCTCCTATTAAAGCTTGTATTGAGAGTTTTAAATCACCCCTTATACTGTATTCTATTTAACATTTCTGAATAAATATGTGCTTTTTTCTGAATATGCAGAATTTTGTACTTTAATTTCATTACTTCAGATTCCTTGGATAGCTAAATTTTAAAACAATGACCAATTATAGTGATATTTAACATAAAATAGATTTTTCACTAAAAGAAGTTATGGGTTAAAAGTTATGAATATTAAGGTTTTCTAAACCAAGAATTATAATATCTACCTGAGAATGAAAATGTTGATCTGTGTTGATACCGAAATTCTCACCCAATGTGCTATAGCGCTTTTGCATACTTTCTTTCAACTCACACCACCTGACCTATTCAAAAGTTTAAGGTATCTGTTTGGATGGCTAGGGCAATGCCACCAAAATTAGACTGGAGCCCAGTGGGAAGTTGCATCTACAGAAGCTGTACCTTCTCTCCTACCAACAACCTCTCCGAAGGACTTTCAGGCCCACAGATTAAAAGTTCCCATACTCAGCATAAACACGGGTATAGTTTGGGCAGAGCCAGGAATTGAATTTGGGTCCTCTGATTGCAATGCCCTTGCCTTAACCACTGGGCTATCCCATCCCTCTTTTGCATCCTTACTTTCTTTTAACCCAGACTGTCTGACCTACCCAAAGGTATATCTGTTTAGATGGACGGAAGTCGACTTCTGATTTTGATGCTGAAGTTCTGTAGCAGCTCTCTTCCTTGCATAACCTGCCAGATATTTGCTCACGAATGTACTATGTTTTGAAGAGAAATGTATCTCTAAGTTTGATTTCTTATTATTTGCGAGCTTTTCATGACAGATGAGACAAGTCGGAAGACCATCCAGATTTTGAATGAACGTAAATGACTCAGTTTTGTATTCTCGGACTCAAGTTTATATTCGTAGAAATAATGGTTAAAGATTTGTTTTATTTCTGTGAAATTTACTTAGTATTTACTTTTAAATATAACTATTGATAACTATTGATAAAGCACAATGGTCTTTACAGGACAAAAGCTGGTTAAGGTCTCTTCCCTTTTTTTTCAACAGTAACTTGAATTTTGAAAAGGGTTCTGGGCATATATTCAGTAAATTATTATTCTAAATTTTATTTTAGACTAAAACTATTTTTAAGCCGCTAATACACGTGTTCTAGTCCAATCCAATCAAAATTGCTTGCTCATCCCGCTGCGAAAGCTACAGATACAATACATAGAGGCAGAAGTCTGAAGAGCCGCAAACGCCTATGCATGCTTGCTACTCGCGAGCCCCTAGTTTAGGTCAATGTAAATTTAAGTCCTCATGCATGGTAATTAATGAGGATTTACGGATGCATGTAATTAATGTAAATTAAGATCGCGATCGCATGTCTTATGCAAGTAATAAATATGCTTCTTTAAATTCAGCGTAAATCGTTAAAATGTTATGTTTTTCATTAACTTAGCATAAACAGCGCGATTGATTCAGTTTGTTATCGTGAATTGCTGAAACTACTTTGTATCTTTTTCCATCCATATCCATCTTCTAAATATTGCATATTAGATTGACTAAACTAGCATTTCTCCGTATTCTGGTTAATTTTTTAATTATTTTCGTATAAACAGTACGATTCCTCAATTTAGTTTTTCTCGTGAATTGCCGAGAATACATTAGTATCTTTTTCCATCCATCCTTATCTTCTTAATATTGCATATTAGAATTACTGAACTAGTATATTTTCATATTCTGGTTAATTAATATGGTTAATTTCTTAATTATTTTTGCATAAACAGCTCGATTGCACAATTCAGTTTGTTCTCATGAATTGCTGATAGTACATTAGTATCTTTTTCCATTCATCTCCATATTTTAAATGTTGCATATTAGATTGACTAAACTAGCTTATTTTCATATTCCGGTCAAATTTTAAGGTTAATTTTTTTAATTATATTTGCAAAATACAATTTTTTCTATTTTGAATAATGGGTATAAACCCTGTCATGGGGTATTTTCCAAAAAGTAGTAAAACAATGTTTTAGGCAAAAATACAACCATTTTGGCAGGGATATAATTCATTGCTATATTTTTTTACATTGAGATCAATATTTTTTATTCTCTTTAGTAGAAACTTGTGTTTTACCAAACATAAATCTTTGTTTTCATTTAAGTCATTCGCACCGGATAAAAACGTTATATATTTTTTTTTATAATTTTTTGTCCTGAAATTTTGTAAAATTTGTGCCCTGAATTTTCATATTTTACCAGTACTACCCATGGATGTTTTACATGTAATGTTTCTGTATATATTTTTATAAAACATAGTTGTCTTAATCATTTTTCTGAAAAATTACCAATTTATTTTTCTAATATTGCTATTTAATATCAAAATATCCTTACTCTGATTGCTTATATTTCTAGCAATATTTTGCAAATTTATCATAGAATTCCATCCATCAGCCCTCCCCATGAAAGCGACCTTCTTCCCTTTTTTGTTTCAATTTGAAATTCTGAAAAATACAACCCCAAGCATATCGAAAAAAATTGAAAAATTCATCATCGAATTTGATGAAAATACAAATTGCTTCTTTTTGCTGAAAATTCCAAGTAAGCTTCTCTACTCGAGTACTCTTCATTTTTCTTTATCACATTTGAAGGGGTGGATCGACAGAATTTTACATGTTTCTTTTAGCTAAAAATTTCCCAATAATTGCATCCCCTCTGCATTTTCCGAGATGCATTTGAGGGGGCAGATCAACAGAATGTTATGATAATACAGAGATGATAACCGTTATGGATTTTCCGTTATTATGAATTCCTGAACAAAATTACTGATTACGGAAAACACCTATTTTTTCTCATCTTTCATTTTTGCATAAATAATACGATTGCGCAATTCAATTTGTCCAAAGGAATTTAACAGTTTATCTGGAAGAATTTAATATAATCTGGTGATGAAAACAATATTACTTATTCCTCATAATAATGCTGTGACATAATGTATATTCTGTATTGTTATTAGAAAATATGGGGCGGAATTGAAGTTAAATTTGAGTACAGACTTATTAATTTTTTTTATTTCAAAAAATAAAAACATGTTCAATGTTCTTATTTTCATGTTTTGGGAAGAAATTAGCAAAGTCTGAGCTAGAGCAGGCTAAAAAAAACTAAATAACTAAATTTAGCTTAAGCTAAGTGTATTCTGTTTCGTAAGCGTATCTGTAAGCGTTTCTTACAGATTTTGAAATTTCTTTTTTGTCTAATAATGAAGAATATGTATTCATATTATGTTTGTTTAGTTATAATGGTAATTTATTTTGAACATTTCTTGATTTATCCACTATGCTGGTTCATGGGCACGGTAGCCCATTGGTTAGCGCGCTGGAGTTGCACTCGGTAGGCCCGGGTTCGATTCCAGCCACTGCCAAAACTGCCGCCGTGTTCATGCGGAGTACGATCACGTTAAACATGTGGGTCCGAAAGTCCTTCCGAGAGGTTGGTGGTAGGGGAAGGTGGGTACGGTCCCTGTGGATGCCTCCCCCACTGGGTTCCGGTCTAAATTGGGTGGCACTTCCCGACCGTCCAAACAGTTACCTTACACCTTTCTGGTAGGTCGGACGGTCTGGGTTTCAACAACAACAACTATGCTGGTTCATCACTAATATAAATCCGTTGCACAGGACTGCAGGAGCATGCTATCCGCTCAACCACAGGCTTACATCTAATAGTTTGAACACTGTGCGGGCAGCAGTTTTTAAAAATATTATATTGTGATTTTATAGAGTTTTTTGGAATTTTATTTGTTTGTTTAAATTAAGTTTTTATTTTTCTTGTCTGTTTATTGGCAAGTAAACAGCACTTTGAAATTGAAGCTAACATTTATTATATATATATATTTATGTGTATTTTCAGAAAAATATCTTTATAATTAATATATGACAACAAACAATTAAAAAATATTATTAACATTTAAATGTATCTTGTCACTTTGAGCTCATTCACACCTCATTGACGATCCTGCCACTCAAACTGCTAAGGCCAGTCGAGTGGTCTGGATTTTCGACACCTCATTCACGAATGAAAAAATATTAGAAAACAATTTAATATTCTCTGTTGTAAATTTAATAAATTCTAAAATTATATGAATTCAGTAACTGTAATTGTTAATGAACACAACTTCTCGGGGCTATAAAATTTTTTTATGTGCAAATAGCTTTTTTCGGTGAGAAATTTTTCACAGCAAAAAGTTCAATTTAACAGTGCTAATGTAACTACATGCCTTCAATTTTTTTTAAGTACCCTTTCTTGGGTAGCAGTACCCTGCCCTTTTTCAATTCTTGGAACTCTTAGGATGGAATCATCCGTATAAGATATCAATTATTTTTCTTTTCCCTGGATGGTGATGGTCACTTATTTTTCTTTTCCCTGGATGGTTACATTTTTGTCCTTTTATAAATTAAAAATTGTCACATTTTGGTCCTTTTTTAAGTTGAAAATGGTCCCTTTCTGGTCCCTTTTTTGCAGATAATGGTCCCTTTCGTTTCTCAGGAACATAATAAAAATTTGTTGTGAGCCAGCCCTGTTTGAATAAAGTTCATTTTTTATTAGGAAGTATCAAGTTTACAAGTATAATAAATTATTGTAGTATTGCAATAATTTTAAAATTATTACTGCTGAATGTATCATATTTTAGAGATACTTAAATAAAATTGCATTGCAGTTGGAAAGTGTTTCATAATCAATGCTTTATGTATGATTGATCTTTCTTGTTTTTTATTAGATTATACAAATGCATACCCAATTTAAAAGTTGGGTATGCATTTGTATAATTCATTTGTATCTGCCTAAAATAAGTGCTGTTTGAATCCATCTGCAAAAATAAATGCTTTGACAAAAATTAAAGCATACAAAGTTGATTAAAAATCAAGCATTGATACTTTGAATCAACTTTGTATGCTGTTTGTAACAAAGTATCTATTTTTGCAGATTCATAAATAATGCTTGCACCATTGGTATGAAAACATACCCAACAATGCAAAAAAGAAATTTTACCATATAGAATTGTCCAGAATTTCTGGGCACAATTAAGAAAATATATAGAAAATTTCTAAGTTGATATAGAAATCGCTATGTTTTTTAACAGGGTTGGGTAAATAACATTTTTTAAACCAAATACACTGGTTTTTAACCAGATTTTTTTTTAAAGCCAGTTATTTTTATTTGAATAACTATTTTATACAACAAAGGCATTTTGGAAAGATCATAATAATGTATTGAAAGGAAATAATAAATACCAATCAATATTTGTTATTTTACAGTCAATTAACAATGAAACAATGTTTACTATTTAATTAATTTTTATTATTTTAATTATGAATATAGAATCATATATTCAGAGAAAGTAAAACTTTGATTCCAAAATTGTTACTATTTTAAATTCGAAATGAAAGTAACAGTTAAAAAAGTAGCATTAAAAGTAAAGTAACAGTAAATGTTAAAAGTATTTAAAAATAACAGTTAAATGTACTTTAATTATTTTTTTTTTTTAATCAGCTTCTGTCTACTACTTTAGTTGTGTAATATGCATTTTCTGGGTTTGAATTAATTAAAAATTTTAAATAAAAATACAAGCTTTTAGATAGCTTTTTCTAGTTTTAATTTGTTCCGCAATTTAGATTGTACAAGTTCAAAAATTGAAAATATTCTTTCAACTCTAGCTCATCATGCATGCCTTTGTAGTCAAAAGTTGCTCAATCTCACCAAACACTTTATTGTTAAATTCATTAATTTCACTTTCTTGACTCTTCCACCATTCATAGGGTGTTATTGTACTGTATATACATTCATAGGGTGTTATGTACTACTTTCAAAAGGATGCCCTTCGAATGATGAACTCTTTGCATTGAATATTATTTTTATTATTCATGACAACAGTAAATTTCCTAGATACTTTTGCTGTGTGAAATTTAAAGTATCCCTTTCCTCGTGCTCACATAGTTCCAGCCTCTGATGCATTTTCTTGATTCAATTTTAATTTCATCAAATAACAGCCAAACTATATCTCTTTTTCTGCCAATATTCAGTATATTACATTTAAGAAAGCACTATTCAATGTTTGTAGAAATCAAGGCTCACACCAAAATTATGGGGAAAATTAATGCAAGAACATATTATTCATCATATGACTTGCACCAACTATTGGTAAAAGAAGAAATACCGAGACAACTGACAGACCTACAAGCATAGCCACCTTTATCTAGAATGCCTGTTTATGTCCCCCCTATTGTATTGATAAAAAGTGGCTTTGCTAAAACCTGAAAACAAAGATAAAGTTTTTTAGTTTCAAGAAGCAATATAATATTTCGCAGGTACTCATCCCTCCCCACTCTTTATAAGATCATGGTTATGCTTAACACACAGCCAATCTAGAATCCTACTTACATGCACCAGGAATTAAACTTTTGCAGACATTAGTGCAGCTCATGACTTCAAGAATGGGTGAAGCAGATTTGGTGCCCCCTCCCTAAGAGTTTTCCATTTAAATTTTATAAAAAATTGGCTATTTGCTATGAAAGTTTGCAATAGAAAAAAATATATTAATAAAATTTGAATAAGAATGTCTATTTTTGAAGAAATGGATTATTTCCACAACATTGAATGCATTGGTGAAGTTGCACGAAAAATATTTACACATTTCCTTTTCTGACCATTAACCATAAAGTTTATATATTGCAAAAAATTACCAGTAGCAGTGCCAGAAATACAAAATAAAATTGCAAAAAATTATTATTTTCTTAAAATTTATTATGTCAAACTTCGCATTTCCATGATACAGTGCATAGTTTATGCATATTTTTAAGTATATCTCTCCCACATTTGTGCAATGCAATTTAGGTCTGATTTTTTTCTTTTTATTGCAAGTTTAAAAAAGCATTTTAAAATCCTGTTTTCCGAAATTAATTTGAGTTGTCGCTGTCCAAATTGCCAAGAAACATAATTTAATACTGATCTTCTTTTGACTTCTTCAGACAGTGCCGTTTTCTCCTGAGACCCCGATTTGTACATTTTCTCCCAGTTTGGGGGTAAATATGCAAATATTTTGGTGTGTGAAGTGCTTAAGGAAAAGCCTTTTTTTCCCCCTTTAATGAAAAATAGCTCACTTGTCAACCATGGTTTACATTTGGCCCAAAATTTTAAATTCGTATATTGATAAGTTTTTAATGTGTTTTATTTATTTGCTGGCAATTTGGAAAAGATTCTCTATCAATATCATGAATATCAGCATTTGTATACGACCCTTGTTATATTTATTTTTACTGTAAAGATATTTTCAATTTTTGCAATCTGTTTGCATCGGCTAAGATTTTATTCATAATTTTGTTTTATGTGGGAAACTTACTTTTCAAACATGTAGTTAATAAAATGGGGGGTTATTTTCTAAAAAATGTATTAAAACATCTCTTTAGGCACTTGAAATACAGCCATTTTGAGAGGATATATTAAATTCCCATCTATAAATATGAGGTTATAATTTTATTAAAAATAAATAAATTATTATCTTTAGCGTAAACTTGTGTTCTATCAAGCCTCAATAATTAACTTCTGTTTTGACCCTTTTTCATAATTTTTTCTTAACATCTAAATCTGATTTAATTACATATATATTTTTAAAACTATATAATTTTATTTAATTAAGTATACTTTTCATTGCAAAATGAAGCCTTATGTAATACATTTATGCTTAAAAATTGTATTATAATTTTCTATAACAACATTGTAAAGCATTCCAATTGATTTTAGAAAAGTGTTCCAAATTACGGGAATACCCTTTTCCAGAAATCCATGAATCAATACAAAAGCTATAATCATTACAGCTGTAATCATATAAATCAATACAAAAGCTTCTAAACTATAGTTAATTTTGACAAGAAAGTGAAATAAAAAAATAATTGGTTCAACTTACTCTAGATATTGCTTTAATTCATTTCTCACAACAATTGACTTGTGAGGGAGACTCAATAAACTTAAGTATAAACTAGTCTTTAATGCTATTTATTGAGCTAAAAGGCACTATACAATAAACCATAGTAAAAAGCTACATATTATATTTAAAAATACAAGAAAATCATTGTCAAAAAATTTGAAATCAGGTTCAGAATTAATTAAATATAACAAATTGTTAGAAATATAACACACACCCCAATGGAAAAATAACCACATTCATTGTTTTTGACATTAACTAGCATCACCTAGTGGTAATGTTTTAGCTGGGGTGGTTGCCTATTTTTGCAGAAGAATGAACAGGAATTTTAGATAAAGATGCTATGCTACAAGACATGTTGGAAACAGGAACTCTAGCAATCATAGAACACATTAGAACACAGAACAACCAATATGAAGATGTCTGATGTAATTGTGTAATACAGATTACATCGTACACTTTTGGTTTTCTGATGCAATCATTAATAATGTTTATAACCCATCATGCTATTTAATAGAAATCAGCATGTTCTAGCTTGTAATTTATAGTCTTGCACTAGCTACTACTAAAAAATTAATGTTTTTTTTCAACTTGAAAATAAGAATTTTCTTTTAACCTGTTTGGGACCAGCATGTCATATATGCATCAGAGAGCTTCCTCGGCCCGTTGGTGCAAATTTGCTAGGAACGTGAGACAGCTACTGGAGCCCATTGAGGCATATGTGCAACAAGAAACTAGAACGTTTCTACCACAAATCTTAAGTATCACTGGATGGCGCTAGAACCCTTTAATTTTTGCAAAGGTAGTTCCTTGGATCATTGACCTTTATATTTCAGTTTTGTTTTCTATTTTTCATTTGATTTGTAGACTAAGTTGATAATATAAACAAGTGCATGTACAAGCATTTGTAGTTGTCTGGCAATTTAAAAGTCACCTCGACTGAGATATTTAAAGCAGATATTTCTATCATGGTAGTTGTTTTGTGCTTATTTTAACGGAAGAGTCATGTGTGGTATGTTTAGCATGTTAAATGGAAGTGGGATGAAATTTGTATTGATGAAAGTTTATTTGCATGGAAAGAAAGATTAGGTTTTCGGCAATATATATATATATTCCATCAAAACGCTCATGATATGGAATTAAAATTTATAAACTATGTGAGTCTATTTCAGGTCATATATGGAATTTCTTGGTGTATACAGTGAAAGACATACAACTTTTAAAACAAGCAAATTGTATGGAGAAAGGGTAATAAAGACTTTATTAGCGGACTTGTCAGGTTATGGATATAATCTGTATCTCGACAGATTTTTTGTTTCTCCAGAACTAGCATTACACCTTATTTCAAATCAAACAAATGTTTGTGGTATGGTGTCGAAGCACAGGAAAGACATGCCTAAAAACTTGCCTCGAAAGTTTCCAAAAAATCAAATCTTGGCATTTCAGAAGAAAAGTGTAAATATTTTTGGGTTCAAAGATAAGAAAAAAGATGTAGTGATGTTAACAACTTTCCATGAAAATAATATAGTATCTATTGGCAAAAAAGACAGGAACACACAAGAAAATATTTTGAAACTACATTGCATGGTTGGTTAAAATAAGAATATGGGTAGAATAGATGATGGAGATTCGGTAATGCACCATTACCAAGCTTTCAGAAAACAGTAAAATGGTATTGAAAGTTATTTTTTGGTTTCTTAGACATGACAGTATTCAGGGTTGCCACTCAACCTGGAAGCTGGGAAATGTCAGGGAATTTGAAAACAGTCAGGGAAAACCGGGAAAGGTCAGGGAATTTCGCGGGAAACTTGGAATTTTCTTTTAATTTAAAAAATGCAAATAAAATTCACGATGTTTGCTAAGAACGATTGTTCAAGAGATCAAGGATCATAAAAACCAGTTATTAGCTCGACGAATGCAAACATTTCTGACTGCCTTCCGCCGTCTAGGCTACGCGGAACGCTGTATTTCATCCCAATATACAAACCATCCAACTTTTGACAGCGCCGGCTCGGTGTGGAGCCTAGATAGTACCGTGTATTTTGCTGGCTTCAGAATATTGCAGACGTCCCAACTCTCCGGATTTTTCATTACTTCTTCGGCCTCTGGATTACTAACGAAATTCTCCGGCTTTTTTCTTTGAAATTTATCAATTAACCAGACATACTATAATTCGTTGGAAACACCAATTTTCCGCTTTTTTAGCACTGATTTCTACAATTCCCAGGATCGTAGTAAATCCATAATAAAATGCAGGGTAAAGCTAATCAAATTAACTGAGATTTACGGCCGCGTGTAATGTAAATTAAGATCTCGACTGCTTATTTTATGAAAGTAATAAATATACTTCTTCAAAGGTTATCTAATTCAGCATAAACCACTAATATGTTATTTTGTTCATTAATTTCAATAATTAAACACTGCGATTGTGCAGTTCAGTTTGTTGTCATGACTCGCCGAGAGTACAATAGTATCTTTTTCCATCCATCTCAATCTTCTAAATATTGCATTTCTGATTGACTAAACTAGCTTATTTTCATATTCTGATTAAATATTATGCTTAATTTCTTAACTATTTTCGCATAAACAGTGTGATGTGCAATTCAGTTACTTCACGTGAATTGCTGAGAGTACGTTGTTAGTATCTTTTCCCATCCATCTCAATCTTCTAAATATTGCATTTGTGATTAACTTAACTAGCGTATTTTCATATTCTGATTAATTATTATGGTTAATTTCTTAATTATTTTCACATAAACCGTGGGATTGCGCAATTCAGTTACATCGCATGAATTACCGAGAGTATGTTAGTATCTTTTACCATCCATCTCCATCATTTAAGTGTTGCATATTAGATCGACTAAACTAGTTTATTTTCATATTATGGCCAATTATTAAGGTTAATTTTTTATTTATGTTTGCATAATACAAGTTTTTCTATTTTGAAAAATGGGTAGCATGAACTCTGTGAAGGGATATTTTCTAAAAAGGGGTATTAAAGCAATGATTTAGGCAAATAAAAAGGAAACCATTTTGGCAGGAATATAATTCAGTGCTATATATATATATTAATTAAAGATCAATATTTGTTACTTTCTTTAGTGGAAACCTGTGTTTTACCAAATATAAATATTTGTTTTCTTTATAAAGTAATTTTCACCAGATAAAACCTTTATATATTGTTTTGTTTTATAATTTATTGTCCTGAAATTTTATAAAATTGGTGTCCTGAATTTTCATATTCTACATTTTTGGTAAGTGTTAATTTATTTTACGATGTTTATTATAACAAGTGTACATGATTTGTCTAATTTACCAAAGCAATTAGATTTTTTTATTTGTATATGTATGTCAAATATTATTTATTTGTCCCAATTTGTAACAAATTTTTAATTGAAGTGTAAATATTTTAATATTTGCACTCCAATTACTATATTCCCAATTATAATATTATATTCTCTATGTTAAAACACAGAGAAAAGGTATACGTGTAAGCCTAGGTTAACTGAATAGTTCATCGTGCTGTTTTTTAAAAACCTGGAATTTGTCTGGAAAACCTTTAAAAGTCAGAGAATTTCATATTCTCTGGAGAGTGGCAAACCTGGTATTGAATTTACATATATTGTTTACAAAACAAACTGGCCAACAGATTACACCGTTAGAGTTTAAATCTAGGGTTATTTATCAAATTATTGAAAAATATACTGAACCTAAAATGGGAAAATCTACATTAACATCTCCAGTGCCTAATCCTTTACAGTTAACTGGTCAACATTTTCTTAGCTTACACATTAATATAAATAGGAAAAAATCTCTAAGAAGGTGTATATTTTGTTTAAAAAGTTCTCTGAAAGAAAAATGCTACACACAATCGTTTTAAAAGTGCAAAATTTGCAACGTAGGACTCTGTATTGAATCCTATTTTGAAAAATTTCATACATTACAAAACATTCAATAGAAATGTCTGATTACATAAAAAATTGCAGGATATAAAATAATATCTTTATAACAATGTTATATTTTATATTTGGAATACCAGGGTGGCCACTCAACCTGGAAACCGGGAGAACCGGGAAAAGTCAGGGAACTTTAGAATGGTCAGGGAAAACCGGGAAAAGTCAGGGAATTTTGTGAAAATTCTGGAAATTTTTTTTTCTTACTAGTTGTCCATATAAAAACAGAACTACCCAGTTTGTATGCCATTTTTGAAAATTTTCGCCTAGTATTACGCCGTACTCGTAACCGCTAAATAAAGGTTACCATGTGTCCATTTGATTCCGTATAAAAGCAAAAATGCGGAGTTTGTGCGCCATTTTGGACAAATGTCGCAAAGTACAGAGATGCCAACCTTTACGGATTTTCCGTAGTTTGTACGGATTTTTACTTCATCTTACGGTTTTACGGACATTACGCCCAAAACTACGAAAAATCCCATGAAATCCATGCATCCTACCATTCAATTCATATTTCCTGCTTTGTTGAGAGTCCAAAATTATCAGTTTGCATCCATTTTTCTCTTCTAATGATTTCATATCAGAACAATAGACCTAATTTATTTTTATAGTGCGCGTAAAAATAAAGAAATATTTTACTAAACACATTATATTTCGCTTAAATTATAAGATTGCGCAATTCAGTCCTTCTTTTCGGGCTTTGCTGAGAGTACACAATTGTCTTTTTCCATCCATCTCCATCCCCTTATTATTGCACATTAACTTGACTAAATTAGCTTATTTTCATATTTTGGTTGATTATAAAGGCTAATTTTTTAATTATTTTCATATAAATAATGCAATCGTGAAATTCAGTTTTTTTTTGCGGGCGTTCCGAGAGTAAGCAATTATCCTTTTCCATCGATCTCCATCTCCCTATTTTTGCACCTTAATTTGACTAAACTAGCTTATTTTCATATTTTGATTGATTATAAAGGCTAATTTTTTAATTATTTTCACATAAATAGTACGATCGTGAATTTTTTTTTTTTTTTTTTTTTTCACGGGCGTTTCCGAGAGTACGCAATTATCCTTTTCCATCGATCTCCATCTCCCTATTGTAGCACATTAACTGGACTAAACAAGATTATTTTCATATTTTGGTTGATTATAAAGGTTAATTTTTTAATTATTTCCACACAAATAGTACGATCGTGAAATTCAGTATTTTTTTCACGGGCGTTCCGAGAGTAAACAATTATTCTTTTCCATCGATCTCCATCTCCCTATTTTTGCACATTAATTTGACTAAACTTGCTTATTTTCATATTTTGGTTGATTATAAAGTCTAATCTTTTAATTATTTTCATATAAATAGTACGATCGTGAAATACAGTCCCTCCTCCCTCTCGGGCGTTGCCGAGAGTACGATATTATCCTTTTCCATCGATCTTCATTTCCCTATTGTTGGACATTAACTTGACTAAACTAACTTATTTTCATATTTTGGTTAAGTAAACAGGTTAATTTCTTAATTATTTTCACATAAATAGAGTACCATTCAGTTGTAATTAACTCAGTTTGTTAGCAAGACTACATTTTGAACTTATTCTAAGGTTTTAAAATATATATTGTCAATATACGTAAAATCTTCTTACTTATAGTCGATGCGGTGTTACTGAAAACACTGAAAACTCCTGATTTTTCTACCGATGACCCCTTTCAGAGGTTGGCATTTCTGTACATTATATACATTTTACTATATTTTTTTCTATTTTAATGACTTTCTTTTGACATTGCTGAATTGACATTAATTATTTAATGGCTGTGGCTTGTTGTAGTGTAGTGTTATAGTGTATTATTATTGCATATCTTTAATGATCTCTGTCATTGCGAGCAATTTGCAATGCCCATTTTAAGGACATCAGTTTAGACTATTTCTTTTTATTGCCTTCAATGAAAACCATTAAATTCTTTTAAAGATTTCAGTAGTCCAATTTTACTGCATTTACATGTATTTTTATTAAAAATGTCAAAATTTGATGTCAATTAAAAATGTCAATATTTGTAAAAACAAAAAAAAATATGTGCATTTTTTTCTCCTGATTTAATATAACTTTTTTTGTATAGTGCAGTTAAATTGTTAATATTCTTTAATCAAATTTGTAACTAAATAGGGGCGTGTGCACGTTTTATGTTAAAATTACTGGTCTGGAATTTTTTTTCAATTCACCTGGAAAACCTGGAAAAGTCAGGGAATTTCAATATGTCCGAAGAGTGGCCACCCTGAATACGTGCTATTTTTAGATTTATAGTAATATTTAAATTTTTGAGTTTAGAATTACATTTTCATTTAATTGCTTTATAACCCTATTTCTGCTATATTTCATATTATATTTACATTTTATATTGCTAAACAATTATTCATGAAGTTGGTGTCTATACGACAATCCATTTGTAGACGTATTTCAAAGTAAAGTTGATTTAATATGATATTTTTGCCTTGTTAGGCTTAGCTGTAAAAATGCCTGGTCCTGGAGTAGCAAACAATTCTTGCTACACACGGGCCCACGGAAATGCTACTTTCTTCACTCTCCAGTCATGAACAGGTTAAAGCAAGGTTTAAACCACTGTAGTTGTTCTTCAAACCATGGTTGGCCAATTTAAACTTCTGTGATTTTAACTGGCCAACCCTGGTTTTAATTAGTTGTAAACCAAACGTCTAGCATATTATATTTTCCTTATAAATATTGCTTTTTTGTATAAACTTAAATGAAATTTACTTATTTAATCTTTAATGTTTCTTTTCAATTCTGAAATCAGGAATCAACTGATGAAGAATTAGAACGACTTCTTGACAAAATTATGGTTTTATTCCGTTTCATTCATGGTATGTTCTGTATTTTATATATAATTCAATATAAAATGAATGTATCTCATTTTTGTGCTTATATTCTTTCAGATTACAAGGAAACATTGATATATATATACAGTTTATTTTATTTTTATTTCATACAGTTTATTTTAATTTTTTTTTTTTATTAAAGATGCTGGTATATATCAACATAACTTTCCACATTGTTATAAAATTAGTTTCTGAAATATGAAAACTAACAAGTAATTTCAATGCTTTCAAATTATATTTCAAAGTATCAGTATAATAATTGTTATGTACCGTCCTAAAACAATCTATGCAAAAGAGAAAAAAAATTATATATATATACTTAGTGGCCAATTTATTGTGACCGCCAGAGGAGTTTATGCAAATCAGCTATTCCACAGCGAATGCAGATAGAATGTCTGAGTCAGTATGGAAATGGAAAGATGAAGGTGTGCAAAGACTTATACAGTGAAAATTCATTGAGCAATAGGTAAATAATGCAATCTAATGGATTTTGAACATGGAATTATTGTGGTAGCTCACAGCAATTGTGCGAGTATTAGGAAAACAACTGCACAGGTGAATTGTTCGATGGTGGTAGTTGTTAAAATATGCATAGAGTGTACCACCAGATAAAAAACTGGATCTGAACACAACACCTATGGTCATAAGAGGCGACTGGATGCTCAAGCGGAACGTAGAATGCAAAGCTTGTTCGGTCCAACAGATGGACAACATTGCAACAAATTATCGAATAACAACATTATCGAATAATACACCATACATTACATCATATGAGCTACTGTAACATCAGAATGTGTACCAACTTGTAAATGCAGGAGGTTACCAAATTGTAAAACAGGAATTTTTAAAAAGTTTCCAATTAGCAGGTACCAAACTTGAAATATTGGAAGCAATTGTAAAGGCCGGACGAATCAATATGTAATGGTTTATTATACTGTAATAACTGAAAGTATTTGTAATAGTGATTCATACAACCCAGTGGTTCGCCTTCCCTGGTGATGGGTGCCAGGACCCACCAATGGCTGGAATATTAAAATATGGCAAGGGAGACATGTTGACTTGTACACAGAATAATTACCAAACTTTTTATGTTAAAATTCTTTACTTAATGTTAAATCATATTCATATTTCGATATTACATAAATTCACACAAAGTATTTTCAGCATTTCAAGTTATTTCATATAATCAATTTTAACTTAATATCATTTCTACTTGGCGATTTACTAATAATATTATTTTTATTTATGTTGAATCTAATCATAAATGTTATTAACACTTCTAATTAAATTCAGGCCAGTATGGCATATAACTAAAACCAAGTCTTTTTCAGATAAATCTTTTCTTTAATATGTTAAATTTTACTTACAGAATATCAGATGATTTGGTCCTTTTAAAATCCTGACCGAATTGAGATGGTATTATAATTTTAAATATTTATTTTGAAATTTAGAATTTTATATAATTTAGACTGGATACCGTAAATAGGTCCATCTCAAATACTTTCTTTGTTCCATCTCCCCCAAACCATAGCGTCCTTTCTTTACCACTACCATTCTGATGTCAGCCAAACATCACGCATTTCTAAAATTCACCTATCCAAGGCACTCGATTCAAACCGCCCAGGGATGGCTCAGATCGAGAGCCCCAAAAAATTCTCTCAAACTTTACTTTTCTCAGGTGCTGAAAAAAAAAAAAAAAAAAAATCCATACATCTACACCCAACGGATTCTCTCAAAGGCGGAAGTGAAATCGCAAAATGAAAGTTCAGGACAACATGCTGTTTCTCGCACACAGAAGAACATTTAAAACACAATATATTTTATACTTACATTCAGCATGAAAATACATTTAAAACAGAAAAATTAAGAACTTAATAAAATACCGATATGACGCTACAGTGACAGAAGGCATATCCGGATATCATTGTTATCTACTACAAACAGGGTGAAATGCTTCAAGTTTACTCAGGAGCCCAGAAATGGACAATTCTGGCTTCTTCCTTTTTTTTTTTTTTTTTAATTTTCTTTATTCGATTCGAAATGTTTCAAAACGGACAAAAACAAAAAATTTTATTCGCTGAGCCTGTATTTAATTTTTTATTTACAACCAAAATTTGCCTTTTTAATTTTTGCCAGAAAACGGTCCATTTCGGCTCACACGGAATGTAGCATCATAATACCCTTTCATATCTTCAAGAATCAGTGAATGAGTTTGTTTATATTTAGAAGTTCCACTACCATATATATTCGCTTATAAGTCAAGAAATTTGTGACAAAAAAAAAGCTTCAAAGTGGGGAAGTTGACTTATACAGGAAGTCTAAATAAAATCTTATGTCCATACTTGCCAACTTTTATGCATTATGTGTAAAATTTACGCATTTTAACTGCTCTTTACGCTTTTACGCATATATTACTATATTTTATGCATTTCTGCATTTATTTGAATTTTTTAGCATTACTAGGAAATCAATCTCCAGCGAAATTCTCCGGCATTTTTTGTTTGAAGTTTATCAATTAACCAGACATGGTATAATTTCGCAGAAATGCCGATTTTCCGCTTTTTTAGCACTGATATCTACCATTTCCGGGATCATAGCGAATCCATAATAAAATGCAGGATAATGCCAATCAAATTAACAGAGATTTATGGCCGCGTGTAATGTAAATTAGGATCTCAATAGCTTATTTTATGAAAGTAATAAATATACTTCTTAACATGTTGTCTAATTCAGTATAAATCGCTAAAATGTTATTTTGTTCATTAATTTCGCATAAGCACTGCGATTGCGCAATTCAGTTTGTTCTCATGAATCACCGAGAGTACAATAGTATCTTTTTTCATCCATCTCAATCTTCTAAATATTGCGTTTTTGATTGACTAAACTAGCTTATTTTCATATTCTAATTAATTATTATGGTTAATTTCTTAATTATTTTTGTATAAACAGTGCGATTATGCAATTCAGTTACTTCATGTGAATTGCCGAGAGTACGTTAGTATCTTTTTCCATCCATCTCCATTATTTATAATGTAAATTAAGATCTCGATAGCTTTTTTTATGAAAGTAATAAATATACTTCTTCACAGGTTGTCTAATTCAGCATAAATCGCTAAAATGTTATTTTGTTCATTAATTTCGCATAAACACTGCGATTGCGCAACTCAGTTTGTTCTCATGAATCGCCGAGAGTACAATAGTATCTTTTTCTTTATCATCTCAATCTTCTAAATATTGCATTTTTGATTGACTAAACTAGCTTATTTTTATATTCTAATTAATTATTACGGTTAATTTCTTAATGAAATTTTATAAAATTGGTGTCCTGAATTTTCATATTCTACCAGTACTATGCCTGATATTTAATGCAGTATTTTTTTAATGCCGGTACTTGTACATAGTTAAATTCATTAGAAATATCGTTTGAACATGTAGTTTAAAAAAAATCATTATAAATGTCATTCGTGTAAAATTTTACACATTCCAATTTTCCCAGGTTAGCAGGTATGTAAGTCTAAAAGTTATTTCTTCCATGAGGCAGTCCATCTGAAAATGACGCAGTAGTAATTACTCAATCACACAATCAGAATTTCTCTGCACTCAGAACTCTCCTGTGAGTCACTGCTTTCCTGATTCTTCAACTACCAGCATATTGTGTCATCAAAAAATATACATGCAACTACAACTGTTACATATAATTCGTTTTCATTCGATGTTTATATCTGACTTCCCTAATTACGGCTGATCATCTTCGACAAAAAGTGGCTCTTTTGCAGAGAGTCCCTAATAACAACTGTACTGCTTGAAGTCGATTCATATTAACGAAAGAATCGGCTCAAATAACAGATTGAAACTAGATTAATTGCGGGGTGTTGTACTTATTTGTTTTAATTGCAGGGTGGGTCAAGGATGCTTGGGACAGGAACCTGCGAAAAATGGTTGCAAAATCTTCCAAGAAATGTTGCTTTAGTAATGAATTTGATGACATAAATGATGATGGGGATTTCTTAGATGACGATGACAGTGATCTTTATGACATGGGCATACATGAGATTGCTGATATTTAAATGACGCACCAATGGTTTTTTTAAACCGTTTGGCGAGTTTGACTGGGCCTATATGTATTAGACTTGCTTGGAATTGGACTTTAAAGGACTCTGATGAAGTTTTGAAGTTTTTGTTTGTTAAATTTTATTATTATGTATATAATTTTTTTCATTTTTAAGTGTTTTTGAATAATTTATTGAAAAAAATTGTCTTTTTGGGATCGACTTATATGCGAGTTTTGTATTTTTCCATTTTTTTCTCTGAAAGTAGGTAGTCGACTTATGCACAAGTATATATGCATAGCTGCCAACTCTCCCAGTTTTTCACTATATCTCCCGGTCTCCCGGGTAAGTCACTCAATCTCCCAGTTTTCACTCAACTGCCCTTATTTTGCCCTTTCTATGTAGAAATAACGTAAATGCAAGTCTTGACTTTCAGTTGTTTTCTGCGTGTCAATTTTCTGCTACTGCGGTGTAGGAATGGATTGCAAGTGATGTTTGTATTTTTGTATTTCTATCTACAGATCACAAAAGTTAAAGAATCGGAAATAGATCACGAATGTTTAGAAAATGTCATGAAATGAGAAATGAAGTCACAAATTTTGAGATCGAAGTTTTCTTATTCTTTCATCTGAAAATCCATTTCCCAGCTATCGCGTAATCGGCTATCACAAATGTCAATTAATCCCACAACATCACAAGAGAGAGAGAGACCAATGATTATCTAATTAATGTGGGAGAAACGCATTTGCATCGACTAAAATTTTGTTAAATTATTTTATTTTATATACAAAACTATTTTTCGAACGTATTATTAATGAAGTGAAAGGCTTTTTTGCAGCAGTTTCACTAAAAATGGCATTTGTGCTCGATCCTCCTTATATTTCATTTTATTGTGAAACCATTTTTCCACTTTTGCAATCTATTTTCTGCTACCAGGGTATAGGAATGAATAATTAAAAATTAATATTTGTTTCATCCTTTAGTTTAAATGAAAATAGCATAATAATGTTAGTTTAAATGATTTCTGAGAACAATAAAAATTAAGAGAATATAAGTCACAGAATTATTAGAGCATGCTGAGAAAAGCTAAATCAACTGCAATGAATTTTAGCACATAATAAAAGTAATTTGATAAAATTATTCCATTTCATTGTTGAGAATGTGGTCAATAAGCACAATGCATGTGAGTATCAGTTGCTGTATAATTTAAGGTTTAATTCCATAAATGAGCCCTGTTAGTGCGGCCAAAAATTCTTAATTTATTTTCTCGCACGAAATATGGGCCTATTTTTCTTTCTTGTAGGTTGGCAGCTATGTTATTTTGAAATTATCTAAAGGTAGTGAATTTGAATATGCTTTTTGCTCAATCTTTGCAATAGACTTCAAAATTTCACAGTGGAATAGGGACCTTTCTGGTAGGTCGGACGGTCTGGGTAACAACAACAACAGTGGAATAGGGGACATTATTGCCCAAGCCAAAACCAAAATGCACGCGGACAAAAAAATTTCAATTGAAGGAAATGCTTATATCAAATACAGTTTCTTTGTTATTGGAAATGAAAGTGTTTGATACCTGCTAAATCTTATAATCATTACATATTTCAGTTTTATTTGTTGAAAAGTTGTCCTTTTTACTTTTAGATTAAGTATAACATTAAGAAGTATAGATTGTGTTGTCGTGCAAAATCTCCCGGGTTTTCCATGTTTTCGCACAAAAATCTCTCGGTTTTTCATATTTGTAAGTTGGCAGCTATGTATATGGTAATTATAATTGTTTCTTTCATCCCAAACTGCCGAATAGTTATAAGTATTGTATCATTCCGATATGCACGACTACTAGTTTTACATCATGAGATAAAATATTTATACCTATGCATGTGCCAAAAATTATGTTCTTCATAAAGAATAGTGTGAAGCGCATGAAGCCAGATAGTACACAAAATTTACCACCGTCATCAAAGTGTGTTCGTTATTTATGTGATGGTAATAAATCAGTGACTATGTAATCCAATGTTTAAAACTTTTTTATGATTTATTAAACTTTGAAATTCCTTAAGGGCGTCCAATACTGGTTCTGCACACTATGTTTAGTTTTGCTATTACAGATTAATTTAAAGCTAGATTCAAAGTGGATTATTGACTTTGTCCCCGGTTTAGTTTGTGATGTTCGCAGGTAATTTTAAGAGTATATAAAAAATTCCATATATGAAAATTTCTTATACTGGTATACTGCAATGAGCAGTAACTATTTAGTATTTTCATTAAGTGCATGTGTTTTTGAAAAGTTATAAAATAGATTTTATCTAAAAAAAATAATAAATCGCAAATTTAAAATATCGCACAAAAGGAATTGAAATTACATGGAAAATAATTTAAAACTGCTAAACCTATTCAGAATCATAAATTATTTACTGGTTATTATAGTTATAAAAATAATATACACTGCTGGCCATCCAAAATGTAACACCATGAAGGAAGCATCCAATAAACATGAAATTTGCACCATACGTAGACTTCGATAGAAAATACAAATGATTAAAATTTTAGCTCATATGCAAATCATGTGCGCCAGTAGCGCCACCTACAAGGGCTATATAAGGGGGAAGAGAAGGCTGTTTTTAAGTACAGGAATGTTGTTTTCACCCTGTGTTTTTGTGTGGGAACTTCAGTATGCCTCGTCGAAGAATACGGCAGCCATTCCAGCACGTTTCTGAGTTTGACAGAGGAAGAATTGTGGCTTATAGAGATTGCGGATTATCCTTCCGAAAAATCGGTGCTCATGTTGGACGAAATCAAGCCACAGTGAGGCGAATATGGAATCAGTGGGTGCAGGAGAGACGGACCAACCGACAGAAACGATTGCACCAGCCTCGTCGTACCAGCAAACGTGAGGACAGGCATGTTGTGCGCATGGCAATGATGGATCACACTGCAACATCAACAACCCTAGAGCAGAAACTAATGTCTGCTGCACAACAATCTGTGTCAGCACGTACCATTCGAAGTCGTCTGCAGCAACGTGCAATTTCAGCAAGGCGTCCATTGCTGCGATTACCTTTGACTCCAGACCATAGGCGTATGCGGCTGCAATGGTGCGTTGAACGCCGGACATGGACAAACGAATGGCACGACATTGTGTTTTCAGACGAATCACGATTCTGCCTACAACACCACGATGGTCGTATCCGTGTTTGGCGGCACTGTGGCGAGAGAGTGCATAACTCTTGCATTATGCATCGCCATATTGGTCCTTCACCTAGCGTTATGATTTGGGGTAGCATTGGATTTTACTCCCGCACCCCTCTAATACGCATTGCCGGTACACTCAACAGCCACCACTACATTTCTGAAGTTTTGGAGCCTGTTGTCTTATCTTACCTTTAAGGCTTGCCTGCGGCCAAGTTTCAACAGGACAATGCGAGACCACACGTGGCACATATCATTCAGCATTTCTTCATTACCCACCAAGTTCCACTGCTCCCTTGGCCCGCACGTTCTCCAGATCTGTCACCCATTGAACACGTCTGGTCGATGATTGGCAAACGACTGGCCCAGCAAACGCCACCAGCTGCTGCGACAGATGAAGTTTGGCAACGCGTGGAAGCAGTATGGACTGACATACCCCAAGAACACATTCAAAGTCTCTTTCTTTCAATGCCGAGGCATGTAGCAGCAGTTATTGTCAGCCATAGCGGCTGCACAAAATACTGATTTCTTCGTGTTCCGCAAGTCGAACGGGGCTGTATTTCAATCAATTCATCCTTGTACTTTATGTTCTTTGTCCAATAAATTTGGCTTTCATATATCTTGTCTTTCATGGTGTTGCATTTTGGATGGCCAGCAGTGTAATATTATAAAAAACAATTTAAAACAGCTTTTAATTTAAAAATAATTTACAAAGTATTATATTTGGAATCCTCACAAATCATATATAGCAAGTTGTTCTGGCAAATATCTAAATATTAAATAAAAAATATATATACATTTAAACATAAATATATAAAAAAAAATTTAATTTCCAGAAAAAATACACCGCTCAGTCTAAACTTTTGATTTAAATCTACTGTATAACAAACTTATATAGAAAAAGGTTATTTGCTCTCAAAAAGCTACGGAACATATTATCCAAAAAAAATCAGCAGTGGATCCAGTCCAATGGAGCCAAAATGGTTTTGCATAAATAACATTTTGTAAAATAAAACTCCAGTAAACTTCAATAAGTTTATTTGATATTTTTTTTCAAACTCATTTGTTTCATTTACAGACTTTCAAAGTTCTACAAATTGCTTGCTAACTGTTTATAGCTAGCTAACACTTTTAATTGTTACCTTGATTTCATCTGGATACTCCGACCATGACCTAGACCATGTCAAAATATGCAATTTTTTATTAACTTGATTTGCAGTATATAAATCAAACTTATACAATATATATGATGATATTTTACATTCAAATCAATCTATAAACTTGTCTGTATCTATAGTACTTCATTACATATATTTCCATCTATTCTATTCAACCCTCACCAATCATTAAACATCTTTAGAATCCCCAAGTTCATTTAACCTAATTTTTTTAAACAAAATAAAATATTTCATGCTTATGCACCCATATTTCACCAAGGAATAAGTAAAAACATTGAACTGTAACAATTGGGACATTTTAAATATTGCAGCTTTCCCAGGTGTTGGAAAATCCAGGTTAAAACACTAAAATATTGAAATTATAACCACTCGATCCAAAATCCAATTACATACACTTGTAAGGCTTTAAAAGAGCTACAAATTCTTGCTTATTATTCATAGCTAGCACTTTTAGTTTTTGAGTAATAAGCATTACAAACTGGCTGGGACTTTGGTATATGTTGGTATATGTATCTTTAAGCTGAGACAATCTTGATCAAAATGGAACATATTGTAAGCCTAGCTAATTATATATATTCTGTGATATAATAAATGATTATGTACAACTCAAACTGCTGCTAAAATAATACACTAAAATAACTTAATTAGAAGCAGCATACAACACAAAAATCTCTTAATTTTGTGTTATGCTGCTTATAACGAAATAATTATGTTAGTGTATAAAAAATTATGCACCCCAAAGGAAGTGTTCTATCTCTATGAAACTTCACATGTGATAAGTATGTAGAAATAGTTACATATTTATAGTAAAAGGACTTTTTATTACTGAGCAGTGGCATCATAATAGACATATGATTATATGTAGCAGTAGTGAATCTTGGTCTAGAAAGCAGGTCTTGCAGAAATGCATCTTACATATCCCCTCCCCTCCCCCCCCCCCCCCCCCATCACTCACACTACAACATTCAAAAGATTTAAGGACGATAATAGTAATGCTATGATAATTTTACTGCTGTTGTGTTATATATTTTAACTAGGGCAAAGTTTATGTTATGAATTTGGGTTCTAGTACAGCATTTACCACTGATATGTAATAAATCCTCCTCTGGCTGCAATACAAGCTCATATTTGGTGTGGCATCGAATAAAATACCAGTCTAATTTGTCTTGTGGCAGATTCTACCAGATGTTTTATAATTGCTTGGATAATTCATACAAAATCTTTGATGACTGCAACTGCCATCCCAGCAAATCCCAGACATACTCGATTAGCAAGAGTTCTACAACACTAATGGCTCATTAGAGGATATCAGCACTTTGGAGGCACTCTTAATAAACGTGTGCCTTGTGTGACCAGATATCATACTAGAGAATAGTTCCCAAAACATTAGACAGCATAGATGGCACATCTGCCCATTGTTTTGAATGTATATTTCAGCTATCAAAGTACCACATAGTAATGTTTTAGATTTAAAAAAATCACCAGTGGCCAGTGACCTCACAAAACTCAGTGGCCACTTTGATAATGTTAGAGGCCATAATTTTGTACTCGATTTTGACCTCCCCTGCCCCTATCTTCTAACAATTTTTTTTTCCACAAACACATTCCATTTGCTACAAGCAAATATATATATATATATATATCATTCTAGGATTTCAAAAGGGCAGGGTGCTAACTTTAAAAAAAATGGGCACATTACATACGAAAGGGTATAATTGTAAATTTTAGCTAAAGAATGCATTGCATAATGTAGCCCACATGTAAAATGTAAAAAAGATACAGATAATTTATCTATTTCAAAACTTAAATTCAAAGCATATAAATAATCTATATATACTAATTGCCAAGTGTCCGTCTGTCTGTCACGCTTTTTTTAGGCACTTCCCGAATAGATAGAGACTTGCAATTTGGTACACGGCTCGGACGTTCGATAAAACACCCTGGAAAAATCGAATTTTTCGAAAACGTTCTCTAGAGGGGGTGCTACACATCAAAACGTTCGAAAAGTGAAATGATAGGAAAGCATGCTTTGCGATGAGATAGAGACTTCAAATTTGGTGTATGGGTAAATCGTTCGAAAGGAAGAAAATGTGCAATTTCAGATTTCCAATATTTTCTACTTAAGGGAGGGTGCTGCACACCAAAACGTTCGAAAAGTGAAATGATAGGAAAGCCAGCTTTCCGATGAGACTTCAAATTTGGTGTATGGGTAAATCTTTCGAAAGGAAGAAAATGTGCAATTTCAGATTTCCAATATTTTCTACTTAAGGGGGTGCCGCAAAACCAAAACGTTCGAAAAGTGAAATGATAGGAAAGTATGCTTTGCGATGAGATAGAAACTTCAAATTTGGTGTATGGGTAAATCATTTGAAAGGAAGAAAGTGGTCAATTTCAGATTTCCAATATTTTCTACTTAAGGGTAGTGTGCTGCACACCAAAACAGGGTGGCGACAGAACCGGAAAATCAGGGAATTCTCAGGGAAAAATAATTTTCTGGAAATATCAGGGAAAACTCGGGGAATTTTGTTTCAAATCAGGGGAAATTTCGGAATTTTGTTTCGCGGGTCGCCGATCTTCAAATCCCTGTGAAAACATCTGAATGGGAATTTTCCTTTCTCTGCCCCTCCGTGAAACTGCCCTCGTTATGTGGAGTGTTAAACTTTATTCTGATTGGCTGTTGCTCAGGTGACATCATACAGCTTAAAATTTCCACCAAACTGTGTGATAGCATAGGATGGCTGTTCTCCCTAAACAAATCCACCTGTGGAGTGAGAAAAATCTGTCAACAACCGCTACAATACTGCTACAATACTGCTACGACTCTCCCATAGTTTTTCCCCTACGAGGCGGTCGTAATTTATTGCATTTGCTGCCCAGTGAGTGCAATCCACATTCCCATCCTACCCCTCCTCCCCGTAATCACTGATGTGATTTACGACATTCCGGGGTGTAGCGGTTTTGCCGTGCTCTCTACAATGAGCATTGCAAATAATAATTACGGCTTAAATGGATTCCCCCATTTTTACATCTGACTCAAATTTTAAAGGGTTCCCGAAAGCGGATGCATGAACAGAATTAAAATCACTCACTAAAATAAAAATGGTGCATGAAACTCGTTCCCGCTATTTCGTGCTTGTGAACTTATTTATTGGTTAAATATTCATTATAGCATATTTTTCACAATAAAAAATTAAAAGAATTAATCTATATGAGCGAGTTTCTGGAATACGCTGCCACTCGGGGCCCGGCGCAAGCGAATTAAATCTGTGCGCCCAGCACGAATAAAGGATATCAACCTTGGGGATGGGGAATGCTTTTCCGAGCTAAATTGCCGATATTGCAGTGTTATGTATTATTGTTCTACTTTAACCTACATATGAACGGCCCATAAACGACTATACGGAAATTATAAATGTGTGTAGCATTGACTAAAATAGTGCGTTTGAAGGATGCTATCCCGGATATACTTCGTATTAGTTTTAAAACTTGATGGCGAGAACTTCATAATTTTTAAAATCTCTATGTACGACAATTTTTCGCTAGTAGAAATTTCAGATTTCCTTTTACAGATTATACCCTGTTTTAAGTTATTAATCTCTCATTGACGATGTATAAAACAACTATGTATGGATTCCTGAAATGTTTGCTTAGTTGTATTTTCAGAAGTGCAAACTGTTAATAATTATTATAAATTCAAAGTTAAATCAGTTCCATTTTCAACTTACCCACAGGGCCAGGGGTAGTTCACAGCCCTTTTTCCGTTGATCGGAAAATTCAGGTATTGCAATAAAACGGCATGTTTCTAGCGATATAAAATGCCATTTTTAAAATTCAAAACGTCGAAATATTTAAAAAAATTAAATTTCTTCAGAAGGATAGATAATTTATTTGTTATGAAATAAACATATTGGGGAAATTTTAAAATAAAAGAGTTCATAACGTCCGTTAATATAACGGGAAAAAAAGGCCGAAATATCGCGATCACGATGATTGAAAAATTAGAGTAAATGATCAAAATATAAAACAAGAATATTAATTTATTAAAATTCGCCGAAAATCATTTGTAAAATCCTCGAAATTAAAGAAAAATTAGTGGACAGGCTTCTTAAAAATAAAAGAGGAAAAAATAATAGTGAATGCTTCCTAAGCTTGGAAAAGTAAAAGATAAAAAAGTTCAAGATGAGAAAACTTAAATGAATTTAAAATTGCCTCAAAATGTATTTGAATGCTTCATGATAAATGAATTTTTTTAATAATGTATTGGAAAACAAATATTATAAATCACCTGAAAAGGTCTATAATGAAAATCATTGGCAAAATTACAAAAAAATTACAAGGTTAAAAAAATTAGTGAATATAAATGTTTAAAATATTTAAACAATGGATAAATGAAACATTTAAATTTGACAAACCTTTAAGAAATGGAAAAAATGGTAATGGTGTCAATAACTTATAGAAAAGGATTAGTTTTTTAGAAGAAAAAAAAACACTTAAAATAAGTTTTGAAAATTTATTAAATGTTAAAAATGAGAAGATAACAATAATAAATGCATGTTAACAATATTACTCATTAATAAATTAAAATATTTCTGTGAATTTGTCTTTGTTACTGTCAAATAATAATAAAATTTGTATTTTGCCAATATTTTAAATGTTCCCCAATCCTCCTCTGCCTCAACATCGAAATAATAGATTCTATAAATGTAGATCCGCTAAGGAGTTTTCTTGCCGACAGACATATAGTGATACCTTGATAAAGTACTAATCAGTTCAAGACATGGGGAGAAGGATTGGTTGTTTGACTTATGTCTACTGTACAATAAATCTATTATAAATAAGTACTAAGTAATAAGAGCAAATTTCTAAATTATTTTAAAACATACTTACAATTTAATTTTGCATAACATTAAGCAACTTGAAAAAACATCTCATGATGTAATGTAAAAACACCTTAAAATTACTAAATTATTTTTACTAGCTTTGCTTCTTTACGTCAAAAACTCATCCAATGTTTTCTGCTTCAAAGTTGATACTTGGGTTTTTTTATGCTGTGTATCTTATACAATATATATAAATGTTTTATATTTATCTTTTATATTCATTTATCCGTCTATCAGTTTTTAGTTAGTCGAGTTTATGAGTATTGTTAGAAAATTCTTATACGAACAGATGATTGAAGAAAATCAGGGAATTTCAGGAAAAATACTCTGGAAATCAGGGAAAACTCAGGGAATTTTGTTTTTAAGTTTCTGTTGCCACCCTGCAAAACGTTCGAAAAGTGAAGTGATAGGAAAGCATGCTTTGCGATGAGATAGAGACTTCAAATTTGGTGTATAGGTAAATCATTCGAAAGGAAGAAAATATGCATTTTCAGATTTCCAATATTTTCTACTTAAGGGGGGGCGCTGCAAAACCAAAACGTTCAAAAAGTGAAATGATAGAAAAGTATGCTTTGCGATGAGATAGAAACTTCAAATTTGGTGTATGGGTAAATTGTTTGAAAGGAAGAAAGTGTGTAATTTCTGATTTCCAATATTTTCTACTTAAGAGGGGTGCTGCACACCAAAACGTTCGAAAAGTGAAATGATAGGAAAGCATGCTTTGCGATGAGATAGAGACTTCAAATTTGGTGTATGTGCAAATCGTTCGAATTGAAGAAAATGTGCAATTTCAGATTTCCAATATTTTCTACTTAAGGGGGTGCCGCAAAACCAAAACGTTCGAAAAGTGAAATGATGGGAAAGCATGCTTTGCGATGAGATAGAGACTTCGAATTTGGTGTATGGGTAAACCGTTCAAAAAGAAGAAAGTGTGCAATTTCAGATTTCCAATATTTTCTACTTAAAGGGGTGCTGCACACCAAAAGGTTCGAAAAGTGAAATGATGGGAAAGCATGCTTTGCGATGAGATAGAGACTTCAAATTCGGTGTATGGGTAAATCGTTCGAAAGGAAGAAAGTGTGCAATTTCAGATTTCCAATATTTTCTACTTAAGGGGGGGCGCTGCAAAACCAAAACGTTCAAAAAGTGAAATGATAGAAAAGTATGCTTTGCGATGAGATAGAAACTTCAAATTTGGTGTATGGGTAAATTGTTTGAAAGGAAGAAAGTGTTGAAGGCCCAGACCACACGACCAACCCAGGGGGTTTATGGTATCAAGTTGTGTGGCCGGGAAACTAAGGAAGAAAGTGTGTAATTTCTGATTTCCAATATTTTCTACTTAAGAGGGGTGCTGCACACCAAAACGTTCGAAAAGTGAAATGATAGGAAAGCATGCTTTGCGATGAGATAGAGACTTCAAATTTGGTGTATGTGCAAATCGTTCGAATTGAAGAAAATGTGCAATTTCAGATTTCCAATATTTTCTACTTAAGGGGGTGCCGCAAAACCAAAACGTTCGAAAAGTGAAATGATGGGAAAGCATGCTTTGCGATGAGATAGAGACTTCGAATTTGGTGTATGGGTAAACCGTTCAAAAAGAAGAAAGTGTGCAATTTCAGATTTCCAATATTTTCTACTTAAAGGGGTGCTGCACACCAAAAGGTTCGAAAAGTGAAATGATGGGAAAGCATGCTTTGCGATGAGATAGAGACTTCAAATTCGGTGTATGGGTAAATCGTTCGAAAGGAAGAAAGTGTGCAATTTCAGATTTCCAATATTTTCTACTTAAGGGGGTGTCGCGCACACCAAAATGTTCAATTTTCCGAATAAATGAGAAAAGACTCCTTTAAAATTTAATAGAGGCTCGAAATTTGATATATGGGCTAATCATTTGACGAAAACACCCAGGTTGAATATAGTTTTTCAAAAATGTTTGTTTAAGGTGATGCTCCAGAATAATACGTTTGAAAACTGCATTGATAAAAAACCATGCTTCGGAATGAGATAGAAATATCAAATTTGGTGTAAGGGTAGATAGTTTGGAAGGAAGAAGGTGTACAATTTCAGTTTACCAATATTTTCTACTTTATGGTGTGCCGCATACCAAAATGTTCGATTTTCGGAATAAAGGAGAAACACCCCTTTTATTTTTCGATTTGTGGAATATTCAATTTGTCGAATAAATGTGAAACTCGAATTATTAAAAAATTTACATTATTCAGGGGTTGCTTATTGCAAGACCATTGATTTTCAATGGGTATTCGTCTAGTTAATAAAACAAAATTGCAAATATATAGAAAATTTTATAATTACATATCTCATACTTTAAAATATATTTTTCTAACTGCACAAATTGAAGATAATAGTTAGAATCCTCATAATTTAGGCTGCTTACTGAAGATCAGAAAAGTAGATAGAAATACTTAATTACTTATGCATCATTTTATATACACAAACATAAATTTTTATAATATGGGGGGGATATTTATAAGGAGCTCATAAAGAACAATGATGGTTATTTGTAAGTTATTTCCTAATCTGTGTGACAATGGTGCTTAACAACCCTGCCTTAAATAAATATTCATGTGTCATGCAAGTGTTAATACACTTCTTTTTTATAAGGAACATTAATTAAAGGGAAGGAATAATACCCATTGTAAACAATGCCTGGGCTCAAAACAGTCAGTCACTGGCTGGTAGGTTCATGATGAGGCCAATTGTTGACAACTGAAAAATGTGCATTTTTTTTTTTTTTTTTTTTTCAACTTGTTTGATGTTATGCAAAATTGTGTTTAAATATTTTATATAATAATTAAAAAATCTACAGATATATTACCCATACTTATTTACAGGTTTATTATATGTTAGACATAAGTTAAACAACCAATCCTTCTCTCCATACCTTGAGTTGGCGAGTATCAGTTATGTGCAAGACACTACTATGTTTGTTTGGCGAAGGGGGTGGAGTAAAAGTTAGGAGAAATTTAAGAGATTGACAAAATACAAGACTTACTTTTTATGATAACACAAATTTGCAAATATATTTTTATTTTTTAATGAGTAATATTGTTAACATGCATGTAATTTCTAACTTCTCATTTTTGATATTGAATACATTTTCAAAACTTATTTTAGGTGCTTTTTCTAAATCTAAGTTTTCTGCAAGTCACTGTCAGTATCCCCCCATCTTTTCCATTTCTTAGAAGTTTTCAAAATTTTGATCTTTCATTTATTCATTTTCTGAATATTTTAAACATTTATTGTCACTCATTTTTTTAACCTTGTTTTAAATCTTGCCAAAGTTTTTTTATTATAGGTATTTTTTAGTGTTTTATAATTGTTTCCCAAGTCATCTAAAACAATTCATTTACCATGAAGCATTCAAATACTTTTGGGGGCAATTTTAAATTCCTTTTTTCCTGTAACACTTTACTTATTCAACATTTTTTCAGCTTTAATTTTTTGCCAAAATTACAGATTATTTCTGAATATGCCTGTTTCTTAAGTTTTTAAATTCTCTTATCTTGATCTTTTTCTTCACAGCTGATGAAGCATTTACTATTAATATTTATGCCTTTTTTATTAAGAAAGCCGGCCACTCATTTTTTTTTTTTAATTTATGGGATTTTACCAATGAGTTTCTGCAATTTTTAAATAATTTATATTCTTCTTTCTACC
This sequence comes from Amaurobius ferox, assembly GCA_951213105.1. Classification (NCBI taxonomy): domain Eukaryota; kingdom Metazoa; phylum Arthropoda; class Arachnida; order Araneae; family Amaurobiidae; genus Amaurobius; species Amaurobius ferox. The sequence continues at coordinate 78,369,653 of OX578142.1, read as the reverse complement.
TTTTGATCACTTAGTCCGTAACTTATAAATCATCACGATCCCGATATTTCGGTCATTTTTCCCATTATATTATCGGACATTATAAACTTAGCAACCATTTTTATTGTAAAATTTCCCCAATATGTTTATTTTATAACAACTAAATTCTTTATATCCTTTTAAAGAAATTGGATTTTATTTAATATTTTGACGTTTCTGAATTTAAAAAATATCAGTTTGTGTCTTTAAAAATATAGGCCGTTTTCTTGCTTTACTTGAATTTTCCAGTCAACGGGATGGGGCTTGAACCAACTTTGGCCGTGGATCAGTTGAAAATCGAGCCGATTTAACTTTGAATTGATAATAATTGTTTACCGTTGGCACTACTGAAAGCACAACTAAGTGGTAAACAGTATAAAAATACAAACATTGTTAGTTTTTTACATCATTGATGACAGATTAATAACTTAAAACAGGGTATCATCTATAACAGGAAATCTGAAATTTCTCGGATCGAGAAACTATTGCTCGCCGAAACTTTAACAATGGTGAAATTCTTGCGATTATATCTAGGTAGAATAGAAGCCTTCAAATGCGCTATTTTTACCATCGTCGTTCATATTTACTGTATGATCGTTAATGGACCATGCATGTAAGTTGAAATAGAACAATACATAACATCGCAATAAAATTCCTTTTGCGCATCCGTTTTCGGAAACCGTTTAAAATTTGAGGCAGGTGTAAAAATGATGAAAACCCTATTAGTACAGTATGTAAAAGTGGAGGCACTCCGAATTTCGGTAAAGCACTGTTGGGGTCAATAGATAGAATGCTCTTCGCCCGGGCATGCCTAAAAAGTAATCACGGGGAGGCCTAAAATGTGATCACGTGATCACGGGGAGGATGGCGATAGGAATATGGATAGCACTCATTTTCAGCTACAAGTGCAATAAATTAACAGCTGTAGCAGTATTGTGGTGATTTTTGACAGATTTTTCTCGCTCCCCAGAGAGATTGTTTAGGAAAAGAGTCATTTTAGAGTATCGCAGTTAGGCTGATCACGATTTCGTTAATCACTTATTTAAGTTGAATCGCCATGGGCGAGTGGGAATTTTAACGGCTGGGTTGGGGAGAAATAAATAGGATAGCTACGGAATATTCACCCGAGGGGGGGGAATAAAAAATCCTTTATGATACCGGTCCTGTTTACTGACTGTCTAATTTGGGTTTGGCTCAGAGGGATTAGGCTAATACGTGCGGGTGTTCATGAAACTCTAAATAGATTAGACATCTGACGTTCCGGTACAGAAACATGTGGCGAATGATGTGGTGACCGCTAATCTCGACATTTACCACCTAGCAATACTAAAAGAGACTGGCTGTCATAGAAAATGGCTCGCTAGACTGTCTCTCCAGATATAATACCTGTGTGCTTCTTGACAGCTGATACCGGATTAGGGTGTTGACTGGACTTTCTCTCAAATAAAATTAATGCTCCCAGATAAAAGCATTATTCATCTCTAAACGCTCAACAGCACCATTCGGATGCAGTTCAGGACTCCAGAATTTGAAATCACTCCAGACAGTATTGCCTATGTTGGCTAGTCTGTGGTAAGCATATTAAGGGATACCTAGAAGGCCCATTTCTTCCTTAATAAAAAATATGTTAGGGACACCAACCAACCAACCAACCAACCTAGAACGCCATCATGCTTATGCAGTCGCCTCTCAATGGTATATATTGATACTGTATGATGCATCGAAAAACTTAGTATTGTTGACAAGCTTGCTATGAGTGCCTTTCTGGCTGAAAATAACAGCTGATATGTCTGGTTGACCACCAGTCTTCTTTCTCATAAGCCTTCAATGCATCTGCCCACAAGAACATAGCTAGGACAGGAACTCTGGGATGACTTCCCCCCCCCCCCCCCCCCCCCCGATCCTCCTGGAAATTTAGGTCTTTTATATATTTTTTATCATCTCCTAACACTTTTTTGCCATTTAATATGTTTTAAATGTATCGTGAGATGTGCACACATTTCAAACATATAATTATTAATCAATTATAAATATGTTTTTATTTTTTAAAATTGTTGTTTTCATTGAGAAATTGCGTCCTTCTCCTCAATTTTTTTCTGGCAATGGGTCTATCTGCACAATTACTTGTACTGATGTTAGGTGAGTCATCGAACCATCTACATCAGTTACAACAGATACACAGCCACAATTAGATATGCTCCAACAGGTAATGTATACATCCTACATCTGTCTGCTTCTTGGTGATAAATTTTTAATCAATTCCTAACCAGGATGTATCTGCATGCCGTGTGACATAGTTCTCAGATAATATTTTTGGAGTGTGTCAGTTTTTTTGTTACATGTGTATATTGACATTTTATATATCTAGTAGACTTTTAAATTTGCAATTGTATGACTTCAGACTGAATACCCATCACAAGACATATTTGTGTGGGAGAAAGAGACAGAGAGGTGTAAAGAAGCGAGAGAATGAAATTTTTTTTACAAAACACTTCCTCTGAATGCTTTATAAAAATATCTTTTTAACCCTTCTAAGAAGTATTCCTAAAATCAAAAACAATTTGAAATCTTGCATAACATTATATGAAATTATATGTAAGATAGTCATTTAGCTCTCTATTTTAAGGTTTAGTTTTTAATAGATTTACACATTGTCATCATGAATCAAACATTTTTTCAATGTAGTCTGTCTAAATGTATTCATGATTCTGTATCATGATAGCTCTTGAGCAAATCAAGTTATTCAAATGCATAATTATTTATATCACTAGATGCAAGAGGTTTATTTATTTTCAGGGAAATTGAACTGAGCGGAGGCCCTCCATTAATAACTTTTCAATTACAAGGGTAATTGTTTGCCTCAATTTTCACATAATTCTAAGTTTTTTAATTGAATTGCCCTGAAAATCTGAAGTTTTCAATTTTGTTTTGTTTTAAAATCCTGTATTACTATTCGAAAGTATTTAATTACTATGTGGGCAAAAATGTCATGAAATCGGTTGCAAATGTCACAAAAATGTCACAAATTTTGAGTTAAGAGTTTCCCTGTTCTTATATCTAAAAGTCTGTTTCCCTGCAATTAATTTAAATCGACCCTCATAAGTGACAATTCCCATTGCATCATGAGAGAGGTGACCAATGATTATCTCTGGAACAGCTTCGGTATAAAAAATCTTGGCACAATCTACCATCTTTATGGTGATCAAAAATGGCACCAAGAAAGATGATGTTTCATAGCTGCCAACTCTCCCGGTTTTTCGCTATATCTCCCGGTCTCCCGGGTAAGTCGCTCAATCTCCCGGTTTTCACTCAGCTGCCCTTATTTTCCCCCTTTCTAGGCAGAAATCGCTATAATGCAAAAATCATGACTTTCAGTTGTTTTCCGCAGTGCAGTTTTCTGCTACCGCTGTGTAGGAATGGATCGCGATTGACGTTTGTATTTTTGTATTTGTATCTACAGGTTACAAAAGTAAAAAAATCGGAAATAGATCATGAATTTTCTGAAAATATTACGAAATAAGAAACAAAGTCACAACTTTTGAAATAGAAGTTTTCCCGTTCTTTCATCCAAAAATGCATTTCCCAGCTATCGCGTAATCGGCACTCGCAAATGGCGATTATTCCCACAGCGTCACGAAAGAGATGATCGATGATTATCTAATTAATGTGGGAAAAATGCATTTGCATCGACTAAAATTTTATTAAATTATTTTGTATTATATACAAAACTATTGTTCAAACATATTATTAATGAAATGAAAGTATTTTTAGCAGCAGTAGCGCTAAAAATGACGTTTGTGCACTATCCTCCTTATATTTCGTTTTATTATGAAACTATTTTTCCACTTTTGCAATCTGTCATCATCGTCAATTTTTTTTAAAATTATTTTGTATTTTATACAGAAAAACTATTGTTCAAACGTAATATTAATGAAACGAAAGGCTATTTTGCAGCAATATTGCGAAAAACAGCATTTGTGCACGATCCTCCATATATTTCGTTTAAGTGTGAAAATAATTTCGACTTTTGCAATCTGTCAGCATTGTCAATTTTTTTTATAATTATTTCGTATTTTATACAGAAAAACTATTGTTCAAACGTATTATTAATGAAATGAAAGGCTGTTTTGCAGCAGTATCACGAAAAACAGCATTTGTGCGCGATCCTCCTTATATTTCGTTTGTGAAAATAATTTCCACTTTTGCAATCTGTGTGCATTGTCTAAAATTGGGCTTATCAAAATCTCCCGATTTTTTCATATTTTCGCACAAAAATCTCACGGTTTTTCATATTTGGATGTTGGCAGCTATGGTGTTTGAAAAGTCATAATGAACATCATGTTAGACTTAGTGCATAACAAATTTTAAATTATGTAAGTAAAATTCAAAAATGCATAAATATCATACGAAAACAAAATATAGCACATGTCAACACTGTAAAAATGGATAAAATAATGTAGAAGCAGAAAATTTACATAGGAATGCTAAATTCTCTGTCGAAGGCTTCAATGTGGAAACAGACATTTGTGCTACAGTTGATCTATAGGAATTCGAACATGGACCTATGTTCGCCTACTAAAAAAACCGTTACAAAATCCAGCACCTCTGGCTGTTGGAAGTCATACGTAGCAACAGCTGTTTGTGCAACAGTTGATTCGTAGCAATTCAAACATGGACCTACTCCCACTTTGCAAGCTTACCTCGCTACGCTCACCCTGTAAAAAAGCATTACAGAATTCTGTACCACTGGCTGTCGGACATCGCACATAGCAACATCTATTTGTGCAATGAGTGTTTTTGAGCTCATAGAGCACAGACTTTCATCTTCTACACGGATATAACATGAAAATCATAAAATTTATGCAACTCCCTTCTACCCCAAAGTTCTTCCACTCCAGAAATTAAACTTTAAATTACCCGCTAAAACACCCTGAAACTCTGTTACATCACTGCTAACAGAAACCATAGAAGAAGCCATGCTTAAATCAAAATACAATAAATTACAACCTGGTATAACGAATTCCGAAGCAAATTCTCAATATGTGTTAACACAAAACTTTTAGAAGCTTTTCATAACACTAGAATACAGAAGGCTAGAAAAGGTTGCAAGAAAAATGGGATTGCCACATTGTACAAAGGGATTACCACATTTCATAATTTATCGTTTCATAAAATCTCGCTAAATCCAAATTTTTTATACCGAACCTGTACCTTATCTTTCTACCTCTTCTGCAATCTATTTGTGTTGACTAAGATTTTTATAACTATTTCATGTTATATGCAAAAATATATATTTTTCAAATGTATTATTAATGAAATGAAGGGCTATTTTATAGCAGTATCGCAAAAACTGCATTGGTATATGATGATTGGTGTATTTTGTGTAATAGTAAAATTATTTTCTACTTATGCAATCTGTTTGCATCAACTAGAATTCTGATAATTATTGTGTGTTGTATACAAAACGCTATTTTCCAAATGTGTTATGAATGAAATGCAAAACTATTCGCAACAGTATCGCAAAAACTGCATTTGTACGTGATCATTGGCATATTTTGTGTAATAGTAAAAATATTCTCCACTTTTGCAACCTGTTTGCATCTATCACGTTAAACATGTGGGTCCGAAAGTCCCTCCGAGAGGTTGGTGGTAGGGGAAGGAGGGTACGGTCCCTGTGGATGTCTCCCCCACTGGGTTTCGGTCTAAATTGGGTGGCACTTCCCGACCGTCCAAACAGTTACCTTACACCTTTCTAGTAGGTCGGACGGTCTGGGTTTCAACAACAACAACAACAACCTGTTTGCATCTACTAAAATTCTGATGATTATTGCATGTTGTATCCAAAAAAGCTATTTTTCAAATGCATTAATTATGAAATGAAGGGTTATTTTGCAACAGTATCACAAAAAAACTGTATGTGTATGCTATCCTCAATAAATTTAATTAGGAAAATATTTTCCATTTATACAATCTGTTTGCAATCTGTAGACTAATTTATGCAATCTGTAGTCTAAAATGCTGATAATTATTACCTGTTTTATACAGAAAAACTTTTTCAAATGCATTATTAATGGAAAGAAGAACTATTTTTTAAATAACAGTATTAATGTAATGATTTGGGATGCTTAGGAATTCAGCTATTTCAAAAGGATAAAGCTAAATCCAAATTCTTTATACCGAAGCTGTACCTTATCTTTCTACCCCTTCTGCAATCTTTTTGTGTTGACTAAGATTTTTATAACTATTTCATGTTATATGCAAATATATATATTTTTCAAATGTATTATTAATGAAATGAAGGGCTATTTTATAGCAGTATTGCAAAAACTGCATTTGTATATGATGATTGGCGTATTTTGTGTAATAGTAAAATTATTTTCCACTTATGCAATCTGTTTGCATCAACTAAAATTCTGATAATTATTGTGTGTTGTATACGAAAAGCTATTTTTCAAATGTGTTATGAATGAAATGAAAAACTATTTGCAACAGTATCGCAAAAACTGCATTTACACGTGATCATTGGCATATTTTATGTAATAGTAAAAATATTCTCCACTTTTGCAACCTGTTTGCATCTACTAAAATTCTGATGATTATTGCATGTTGTATCCAAAAAAGCTATTTTTCAAATGCATTAATTATGAAATGAAGGGTTATTTTGAAACAGTATCACAAAAAACTGCATGTGTATGCTATCCTCAATAAATTTAATTAGGAAAATATTTTCCATTTATGCAATCTGTTTGCAATCTGTAGTCTAAAATGCTGATAATTATGACCTGTTTTATACAGAAAAACTATTTTTCAAATGCATTATTAATGGAAAGAAGGACTATTTTTTAAATAACAGTGTTAATATAACGATTTGGGATGCTTAGGAATTCAGCTATTTCAGAAGGATAAATTAGAATTTTGGCTTGATTCAATCTTCTATTGCAGTATAGTGTGTACTTTGTTAAGGTACCGCTTTGTTGATTTAGTTGATATATTTAAATAGTCAAATAATTTTTTGTATTTCAAAAAAATTTTGAATCCCCTTCCCCCCCCCCTTTGGTGTACATTTCAGGGTTTTTCACTTAGCCTCATAATCACCCCTGTGTATATAAAAAAATTATCATAAAACATATTTTTATATATATTTATTTAAAACTGAACAGTACAATTTACTTGATTCTAATATGCACCATTCTCAAGATATTTCACACTTTATTTAAAACAAAAGAGTTATGAAAATTAAATATATTTACTAATATAAAATGACTGAATGTTTTGTTAGTCACTTGAACAAATCATCCGGCATAGCCCTGTTCTTAAATTTGTGCCCGGTACTTAGATAATACAGACACGGGTAACACCACACTCAATTTCCCAATCACCTGTTTTAAACTAAAATCATTCTCACAATAAAAATAAAAACTCAAAATCACGAAATGAGAATCATAATTGCCCATATCTTTCATAAACAGCATAATTTTTATATTTCCAATGCTCCATTTTGACCACTTATGAAAACACGAAAGAAACTAAATGCTTCCTACCTTCCCGCGATCTATGATCACACATCAGGATGTTTCCCTCCTCTGCAAAGCAGAAAAAAAAAATGATTTACAACCTCTCTCCAGAAGAGAACCTTTGCTAAGAATCCACTCAGTATGAGCGACTGGTTCATTTTGGTGACTAAATGCAACTAATTAAAAATTACAAAAATTAAAATTACATATGAAATCAATAGATTTTTAATTTTGTTAGAATGCTGAGATATTCGGAGAAGTTTTAGTGATATTATAAAATTGTACTAATCTTAGTTTTTTGGATGCAATGATATACATATATATGTATGTATATATATATATATCAATTTGCATTTTTTACGCGATCTGATATATACAGGGCCCGCGCTAGGAATTTCAAACTGTTAGCCAATAAATTAGCCAAATTGAAAAATCATTAGCCAAATTACATGATTATTAGTCAAAGTTATCGTCGCCATCGGTGAAAAAATTTCTACTTTTAAGCCATAATGCAGCTAATAATATTCATTTCATTCTAAACAAGATATAAAGATAGGTAGATTTCATTTCTTTAATCATTAAATAGGCTATTAGTAAATTAAACTTGTATTTACCAATGAAAGATCACAATGAGTTGCAAAAATGACAAATTTATTTTATAATTCACATAGTTTCATTTTCATATAAACCAGGCAAGCGTCGAATTTTTGTATTATACACCCATTTTCAAAAGCTGCCTTAAAGTTAAAATCTTTCATATCTGGCCCTTCACTATTTATAAGAATCAAGTCACTGAGATTTTTTACTCAGATGTTACTACTTAATGAAATTTATGTTCTGTTTACTAAAGCCTCTTTCAACGATGGTTGTTGTCATAGGACATGTGAAACCAATTCTTGTTACAACCATAATATTTTTATATGCAGTATCATCATTATATTTCTTTAAAATTAGGCACCAAAACTATCTAAGGGATAAATTTTTATGTCGGTTTTAAAATTCAGGCAAGCGTAAGGATCGTATAAAAACCACAAAGGTGATGATGAAGATGAAACGAAAACAAGCCAGGCAGGCTTAAAAATTCATAACAAAAAAATAAACTATGATTCAACTTATGACAAAAACAGCAAACCGCAAGTTGGCATCTGTGATAATAATCAGCAGTGACTGTTTTGCAGTTGCTTTTAACTAAAATTAAATGCTTTTTTATTTACCGTATATACTCGCGTAAGTCGAGAAATTTGTGGCAAAAAAAAACGCTTCAAAGTGGGGGGGGGGGGGTCGATTTATATGGATTGTAAAAAAAAACACCATAAGTCTAAAAGTTATTTTTTCCCGCAAGACAATCGATCCTAAAACGATGCGGTAGTAATTACGCAATCGCACACTCCTAATTTCTCTGTCCTCCAGATGCTCCGGACTACCATTGTATACGCATCATCAAAAAATATACATACATTTTCGTTCGATGTTTATCACTTGTTTCTCTGAGTACGGCTGATCGTTTTCGACAAAAAATGGCTCTTTTCAGAAATAATTCTGTAACACGGATTGTTTAAAACTATGATGCAGGATTTTAAGTTGAAAGTGTTATTTTGTTTTGTTTATTGGAGAGTATCTAATAACTGTGTTGGGGGTTAACGGTTGTGCGATTCAGGGTTAACGAAAAAAATCGGCTCACATAACGGACGGAGTCCAGATAATGTTTTCATTGCCGCGTTGGGTCAAGGACGCTTGAGAGACAGGAATGCGCTGTCTGCCGTCCGTTTTGAGGAGCAGCGTGCTGGGAATTAAAGAATACTTGGAGCTTGTCACATGAGAATGAGCGTCTCTAAACCAGACGGGAGACAACGCTCGTATGTCATAGGCCTACTTGTCTGGAATCAGACTTTTATTCCAAATTAAATCGGACTTTTATTCCATATTACTTCCCAATAAAATATTTACGAAATTTTCACAGTTTCCAAAAAATCATTCGCCATTTTTTTCGCCAAAGTATTTTTTTTATCGCCAGTTTTGCGATCTTTTCGCATTTGGCGTGTAGGCGAATAGCTAGCGCGGACCCTGTATATATATATATATATATATATATATATATATCAGATCGCGTAAAAAATGCAAACTTGATCTATTTTTTTTAACTAAATAAATATGAAAGAATTGTCCCACAAATTCAGTTCAAACATTGCTGAAAAGAACATTCTTCAATTTTTGTGATGGTATCAAGATGGAAACTGATAATATTTTAGGTTGCTAAGAAATCCATTTTTGTGAATATCACCCAAAATCATTGTAAATCGGGTTAAAACATAAAATAATTGAAAAACTAATTAAAAATAATGCCAAAGTGCACTTATTTGGGTCCTGAAGTACATGTATACCAAATTGCATGGTCATACGATGCTTGGATTTCCCGCTACAGACTGCACAGACACACACACAGACACATACCCACACACATAGACTCTTCCTTTATTAAGTAAGATTTTAATCAGAAAGGAATTTTGCTGTTTTTTAAGATATTAGAAATTTTACAGGAGATTCTAATATTACTTGATGCATAGTATAATGTATAGAGAAAGCATTGTGATGAGGTCAAAAATTCAATTTCGAGTTTTTGATGGGAAAATGCATTTTAAGCATCCATGAATTCGAATTGATCATTTTTGAGATGATGTCTGTGTGTATGTATATGTGTGTGTATATATATATATATATATGTATGTGTGTTCATGAGTCTGTGGAGACTATCTCATGAACGAATGAAGTATTTCAAACGAAATTTGATACAAAAATTACAATAGTGAATACTGGAAACCTATTGATTTTAATGCATTCAAATGCTTGGAAGATCCAGAAAAAATCAGAATCTTCAATAATGTTATGTAAATAATAATTTCTTATATAATTCTTCATTAAAAAATGATTGACATACATTTTAGAATGCTCTCATGAACCGTTCTTGAAATACTGCATTTTTTCAAATAAATTTTTCAAGAAAATCACATAAAATTATAAAGTATTAACTATTGTGAAATATGTTCATTTTTCGTATATAATGTTATACGATAAATTTGTAACATCATTCTCATGGATCTAGTTCATTCCATTTATAAAAGAAGATACTTTGTGTAATAGTTTTGTATTTTAATACTGAATAATTTGGCAATATTCATTTATATATAAGAAATTATCTTCTCTCCAATTGTCTGTAACATTTCACTATATATTTGGTGAACTTAGCAACTAATTCAACCTGTTTGAGACTAGCATAGCCCAATGGAGGGCTTTTTTTCCCTCGGCTTACTGTTGCATTTGCACTATGAACGTGAAACTGCCACTATGGCCTATTGATTCATATAAGCCACAGAATGCTGGAACATTTTGATCAAAATTTTTAAATAACACTAGATTGTGCTAGAATCATAAGTTTTGCAAAGCTAATTACTTGGAATATTAACCTGCATATTTCAGTTTCAGTTTTTCATTAGGATACTGCTGATAGTATAAACAAATACACATAGAAGCTGTTGTGGTAGTTCTGAATTAAAAGGCATGTTGACTGAGAGATTTAAATGAATGGTTTCTTTCGTGGCAGTTATTCTGTGTTTATTTTAACAAAGCGGGTCTTGAGTGGTGATTAGAAGATGCTTAGGACTTAAAATTCTTATTGCTGATTTCCAGGGGGAGTGAGTATGAACTAGTAAGAATTTAGTCTGAAGAATTGTAATAATCATGGCGAAAAGAGTGAAATATTTTTCCCAAAGTGAGATTTTACAATTGATGAATGCGCCCCATAGTGATATAAAGTGAAACAGTTGGTAGTTCTTTAATGTGGAAATTTATTTGAGACACCAATGTCTGTGATGATGATGTTAATATTTTTGGTACACACACATATAATTAGAATTCAAATGTAAGATCTGCCATCTATTTAGCTTTTTAAACTCTGAACTAAATATCAATAGTTCAAAACCTCATGAAAGGAACTTAATTTTTTAATCTGTATTTCAGTGATGATATTATACAAGTAATAGTTAATGAAACAAACAAGTTTTCAAGACTCACATTTGAAAAACAATGGTGGAGTCTAGTCTGTCAAATACAATAACACCTGTGTATTTCTGCAGTAATGGTAGATGTAGTTTAAAGCAAAGTTTTTTTAATATGATTTTTTCTCCATGTTAGGCTTCAAAAAGTGCCTGTGCCTGGAGTAGCAGATGATTCTTAGTATGTGTAGTCTTGCCTAAATGCTTCTTCCTTCACTCGCCGGTCTTGTACAGGTTAACAAAATATCGCCAACTTAGTGATCTTTTGCCCCACCTTGACAAAGTGATTGATTTATCATCAAAATTTAAAAAATGACTCTAAGTTAACGAAAATGATGCTAAATTGATGAATTAATTATTAAAATATTTTACTATATAGATTATATTGCTTATTGCGGATGCTATCAATATTGATAATTGTCAATTTAGAGTTGCGTAAACTATAAGTTAATTGGACACGTATAGTTTTACATGTTGTCATCTGGAAAAGTGCGAAATGTATAATTCAACATTAAAGCATTGTGCCATAGATCTTATACATCATTTTTTCCCTGTGAAAGAAGAAATTCATTACATTGTATAGGAAAAGTCATGTGTTGTCCACATCAGTTTTTTTGTTATTGTTTTTATACGAAATTAAAATTAGCTTGTTCAGAAAATCATGTATTGAACGCATCAAAAATTATTTCAGGAGTGCTAGCAAAAGTAATGATATTTGCTACTGAAATGGATAATAAGTTGTTTTAATTAAACTGTATTAATTATATTTTGTTTTAATTTAATCGTGATGTGTATTTGAGTTTTAATTATATTAATATACATGTTGGTTTCTATGTTGTTAATGTGAGATATATTTTTAGGTAAAGATGTATTTGAAGCCTTTTATAAAAAAGATCTAGCAAAGCGATTGTTAGTAGGCAAAAGTGCTTCAGTAGATGCTGAAAAATCTATGTTATCAAAGCTAAAGCAAGAATGTGGTGCTGCTTTTACTAGCAAACTTGAAGGAATGTTTAAGGACATGGAACTATCTAAAGAGCTTATGCTAGCTTTCAAACAGGTATTTCACACACTTGCAGATATATTTTTCAATATTAGCAATTTAATCTCAGTTTTGTTTTTGAATTAATTACTCTCAAAACATGCAATTTACAAAAATTTAATGTTTGATATTTCATTAAATTTTCATTGTAGCAAAAATTGAATTACATTAATGTATCATAATTTATAGAAGGGCTGCAGCAGTGTAAATACCACTGTGGCTAAATGGAATTGCTATATCTAGTGTAAAGATCACGGCTAAATTAAACAATACTATCTGCCATTCCCTTATAATATCATGAGTAATAGCTAATATAGGCTTGCATGGAGGGTAATGCGAGCAATAAAAATTACTTCATTAGAAAAAGCATTAAACTAGTAGATTGAAAAATTTTAAAATACTCATTCATATTCCTAAGATGTTATAAGCTTCTGAAATTCTAAAATATATACACTCTTTTGCGCAAAAAAAGAATGAAGCACCCCTAAAAAATAATTCGATCATCTCAAAATTTCACATACTAATTCCTTTATACCAAGTATGTAAATAATTAAGTTTGCAAGGCCAATGGGTGTTAACTTCGGTCACAGCATGCATTTCTACTTCGCAACTAGCATCCTATAAAACAGGTTGAAAGTGTGAATGATTTATCTTTGCTCGTTATCAGCATTACAGTTCCATAAAGACACAACCAATAATGCCGTTATGACATTGGCGAAGATCTTATAAGCAATTAGACGAATTTGAACGTGCTCGTATAGTCGAAATGCATGAGACTGGCTGATCATACTGAGCAATAGGCCGTCACCTGCACCTAACGAACATTGCTGTGCAAAGGTGTTGGCAGCAATGGTTGCTGCACGGAACTCATTGGTGGAATGATGGCTCTGAAAGACCAAGGTGCACGAATGCGAGGCAAGATTGAATGATTGTGCGACTGGACCAACGGCATCATTGTCCACCATCCAATGTCATGCCAACTCTCCTGGTTTTACCGGGAGACTCCCGGTTTTTTGCTATATCTCCCGGTTTCCTGGGTAAGTCGCTCAATCTCCCGGTTTTCACTCAGCTGCCCTTATTTTCTCCCTTTCTAGGCAGAAATCACGCGAATGCAAATCGTGACCTTCAATTGTTTTCCACAGTGCAGTTTTTTGCTACCGCGGTGTAGGAATTGACCGTGATTGACGTTTGTATTTTTGTATTTGTATCTACAGGTTACAAAAGTAAAAAAATCGGAAATAGATCACGAATATTCCGAAAATATCACGAAGTGAGAAGCGAAGTCACAAATTTTGAAATCAAAGTTTTCCCGTTCTTTCGTCTAAAAATCCGTTTCCCAGGGCACTCGCAAGCGGCGATTACTCCCACAGCGTCACGAGAGAGATGACCAATGATTATCTAATTAATGTGGGAAAAACGCATTTGCATCGACTAAAATGTTATTAAATTATTTTGTTTTATATACAAAACTATTGTTCAAACGTAATATTAATTGTTAAAAAACTGTTACATTGAACTTTTATATTCTGCCCTGCCGATGGCGCTAATGATGTTTTGAATTGGGTGAGCTGACAGAATTGCCACTTACAGCAGACATATTGCACAAAAAACATTTCCGTGACGTCACTCCTAACACATGTTGCTGGGACTTTGAGAAACGAAAGCCAGAGATGAAAAAGAACTACCGATCAGTGAACAGTATGGACCTAAGATTACTGTAAAGATTATTAATGATTTGTAAATATGTAACATAATAGTGTGTAGTGAAATTATATAATCTAAAAAATGAAAACCAATTCGGCTAATTATTGAAGATATCTTTATTTTAATTAAACTTAAGTATTTTCAGAACCGATAGAAGTGCTCAAATATTGTCATCAACCTGCTGCTTCCCTGGCAATCTGACGTAGGATATTTTATATCTTCAATTTTAAGTATAGATGAGAATATTAGAATCCTATAGAAGGAATTTGTAATGTTTGTTTCTTTTACGACATGGCATCCCTGTCGGAATCTGTGAGCAGATAGTTTGATAACAAATTATAAGATTGAGCACTTTAATTAATTTTGAAGAGTTTGAAAATATTTGATAGAAAACGATGGCCGATGAAATGATTACTGCACACAAAAAGAAACGCGGAGAGTTAAGATTGAATGTTACTAAAGTCATTAATAAATTAGAAACTGAACTAGAAAAAACAGAAGTAGATGAAAATAAATTAGAAGAGTTATTGGAACAATTAACGGATAAATTTGAAACTCTTAAATTAGTTGATAATGATTTAGGAAAACTTTTGAAACCAGATGATATTGAAAAAGAAATTGAATCTGCGGAGGAATACCGTGAAAGAGTAGTTATTTGGAGTTTTAGAGCTAAGAAAAGATTATGTGCTCTAAATCAAAATATTCACAATGATATTATACCACACTCTAAGGAAGACACGAAATCGAGTATAAAACGAAGTGAACACCACATCAGTGTGAAATTACCAAAAATCACAATTCCGAAATTTTATGGTGATGTGAGTCAGTGGTTGGCGTTTTGGAATTCATTCGAAACCGCAATACACAAAAATGAGTCTTTAGATCAAGTCGACAAATTTAACTATCTAAAAGCACATTTAGGAAACACTGCTTTGAGTACTGTCGAATGATTTGCTATTTCGTCTGAAAATTATGTCAAAGCAATTGATTTGTTAAAAGACCGATTCGGCCGAAATGACGTTCTGATAAATGCCCACATGAATCATTTATTACATATTTCTCCTCTTAGACGGTCTAATGATGTTAAAGGATTTCGAAAACTTTTTAACAACTGCCAAACACAAATAAGAAGTTTAGAATCCCTTGGAGTTTCTTCCAATACTTTTGGTAGTTTATTGAAATTTATTACCCCATGATTTTGAAATTACTACCATATGATTTAGTTTTTGACTTCAGCAAAGAATTTAATGCTGCTGACTATACCATAAGCAATTTAATTGGCTTTATGGATAAGCAGTTAAGAGCTCGCGAACGATCAAACACTTACATTTCCGAAATGAATCCACATGAAAGTCATAAATCTTTTCTACCCTCTCGGAGAAGAAACAGATCCGATGATCCAGAAAGAAATTCACCACAACCGAAGTTCGAAAGAGCGAAAATTACTACAGTTGCAGAATTATTTAGCTCAGATGTTCAAGAAAATAATAAAATATGTGTATTCTGCGGTAAACATCACCAGAGCTCTACTTGTAAATATGCTCGCGGATTAGCACTTGAAGAAAGGAAATCTCTTTTAATTAAAAAGGGTGCCTGTTTTCAATGTTTAAAAATGAATCATATTTCCAAAGATTGTAAAGTAAAAGTAACTTGTTCGGAATGTGGAAAAAGGCATTTAGATATAATGTGTTTTATTAAAAGGAATGATAATTGTGCTAGTAAGCCAAATGTTAAAAATGAAAACACTGAAGTAGTAGAGAACACAGTACTTACAAATCAGTCTTGTTCTAAAGAAGTTTATTTATAAACAATGATTGTGTGTATTAATGAAAATGGTTTGGAACATTTAGTAGGAATAATTATTGATACTGGCAGCCAAAAATCGTACGTGAGCAAATATGTAGCTAAAAGAATGGGATTAAAATGCTTAGGAGAAGAAACAGTAATTCACGGACTTTTTGGTGGTATAGAAAACTCTGAAACACATAAGAAATATCAGGTAAAGTTAACTAGCATTGATAAGAAATACAACTGTGAATTTGAAGCGATGGATCAAAGAAAAATTTGTGCTTCTATTCCTAAAATCGATGATTCTCAATGCATAAGTGAATTAAGAAGGTATTTTTGTTAGTGACATTGGAATAAATGAAAAATCATGTTTGTTCGAGAAGAATAGAAATGAAATTCATATACTTATTGGAGCAGACATAGCGGGAAAATTATTTACTGGGGATGTAAAACATCTTTCTGGAGGTTTAGTAGCCATAAATACCCACTTAGGCTGGACAGTAATGGGCAAGGATCATAGAGAAAGCAAGATTGGTAATTCCCTTTTGTTGCTATCTCTACATGTAAACAATGCTAAGATAACTGATCTCTGGAACTTAGATTCTTTGGGCATTAGTGACCCAGGTGAAAAACGAACGAAATTAGAAGTATAAGATCTTGCTTTAAGACACTTTCACAAGACTGTTTCCATACACAAAACAGGCAGATACCAAGTGTGCTTACCATGGTTAGATGGACATCAGCCATTGTCTGATCACAAAGACTTGGCCAAAAAAAGGCTTAAAAACACAGTAAAATCCCTTAGTTCGATTAACAAGTTAGAAGCTTATCAAAAGGTATTTGACGAATGGGAAAAGGAGGTATAATAGAAGAAATTAGTCCAGGCCTCAAAAAACTTACCGATGAAAATGCCGCTGTACATTACTTGCCTCATAGAACAGTGATAAAGGAACAAGCAACGACCAAGATTAGACCGGTTTTTGATGGGTCAGCCAAAACTCGCAATTCTGTATCGTTAAACGAATAAACGAATGCCTTGAAAAGGGACCCAATTTGATCGAACTGATACCGTCAATTCTGAACAGATTCAGGTGGGGTAAGATCGGAGTAATAGCTGACATCCGAAAAGCCTTCCTACAAATAAGCTTACACGAAAATGACAGGAACTTTTTGCAGTTTTTGTGGCGGAAGGACATTGATCCTCATAAAGTAATCACTTACACACACTCGAGACTTTCAGACACACTCGAGTTGTTTTTGGAGTGTCCTGTAGCCCTTTTCTCCTCGCTGCTGTATTGATTCACCTTTTGGATCAAGTTAGAGAACCGCTAAAAGAGCTTGCTAAAAAACTCAAAGAATAGAAATGAAATTCATATACTTATTGGAGCAGACATAGCGGGAAAATTATTTACTGGGGATGTAAAACATCCTTCTGGAGGTTTAGTAGCCATAAATACCCACTTAGGCTGGACAGTAATGGGCAAGGATCATAGAGAAAGCAAGATTGGTAATTCCCTTTTGTTGCTATCTCTACATGTAAACAATGCTAAGATAACTGATCTCTGGAACTTAGATTCTTTGGGCATTAGTGACCCAGGTGAAAAACGAACGAAATTAGAAGTACAAGATCTTGCTTTAAGACACTTTCACAAGACTGTTTCCATACACAAAACAGGCAGATACCAAGTATGCTTACCATGGTTAGATGGACATCAGCCATTGTCTGATCACAAAGACTTGGCCAAAAAAAGGCTTAAAAACACAGTAAAATCCCTTAGTTCGATTAACAAGTTAGAAGCTTATCAAAAGGTATTTGACGAATGGGAAAAGGAGGTATAATAGAAGAAATTAGTCCAGGCCTCAAAAAACTTACCGATGAAAATGCCGCTGTACATTACTTGCCTCATAGAACAGTGATAAAGGAACAAGCAACGACCAAGATTAGACCGGTTTTTGATGGGTCAGCCA
Organism: Amaurobius ferox; assembly: GCA_951213105.1. NCBI lineage: Eukaryota > Metazoa > Arthropoda > Arachnida > Araneae > Amaurobiidae > Amaurobius > Amaurobius ferox. The sequence goes on along the minus strand of OX578142.1, from coordinate 78,351,573 downwards.
AAACTCGCAATTCTGTATCGTTAAACGAATAAACGAATGCCTTGAAAAGGGACCCAATTTGATCGAACTGATACCGTCAATTCTGAACAGATTCAGGTGGGGTAAGATCGGAGTAATAGCTGACATCCGAAAAGCCTTCCTACAAATAAGCTTACACGAAAATGACAGGAACTTTTTGCAGTTTTTGTGGCGGAAGGACATTGATCCTCATAAAGTAATCACTTACACACACTCGAGACAGACTCGAGACTTTCAGACACACTCGAGTTGTTTTTGGAGTGTCCTGTAGCCCTTTTCTCCTCGCTGCTGTATTGATTCACCTTTTGGATTAAGTTAGAGAACCGCTAAAAGAGCTTGCTAAAAAACTCAAAGACTCTATGTACGTTGACAACTGCATTGCAAGTGTCGATACAATAGAGAAGAGAGAGAGAGAAAATTAGAACATTTTCGTAACGAGTCTCAGAAACTTCTGTCATCAGCTAAATTCGACCTACGTGGATGAAGGAACAACGAGTTTTCTTCAGAGGAGAAGCATGTACAAAATATGCATGAGCTGAATGCTGAAGAAACTGATGTGCCGGTGTTGGGTCTTTTGTGGAACATTGAAAATGATACCTTGTCATGTTTGTTTATCGATACAGACAATGAAGAACCCATCACAAAGAGAAGAATCTTATCTGTGGCACATAGAATATTTGACCCAATTGGGTTTACATGTCCTGTACCAAAACTTCCTCTACAGGAATGTTGGAAAATTGAAGCATCGTAGGACTGTGACTATGTGCCTGTGACACGTGTGCCTTATGACATTATAAAGAAATTTGATAATTGGAAGAATCAACTACATGAATTGAAAAACGCTAGGATTCCCCGAAGACTATCCAGTTTAGACCTCAATGATGCGCAGCTGACATTACATGTGTTTTGTGATGCTTTCAGGTTATTGTATGCCACTTGTATTTTCCTTCGAGCAAAAAAAGAAAATGAAGTAACCTGCCAGTTAATACAAGCAAGATCGAGGGTAGCTCCTTTAAAAGGTATATATATCCATACCACGATTGGAGTTATTAGCTTGTAACATTGGAGCAAAATTGGCAGACATGGTAAAGAAGGATCTAAATATGGAAGATATTGATACATTTTATTGGTCCGACTCAATGGACTCTTTATATTGGATCAAAAGAGAGGGTCCTTGGGTTACTTTTGTATTCAATAGAATACGGGAAATCAGAAGTCTATCATCCGCCAATGATTGGAATTTCGTGCCGGGGGCAGGGCCGATCCTAGGGTGTCGGCCGCCCGCGTGCAAAGACCTAATGTGCCGCCCCTCTAGAGAATTTTTCATATTTTGACTAATACTTAACGTTGACGTTATAAATTCATCTACCTGTATAAGAGTAAAATGTAAAACATTAATAAAAATGCAAATAAAATTTGAAGTGCAAAATTTTATTTTTTGGCCAGCTAACAGGTTATAATAGCGACAAAATACTTTAACAAAATAATAAACAAACAAAAATATTACCTTTGAAATGAAAAAAGATATTTTATAATTAGAAATGCAAAACAACAGTATTTACTCAGAAAATATAAACTAATAAAAAAAAGTACTAAAGCATAAATCTAGTGAAACGAAAAGTATATAAATCAGTCCTTCTACAAAGACTACCTAATAATTAACTATAAAATAACTTTTCGGGCTTTCTGAGAAACAAATTTGTCAATAATTTCGGTGAAATCAATTTTTTCAGAGATTTCGGATTCAATAGAGATGATTCCCAAATCTGAAAGCCTTTCTTGTGTCATATTATTTCTCAAGTAATTTTTAATAATTTTTAATTTACTAAAACTTCTTTCACCTGAAGCCACAGAAACAGGTAAGGTTAAAAACATTCTTATTGCTAGAGCAAAATTTGGAAAACAGGCAATGAGATCATTTTTGATTATAATTTCTAATATCTCAGTTGGCTGTTTTTTACCTGGAAAAATGTCTTTGAATGAAGTTATTTCATTAAAGAGTTGTATACCGTCTATACAGTGGCGACTCGTGAGCGACATGTTGAGGGAGGCGCTCATCTATGTATTTATGTATATATATCCCTCAGTTTGTGCCAACTACGTCGTTTAGACTTCGAGTTCGTCGTTTGTCCGGCACTCAGAAATTGGTTCCCGCATTACCTCGAAACAGCCGTATGCCAAATTATTATTTTACTTGCGCTGATATACGTTGTGCAAACTTCCTTGAAATGAATAAGAGCCTATTGCAACCATGGAAATTATTGTAATACTAAATAAATTATAATATACTAATATACTAAATAAATTTGTATCAAATTTGTAAAAATTAAATACTTTCAGTCGTATACATGTGCAGTATTTTTTATGATGAGCGCAAATGTTTTTACACCCAAAATGCACACAATTTTTCTCATATACACTCTATGGCTAATAGTTATATACCTGATCGTCCTTGTAACTCAAACAGTAACAGAATTAGAGAGCGAAAACCAACTAAATCTACAGCCGTTTATATGCAGAAACAAAGGAACTATTTTTAATACAATAATTAATTTGGAATTTACAGAAAATTCTTATGCTTTATGCTTATCTCTATTCGTCTTTAAAATGATACTAGCGAGTTTTGCCTGCTAGCAGTCACTATATATAGCAATCGGTTTTTATAACAATAAGTGGTTAGCTCGTTGCGCGGGTGCAACAAAAGTGGATCAAAGTTTAGAGTGAGCATATCGAGTGGGTCCATTGTAGAGTAGAAAATACAGTGTGAAAATTGCATCAAAATCGGAGCAAAAGTCACTAAGATAGATAAAAATGCAAATATGGAAAAGAGGAGGGTCTCCCCTCTTTCACCACGGTTGTTTCATATTACATAATAACAGACAATATTTGTGTGTCGATGTGTGTGTAAGGTCTGTAGCGGAAAATGTAAACATCGTACGGCCTTGAAATGTCGTACACGGATATTTCAGAAACCAAGGCGATGCATTTTTTGTAAAACCGAAATATGAAATTGAGGCTACTTAAAGTAAAAGTTACGTCCAGGGGGTTGGCATAATAAGGTTGTATATCTAAGTGATTGCCACCAACAAAATCTAAATCGCTCAATTAGAATGAGAAATAAGAAATTTGGGAGGGTTGGGGGGCTAACCGAAGTGAAAGTTATGCCCAGGGAGATGACACAATAAATATGTATATCCAGTTCACATATACAAATGGTGCCGGGACTATAGCCACCAGCGGAATCAAAATGGCTCAATTCGGAACCGAGATGTGAAATTAGAGGGGGACTATTTAAAGTAAATGTTGCGCCCAGTGGATTGATACGAAAGAGATTTATATTCAAATGGTATAAAGACTGTAGTTACCAAAAGATTCAAAATCGCTCAATTTAGGAACCAAGATGTAAAACCGTGCGGGCTAGTTAAACTAAAAGTTACGCTCAGGGGGGTTTGAATAAAAAAATATGCATGTCCAGGCGATACACGTATAGATAGTGCAGAGACTATAGCCACCAATAGATTCAAAATCGCTTAATTAGGAAGCTAGATAAGAAATTTTGGGACTACCTCAAATAAAATTTACGCCTATGGAGTATCGGAGCAGTATTGATCTTCAATGAAATTAGAAGCAAAACCAGGTAGATTGAGTAGTTTCCGGTGAAGGGAGGGGGGGGGGGATTTTAAGGAAAACAGCGTCAGATCAAAGAATCAAGTATCAGATTAAAAATTGATTTTTAACATTCTTTAACAAATATTTATAATTTTTTCAATCTTTAATGTTAAATAGCTGAAAAAGTAAGACAGCTGAGTAAGTCAAGAGACCCACCCCCTCAGACAACACATTTCTGAAAGTGTCACTAAAAATATCCACGGGTATGCCACAAATACAATTCTCGTGGCTTTTAAACAATTAAGAGGTCAAACGCATTGAAATTCGTCACAAACAAAGCATAGAACTACCCTAAATCAGAAATGATCCCCTTTCCGAAGGACAGAACCACCCTACATCAGAAATGACCCCCCCCCCTTCCCACCGGACGCTTACGGAGTGAAACAGTTTCAGTAATACGGATGGGTGGGTCAAAACTAAACTGAGTGCCTCAAACAATGCATTTTTCTACCGAAGGCGAAGAACAGAAACCCCCCAAAATACCACAAAAACCACCACTTATTAAGTAAAAAGCGCAAAATATGTATCGAAACTTTTTTGAATTTCGATTTTCTGTATCTAATACTAAACTATTTCGCCATTAACCAAAACTGAAAGAACTAGGTCAATAGAATCAATAAAATAAATCAGAATATTACATAAATACAGTAATTTATTTTCAACTATTTATTTAAACATCCAAATTTATTATTTTAAAAAGAAGTGACAGAGAAAATACACATTTATCAAGAAAAATTCGAGGCCAAATTAGCGAAACTTTGCCAATTCGAGTCAGTCGTTCACAGCATTCGTTTCTTTTTGGCGACGAGCCGCGGGAACTGCCGCGACTCTCATCGGATTGAAATATTGCAATGTCTGTTTTTTTAACTCTTAATTTCTATTGCCGTTATATTAACATACCGTTCATTCTATCAGCCAGAGGCAATACAAGGAAGCGGCCTCATTAAAAACCCCTCGTCTTTCCCTGTAATGCAGTATTTTCCCCTATAGACTTAAGGGTGAGCGTCAGTAAATTTTCTGCCCTATCCGCGCTTTGTTAACTTTCGCGGCACACATATGTCGCCGAAATTCTGCTCAAACAGTTGCGTAATATTTTCTGAGAGATAAAATGAAATGCTTAGATTATATTAAAACTAAATTTAATGCCCCCCAAAACATAGAATATATTTTTTATTTTAATCCAAAATATTTTTGGTGCTGCCATCTGTTGTCGTAATTTAATTCATACCGATTATTTTTATTTTTTAATGAACATTTTTAAATATCTATTCCTTCTAATATAGTGTTAAATACAACAACAGATCATATATAATAATGCCACAATCACGGAAAGGTAATTTATCATTCTATAAATTTGATAAGGGATCTGAATGTACATCACTGAGGACTGCAGTTTTGTCTTCAAGTTCCTTTATCTTCAAGTCCAAGTTCAATTACGTTTCCGTGATTATGGCATTATATATGATCTGTTGTTGTATTTAATAGCGTATTAGAAGGAATAGACATTTAAAAATGTTCATTAAAAAATAAAAATAGTCGGTATGAATTAAATTACAACAGATGGCAGCACCAAAAATATTTTAAATTAAAATAAAACATATATTCTATGTTTTATTGGGTATTAAATTTAGTTTTAATATAATCTAAGCATAGCATTTTATCTATAATAAAATATTTCGTAACTGTTTGAGCAGAATTTCGGCGAAATATGTGTGCCGCGAAAGTTAACAAAGCGCGGATAGGGCAGAAAATTTACTGACGCTCACCCTTAATATAGTATGAAAAGAGCATCATAAAAAAGCTCTTTCAAAATTTTAGTACTGCCATCTAGTGACAATTTCATCACTTATTTTCAATAATTCGCATTTTAGTTGACATAAAATTCAGATTATTTCCTTAAAAATTGTAATTAACCTATATAACTGAAATAATTTGAAGTGCTTGATCAAGGGGGTCCGCGCGGCCTCGCGGCCCCCCTGAATAGCCGCCCCTGCGTCTATATCTTTCACAATACTTCCTTCCTCCTGTACCTGTAACTTAATATCTAAGTCCATGCAGGCTTTCATGAGATCATCATTAGAAATGTTGTGAAACTCATACAGAAAGCAGAATATTGAATGGAATTCAGATAATAAGGTAAATCTTTCATTTACCGAAGAGATCGCGTGATCAAGAATTGCAAAATAGAAAGTAGTCTTGAATTGTTGGAAGGGATTTGAAACTGGTTCATCACTGCCCTCGCAATCAAATAAACGGACCTTTTTCCTGAGCTTCAACATGGGAAATTCGCGATCAATACATAAATCTCTAGCAAGTGTTGTTGCTGAATCGACAAATATTTTTAAATTATCGTCAGATCTTTGGGAAACTAAATATTTTTTAAGATTATCTAAGCCTTCAATGCATTCCGCGGTGTTTAATTTAAAATTTTGAAGCATTTTACTCAATACATCAATTCTTGATAATAAATCATGCCAAATTAAAATTGAACACAAAAATTTAAATGTTTCAAGACTTTTAATTATTGATTCAGCACCCATTTTTGTTTTCGTGTCTCTGGTGGTATCTTCAATTAAGGCATTTAATGCGGTAATAATGTTTTTTAGGTCTTGTTTTAGAGGTCTAATATCATTGATACGACTTTCCCACCTTGTTTCACTTAATGGTTTTAAAGTTAGACTTTTCACGTGTTTTTTTAGTAAATCCCATCGATATGGGGACGCAGAAAAATAATTATATACCACTTGTACCATATAAAAAAAAAGCCCAGAAATTTCACCACTGGAGCTGGCAGCGTCATTAACGACGAGATTTAATGTATGAGCCGCACACTGCACGTATAATGCTCTAGGATTGATATCGAGAATCCGTTTCTGAAGCCCTCTATTTTTCCCCTTCATGTTCGATCCATTGTCGTAGCCCTGACCCCGTATATCTTTAACTTCGAGCTGCAGACTAGGTAATAGCTTCTCTAATAGAAAATTGCACAGACCTTCTCCAGTAGTATTAGTTACTGGAAAAAATCCTAGAAAAAATTCTAAAATATCTATCTTACCATCAGTACTGTTCACACATCTAATTACAAACATTATTTGTTCTGTGTGGCTAATATATGGTGTAGAGTCGAGAATTATAGTGTAATATTTGGCTTTTTTGACAATGCGTGTTATCTCATTACGAATAGATTCGGCTAAAATATTAATTATTTCATTTTGAAAATACTGCCGTAAGTAGTGTGGAATGCGTGTTTTGTTATCTTTGTATTTACTGACATTATTAAGGTGTTCTGAAATAACTGGATCAAATTTGACCGACATCTCCACTGCCTTTAAAAAATTACCATTATCTCTATGATACAACTTCGTACTAGTTCCTCTGAATGCCAAATTTTGACTGGCTAATAATTGTACTACAGCAATCATTCTTTCAATGATGGCGGGTCATCGCTTTTTCTCTCGATTGTAAACATTTTGTTGTTCCGCGTCAATAGTACAATTTTTTTCCAGCCTCGTCTTTATTTCGCACCACGATCTTATAGAGTTTGTTTTAGAGTATTTTCATGCTTATTAAGGTAATTGAAACAATGACGACAATCAGAAAAGTCAGTACTTACAAGTTGTGTTGAACTATCTTTACCAAACAATTTACATGCAAAACAAAAAATACGATTTTGTTTTATGGAATATCAGAGCCACGCGCGATTTATTTTCTCCCCGTTCACTAAAGTTTTGTTATAATATGAACAGCTAAATTTTCTGCCACTCTCATCGACCGGAAATTTAAAATTTGCTACTTGTTTGGGACCATGTTCTACCAATAAATCAATATTTTTTTCGTTAAAATGTTAGGCCAAGAATATTACGTTACCTTCATTTTACTCTTGATAGTAATGCCCCAAAACTAGGTAAATTGGAACCCGTTTTAGATGCATTAGTTTCAAAATTTAAATCTGTATACACTCCTGATAACTGATTTATATCTATATACACTCCTGATTAACTGATAACTATTTTATTCAAGGTAAGTTATCATTTTTAATACGCTAAAATTTTTAATATTTTGATAAAAGAAAATTTAAAAGAAAAATATACATCAAATAGAAAATAAGAATTTCCTTTATTCCTGAAAATAGTAGAATGATGTGTTGAACGTGTGATTTTTAGTGAATTTTTTTTTAGAGTTAGGCTTAGCGCAATAAAATTGCCGTCTCCAGGGAACAGTTCGAAAAAGAAGCGCTCCGTCCTTTGGGCCGCCGCAGTTCCGGAATGCCGCCGTCACGAAAGGGTTAACTTTGCCGAAATAATTCAGTTCTAATCTACAAAGGAGACCGCTAAAATAAAGTTTCTTTTGACCATTGATCTGCGAGCCGCGTACCGACCGTGGTATACATAAATAAGCTGCCGCACAGTGGAACGAAACATCCTTAGCCGTCTCAAAAATATGCCCCTTGGTTATTTGTTTAGATAGAAATTTAAAATTTGGTATCCTTTACTATGACGTATTGCCGGCTCTGCCACGAATTTTGCTATCAAATGAAGGACCAACAATGGACCAACACACTGTGCACTAACATTCTATTTTTCTTAAACTATGGGGCTTATTTTGATTTTTCAATAACTATTTAAAATTCAGCATATTTATTCGACTTATAAGTTTTAAAAAATTTTGCTTGATTGATAGAACTATATGCGGCCTGCGGCCGCCCCTTGTTTTGGCCGCCCGCGTGCGGTGCACGCGCTGCACACCTGCTAGGATCGGCCCTGGCCGGGGGTTCAGAACCCTGCGGATCTCCCATAAAGAGGATGTTCGGTGAAAACACTTATCAAAGGAAATAGGTGGGAAGGGCCATTATGGTTGAAGTGTTCTAGGGATAACTGGCCTGACTTCGAACTGATTCCAGATGAAAAGATGATGAATTCAGAGAAAAGGAAGATCATAGTATCATCTATAAATGAAGAGAAGGATGATTATTATCGTCATATATCCTCATACCAGAAAATAATAAGAGTCACTGGATGGATATATAGATTTGCCGAAAATGCTAAGAAATCTGGAGTTAGAAAACTTGGGAAGTTAGATGCTAATGAGCTTAAAAAAGCTGACCTTGTGATTCTGAGGAAAGTACAAAAGGAAGTTTTCTTGGATAAATATAATAACAGACTTAAATCCCTACCAATTATTATGGATTCTAATGGACTTTTAAGAATCAAGACGAAAGTTTTCATGCGAGCAGATGAAGAAAATTTCAGATTTCCAATTGTTCTGCCAACGGACCACAATGTGGTTAAGAGTTTGATAATTTGGAAACATAAAGAACTCGGACATGCTGGAGTACAATTTTTAATGGCTTTGTTAAGAGAAAATTATTGGATACTTAAAAGTAGAAAAACTATCAAAGAAGTTATCCAAACATGTGTCGTATGCCCAAGATTTAGTGTGAGACTACCGCATATTCCTGAAGGAACTTTACCTGAAGATCGAGTGAAGGATGCCTCTGTATTTGAGATAATTGGAGTAGATGTAGCAGGTCCTTTAATTCTTAAAGATCGACAAAAGACCTGGATTCTAATTGTGACATGCACCATTTATCGAGCTGTTCATTTGGAACTGCTAACAGCTCTTTCTACTGATAATTTTCTGTTGGCACTTAGAAGATTCGTACCACGCAGAGGAATACCGTCTATAATCTATTCTGACCATGGGACAAATTTTGTTGGGTCTAAAAACTTCCTTAAAACTATCAGTCTGGAAGAATTGAAACTCAGTATTGAACCGATTACTTGAAAATTCATTCCTACTTCAGCTCCTTGGTGGCGTGGATTTTGGGAACGGTTAGTTGGTCTTATGAAACGGATTTTGAGAAAAGTTCTTGGGAAAACATCTTTATGTTATGAAGAAATGGCAACGGTCTTATGTGATTGTGAAAGCCTACTTAACTCAAGACCAATAACTTATGTATCGGAAGACGTGAATGACCTGAGTCCACTAACTCCTGCAATGTTTTTACAGGAAAACAAAGATAATAGTGTTGCTGACTTAGATCATTTGAACCAGTTAGGTAGAAAACAGTTGAACAAAAGATTAGTATACCGAAAGAAAATAATGAAAGATCTTCGTGCTAGGTTTCGTATTGAATATCTGGGACAGTTGCGCCAGAGCCACATGAAGAACAGCAAAGTGCATACCCCAAAGGTGGGAGATATTGTCTTAGTGTGGACTGACAATGTGAAAAGAATTAATTGGCCGTTAGGAAGGATTCTAGACATATATCCTAGCAAAGATGGACTGGTACGTCTAGCCAAAATAAAGACCAGATCAGGTATTTTCATCTGACCAGTTCGGAAACTGTGCCCGATGGAATTAGAGGACGATGTTGCTCACTCTGACCTCACTCAAGATGAACCTGCCAGGGGTCAGACTGTGCTGAAGAGACCATACTTGATTCTCCTGGTGGTAAAGACGCTGCACGGGAACCTGACCATTGTTATGTGACTACACTAGCAGGACGTACTGTACGAGTGCCTCAAAGTTACAGACAATAATAGATGTTGAGTCTCAGGTGAAATTTTCACTGAAACTCAAAAGGGGGGGTGTCAAAAAACTGTTACATTGAACTTTTATATTCTGCCCTGCCGATGGCGCTAATGATGTTTTAAATTGGGTGAGCTGACAGAATTGCCACTTACAGCAGACATATTGCGCAAAAAACATTTCCGTGACGTCACTCCTAACACATGTTGCTGGGACTTTGAGAAACGAAAGCCAGAGATGAAAAAGAACTGCCGATCAGTGAACAGTATGGACCTAAAATTACTGTAAAGATTATTAATGATTTGTAAATACGTAACATAATAGTGTGTAGTGAAATTATATAATCTAAAAAATGAAAACCGATTCGGCTAATTATTGGAGATATCTTTATTTTAATTAAACTTAAGTATTTTCAGAACCGATAGAAGTGCTCAAATATTGTCATCAACCTGCTGCTTCCCCGGGAATCTGAGGTAGGATCTTTTATATCTTCAATTTTAAGTATAGATGAGAATATTAGAATCCTATAGAAGGAATTTGTAATGAATTCTTTCACGACATTAATGAAATGAAAGGCTATTTTGCAGCATTATCGCGAAAAACGGCATTTTTCACGATCCTCCTAATATTTCATTTAATTGTGAAAATAATTTCCACTTTTGCAATCTGTCAACATCGTTAAATTTTTTTATAATTATTTCTATTTCGTAGAGAAAAGCTATTGTTTAAACGTATTATTAATGAAATGAAAGGCTATTTTGCAACAGTATTGTGAAAAACGGCATTTTTCGCGATCCTCCTAATATTTCATTTAATTGTGAAAATAATTTCCACTTTTGCAATCTGTCAACATCGTCAAATTTTTTTATAATTATTTCGTATTTCATACAGAAAAGCTATTGTATAAACGTATTATTAATGAAATGAAAGGCTATTTTGTAGCAGTATCGCGAAAAACGGCATTTGTGCGCAATCCTCCTAATATTTCGTTTCATTGTGAAAATAATTTCCACTTTTGCAATCTGTCAACATCGTTAAATTTTTTTATAATTATTTCGTATTTCATACAGTAAAGCTATTGTTTAAACGTATTATTAATGAAATGAAAGGCTATTTTGCAGCAGTATCGCGAAAAATGGCATTTGTGCGCAATCCTCCTAATACTTCATTTAATTGTGAAAATAATTTTCACTTTTGCAATCTGTCAACATCGTTCAATTTTTTTATAATTATTTCGTATTTCATACAGAAAAGCTATTGTTTAAACGTATTATTAATGAAATGAAAGGCTATTTTGCAGCAGTATCGCGAAAAACGGCATTTGTGTGCGATCCTCCTAATATTTTGTTTCATTGTGAAAATAATTTCCACTTTTGCAATCTGTTTGCATCGTCTAAAATTGGGCTGATCAAAATCTCCCGTTTTTTTTAATGTTTTCGTACAAAAATCTCCCGGTTTTTCATATTTGGAGGTTGGCATCTATGCAATGTGCTACAGCCTCTTCCATACCACCTGTGGTACCTTCTACCATCTCACGGTGCTTGGCTGAGGTGGGATTATGCTCATGGCAGACTTTAAGATGTTAACCCATAACCCCACAGCATCGACAGGGTCGTTTGGAATGGTGTCATAGCCAAGCATCAGGGCTACCAGCAGACTGGCATCATATAGTGTTCAGCAATGAATCACGCTTCAGTCTTTCAGCAGAGGATCATCGGCTATGTGTGTGGAGGCACCAGGGCCAGCGGTCCCAATCAGCCTTTGCTTTACACTGGCACACTGCCATTACCCCTGGTGTGATGGTGTGGGGTGCTATCTCTTACAGCAGCAGGTCGCCCCTAGTCATCCTGCGTACAACTTTAATAGCTCAACGATATGTTGATGAAAACCTATGGCCGTTTGCGTTACCCTTCATTGCATGTCATTCTGGGGCCATTTTCCAACAAGATAGTGCTATGCCACATATGGCTTGCATGTCTTTGGCCTGTCTCTGTGCTGTTGATACTGTTCCTTGCAACCTTGGTCACCAGACTTTTCACCAATCGAGCATGTATGGGATATACCAGGCCACCAGATTCGGGCGCACCATAATGTAGCAGATCTGGAGCAATAATTGAGGAATGCCTGGCAGAATGTATTGCAGGGTGACTTTAGGAAACTTTATCATGCCTTATCTAGACGTATACAAGCATGCATTGCTGCCAGGGGGGGGGGGTCACCAATTACTGATTTGAAAATTCAATGTGCAATTGCTAACCATTGATGGATCCTGCAGCCTTGATTTTGTAATAATTTCATTTCCTGTGTATGAGCTGTATGCATATTTTTGCTATACAGACCATTTCAATAAATGATCTATCTCTGGTATATATAATACAAGTACATTAAAATTCTTCAATTATATATATATGTGTGTGTATATATATATATATATATATATATATATATATAATAATAATAGTTTGGAAATCCAATGATAGAATAGAGAGAAGTTGTAACTCAGGGTTGGAACAGCTGCACCAATTGCGCCTAACTGCGCCAAAATGACATTGCTGTGCATATCTGCGCCAAACTTAACGATTTCTTTGAAATTACACCTAACTGCACCGGAATATTAAATTTCCCGAGCGCCGAACTGCGCCAAAATATTAATTTTCCCGAGAGCCGAACTGCGCCGAATTTAAGTTTTATCTTTATGTCTTGTAGAGCCGAAACTTCCGGCGAAATCCAGGTACGAAGTTTTTCCAAAAATTGCTACATTTACAGTTTTCTTGGCACCAAAAATGAGTTGCTATCCATGTGACTGAACAGTAGAATCGCCGGACAGGGAAGTTAAAGAATGATGTCACCACACTGGCCATTGATTTCATGATGGGTCAGTAGGGAAAAGTAAACAGGGTTCGTGTGCACTCTGGAAATTGGGAATTTGAAAGGGGACTAAAATGTCAGGGAAAATCGATTTTTTATTCAAAATTCTGGAAAAATCAATGAATTTCCAACTTACCGACCTGCTTGATCACAGAAATGCCGATTACTAAGGATTCTCCGAAATTTCTATGGTAAACTTCCTCATACTGCTGATTACAGAATTTGAATAGTTTCCTATGGAAAATTGTCTTCTGTGAAGACAAATGTAAACATATGATTGCATGCATGGTAATACCAACGTAACACCGAGGATTTACGGCCGCATGGGCATTAATGCCAATCAAATTAGCATGACAACGGAGATTTACGGGCATGTGCGCTGTAATACCAATCAAATTAACGCGACAATGGCGATTTACGGCAGCTTGCACAGTAATACAAATCAAATCACTGCGTCATTGATGAATTACCACTGCTTGGAATGTAAAAGATATTTTTTTTTCATGGAAGTAATAAATGTACTTCTTAAAATTGGTAAATTTCATATGAATCATTGAACAATTAATTTTATAATTATTTCGGCACAGACAGTACAATTGCACAATTCAGTTCTTGTGAATCGTCGAGAGTCGATTAGTATCTTTTTCCATCTATCTCCATCTTCTAAATATTGCATATTATATTGACTAAACTAGATTATTTTTATATTCTGAGTAATTATTAAGGTTAATTTTTTAATTATTTTCGCATAAACTGCGCAATTATGTAATTCACTTTATGCTCCCGTTAATCGCTGTGAGTCCATTAGTATATTTTCCATCCATCCCCATCTTCTAAATGTTGCATATTAGATTGACTAAACTAGTTTTTTTTTTTATATTTTAACTATTATTAAGGGTTCATTTTTTAATTATTTTCGCATTCGTGAATCGCCAAGAGTCCATTATATAGTATCTTCTCCATCCATCCCATTCTTCTAAATATTGCATATTAGATTGACTAAACTAGCTTTTTTTCATATTTTGGCTATTATTAAGGGTTGATTTTTTAATTATTTTCGCATATTTTCACATGAATCGCCGAGAGACAATTAGTATTTTTTCCCATCCATCATCAAAATGTTGCATATTGGATTGACTAGACCAGCTTATTTTTATATTCTGGTTACTTATTAAGGCTAATTTTTTAATTATTTTGCATAATACATATTTTCCTATTTTGAAAAATGGGTATGAACCTTTTGAAGGGATAGTTTCCAAAAAATGGTACTAAAATAATGATTTAGACAAATAAAAAAGCAAACATTTTGGCAAGGATGTATTAAAATTGATATATTTATATCTATAAATACATTGCTATATTTTATTTTTTATTAAATATTAATATTTGTTATTATCATTCGTGAAAACTTGTGCTTTATTAAACGGAAATGTTTGTTTTCAATATAAAGTATTTTTAACTGGATAAAACTTATAATATAAATATATATATTAATGCATAATTATATATATATATATGCTTAAATAATTTTTTGTACATGCATTTTTTGTGTTATGTGAGCATATATATTTCATTTCTTAACCTAACTACTGATATTTTCTTTTTTTACTACTGAAATCTTCATCAGCTAAGTGCCATCACTACAATGATTGAAGCTGTTAAGTTTCATGATCACTGAGTCATAAATTATTTATGCATGATTATGCAAACTTTTGTCTCATCTGCCATAGAAATAATGAAATTTCACTCGAATTTCAAAAAATTCCATCTAGTTCTAGATTTTTCGATAATAAAACCAGATATAAAATTTCGTGAAAATCCATGAGTGTTTATGGCAGCTGTAGTGTACACTAGCAGTCGACAGCAGATGGACATTACTTTAAAGTAGTCAATATGTATTCAGTAGCTGAGGTCCTAAAATTAACATTGTTTCTCATATTTAGCCTTCTCATTTTGTTGTTAAAGGTGTATAAAATTAACATTTAAATATTTTGCTAGTATTTCACAGTTTATATCTATTTATAAATGAATGTTTTTGTATTTTGTCTTTGAATTTTTATTAACATCCTAAAAAAGTCCTTGAAAATCCTTGATTTTTTCCCTTCTAAATGTGTACAAAATGTATTCTAAATGTGTTTTTTATATTTTAGGAAGAAATTATCAAAGTCTGAGCTAGAGTAGACTAAAAAAAAAGAAAACTAAACTAAATTTAATTTAAGCTAAGAATATTCTGTTTTCTTAAGGATTTTAAAATATTTTTTTTGTTCAATAATGAAGACTAATGTATTCATATTTGTTTAGTTATAATGTTAATTAAAATGCATTATAAAATGTAAAATTTGTTAAAGTTAACTATGAAAGCTAACTTTTTTGTAAGTTTTAATTTACTGTATTTTTCTGCATTCATTATATAACAAGTATATATAATTTGTTTAATTTGGTGAAGCAATTTAATTTTTTTAGTTTCATATGTATGTCAAATAACAAATTTAAATTTAGTGAGTAGATATTTACACAGAAAATAGGTACATGTGAAGCCTAGGTTAATTCAATAATTTATTGCACTGTTTTTTAAAAAACCTGGAAAAGTCAGGAAATTTCTATCATCTGGGGAGTGGCAATCCTGGATCAGTATATTCGATTTTATAGATTGGACTTTAACCTAACGACTATTTTAGAGTAAGAAAATAATCTTTGAAGATTTCATGCAAATTTGATAAATGCTCAATAATGAATCTAAATTTATATAAAAAGTTCTTAGAATCACTGAAAATGTTCTGAAGATCCTGGTGTTCTGCAGAACACAGTTTGACTATCGCTGAACTATGCTGACAGAATTAACATCTGAAATTGGGTTAAATTTCCATGATATAGTCTGGGTGGAAGAGAGTGGGAACCATGTTTCCAAGAAAAGCAGTGTATCCTGAAGGAAAAAATGAGATAGTACCTAGAATGTGGTACTTCATCCTGTAGTCTAAACCAAAATTTTTTCTAGAGGAAAGTATATGTGTGTGGGGGGGGGGGGGGGGGAGGACTTCTGGGAAATGAGGAATGCCACAAGTAAAGATTAGTGCCCTGTCCACTGTGTTATTTATCAAAACTTTTATAGATCTTCAGGGTCTATCTGCTACCTTCATATTAATTGGTGAAATAAAGATATTAATAGTGTAATTATAGTTATATACTTTACATTAGTCAATTAATAAATCAATTAGTCAAATTGAAATTTCAAAATCCTGCTTAACTGCATAGTATAACGTTTTCATATAAATACCTATTACTGTATAATATCATGTAAATTCTACATCTATATCATTTTATGTGGAATGAAATTTAGTGAGTATATTCTTAGGTCCTGAGCCTTTCTTTATATCCAGGTCCTACTGTATATTGCTTTCAACAGTGAGATTATATATTTGTTATACCATATTGTTTGTATTTACTCTATGTGTCAGTCATACTTCATGATCTTTTATATTTTTATTTATAGCACATTAATAACATTAAACCTCCTAGTAATATGGACATGACTGTAAATATCTTAACTATGGGTTATTGGCCTACTTATCAACCTATGGATGTCTTGATGCAAGATGATATGGTTCGATATCAAGATATATTTAAAAAGTTTTATTTGGGAAAGCATAGTGGACGAAAGTTGCAATGGCAACCAAATTTAGGTCATTGTGTTCTACGAGCCGAATTTCCTGGTGTAAGTAACTGTTTTTAAGTAACAAATTTATTTAATAAGTTTGCTAAATTGATTTTCAAGTTTTGTTTTTCAAATATACTTTTTTAAATTAGTTATTTATTTCGTTTTTCTTCCCCTTTGCAAATACACTGTTGCATAGAGGGGGAAAAAAGGCGCAAGTGTTCTACCACTATGAAACTTTGCACACACAATCAGCATGTAGATATAAAGAAATTATTACATTTTCAATGTTAAATGACTTTTTATTACACAGAAGTGACAACATAATGATAACATGTTAAAACAGTAAATTCTCCTTTAGCAGTGATACAAGCTAATATGTGGTATAGCATGATGTCAAATAACAGTCTAATGTTGTCTTATGCAGATTCTGCCAAATATAGTCTGTAATTATTGTGTTAGTTTGCTCTTGTTCCATAAGGGCTGCATTTGTCTTCTGAGAATATCCCAGACATGCTCAGTTTGCAAGAAGTCTGGAGACCTAGCTAGCTATGAAGAAGTATGAACTCCACATATGAATGTTGAGAGAGTTTTGCCACTTGA
This sequence comes from Amaurobius ferox, assembly GCA_951213105.1. Taxonomy (NCBI): domain Eukaryota; kingdom Metazoa; phylum Arthropoda; class Arachnida; order Araneae; family Amaurobiidae; genus Amaurobius; species Amaurobius ferox. The sequence continues at coordinate 78,334,232 of OX578142.1, read as the reverse complement.
GATCTGATATTATCATTCTGGTAAATAGTACCTAGTAGGCATGACAGTATGGTCGATACAATTGGCTACAGAATGTTGTCAACATTAAAATGTGCTTTCAAAGTATCTTGTAGAAATACTGTAGAAAATTGTATGTCAGGAGATATCTTCCCAGATTGAAACCCCATGTGTGATGGCCTTGTACTACTTGACTACTGCAGTCAATTGGAGAAATGCCCAGACCTTCTCTATACATGGCTACAAGGATTATCTATGCCAAGAGAAAAATGGTGAATGGTACTACACAACCTCAATTGGAGATCATCTAGTATTCTTGAGCTTGTCAATGCTACCTATGTTGGGTGGTTGGTCAGTGATAAGCATTTTAAGGAACAATGAGAATGAATTTCCACTTCCGTCAGCCATTGTTAAATGGCAATGGTGTGCTTTGATATTACATAATATGTGGAGGAATCTGTGTCTTTGGGTGGAGAACAGGGATACCATTGGCATCATTATAGTTACTCTCACGATTCCACGATCTCAACATGCACTTGTTTCTTTCATTTTTTGGGGGGAGGGGGGGGGACATCCAGATCCTTTGTGATGGTTATGTGTGCCTTCCTAGACCTACTGTTGTCAACAGTTTTAATGTGGAATGACTGATCAACATGTTTGCATGACCACCCAATTTTCTTAAACCTGTAATGCAACCTCTCAAACTCGCTCACTTGCTTGTACTGTTATGAGTGTACCATAGAGGCATCTTCACAGACTACTTAACATAACAAAATAAAAAAGTCATTGAGATTTCTCTGTCCATGTGAATAGTGGCCCTTATAGGAACCTCAGGATGTTCCCTTCTTGCCTTCTTGTGTACTCTGAAAATACCTAATGTGTACATTGGTGATGAAATTTTAATCAATTGCATTTTTAGCTGAAATACATTTGCATACTGACTTTTGTGGTTCTTTCTTTGTTTTCAGGGGTGTATCAGTTTTTTTTTTCCCAGCAAAATGTATATTGTAAAATATACTTTTAAATTTGCTTGTGTTTTTCAATTAACATCCATAGCAATTTCTTCTTCTTCACTGGTGCGACAGCCCCGGATGGGCCCTGGCCTTCCTTAAAATTCCATTCCATGCCGTCCTGTTCTTGGCCAAGGTTTTCCAATTAATCACCGTAATAATTTTCAGATCATTTTCCAGGCAGTCACACCACCTAAGATTTGGTCTCCCTCTTTTTCGGGTACCAATTGGTCTAGCCAAGAAGATATTTTTTGTGATTCGACTGTCATCCAATCGCATTAAGTGTCCTGCCCATTTAATCCTCTGTATTGCTATAAATTTAATAATATCTGGTTCTTGAAATAATTTGTAAACCTCCAAGTTAGTTCTTCTTCTCCAATAATTATCACACTTTATTCCTCCAAATATGCTTCTTAAGATTTTTCTTTCAAATATAGCGAGAGTTTCTTTGTCCTTTTTGATCATTGTCCATGTCTCAGCTGCGTAAGTGAGAACGGGTCTAATCAAACTTTTATAAATAAGCATTTTTGGTTTTACTGCTGATAGAATTAGATTTCAAATATTTTTGTAGTCCAAAAAAACATCTATTAGCAGTAGTAACTCTGTTACGGACCTCTGGGGTTATATTATTTAATGTGTTTATTTCAGAGCCTAATTATTTGAAAGTGTTAACAACTTCAAACCTGTACTCTCCTATTTCAAGATAAGAATTATTAAAATTGGTGCATGGCATATATTTAGTTTTATTCTGATTAATGGCAAGATGCATCTTACTTGCCTCAGCTTTCAAAGAGAGGAAGGCCTATCTAAGTGCTTTCGGGGTTCGTGCGACAATAACAATGTCATCAGCAAATGTGAAGATCTGCACAGATTTATTAAAAATTGTTCCTCTAGTTTTAATATTAGAATCTCTTACAATCCTTTGAAGGGCAAGATTAAGGAGAAGGCAAGCCAGTGCATCTCCCTGTCTGAGGCCATTCAAAAAAACAATAAGTTCTGATAGGTTGTTCTGGATTTTAACACTGAGCTTAGTTTCTGTTAGAGTAATAGCAACCAGCTTGATCAGCTTTTCAGATATTCTCTCATAAAATTCTCATGTAAATTTTCTCATTGATTCCAGAAGTAATTTCCTGTTCACTGAGTCATAAGCCGTTTTAAAATCTATAAACAAATAATGGGTTTTAACATCAAATTCCCTTGTCTTTTCCATGATTTGTCTCAAGTCAAAGATCTGTTCTGTTGTTGATCTTCCCCTGTGGCCCACATTGGTAATCTATATAAATAAAAATGAAAATCTGTCTGTCTGTCTGTCTGTTTGTCACACCATCACGGGAGAACGGCTGAACCGAATTTGATGAAATTTTGTGGGTAGCCCAGAAATAGCCCCACTTAAAATTATATCCGTGTTTTGAGTTTCTACGACCAGTGGTTCTCGAGATATTAGTAAAAAACGAAATTTTCGTTTGTCTCATCATCACAGAAAAACGGCTGAACCGAATTGAATGAAATTTGGTGAATAGCCTTGAAATATCCCCCCATAAATTTTGTCCAAGTTTCGTGTTTCTAAGACCTGGGGTTGTCGAGATATTAATGAAAAACGGAACTTTTACCTTGGAGTTCTACTCCCTAACTCCGTGGTTTATCCAAACGAAAAGCTTGAAAATCGTTTGAAAGTGAATTAAAATTTAATCTCTGAGTTTGATGGGAGATTTTTTGCGTTAATTAGTCACTTTCTGAAAACATGAATTGTTTGAAACATGATTTAAAGGTGAAATCTATCTCCATGGTTCATGGTTTATTTAAAACAAGCTTTTACGGAACAATGAGAAGTATAGAGAAATCAAAATCGTTATTTAATTTCGCAGTTTATGTTATAAGACATGACATATTTAACATGTTATAAGATTCTATCTTATATCATGTTACTCAGAAACGCAATTAAATTAAATCTGTCTGCTAATTTTAATAATTATTTTTTCGATTTGAATAATAAATAAATGGATATAAAAATATATTTTAGAAAAGAACGATTTGATTTTTCTTATAGCATTTTTGACTGGATAATATCAATTACGGTCTTCAGGTTTAAAAATTATTATTATTTATATTTTCGGGGATTATTGATTCAAGGATTATTGATATTTTCAAGTTATTTTGCAATTATTTTATTATGACAAAAATTGTTTAAACTCATATATTGTATGTTGTACGAATCTTCTACAAATACATGTGTATATCTTTTAATCTACGAGAATATAAGTAGTACAGGTATATTGACATATGTTTTGATATATATTGGCATATATTGGAATCAATTACGACCTTCTGGTATAAAGAGTACGGATATTATTGATGTTTTCAATTTATTACGTCATCTCTTTTATTTTGGCAAATATTTTTGAGACGCATATTGTAATACGGGTAATCTTCTACTAACACATTGGCATATTTTCTGATCTGCGACAATATAATTAGTACGGGGTTGCATATATTCATTCAATTCCTATTTTTTCTTCTGTAAATTTGCTTACAAAAGGGGGCAGGATGTTTTATTCTTCAGATCTGATCGTGAAGATAATTTTGCATAGTGAGAACATATATTCTTAAACTTCTCTTTAGGAGCAATAAATTTAATATTTTAACAGAATTTGCACATAATTGCGAACTTTAAGTTTCTTTAAATTGTACACTCCGTACGAATAACGGGTGTGCTGTTAGTGGTTAATAAATTTTAACATTTTAGGAGGATATATCATGTTGCTCGGCATCGCAATTAAATTAAATGTGTTTGTTAATGTTTTTATTATTTTTTTTCGATTTAAATAATAAATAAATGGATATAAAAGTATATCTTATGAATGGACGGTTTGATTTTTCTTTTAATTATATTAATTGCTGACTGCGTACATCAATTTCATTTATTTTGGCAAAGAGTTTTCAAGCTTATATCGTATTTAGCTACTAAACTCATATATTGTGTTTAGCCAATAAATTCATATAGCCGATTGTTGAAACAGAAAAAGAGTAGAGCGGGTATATCTTCTAATACAATTGTAGTGTTTTCATTTAGTATATTGAAACGGGATAAGAATGTTTCATTCAGATCTGCAAATTCAAAGCTACGAATTTGGAGGGATATCGCTAATTTGACAACTTTTCTTAAACTTTGCCAAATTGACGGAAATGTCGCAAAATTGATATAAACGACACACAAACAGCTGCCATAAACCTTCGGGTTGGTCGTGTGGCTTGGGTCTTCTACATATCAATGAATTTTTTTTTTTTTTTTGTTAGAAGAGAGTACTGAAATGATGTTTGGTTAGCATTTATCTGTCAGACCAACCATCCTACTTAGTAATACATTTAGCGAATTTTTAAAATGTCACCAAATTGATAAAAATGTTTTCAAATCTATAAAAATATCTTGAAATTGATAAAATTGCGCTACATAAATGATATTAATTGTTTTTTGTTAGGGGATAGTATTGTGATGATATTTCGTCAATTTGTCGCAAAGTGGAACTGTCAGTTCTACAGTCCCACTTGGCGATAAATTTGGCTATTTTTTAAAATGTCGCTAATTTGACGAAACTGTCGCCAAATGTTCCATAGAAATATAACTATTTAGACGATATTTTTTCTACCAATTTATTTGAAGCAAATGATATCATGTCGCTTAGCAACGGATTTAAATCCAATGTGTTTATGCGGCAGGCGATTTTTATTAAATTCTTTCCGATTTGAATAATGAAGATATGTATATAAAATAAATTTCATTGCCATTTCATTTTCGACTGGATAATATCAATTATACTCTTCAGGTTTAAACATTATTATTATTGATATTTTCCGGAATTATTGATTCAGGGATTATTGATATTTTTAAGTTATTACGCCATTGTTTTATTGCGGCAAAAATTGCTGACACACGCATATTGTACGTTGTACGAGTAATCTTCTAGGAATGCACGGGTATATCTTCTAACCTACGAGAATATAAGTAGTACAGGTATATTGGCATATATTTTGACATATATTGGCATATATATTGGAATCAAGTACAGTCTTCTGGTATGAAGATTAAGGGGATTAATTATATATTCAATTTATTACGTCGTCTGTTGTATTTTACCAAAAAACATTTGTGACTCATATTGCAAAACGGGAAATCTTCTACTAATAATCGGACATTATAAGTAGTACGTGTATATCTTCCCATATAATTTTAGCACTTTAATTTTGACATATATTGGAATAAATGACTTCAGATTTAAAGATTACGGGTTTATTGGTATTTTCAATTTATACATGTAATCTACTAATGCAGGTTATATTTTCTAATATTCGCGTATATAATTAGTACGGGTCCCATACAATTTTAACGCTTTATTTTGCATATATTGATTCAATTCCATATTTTTTTTTTTTATATTTGCTTACATAAGGGGTCCAAGATGTTTTATTCTTCAGATATGTCCATGAAGATAATTTTATATAGCGAGAACAGAGATTCTTAAACTTCTTTTTAGGATCATTATATTAAATATTTTAACAGAATATTTTGATTAAACATGTCATTTAGTATACTATAAGAATTTGGGCATGATTATGAATTTCAAGTTTCTTTATATTATATACTCCGTACGAAGAACGGGTATGCTGCTAGTCACCAATAATTCTGTCAGTAAAAACAACTAATCTGTTGAAAAGTATGTTGGAAAATAATTTATAGAAGGTGCATACCAAGCTGATACCTCTATAATTTGAGCACTCCAAGATGTCTCCTTTTTTATGTATGAGGCATATGGTGTTTTCAATTTCCATTCTTCAGGCAGAACATCATGGTCCCAAATAAAATCGATGAGATGGTGAATTTTCTCAACATCCTGCAGTGCTTCATTTTTTATGAGTTCCTAGGGAATGGAGTCAGGGCCTGGTGATTTCTTATTTTTAAGTTTGTCAATCCCTTCTTTAACTTCTATTAAGGATGGTTGTGGGACAATCTCGTTATTTACAACAGGAATTAGGTTGGCCAAGTCTTCATCCTGTGTGTTACCATTCAACAAATCATCAAAATACTCATTCCATCGGTGAAGAACTTCCCTCCTGTCATTCAAAATTACATTATCTTTGTTTCTACATGCTCTAGGTCTCTTTTCGACCGAGATTAATTTCACGAAAGAAAGCCCTGCTTTCCTTAGATCCCCTCAGATGTTCAACATCTCTAAACCGATCTTCGTGAAAAAATCTTTTTTTAAGCCGATGAATTTTCTTTTCATGTCTTCTGGTTTTTCTATATTCCTCCACTGAGGTTCTTGTATACCGCTTTTGTAGCATATTTTTATATGCCACTACTTTAGTTTGTGATGCCAACATGCATTCCTGGTCAAACCAATCTTTCGATTTAGTTTTTTCAGTATTACCCAGTATGCCATTAGTCATATGTATAACGTCACTTTTGATTGCATTCCATTTTAATTCCACACTTTCCATTTTAGCAAGGTTTTTTTGATTTTAACTCCTCACTGAGATTAGACTGGAAGCTTTGCTTAGTTATTTCATGTTTTAACTTTTCACAATCAAACCGCTTCTGTCTCTCTCCCTGTAACTTACTGGCATTCGCGATTTTAGCATTGAGCTTAGCAATGACTAAGAAATGATCGGATTCACAGGTTGCACCATGATAGGTTCTAATATCCTGAATATCCAAAACATGCCTGTAGTCAATAAGTACATGGTCAATTTGATTCTGCGTCTCCCCATCAGGTGAGCGCCAAGTTATCTTGTGTATTCTTTTATGATTAAATAAGGTGCTGGATATGGTCAAACCATTCTCAGCAGCAAAGTATATTAATCCTTGTCCGCTATCATTAGTATTATCATGTAAACTATATTTCCCAATCGTTGGTCTAAATTCATTCTCTTTGCCTATTTTTGCATTCAGGTCTCCTAAGATGATTTTAACATCATGTTTTGAACAGGTTCTATATAGCATATGAAGATCCTAAAAAAAGTTCTTTTTCTTCCTCATCTTTATCCATCCTCTGTAGGTGCATGAGCATTAAAGATGCTATAGTTAAAGAACCTTCCCTGTAATCGAATTTTGCACAGTCGAGATGAACTTGGAACAAAGTCAATTACCAGATGTTTTACTCTATTGTTCAACAAAACCCAGTTCCAAAAACATGTTTCTTCTTTTCACAACTGTAGTATATTGTATGGTTCTTTTTCTCAATAATCCCTCTCCAAGCCATCTCATTTCCTGTATGGCAAGTAGGTCAATATTATATTTGTCAAACTCTTCTGTTAAAAAATGTAGGCCTTTATTAAAATACAATGTACGTACATTCCAAGTCCCAAGTCAATCCTTTTCAAAGTCATTTTCCATAGGGCGGCCGGGTATTTCTTTCTTTGGATTTCGTAACAAGTAAGTTTTTATATGGGATAGGGTTGTTAGCCCTACACCCAACCCCCAACCTGGAGGACCAGTCCCCTGATATAATCCAGGGGCAGGGTGCCCGGCTATACCCCCGGACACTAGGTACCCATTTTAGTTGCCTCTTACGACATGCATGAGCTACGTTGGAACCATTCTTTCACACCCGGTCATCTCACAGGTATCCATAGCAATTTGCTTTTGAAAAATACAACTGAATCTGTTCATAGTGAAACTGAAAAGATTCTTTATACAGATTCATATTAAAGCTTTAAATTTAATTTAGATTCATTAAGATATAAATTTGACATGAAAAGTATTGCTTTCTTTATGAACAACAATTTAATTATTTTGCTATTTACTATAAATTTGTTTTTTCTAGCTTTGCACTGTTACTTCAAGTTGCACTTTATTTGATACTTCATTCTTGTCATTCAAGTGCTTTGATAAGTTTGCAGTAATTTTAATGGTGAAAAAAATTGTAATGTAAAAGATCAGCTACACTGGATAGTGCGATTAAATACCATAAACAATCCCAAACCTGCCTGTGTCCAAAGCTATTTCTACACATATATTTTTAGAAGTTTATGATGAGAATTTAAAAAAAAAAATACCATTGACAGAGTGAGAGTTTCTCATTAATAACACTTGGGCACTTTGTTATCAGAATTTTCATAAAAGTTACACATATAAAGCAAAATTTCATTTGAAAATTTCCTTAGAAAATGTTTGCCCAAGAAATAATAATTTAAATCAGATTTATAAAGAAACTTTAAATTAAAATTAGCCAAAAAAAGTCTATCCATGTATTAGAATGTAGGAAACCTAATATGTATTTTAGCAACTTTTGAAATTCTGCCTTGTATGTTACTTACTTGAATCAAATTATAAATAGTGGTTCATGAAGTTCTTATTATTATTTTGTTTTCTTTTCTAAAATAGACTGATTTTATTATTTATTAATTTAACTATTGTATTTCATAAATAAAATAATATTAGGAATGTAGCAGCGTTCCTCCTATTCAAGTCATCATGTCTAAACCGGGCAAGTATATATTATACATGGCATGACAAACTTTCATTTCCAGAGGTTTGTAGTTCATCACCCCCCCCCCCCACCCCCCCATGAGAGCTAAATACTGGCTTCTTCTGTCTGTAAAACCATTTCAAAGCTGAGAAAATCGAAACAAAAAATTACAGGAAAAAAGAGACTGAAACTTCAGGTGATCCCCTCGGTCTGGACCTTAGAATTTGTGCAGTAGCACCCAAGAAATAAGAAGAAATTACACTATTTACGATTGTTGTTTTAGTCTTTTTCTTCAGTATGGGTGGCTATAGCCTAAATTACTATGAACTGATTGTAGTCAATGATGCCTTATTTTGTATGATCTGATGGGAAGTGCATGCTTTTCTTTTACCCCTTTCGCGACGGTTGGCACGCCCGCGTGCCGGCTGCGAACTTGCATTCAAGGATGTACGGCACGCACTAGTGCCGGAGAGACCTTTACCCTAAACGCCGAGTGGCACGTATTGGTGTTTCTACGTGGAACGTTTTCATTTGAATTTATTTGTCTACTAGATGGCGTTAAATGCCTGTGGAAGCAACTTAAATGTATTTTATAGATGTTTGACCTTGGCACAAGGAGAATCCAATGAATTATTTCTCCATTTGGAGCGGGGTTGGGGTGGGACATGGTTCTGTAAAGTAAACAGACAGCTCACTTCTCGCAGCATAAACAATTTTGTAATTGAGTTCCGGGTCTCGTTCTGATTTTAGCTTTTATTGATTTCGTTGCTGAATTAGAGGAATATAAGAGAGTATTTTTTTGGGGGGGGAGGGGGGAAGGAATGTGCGGCAATGAAATGATTAGGTTATTTCGGATAAAAGTATGGCTGGTTTGAAACGTTTTCTTTCTGTGGAAGAAAATACGCGTATGGTAAATGAACCAGACAGTAATGAAAGCGCTGCATATAGTGAAGATTCGTGGATGATCAATCTGAAAATGCAATTAATTTTTCAGATTCTGAGCGTACTATTATTACAATGCCGCCAGCTTCAGTTGCTGTTTTTTCGAATGATGTTTGGACGTGTGATTTGAAAGATCTGAATTCTTTGGAGTTTCTGAACATACCTGGAATAAATCACAATATCATGCCGTCTAATTTGTGACGGAAATTATGTATCATATCCATAAGTTATATATTGAAAATTAACGTATAATTAAATTTCTGATGAAGCTGGTGATAGAATAACTATGAGCCACGAAATTCTGGTTACACAACTTCGTTGAAAATTTAAAACAGAGTGTTGCAGCTATAACAAACGTTAGATAGTAGTTGTAGGAATACAAGTAGCAGTAGAAGTGTTAAATGAGAACAGTTCCAGTTTAATTCAAAATCACTTTTATTGAAGAGTGAATCCATTGTATTTGCTTACAATATATATCATGAGAACAGGTAAGCAAAAACCAAAGTATACTATTTACAAAACATGAGCACTACAGCTCATATGAAGGTTTTTCAGTGTAAGTTCCATGCCTAGACACGTTTCTGGTTTAAGTATTATTTACACAAGTAAGTGGAATAAAAGCATTTCACACTTACGTGACCACGTGCACTTTCCGACGCCACCACTAGCTGGGCACACGCTATGGCAAAAACTTTAAACTTTCCGGATCAGCACTATAAAGTCCACAACACGGGAAACATGGTCTCCTTAACTGAGAACCATCAAAACTACTAAGTTTAGTTTAAATATCCGCGTTCACCGATAAACACTTTATCGTAACTTTCGACAACATCGAAACATGACTTTACGAAGATCCGTCTGCCCGATCTAGATCCTTCTAGATCCTTCCATCGATCAGTATAAGCAAGCTATCCAACGAGCTTTCCAAGCGATCGATCCGTCGATCAAAAGCGATCTCCCTTAAAACCAGAGCGATCTACTGAAAAAGCGATCTCACTTAAAAGCGATCTCACTTAAAACCAGAAAAGTGTCTAGCCTTTATATCCGAAGATGGGTGCGTTCCGGAACATAACCGTTGCCGGCAACGCCCTCTGGATATGCAAAACAGGATGCGTGAGCGGCGAGAAAGGTGATTTGCATGATCAGCCAAGTTTTGTCCACATCGCGATTCGTTCACGAGAACGGAATAATCATTTTAAAAATGATGTCACGCTCCCGCGAAACGAGAATCGCGATGTAAACAAAACCAAGTTTCTAACAATCGGCCCCCTCATGCAAAAACACCAACTCTCGGCGCCCATGCTTTCATCCAACAAAAGGTTATTCTAAGAATCAAAGTTCTTAGTATCCTAAAAACATAATGTATGCATACACAAAATTTTATACATTAAAGAAATTTATAACACTTATAACATTTAGAAAGTGAATAGCCTTTTCTCAAAATGGCAACAATCAAATGAGTACACTTATCTATTATGCAGATCATAAGCATTCTTTAAATTACATGTTTAAGGATAACATAGTCAAAGAAAACAGTATAACCATACTATTGCCCTTTCTTAAGTACTAGCTCATACTGAAAAAAGCTATTTCTTTACTATTTTGAAAATTTATAAACAAACATTAAGTTTAAAATTTAAAAGTCTAAAGATATCAAAAATTTTAAGCTCTAGAAAAATTTTAGGTATAGTTATCAATTTTAATATTTAAGATTAAAAATTTAAATCTAAACATCAAAATCAAGTTGTAGAAAATTTAGTGTATAACTATGAAATTTAACATTTAAGATTAAAAATTTAAATCTAAACATCAAAATCAAATTGTAGAAAATTTAGTGTATAACTATGAAATTTAACATTTAAGATTAAAAATTTAAGTCTAAACATCAAATTCAAGTTTGTAGAAAATTTAATGTATAACTATAAAATTTAACATTTAAGATTAAAAATTTAAGTCTAAACATCAAATTCAAGTTTGTAGAAAATTTAATGTATAACTATGAAATTTAACATTTAAGATTAAAAATTTAAGTTTTATTATCTTAGCCCATGACTAGTATACACACTAAATACCCAATACAATGGCAATGATAATAAAAGATACAGAAGGTAAATATACATATGAGATAAACACAGATTAAAAATTTTATGTTTCATGTGAATTATATCAATAATGTACATTCAGATAACATTTTATTCACATAAGCGAAAATGCATTATGCGTGTAGTAAAAATGGATATATATATATTTTTTTTCAAGTGTAATGTGAGAAAAGTAACAGTTCATTGTCACATAACAATATATACTCAAGATACATTTCATTTGTATCAATGAGAGAGGAATAAATTATAAAATACCCTAACCATTTATACTTTGAAAATATGAAAAAAAAAAATTTAAAGTAAAATTTTTATTTGAACAGTTAAATTTTATATTTTAAAGATATCATTACTAAATTTTAAAACTCTATCTTTAGTCATTGGCTTCGTGAAGTAATCTGCTACGTTATCTTTAGTATTAACAAAGTTAATTTTAAAAGACTCGTTTACAACTAAGTTCCTTAAAAAGTGATACTTTATATCTATGTGCTTAGTTCTATTATTCTCAATGGGGGAATTTGAAAAGTTTATTGCTGCCTGGTTGTCACAAAAAATTATACAATTATTTTTGTTAAATTTTAAACCTAGCATTTTACATTCCTCCAAAATGTTTTGCATCCATATCATTTCTTTAGCGACCTCTGCCAACGAAACATATTCAGCTTCCATCGTTGACAGACTAACACACTTGTGCTTAAATGTCCGCCAAGAAATTGGTACTTTATCAATCATGAACAACATACCACCAAGTGACACTCTGTCATCTCTATTGGCTGCAAAATCTGAGTCTGAGTAGCAGTTTAGTCTTAAATCACCAATATTTGACAAATTTAACATATACTCTCTGGTCTTTTCAACATATCCCATTAACTTTAATAATGCATCCCAATGCTTTATTCCTGGATTCTCCTGAAACTGAGATAGAATATTGACTGCATAGCATATGTCTGGTCTAGTTCTGCTAGACAGATAGGCTAGGCATCCAATCAAGCTTCTGTAAGGGAAACCCTGCATTTGTGTTAATTCACTATCATTCATTGGGCAATCAATCTTACTTAAGATGTTACCCTTTGCAATAAGTAGTGAGGAAATTGGATATTTGAACCTTTTAAACATCTGACAAACTTTGTCAATGTAATCATCTTGATGTATATAAAATTTGTCTTCAATCTCCTTAAATTCCACACCCAAAAGTCTTTTGACTTTTCCCAATTCTTTGATATCAAATTCTTTACTCAAAAGTGAAACTGTATGGTCTATATCATTTTGTTGTTTAGCAAACAAAATTATGTCGTCTACGTAAATCAGCATTAATACTTTATTCTGATATGTATAAGCACAGTTGCACCATTTAAATTTTAAAAAGTTTAATTTTTTCAAAGTGGTGTCAAGCTCTGTATACCATTCCCTTCCGCTTTGGTGAAGGCCATATATTGCTTTCTTAAGCAAACAAACATATTGAGGCTGATTTGGATCGACATATCCATGTGGTTGTTTCAAGAAAATTTTATCATTCAACTTGGCATAAAGATATGCGGACTTAATGTCCAGTTGAAAATGTTTCCATTTAAGCATGCAAACAAATATGGAGAAGAAAGCTCTGATTAAACTAAAATTAATCACAGGGCTAAACACTTCATCATATGAGTCCCCTTTTATCTGGGTATATCCTTGAGCTACTAGTCGAGCTTTGAATCGTTTCACATTTCCCCTTTCATCCTTCTTAATGGTATAAACCCATCTACTTCCTATAATTTTTTGCTGTGAGATGGGTGCAGGCACTAAGTCCCAGACACCCCTCTCATGCATTGTAGCTATTTCATCATCCATGGCTTCTTGCCATTTATCGGACTGGGGAGATTCTATTGCCGATTTATAGCTCTTGGGTATCAAGATCTCAACATTGCTTGCTTCTGGTTTCCTTTTGATATCACTTACCCCCTTTTTCTCTCTAAAATTAAACATTTGCTGATCATAATGAATGTTAGCTTTTCCACAAAACTTTCTGACATCATTATGAGATCTCAGCCTTTTATTGTCACCTTTTACTGAGTAGTAAATATCCGTCCTACTCCCATCAGGCCTAGGTACTGCTTTCCGTATCCAGTCAATATCTGAGCAGGGTGTCAGACCAGAATCAGCAGGAGAGTCCTCATCCCCACTAGATTTACTAGTGTCACGGCTCTCACTTGCTTCTTCCTCTGACACTCCTCCTAAGCATTCTGATTCCGAGTCAATCGACTGAGTAACGTTCGATTTCCTCAAGGTGATTCCTTTAGGGTAATTAGGGCCCAGGACGCCTTCCGCTGCCACTCCTTCCTCAAACCTTACATTAGAAGTTTCCTCAACTTTCTTTTTACCCGCTATATAAATCCTATAGCCTTTGGTGCTTTCGGCATATCCGACCATGATTCCTATTTGGGCTCTCATATCCAACTTATTTCTAATTTGTTTGGCTGTGCCCACATAGGCTTTGCACCCGAAAACTTTGAGGTGAGCAACGGCTGGCTTCCTTCCATAATATAACTCGTGTGGAGTTTTGGTTTTGAACTTATGACATATTCTGTTCTTGGTGTGTGTAAAACACAAAATCGCTTCTGCCCACATTCTGTTATCAACCTGGCTTTGATCAAGCATAGCTTTCACACAATCTAGTGCAGTCAGATTAAATCTTTCAGAAACCCCGTTCTGTTCGGGTGTATATGCATTTGACCTTTCTGATTTAATCCCCAATTTATTTAAGTATGCCTTGAACTGGTTGTGACAGAACTCCATACCATTGTCCGTATGGATACACAAAATCTTTTTGCCTAGCTGCCTCTCTTCCTTAGCTTGGAATTCCTTAAATATTTTAAACACCTCTGATTTTTGTTTCATTATATAAACAAACACTTTCCGGCTGAAGTCGTCAGTGATTGTCAAAAAGTATCTGTTTCCGCCCATTGAATCTGTAGGTAAGGGACCACACACATCCATATGGAGTAATTGTAAAGGTTTAGTGGACCTTATCCTACCAATTGGCTTAAAAGAAATTCTCTTAGACTTTGCTAACTTACAGTGTATACAGTTAATTTTTGCATATTTTAGTCTAGGGAGTCCATTAGCCGCGGAAACTTTACTTGTCTGATATAAATAATCAGAGTTAATGTGGCAATATCTCCTATGCCAGAGTTCCGTTTTATTCAAAACCTCAGAAACCGCACAACTTGGTTTCTCATTAACCTTTTCTTTTGACCTCGACTTCACCTCAGAGTTACGTTTACTTTTATTTATTCTAGGCAAATTTTTTATTTTGTCAATACTGTTTTTCTTATTTAGGGGTTTTCTATCTTTCTTAGAATTTTTATCCCTACCCTGATCCTTTCCTTTAGTTTTACGGTCTTCAATATTGTTATTTGCAGTCTGAACTTCGTATTGAGGTTTTAAAAAATATAACCCTTCTTTTCGCTTAGCATAGAAGAATTTTTCTCCCTTTGGAGTGTAAAACCACAATACCCCATTAGCCCCTTTAAAAGTATACCCCTGTTCCTCAAGAACAGATGCGGCTAGTAAGTTTCGTCTTAACTTAGGCGAAAACATTACATCAGACAAAACAATATTACTTCTTATGTTCTGAAACTGAACATACATTTTGACCGTACCGATAGCCTCAACTGGGCTCTCAATATCACCCACTGCTAGCGACATAGATGCACCTTTGCTTTCCTTAAATTTTGAAAATAAATTAATATCATTGCAAAAGTGTCGCGTAGCAGCGGTGTCAATTACCCAGCTGAGTCTATCGCTAGGATCCTGCACAGTATTAGCTTCAACTCTAGCAGATGAATACAATTCAATTATATTTGAGCTAGACTTAAGAATAGGGCAATTATTCTTTAAATGACCAGCCTTCTTACAAAAATAACATGGTCCTATGACCCTTTTAACTGGTTTAACACTTTTAAACACTTTGTTATTTTTACACTTTACATTTACATTACTCTGAGACAAGAATACAGATGAATTTTGACTTACATTGTTTCTATCACTACGGAGTTGCCGGATACGTCCTTCTTCCGCAGACAATTCATGTTGGATTTTCTCCAAAGTGAAATCTTTGTCCTCCCATCTGTAGATTAGTTGAACTATTCCTTGGAAGTCATCAGAGAGGTATCTTATGGCCTGGAATGCCACATAGACGCTTTCCACCGGGTGCTTGACGTCCTTCAATTTGGCGACCGCCTTCTTCAAACGCGTACAGAAGATATCCATCGGTTCATCTGGCTCCGGACGTAGGCTGAAGAACTCATCCAGTAAACGCACCAGGTTGGCGCGAGTCGGCGCGTCGAAGTGCGTATTTTACTTATCCCACGCATCTGCCGGATCGTCGTTAATGTCAATTAACTCTTGGTAATCAGATGAAACATTCTGGAACAGGATCGCTAACGCGCGGTCCTTTCTGCGCATGTGATCTTCATAATCACGGCGTGACGTTTTTTCATCCACCGGTAACGCTGTTCGGTCTATAAATCCGAAACAGCCCTCTCCTTTTAGAGCGAATGAAACTTCATTCCTCCAAGTGACGTAATTGTCTCTAGTTAATGCAGTAATTTTATTTGCCTCCATGGCAAGGTGGCCTTTTGGAACTGAGCTGAACAGACCTTTTGTTTACGCTTTCGTCGACATGCAAATGGCGCCGTCCGCGGCCCCCGTCGACAGGATTCGTTGGAACTCTAACACTTCTAAATTTTTAACGTTGTTATGGGGAGCACTGGGCCCATAACCTTTGACGGAAATTATGTATCATATCCATAAGTTATATATTGAAAATTAACGTATAATTAAATTTCTGATGAAGCTGGTGATAGAATAACTATGAGCCACGAAATTCTGGTTACACAACTTCATTGAAAATTTAAAACAGAGTGTTGCAGCTATAACAAACGTTAGATAGTAGTTGTAGGAATACAAGTAGCAGTAGAAGTGTTAAATGAGAACAGTTCCAGTTTAATTCAAAATCACTTTTATTGAAGAGTGAATCCATTGTATTTGCTTACAATATATATCATGAGAACAGGTAAGCAAAAACCAAAGTATACTATTTACAAAACATGAGCACTACAGCTCATATGAAGGTTTTTCAGTGTAAGTTCCATGCCTAGACACGTTTCTGGTTTAAGTATTATTTACACAAGTAAGTGGAATAAAAGCATTTCACACTTACGTGACCACGTGCACTTTCCGACGCCACCACTAGCTGGGCACACGCTATGGCAAAAACTTTAAACTTTCCGGATCAGCACTATAAAGTCCACAACACGGGAAACATGGTCTCCTTAACTGAGAACCATCAAAACTACTAAGTTTAGTTTAAATATCCGCGTTCACCGATAAACACTTTATCGTAACTTTCGACAACATCGAAACATGACTTTACGAAGATCCGTCTGCCCGATCTAGATCCTTCTAGATCCTTCCATCGATCAGTATAAGCAAGCTATCCAACGAGCTTTCCAAGCGATCGATCCGTCGATCAAAAGCGATCTCCCTTAAAACCAGAGCGATCTACTGAAAAAGCGATCTCACTTAAAACCAGAAAAGTGTCTAGCCTTTATATCCGAAGATGGGTGCGTTCCGGAACATAACCGTTGCCGGCAACGCCCTCTGGATATGCAAAACAGGATGCGTGAGCGGCGAGAAAGGTGATTTGCATGATCAGCCAAGTTTTGTCCACATCGCGATTCGTTCACGAGAACGGAATAATCATTTTAAAAATGATGTCACGCTCCCGCGAAACGAGAATCGCGATGTAAACAAAACCAAGTTTCTAACAATTTGGATAAGGAATTTGATTTTTTTAGCATATTTTTTGAGGATGAACTAGTAGAATTTATCGTAAAAGCAACTAATGAGTTTGCAAAGAAAAAATGGGAGAAAAATCTCCTCTCTCTTTCCACATCGAAGACTCCACCTAAATGCATTTACAACTGTGACAGGAAATGTATTTACACCTGTGACAGGAACTGAAATGTATTTTCACTTGTGACAATGTATTTACACCTGTGACAGGAAACGAATTTCGTGTGTTTCTCGCACTAGTAATTTTGACGAGCATTGTCAGAAAACCAAATCTTAAAATGTATTTTTCTAAGAATCCAATTATCAGTACTCCTTTTTTTAATTCAGTTATGAGTCGCGATCGATGTATAGGAATATTACGTTACCTTTATTTTACTCTTGATAGTAATGCCCAAAAACTAGATAAATTGAAACCCGTGTTAGATGCATTAGTTTCAAAATTTAAATCTATATACACTCCTAGAAGAAATGTGTTCATTGATGAATCTTTGTTCTCATGGAAAGGAAGGTTGGGATTTCGTCAATATATCCCCTCGAAAAGGTCCAGATATGGAATAAAAATCTATAAATTGTCAGAATCGGAATCAGGCTATAAATGGAATTTCCTTGTGTATACTGAAAAGGACATGGAATTATCAAGCTCTGATGGTGGGTATGGAGAACGCGTTGTGAATACATTTCTAAATGAACTTTCAGGAAAAGAATATACTTAGTATTTGGATACATTTTTTACCTCTCCTGTACTTGCAAAGTATTTGTTGTCTAAGAATACGCATATATGTGGTACAGTTTTAAAAAATCGGAAGGACATGCCAAAGAATAATCCATCTGTACCTAAAACATATATACACTAAAATTTTTAATATTTGGATAAAAGAAAATTTATATAAAAAATATACATCAAATAGAAAATAAGTATTTCCTTTCTTCCTGAAAAAAGTAGAATGCTGTGTTGAACGGGTGATTTTTAGTGAATTTTTTTCGAGAGTTAGGCTTAGAGCAAAAAATTAGCCGTCTTTTGGGAAAAATTCAGAAACAAAGCGCTCCGTCCTTTGAGCCACGGCGGTTTCGGAATGCCGCCGTCCCGAAAGGGTTAAAACTTGAAGATAAATTTGATTTAGAATTTCAAAAATTAAACATGAATAAATTGTACTTGGCGGTAAAGAGCAATTTGCAATGCCTGTTATATCATTGTTACATATTCATTTTCATAAATATTTCTATGTGAAGTATTGAAATCTCACAGAAAACACCACTTAATGGTAGGAAAACTTCCTAGCAAATGCAAGAAACTTAAAGCTCTTTCCAAAGAAGTTATGAAATCTCAAAATGGTTTGCAACAAGTCTGCTCCTCCATCTCTCCCCCCCCCCCCCCTCCCCCAGGATCAAAGTTATACTTTCATATCTAGGGTTTAAGGATCCTAACCCTGATTTGAGGTTGAGATCTTTTAACAGGGTACTAGACTTGAAAGTACAGCTTCGGTCCTGTGGGAATTTGAGTCAAACTATTTTAAGATTTCATAACTTTTTTGTCTTGCACTTGGCGAGGTTTTTTTTTACCAAGCTGTGTTGTAAGTTGTGTTTTTTGCAAGATACTTTTTTAGTTAGGGAAGATTGTTTAACATAGTTCTTAATGTTGCCAACTGTTACATTTTTATAAATTTTCAGAAATTATTCATTGATACGTCAGTTAATATTTCTTTAAAGTATTTTATCTTAAACAATATTTTTTCTTGTAAATTTTAAAGAAAATGAAATTAATTGTTCTGAATTCTAGTTCTATAAATATACTAAGGTAAAGCATGTAGACATTTTTTTATGCTGCAAGTATGAACTTGCTAACTTGAATATTAATGATTGCTTGCTTGCTTGAATATTAATGATTAATATAGCAAGAATTTATAAAAGAATTTAAAAAAAATGTATTATCTCGTGATGTATTTTAATTTTTACTTGCCATACATCAATAAATGTTAATTATTAATATATTCATTCTAGGGAAATAAAGAGTTACAGGTTTCTTTATTTCAAGCTCTAGTTTTACTGTTGTTTAACAGTACAAATTCATACTCGTTTGAAGAAATCAAACAGGCTACAGCCATTGGTAAATTTTATTTTGTATTATAACTCTTATTTAATTTTAAAATTTTAATTATTGTTTCTTTATGTAATTTATGTAATATTGTTAAATCAATAAATATTGTTATGTAATACTGTTTAATAATGAAAATTTCTAATGAAATTAATAGTGGTTGTATAAATATAATAAAAGATGACATTGCAATTAACAAAAAGCACTAAACTCTATAAATAATGCAGTGTTAGACGTACCTTTTGTTTTATCTAATAAAATTAATGTAGAGTTTCATTCTTATTTTAAGTAGGCTTTTAAAATATTTGTATATTTTCCGTTCCTAGGAAAATATTGATGTTGATTCCCAATTTTGTAAGATATTTTTAGAGCAAAAATAGCAGTTGCAAATGAACATTTTTATCTATATCTATAAACTATAACAATAGTGTTTTATATCAATTAAAGAACTGAATTAATAATCTTGCACATTTTTAAAATTAAAAAAAATATATATGCTAACCAAATTATGAAAATATGCTTGTTAGTTGTACTCTATAAAACTTAATTCATACAGTTGGGATTATGTAATATAAGACAAATACTTAAGTTGTTCAATTTTTCTTTATTATCCCCTTAGAAGGTACCTCACAAAAGGTATCCCCCCTTAGTATGTAACTTGTAGATTCCCTTTAATAAATTATCCCCAAGCCATCTTAATAATTCCATATTAACTTTAGGGTTAGGCATTGCATACACAGACTGATAGGTGAAATTTCTTTAAAAATATAAATAATATAAAGTATAAATTCAAATAAGCAATTGATTATTTTTCAAAATAAAAATGTTCTCTGAATTATTAATAGAATATTTTATAATAATTTCATTTAAATTTATTCAGTTTTATGAAAAGACATGTCTAGAAATTGATTCATTGCATTTATCCATTAAAATGTTGCCATAATTAGTTGTATTCTCATACTTTTATATATTCATTTTCATGAATTTATGGGTTGTATTTTCAGAGGATGGAGAGTTAAGAAGAACTCTCCAATCTTTAGCTTGTGGTAAAGCCAGAGTCATCCATAAAGTACCTCGGGTAATTTTTTTTTTTCAATAATATACAGCAATACCTCGCATAGTCTGGGTAATCTGTTCTGCCAATATCCTGGACTGTTTGAAAATGGACTAATCGAGGAACTAAATACATACAAAAAATTATAATTAATTAAAAAAATATATTTTCTCTTTGTTTTTCAATAAATAAAACGTGATTAATAAATTCAAATGTCTTTGTTAGAAATAACTTTAAAAAATGCATGTTTTTCGTAATTCTTTTTTTATTTTCTAAAAATTGCAATATCGATGTCTGTACATTTTTCTTTGACCTTTTCTCTTCATTTCTTTGTAGCAACAAATTGCATTGTTTATTGTTCAGCGAATTGTAAGGCTACGTTCAATATTGGAATCAACTTCCATAATATGCTCTGACACAGTTTCAACCATTTAAATAATTTTTTATAGTTGTTCGGCTGTTAATTCTCATGCAGGCAGGTCAACACAGTTGCCTTTGTCTAAGTTGTCCTCCTGTTCTTCATTTATGTTAAGTGTTTCATTATCTAGTTCATTAATGTTCGATTTGATGCACTCGATTACATTAATGAAATCTAACATGTTGAAAGGGGAACCGCCAAAACATAATGCCATATTTACATTATCACCATGTCTAGATACATACATATACAATGGGGAATCTCAGAAAAAATTGAAATATGTATCGTATCACATAACTTTAAAACCGCATAAAAAGAGACTTGACTGTATAAAGGGAAAAAACAAGGGGGGAAAATAAAGGGGAAAAATCATTTATGTATTAAAAAAATAATTTGTGTACTAATTTTTTAGAATTTATTTTTATTTTGTTCAATTAAAATTTAATTTGTTTTGAAATTTTCAAACCGGACTATAGTGAATCTGAACTGGTCGAAGCCATACTATGCGAGGTATTACTGTTTTTATTACTTGCAATTATATGTTCTTGAATCATCTTTAATTCCTTGACTGCTTTTATTTTTAACTATAGCAAATACTTGGGATTGTAGATGCAAAACTGACTAAAATTATGCCTGAACTAACATTGAATTCTCAAAAATCAAAAAACACTTCAACAGTACTTCTACTTAGGACAAACATTTTAATTAATTGTGGCATAGACGCAGGTGCACATGCCATGACTGCTGTACTTTTTTTAAAAGCTCTTAACTGCAATAGCTTTCTTGCAGTAGTTCTTGACAACATAGCTATGCAGACGCAAAGCACATCGACCACTCTACCCGTGATGTATCCTATTATATCAGGGTAGCTACAGAACCTGGATATCAGGGAATATCAACATTCTGGAAATATCAGGGAATTCCCCCCTCCCCCTCCCCTCCCCCCCCCCCCAAAAAAAAAACCCTGTAAAATCAAAGAAATGGAATTTTTTAAAGTAATCACAGCTTTCTCCCTACTCAAAATAATACAAATGTGTAGAATTTCTTATTCACATTTCATGTGACAGGATGCAGCCAATTGAACACTTCAATTAAAAGAAGAGAGTTTTAAAATTTGAACATTTCTCAGTGATCCTTTTCTTCATAATTGTTTTAAAAGTTGTCAAGATATTTCATATGACAGGAAAAGCAGATTAAAAAGCTGTTTCTGCTTGCAATAAGTTATATTTAACTATATTCTTGACTGGATTTTACAGAACACTGCTGAGTTTTATAGCTTATCTAGAATTTAAATGCTTGAAAGATTAATATTCTTATAATAACACAGTTCTTATATAACTCTTGCATAAATACTATACTTTTCAATGCTGAAAGTAATTAACTTTAATTATTTATTCTTAATTATTACTTTCAATTTTATTTAGCTTGCAGATTTTCATCACTCATAAAAATTAACTGGGCAGACCAGAAAAAGTGTCTTACCATGTAGAGGTTGGCTACTATTCATCAACTTATAATTTCTTGAATGTTGTAGGAAAAAATAAAATTAGTGATCTTACATTTTATTTATTTATTTATTTATTTATTATTATTTTTTTGATAAAGAAATCATGGAACAGAACTGGGACAATCATTTTTCATCAATTACTTTAATTGCTAATAAATTTATAGGCTGTTTTAATTTAATTGCATTGAAACTAATTTTTATTTTTAGCAGTTGTATATATTGCATTTTGTTCTAGGGTAAAGATGTTGAAGATGAAGATAAGTTTATTTACAATACAGATTTTAAGAACAAGTACTTCAGAATAAAGATTAATCAAATTCAAATGAAAGAGACGGTATGTTTACTTATAGTTTGAATTTTTGTTCTTTGTTTTAATCTTTTTCAAAGGTCGTGGATTTTAAATATTTTCCCTACTCAATCACCAAATTTTAATTTTACTCTCAAATTGCAAATTTGATATCTTTTATAAATTTCTATAATTCATATTTCTTTTAAACCTAAGCCTTACAAGAAATTGTCATTTTATGGATATTTAGGGTTTTTATCTCTTTATTCATGGCTTCAAAAAATATTCTGTCAGATGGATGCTGAAAATTATTATTAAAAGGAAATATTTTTAATTGTGCTTGTAAAGATTGAAAATTCATAAGAAATTGTAAAGTTTATTTTTTAAGTTATCCCAAATTTAATGAAAACTTATAACTTTTTATTTAGATATCAGCAGGAATGCTAATTTCCAAGATTTTTGTCAAATTTTATTAATGATTGTCGAAGTGAACTTATTTCAATTTTTGAAAGATGTTATTAAAATTGTGACCTTTGCATTTAATGTTATTTTTTATTAATTATGAGATAATATAAAATAGTATATCACATTTTAACAATTGGTATTTTGATTAAAAAGTATACCACTTTTTAATCAAAATACTGACAACTATTGCCATAGTCCATTTCCAAAGTTAAACATTATAGTTTTAATCCTTATATATACTTTTAGCAAGAAGAGCAGTCAACTACACAAGAAAGAGTTTATCAAGATCGCCAATACCAAATAGATGCAGCTATTGTTCGTATAATGAAAATGAGAAAAACTCTATCTCATAATTTACTCATAACTGAACTATATGATCTGTTAAAATTTCCAGTCAAGGTATGGTTCTTTATAAACATTGTATTTTCTTTTTTGATTTACTTCATTTAATAACATTGTATAGGAAATACATCAATTCAGCAAAAACTTTAAAAATAAGGACAACCAAAGTTAGTTTATTAAAATGTTTTTAATAAAAAACACATCATTAATGACGTACATAAAATTACACAACCAGAATGCTTTCGAGCATTATTACGTCTTTCATCAGTGGCAAAGTAAATTATAGGTGATGAACATGAGTTCTAATATACAGGTCACAAAAAAATGATCAATATAAAATACGCATGTTATAAGCAATGAAAGGACTAAATTAATGCTTTGTGTGAAAAGCGTTAGCAAAATTAGCTATTAAAGTACCTGCATATGCTTATATATAGATACTTTACACACAAAATGCTAAAGCTGCCGATCTATATTCTACAGCTCTGTTTATTACATGAAGATAGCTTAGGAGTCTAAGCATGTACAAAAATTTAATTAGTACCCCAATGGCTCGTCTATTGTATGGTGAGAAAAATAGAAATCCAAACATTGCATATGCATTTTCATGACCCCTTGGGTCATATGATTCGACCCAAATTATCTTGCGCTGATGGCATCATGAACACAAAAATTCCATTGCGATTACTTTTCACTACAATGATTGAAACTAAAAGTTTCATAATCATTGAGCTTTAAATAATCCTCTTTTATGCATGATTATGTCAGATTTAGTCCTATGCTGCCATGTTAAGAAAATAAAAAACTCGAATAAATTTTGAAGTTTTTGCTCGAATTTAAAAAAAATTCTAGATTTTTTGCTAACAAAGCTGAATATAATGTTTTTTGAAAATTTCTTAATATTTGCAGCAGCTATTGTGTACACATAAAATTGAGCACAGCCAGATGAACATTACATTAAAAATAGTCAAAACATGTTCAAGAAAGTTCTAAAACATAAATTGACATCAAAACCTTGAAATCAAAAAATTTTGTAAAAACAATACTATCTTCATATTGTATTCTTTTGTATGAGAAAGTAAAAATAACTGGGAAATAAATTTTACATAGAGGTAAAAAAAAATTATTAACCCTAGACTTGACCTCCTTAATCCTATCATTACCACAAATTCGAAATGATATCGTTAACCACAGCATCATAATCGCCAACTCTCGTTCCCACTCTGTTTTGCTTAGGCTGCTGACTCAACATAAGTGAATACTTAGGGAAAACAGCATATTCACTTATGAGGTATCGCTAATCCCAGTTCGAATAATTATATCTGCAAATATTAGTTTTAGAACAAAAATTGTTAAAAAGTTCAAATTTTCAGAACTGTTGACACCAAACAAAGAATTAAGCTAAATTTTTATAAAGAAAACGAAACTTGCAATTTATCTGGCAGATAGGAAAGTACAACTTTTATGACTTTGTCATCTCCCTTTCTACGATTATTCAATTTTTTTAGGAGATGTTTTGCCTTTTTCATTTTGATCAGCTAATGAAAAGCTCATTTTATTGTAAAAGATACACGTAAAGTAAGTAAATAAAATAATAGGTTAACGAGGCTGAATATTGGACTTTATTTTAATTTTCTGACAACAATGGTTATTTATTTCCAATATATTAGCTAGATTTAATCAAATATGAACCAGATATTGAAGAATAACCCCCAACCCTCCTATGGATTAATTTTGCATTTTTGGAATTTTCTTGACACTTACACCACTGGAACCATCTATACATCAAATTGTAAATTTCTGTTCCTTCTAGAAGTGGGTAAACATTTTTGGGCATACATAAAAAATAGCCCTTGTGTATAGTTTTACAAGTCGCCTTCAGCTTTCTTACCTAATTGAAGAAAATCTATGTGAGTATGTGCAAAATCTATAGCAGGAAATCTAAGCCTCACACAGCTATGAAATATGGTACGCAGGTACTGCAAGACTCAGGAAAGTGCACCTCGGTTATTTTTTTTTATTTTTTTTAGTTAACTTATGTTTCAAAAATTCATGGTAAGTGTTCAAAGTAGCCCAATTAGTAGAATGTTGCCCAATCTGGCAACTCCATCTTTAATTGAAAACACCAAGTTTAATATCTATACTATATATCTGACTAGGAATGGTTTTGTTTTGTTTAAGTTTCGTCCATTCGGATCACATATTTGCGGATTTTGTTCTGGTGTACATGCTTGGTGCACCCATCCACCATCTTAACTAAGAATGAGTGCGGATTTCTCTGTTCCTGCACCATCGCCGGTCCTTGCCATCTCACATATAATGTGTTCGTGGAGTTTGGTATTAAAATGATGACCTGATCACCTGGTTTAAAAACCTTGGTTGAGGACCTGAGATTGTGGTAATGGGCATTCTCTCCTGCTGAACACTCGTGGTCAACCCAGCCTATTCTATGACCATCTCCAACCTCCGCTCCAATTCCTGCAAATACGCCAATATCGGCCTGACATCCAACTGGAGCCCTTTGGACTTTCCCGTCCATGTTGTTTTCAGAATAGACAAAGGGACCCTAAGGGGATCTCCTATATAATAGTTGGGGCAGTGAGACCCCCGTAGTTGTGTTGGGCACTTCCCGGTATGCCCATAAGACGTAAGGGATTTGTAATTGCCAACCCCTTCCCTGGTCTCTAATTGTGTGGTGGAGCATAGACTTCAAAGTCCGATTCCACCTCTCCACTAACCCATTCGAGACCGGACGTAAAAGTGTCGAAAACCTTGGACTTGACCCTAAACATTGCTCAAATTCCTTTGTTAAGTCTGCGGCAAAGTTCATCCCGTTATCCAATGTGATAACGTTTGGAATTCCCATCCGGGGGGAAATGTGGCTTCATACGTCACCTTTGCTGACAAACTAGTCAAAGGGACAGCCTCCACCCATCTAGTGTGTTTGTCCACCATACGCAAAATATATTTGTATCCCTTAGAGCTCTGTGGCTCTATAGGGTCTATAACATCAATATTCACGCCCTAGAAATGCAAACCGGGTCTCGCCACTGGCACTATGGGACACTGCTCCTTAACCTTCACGGGTTTAGTGAATTAGCATGGTGCACATGCCTCGCAAAATCTCTGCATGTCGTTCTTTAGCCCTTTCCAAAAGAATGAGTACCTAATCTTTCGCACGTTTTCCACATACCCATATGCCCTCCAAACACCGAGCTGTGGGCCATCTTCAAAATCTCTTTTCTCCTGCCCTTTGAAACGACCAATTGATTCACACTCCCCCTAACGCCTTCTCTCGGTGAAATAGGTACTCCCCTATTACAAAATATTTTCCTTTTTCTTATTCCCAGGCATCCGCCCATTCCCAGGCATCCGCCCATGCTTGCTTTAACTCCGAACAACTTTCCTGTTTGCGAGCAAATCTCTCTGTTGAGGAGAATTCACCCCTGCCATTTCCTACGCTCTTTGCACCATTGCTATCAGAACTTCCCAACATCTCTGATTCCTTAACTAGAACTTCCTGTGTGGCTGATTCAGTTTCCTTTTCTCCCGCATTTCTGCCTTTCTGACTCCTTTCGCGATTCTCGTTTTGAGTCTTGACTTCCCACTTCTGACTGAGTATCTCCTTCCCCACACTTTCATGCTTCTGATTACCCCCCCCCCCCCCCAATTCTTTTACTTGAGGAGGCAACAGCTCCTCCTCTGTGATGCCCTAGGCAACCATGCACAATATCTGTTGATGGGGCACATTGCAGCCCTTCCCCATAGCTAATCCTAGTGGGATATTAACTAGTGGACATTTCACCTACTGCCGGAAAATCCCTTTCAGGCATATCGCAGCCGTGCCCGGCCCTGGCTCATTCTAAATCACATCATTTCTCATGACCGTAATCTCTGATCCAGAATCTACTACAGCGTGCTTTAGCCTACCATTCACGCTAATTGATACCCTTTCCAATTTACAGAGCATTCTCTCTTCCGGATTCTCCACTCTCATTGCTTCCACCCTGGCTACGACTTTTCGGTCAGTGGCTCGTGGTGCATCCCTCCTATCTGTTGCGCATCTGTCACCACGCTTTTCGCCCTACTTCATTTTGACCAGCAGCCTTTCCTTCTTAACGTGGGGGTAATCCCATTTAAAATGTGTTTTTGAGCCACACCCAAAACATTCGCCTTGCTATCCCATTTTCCCAGGTGCTCCATTATTAGGATGTGCCCTTTTGTCCTCGAGTCGAAACTGACTACGCTCCTCTCTCTTTGGGCCTACTATTCTTTGGACCTACTATTCTTCGAGCCATGCGTGTCGCATCTGCGAGACGCCGCATAGGATTTTCCTCTGGCCATGTAATACATATCATACTCCCTGGCCAGCTCTCTGGACTTAAACCATCCTTCTCCTTTCCTTATGCCTGTATGGGCGTACGTCTTGATGTCCAGCCCCTGGATAATATCCACCACCACTAACTGGTTGACGGTCTCAAAATCTTTTGCCTCCTTTAACTGGCAATAGTAATCCCACATGGACATCACTGGAGTCGTGAACTGCACGAAATTCTCTTCAGTTCCCCGGCTCGCATTCCGAAACTTTTCAAGACATACCTGGAGTGAGGGCTGGTATTTTTCCAAAACTACCCTTTTAATCTCTTCGTAGTCCCCATATTTTTCCTCACGGACTTGGGTCAGCAAATTTGCCACCTTATCTCCCAACAGATTCAATAGAATCGTTGCCTTGAACTCCAGAGGTACACTCTCAGATGTGAATACCCTCTCTAGGCTTGAAAAAAAATAGCTCCATTGGTCAGACCGCGTAGGTACCTTGACCGTCAATAAGTGTATTTATTGTTCTGACCATTTCTTCTACTGTCCGGAACCTCATCTGCGCCCCTGATTCTCCACTTGTAGGACTCTCTGTGTGACTATATCCTCCCACCCAAATTTTCTCCAATTCCAGCATTTCTTTAGATTCTAAATTCAATTTAAATTGTTTCTGTTCCATTCTCATTTTACAGGCTAATTACTCTCTCCAAATTTAATTTGCTCTCCAACTGCTCTTTTTCCACCCTTTCAGTTATAACGGCCGTAAGCATCTCTTTTATGGTTTCTTCATCAAAATCTGGAGTTTCTAGAATGATTTTTCTCAATTCTAAAATCCTTTAGTTTGGAGGTACTGTCTCCACTAATTCAAAAGCTAAAACAGCTAAATCCGCCTTCTGTGCTCTCGCCAAAAATGCCATTATAAACCAGGAAAAGCCAATAAATTTTCTATTAAGAGCAGAACAAAATTTGCATGATTACTCAAAAATGTCCTCGCTGTAGAAATTCCGAACACAAAAAGAACAATACGGAATAAAAAGAAAATATCTCAATTTACACTCAAAATCTAAACCTTTCTTATTTCCTACACAGGAATAACAATTTTGAAATTTTCAAACTGATTAAATTCCGGTCATAAAATTTAAACATTTAAATGTATCTCAAAATGCCAAATAATAAAACATCTCTAAACAATACTGAATTATTAGTATACAAATAAAATCTTAAAATTATACATTAATTATACACAATAAAAAAGGAAGATCGCCCAAAATTATACTAAGCATTAATTCAAATTACAAAACCTCGAAAAAAATTTTGCTATAGTTCTCTTTCTCGTTTAAAACAGATCCCATGTCACGAGTTAAGCAAACGTGCCATTTACCTCCTATTCTCAGTCGGTGAGCTCCAACATCTGCTGGAGATCTCTGATGTATCGGATTTCTTTGGGGGGTTCGGCAGGTGTAATCTCTCTCGGCATGGAATGGTATCAGATCCACACTGTTCTTTAATTCGTCCTTTCTCTGTTGCCTTTGTGGACTCCGTAGGAATATGGGCTTTACGGAGTTACTCTCTCTCTCTGTCAAGTCGATGCAACATCGGCCTTGATCTCCGGGGCTTTAAACTACTGCTGAGTCCCCTCCGTCGTTGGGTCGATGAATTCGTTCTTAGCTGTCTGGGTTATCCCGGATGTGTCAGAATCTCTTGCGTGTTCTTTTATTGATGAATCGATGAGGTCTATTGGTCGGAACTTTGCTCTCTTAGCTCATCACACTTTTGCTGCCACCAATGTAATGAAATGTATGTTGATACGATGCCTGTACAAAATGTACACTTGTCGTAACATATAAGCGATCGCCGATCATTATTGTCGCGTTCATAGAAAATCAGTATTAGAAACTAATCGGTCTCTGCTATTCTCGTGATTCATCATCCTTCGGATTCGTGTGATTGTTCGAATTGTGATGTTCTATGGTAAAAGGAATAGAGCCGCTGATTCATGGTAAAATCGAGCCAAGTTTGCAATTATAAGACAGACTTTATTAACATCATCAGCATATATAAGACTTTACAACAATACTCGACAGGTACGAGGCATGTGAGCTTATCCTAACATCAACTCGCTGCACAAGTTCTATCGGTGCGACCTTTCTCTCTCGGAACCATGGGGCTTCTCCTCTAGGGTGCATCCTTTTTGCCTTTATTTTCCTATCGTCCCATACCACTTTGATTATGGGACCACCCTGACATAAGTCATCTGGAATTTTTCCCAGCATCAAACGATGCTCAGACCAACCACCCTCTCTTCTATTCTGGGGTCTCCATCCCCGCGCCCTGATGACAGGCAAAATGGCTTTGTTTTACCTTTTCCCAGCATCTTCCCGGTAACAACGAATCTTTATGACTTTGTTTCGACATTCTTGGCAGTGCTAGGGGTCTATGACCAGCTATGAACAAGCCTGTACTCTGAAGAAATGTTTGAAATGCATCTGGGTTTCTCACAACTGCTGTAGCTCAGTTTTTTTTTTATGAGTGCATATATTTTTACAACAAAATTTCAAATTTCTATGCTTTACTGGTGGAAAGGAGAATTATTTTAGGAATTATTTTTATAAGCTGAAATTGATCTGTTTTAATAGTTATTAGTAGAATTATTATTTATTATTAATTATTAGAATTAGTATTTATTTTTAATCACTACATGTTAAATTTATTTTAGCCAACAGACTTAAAGAAACGAATTGAAAGCTTGATTGACAGAGATTATTTGGAAAGAGATACTGAGACTACAAATCAGTACCATTATGTTGCATAGACTTTCGTTGGAATTTGGATAAAAGTGTATTAAATGGGTCATTTTCAAAACAAAACAAAAGTACTATATTTTTGGGGCTGTTTTTGTCTACTACTATTTTAAATGCATTATTAGCGATTTATTACATTTTCATACAAAAGTTCTGTAAAATTTTGTGAAACTATATCCAGTTTAACAGCTGCCCAGTGTAATATTTTACTTGAATAGAATTGTGCTATACTCATTTTTGTTATATAAAAAAAAAGAATTGTCATTTTATAATGGCATTTGCAATTCAAATTGGGCTGATATTAAAATATGCATACTGTGATCTGCTATTTTAAATTCTATAACTATTATCTACTACTATTTTAAGTGCATTATTAGGGATTTATTATATTTTCATTATTTTCATAACATTTATGTAAAATTTTGTGGAAATATATTCTGTTTAACAACAGTTACCCAGTGTAATATACTTATTTAAATGGAATTCTGCTATACTCATTTGTTGTAAGAAATGTCATTTTACTGATGACATTTGTAATTCAAGTTAGACTGGTATATTGATATATGCATGTGATTTTCTGTTTAATTTAATTTCAAATTTTATGCATTATTGGTGATCTATTGCATTTTCATATAAAATTTTGCAAAAATACATCTTAATAGTTCTCATTGTAATATTTTTATTTGACTAGAATCTATACTCATTTGTGCTAAAAAATTATTTGATTGATGATATTTGTGGTTCAATTTAAGCTGATATTGAAATATTCATGTGATTTTTCTGTTTCAGTGTAATTTCAAATTTTATCATTGTCTGCTACTATTGTTGGTGATTTACTACATTTTCATATAAAAATTTGTGTAAAATTTTGTGAAAATATATCCTGTGTAACCGTTCCCATTGTAATGTTTTTATTTGAATAGAATTTACTCATTTGTTATAAAATAATTGTTATTTTATTAATGGTGTTTGTAATTGATGTTTGTAATTCAGTTTAGGCTGATATTGAAATATGCATGTGCTTTTCTATTTTAGTTTAATTTCAATTCTATGATTATCATTTTGCAAGTTATTTTTGAAAATGTTTGTGCTTATATATCAGCTTTAAAGAAATGATCACCTTATAAAGTTTTTACCCATTTTCCACTGCTGTTCAGTTTTGTCATTTGTATATGAGTCTATTTGTTTTCGATGTATTGATAGTGAAAGATAAGTGTAAGAATTTTTATAGACAAAACTCACATTTATTTAAAACATTCTTGTAAAGATCATTTTACAGTTATTCATCAGTTTGCATCAGTTTTAGTCAAATGTTAGGCAAATTGAAAAGTAAAGGTAATTTTGCTGCATATTTATGAGTTAACATTGGTATTACAATTTAGCTTCACTATGATTTCCCTCTCATTTTGTAACTGCTTTCAAACTGCACTCATTCTCATTACAGAAGATTTTCAACTGATCCAGAAATCATGTGGCACTTTTTATACTGCTTTGTAACTACAAACTACCAATGCTAAATTGGAATATTTTAAGCATGTCGAAGAACAGGAAAATAGTTGATGGGTTAAAGGTAGGCAAGTATAGAGCATTAAATAATTTTGAATTGATGCCATGGTCATGGCTGGTATGCAGAGATGGTCTTTGTGATTCCAAAGTATAATTTTTGCTAAAAAAAATAGATTCTTTTTGTGTGACTAACAAGTCTTAAGATATACCTTTTTACCCTAAAGATATCTAATAAGATCATGCACATTGGCACAATAGAAAAAGGAAACTTATGTCTTTGCAAACAAAACTGATAGGTTGCATTGTACAGTTCGGATATATCCAACTGTCATTATGTGATATGTTAACATTGTCAGCATATACTTTCAGTATTGAATTCATAAATTGCCTTTACTTTTTAATTTACCCTCTTAAGTTATCTGTATAAAGTATCTTGGTTTATTCATCTACATCACTTAATTTTCATTATATGTGATATTGCCCTCTTAGGGGTATTTATAAGTTTGAAAGGCATTAAAAGGTATAATGAACACCTTTCTTGACATAAGAAACTCAAAAAATATTTTCTTATGCAATAAAATTATTAAAAGATTGTGTTTTAATGTATTGTGTCTTTGATTCACTTTTACACTGCTGGATAACTATTAAAGGAGAACCTGAACTTCACATTTATGTAACTTGGTTAAACTTATTGATAAATTATGACTACAAAACCAAACTTAAATAAATACTCGTTTTCATATCATTTGTATTTTAATGTGTATTTTTTAATCGGTATTTGTGTATGATTTTCTTTGAAAAGTTTAGAAGGAAAATTATTACAAATGTACATATGTTAACAGAAATGTAGATTCATACTGGTGTGCTGAATATCAAGAGAAATGAGGCACAGTGGCACCAGCCCCTGCTAAACTTTCTCAGAAGGGCCAAATTTCAAGACTTTTTTCTAACTTCATATTTTACTAAATGCCATAATACAATTTTCAATTATCGAAACAGTAAACAAAATTGAAAGATAATCCTATAAATAAACTAAGCTCCTCTTTATCCCAGGTAACTAGTTTACACTAATAACAATAACATTTGGTTACCAAAATTTTTCGATTTACCATTTACTTCAAAGAGAAAAGGAATATTTACAGCAATGGGATTGGCATTTCCAAAAACTAGTTGTCTCCAGTAATAACTATAAAGAATAACTACAAAGTAGGGATGATTTATTTGGTCTACTGTATACCAAAGAGCTCTTATCTGTAATTGCTCCTCAATTCTATATTCCAGTGCCATCCTTCCAGGTAGTATTGTGTATAATAGTATATCTGTTTGAAGTTGCGAACTCAGCAGGTAGCTCTGTTCTTGTGAGCACTAGATGTTTAATAGCCATCAGCACTAAGTCATTTGAGACTAGAGAGCTAGAGTTATAAATTATGAGAAAATAGAAAGTATCAGATTCGTGGGAAAATGGTTGCGTTTTATAGGAGGACATGGCATATGTTCAACTGGTGTAGTCTCAATTGAATTATGTTTGTAGTGTTGAAGGCAGTGTAATGTTTTGGTTCTGTTAATAAAGGTTTTGAATTAATTTGTGATAAAAAAAAAGAATGCAATATTTTTATGCTATTAGTAAAGGTATATTTCAATTTGTAATTAAAGGAAAACATACTTATTTCTCATGAATAAATTTTAATTAGAACAGCAAAAATTTCTTCTTGCATAAGAAATCCCCAAACTGCTGAAAGACCTGCATATTATATTATAAATCATGCAGATTTTGATTTAAGCGCAACACTGGTAAGTATATATGTTATAATGGCTCTGCACATTGCATTATGTGAAATTGTACTGATAGGTGTTTTTGAATTAAATAATATAACTATATTAAATATTTCTATAGTGGGCTTGGTAAAACATGACAAAGCTATAATTTTACCAAAAATTGCTGTATACAGTTAGGTGTCATTGGATGGAAAAATCCTAGTTTGACAAAAAGTGTCACTAGTCATGTTGTTGCTCCAAGCCCTTCATTTATATGTTATGTTTTCTTAATGAAACTTGTTTTTGCATATATTACTTACACAGCTGGTGGCATGGACATCCAGATTTATATAAATTTATATCTAACAAAAACTTAAGATTTAGATGCATATCCTAATTCCAATTTTCATTTTATCATTCTGTAACTTTATCATTTTTTACCCTCAATGGGTGTGGGTCAAGCTTGAATTCTAACTATGAGATTGGCACAGGAAAAACGAATCATGATAGTCCCTTTCAACTTCAACCCATCATACACCTTATTATTAAGGAAAAAATTAAATGCAATGGACCTGGCTTACTGGGAAATATATTTAGATGAAAAGTTCAGTTAGATTGAAAAGTTTTGAAAATTTGAATCCTTCAAGAATTTTTGCTCTGAAACCCATATTTACAAATATAGTTGGTCAGCCTAGGAGTATTTTATACCCCATCATTTCTCTACAAATGTTTGTTTATGTTTAGTCTATCAGAAGCAGTGAAGGAAGGAGAGTACTGTTTGCAGTTTGTAATCAAGAGTCTGAATCCTTTTCTTTACCACAATGCAATGTCGCCGACAGTCTGAATCCTTTTCTTTACCGCAATGCAATGTCGCCGACAGAGAAGGGAAGGGGGAATGTATTGCATAGGAACGTTTGAGGCTTGGCATCTGGGTTATAATACAGTGAATGAAAAGAGATCCATAACTTGTAAGATAGAATGTAAAAGGGAATTATTTATCTTCTTGCATAATAAATGAAGATGTCTGTCCGTACAGTCTGTAGTGCGAAATCTAAGCATCAAATACGATCATGAAATTTGGTACAAATGTACTTCTTGACGTACATACGTGTACATATTGACATTATTATTTTTTTAATGTTTTACCCTGATATTATGTTTTACACTGATAACTACCCTACTTTAACTCCTGGGCAATGTTAGGTACATTTTCTAGTATAATTATATAATTCTAAAAATTGTATTTTTGCATTAATATTTTAGGTAAGAAACATTCTTTGCTAGTGAAAGTTAAAAGAAGCACATCTGTAGTGATGCAATCACTTTTCAGAGCAGATTAAAAAAACAAATTCTTCATTATTGAACAAGGCTTCAAATATTGCTGCTCCAAATTCTCCTAATGTTGCTGTTCCATCAAATTCTTCAAATGCTACTTCTCCATCAACATCAGGTGCTTTGCAGGTGATTCTAACTTCAGTATTAGATGCTGAAATATGATGGGCTGTTGAGTGTATAACAAGCAATTATTCTTATAATTCATGCAAAGAGATTAATAATTTATTTGAAGAAATGTTTCTAGATAGCAAAACAATTTACTTATAGACCAACAAAATGTTCATATCTCATTTGCTTTGGAATTGCACCGTATTACAGAAATTTGCTCTATGGTACAGTAAGTAAATGTGGCCACTACACTATATTATTTGATGAATCATTAAATAAGTATCTTCAAAATAAGCAACTTGATGTTCATATCCGGTATTGGAATGACTACTGGCACAGTAGAAACACATTATTTGACCTCTGTGTTATACAACTGCTGAAAACATATTAAAATCATTTCTTAAATGTGTTCAAAAGCTAAATCTGAAAAATAAAAAGAAATATCCGACTAAGATATCTTTAATATAAAGCTTCAATGTCAGTCATTTGCTTTAGGAATGAACCATACTCTTATGGAAAAATCGCCAATAAATTACAGTTTTTTAAAATGTCTTTCATCACTAGATTCAAGACAAATGCTTGTAGACAGTAGTGACTGCAACTCAAAAACAAAACACATTTTAATTCACTTAACTAAAGCAAAACTCATAACTGAAACAGCATGTGCTTATGGAGTACAACAGTTTTTTAATTGAAGTAGTCAGCAATACTTCTGCATTCAGTAACTTTGATTCCAATGATGAAAACACTAGATTAGATGTATCCTGAAAAAGATATTTTGATAAAAATAAATATAGCAAAATATGGAAGATTGTTCAAATGCTGTTGATTCTGTCTCATGGACAAGCAGATGTTGAAAGAGGTTTTTCTTTTAACAAAAAGTTAGAAGTTGAAAACCTAAAGAATGAATTATTAGTGGCACAAAGAATAGGTGTGGATCATCTAAAAAATCATGACCAGGTAGAAATTAGCAAGAGCTAAGACTTTCTGTAGCTGATACTCAACAGAGGTACTTGACATGCCTTGAAGACAGGAAAAATACTAAAAATGTGATATCCAGATGAGTAAACAAAAATCAATTTTGGAGGATTTAGAAGGATTAAAGGCAAAGAAATCTCATTTAGATAACATTGTAGAGGAATTGGATAATTCAGCAGATAAGCTGCCTGAAAAAGCTGAAACTTCTGACAAAGTTTATATTACAGTCAAACAGTTTTCAACCAAAGAAAAGAAAATTGAACTAAGGGTCATAAATAAAAAATAGAAAGTTTGCTTAAAGACTTGAAGAAAAGTGTTAATTACTTTTGTGTTGTTTAGGAAAACATATGATGTTTTATAAAATATATTTAATATTCAAAAATATTTATTTAATAATACTTGCACTTATTTCTCTTTAATGCACATTTGTTTCAGTTTTTTAAATGATGTATCCTTCAATCCTCTTTCAATATTTGTTTCACTTTTTTACAGAACTTAAATTGAATAGTTTTTTTTTCATAGAGAAAAAAGGTGATAATGCAAAACGTTATGCAAATTTTAGTCAGCTGATGCTGACGTCATTACTATGTACTACTAGTTTTGAGGATATAAGGAAAACCGAAAGAATGTGTTAGAATCAATGGTGCGCTACATTTTTTACAATCATGCTTTGCTGTTAAACGTTTGCTATGCTAACATTACATGATCGTGCTTTGCTAGTAAAACTTCAGCGTCAGCTGACTAAAATTTGCATAACATTTTGCATTACCACCTCTTTTTTCCATAAAAATCTACATATTTACTACAACACACCACTGCGTATGGAAGACATAATTGTTAAAATGTTTGATAAAATGTAAGTGCAAATGTGGATGTAAAATGTGATGTCAATATCAAAATGCATGTATAATGTTAACTTTCTGTATGTCCTATGTCTATTTTACTCCAAAGATTGACCTTACAGCCCCATTTTGGCCCACAGTGACAAAAATCTTAACTATTTTTTTTTTTCTTTTAAAAATCAAAAACCCCATGATCTAAATAGTATTTACTGCAAATTTGGTTGAGTTTGGCCCAACAGTTTTCTCACTATCGGACTAAACACCTCTATTTAATTATAGCCACCCTGTTGTGTATATATATACCGGGTGGTCAGAATTAAAACACCCCTACTCTGAGCTCTCTATACATCGAACTTACTCAGTGTAAAGACTCCAAAATTGTTGAACCTACTATTCAAGACATGGGGGGAAAGGGATTACGCGAAAAAAAAATTAGTTCCAGAAACACTGATAGGTGGCGCTGTACAACAAAAATATGCTGAAAAGACAAAAAAACAAACACATGTGATATGGAATTTTTCCTTTTTAATTTCTTTTGCTGATATGAAAAAAAAGAAGATAAAAAAGTGAAGAAACTTAAACTGTCATTGTAACTGCAATTATCCACTGTAAGCACAAAAATTTGCATAAACCCTTGGTTTGCAGCTACAGTGACCGCCGGTTATAAGGTTCAGTGGTTATAAGAAACAGCCGTTTATAAGACCCAAAACGACAGAAACAAATACAAACTTCGTTTTAACATTAAAATTGTGTCGCTTATAAGAAACACGATTCCGCTTATAAGAAACAGTTTTCTACAGAAAATTTGTTGATTTCCTTGCGACACGGGTGTAAAAAAAAATCAATTTGTTTAAGGTTAACTGAAGGACGAGTTGTTATCTCTTGTCACTGGGCGTACGGGGAGGGGGTGGGAGTTTGCTATGTAACAAAGGATGACAAAGAATTTCTCCGTAGAAAGGCTTGGGGGGAACAACCCCAAACCAGTAGGAAACGAGTTTCAATCTTCTGGCAGTTAAGGAAACGTACTGATAAGGGAAGGCATCTTTGCTTATGCACTCAAATAAGATTCGTACAGCTTTAGTTAGTCATTTTATGTTTTGCTTATGGAAGCATGTCGCAAAAGAGAAAAACCCTTACTTTGCTTGAAAAGCATGATTCTCTACATCCGTGTAGTCAAAGAGAAGTTGCTTCTTCATTAGAAATTACGCACTTAACATTATGTAAAATCCTGAAAGGCAGAAATGAAATTTTGACGCCAAATTGTAATCTTCAAAGAAAACGGAAACGAGAGGGAAAGGCAGCTGCTATAGAAGAAACACTCTTACAATGGTTTTCTAACGCCAAATTAAAGAACGCTCCTATCAGTCGGGCAATTTTACGGAAAAAGCAGAAAATTTTGCGGAAAAATTAGGAGAAAAATAGTTCCTTGCGACTGATGGTTGGTTAAGCCGGTGGAAAGAACGAAATAATATTGTGTACAAAAAAAAATATGGAGAGAAGCAAGACGCGGACTCCGAGTCGGCATCTTCATGGATTACGCAAAGTTTACCACCTCTATTAAAAAATACGCTCCTCATTAAATTTTTAACACTGACGAGACTGGGCTCCATTTTAGAGCGCTGCCCGAGTATACAATGATATTCAAAAATGATCTATCCTCCGTTGGAAAAAAACAAAAAGATCGAGTTACAGTTCTGTTAACAACAAATATGACGGGAACTATAAAAAAAAAAGCCTTTAGTTATTAGCAAAAGCAAACGTCCGAGCTGTTTAAGTGGAATAAAAAAATTGCCAGTGATCTACGAAAATTCAAAGAATGCCTGGATGACAAGTAGAATTTTTGAAAACTTTTTGTTAAAATGGGACAGGGAACTGATGGGAAAAGAAAAAAATCTTTTAGTCCTTGACAACTGTTCGGCTTATCCTGTAGCACAGCTGACAAACATTGAACTTTGTGTTTTTTGCCACCCAATACAACTTCCATCATACAGCCTCTTGACCAAGGAATTATTTAAGCATTTAAAACTCTGTATCGGTCAAATTTGCGACAGAAAATAGTGAATGTAATTGATGAAGAGAAAGGATCGGCTTCCGAAATAAGTAAGAAAATAACCTTGCTTGATGCTATCCATATGATCGCAGGCGTATGGAAAAATGTTTCTGACTTATGCATTTTTAATTGCTTCCGTAAAGCAGGATTTTTGAAAAATAATGTTGACTATACCAGCAGAAGATGAAGAAGAATTAGAAGCACCTTTCGAAGAATGGATTCACATCGACGAAAATTTACAAACATCTGAAGAAAAAAGTGATGATGACATAGTGGCGGAAATTCAGAATATTTGCAATGAAGAAGAAAATGAAGACGACGTTCCACAAGAAGACAATTTTCTTACAGCCAAACAGTCGCGAGAAGCCCTAACTATAATTCGAAAAATTCTTGAACACAGAGGGGCATCAGAAAAAGTTTATGGACTATTTTATGATTTAGAAATGGATGTACGTAAACTAATCACCGACTCGTTATCACAAACAACACTGGCTAAATTTTTTGCTCTTTCTCAGTATGTATGAAAATGTACTATGCTCTTATACATAAATGAACGACCTATGAGTTTTACTTTTATTCTTATTTAACTACATACTATATGCATATAGATAATATTTTAAGTTGTAAGGCTTAAATTCGTAAAATAAGAAATATTTTTGAATGCAAAACTATATTTACA
This sequence comes from Amaurobius ferox, assembly GCA_951213105.1. Lineage (NCBI taxonomy): Eukaryota > Metazoa > Arthropoda > Arachnida > Araneae > Amaurobiidae > Amaurobius > Amaurobius ferox. The sequence continues at coordinate 78,294,348 of OX578142.1, read as the reverse complement.
AATGTATTATGTAGTACTAATATTTTACTTATATACATTTATCTTTTAAATTCTGTAAAATTGTGTTCAATAATTAGTATTTACAATGGAAGAACGATATTTAAAAAATTTCCGGATTTAAGAAACAACTGCTTATAAGAAACAAAACGAGCGAAACGAACGTGTTTCTTATAAGCGGCGGTCACTGTACTATGTTCTGGGCATAAAAGGGGATAAAACTGGGAAATTTTCATTCTTATCAGCGATGGCTATCACACTGCCTGAATGTGCTTTGCTTGTGAAGCTGTTTTATGAAAACAAAGGACATGCTGCAGCTGCACTTCGAGAGTTTCGTCAACTTAAGAATTTGCGCAAAGGACCATTACTTCCATAAGCTCTCATGATCGCTCGATTCGAGAAAACTAGACGTTTTGGAGTTCAGCCGGGTCGCGGACGCAAATCGACTCGTTCAGATGTCGTTGACGATGTTGCCACCGCTATTGTTGAACAATCAATGGATAACGTTATAGGCTGTAGTAGTGCACGTGGAGTGTCACGACACTTGGGTGTTCCCTACAGCACAGTGTGGAACGTACTGAGAAACATAGTGCATTTTTTGCCGTACAAAATTAGTCACAATCACCACTTGCTGACCATCGACAGGGAGAAGCGACTGACCTTTGTATTGACATTTCTGGCTAGAGTTGAAGTGGATGCATCGTAGCCATGGCAGATTCTATGGAGCGATGAAGCGCATTTCCATCTAAGTGGAACAGTCAACACCCATAACTGTCGCACATTTGGGACACGGAAAACCTCGTACCTTCCAAGAGATAGAGATTCCACTTTACTCACCGAAAGTTACAGTCTGGTGTGGATTCACAGCCACATTCATTCTTGGACCTTTCTTTTTCAAAGAGGCTACTCCCAATGGCCCTGTGACATGCACCGTGACGGCCAGGAGGTGCAAAAACATGCTCGAAAATTTTGTTGTACCCCAATTGCAACAGCACCAATGTCTTGATTCAATTACCTTTATGCAAGATGGAGCGCCTCCACACATTGGACTCTGTGTACAGCAGTTTCTTCGGCAACATTTTACTAATGGTAGAGTAATTAGTCGTGCGTTTCCAACAACCTGGTCATCTCGTTCTCCAGATCTTAATTCCTGTAATTTTCGACTGTGGGGATACTTAAAAAAGTCTTGTGTATCGAGGACGTCTAGTAATCTTGGAAGATTTGAAAGACAGTATCACTCTGCATGTGAGAAGCATCTCAATCGACCAATTACAATCCGCAGTTGAACAAGCTGTCCACAGACTGCAAATTTTACGTCTTGAAGAAGGGAACCATATTGAACATTCCCTGCATCGATAAGGTCCTTGTGATATGAATGTTTGGTACGTTCGAATAAAATGTGTTACAAATGTGTATTTTGTGTTTTTTCAGCATATTTTCTGTTGTATAGCGCCACCTATCGGTGTTTCTGGAACTAATTTTTTTTTTTTTTTTTGCATAATCCCTTTCCCCATGTCTTGAATAGTAGGTTCAGCAATTTTGGAGCCTTTACACTGAGTAGTTCGATGTATAGAGAGCTCAGAATAGGGGTGTTTTAATTCTGACCACCCGGTACATAAGTATAGTTGTAAATTAAAAATGCATAAATAAAGTAGCAAAGATTCAATTTATGCACAAGCAAAGTACTAGGTCAGTGAGGAAATATAAAAAGGGATCGTGACATCATACACTGTAAGCTTTCTGATTGTTCAGTTAGAGTCATTAAATTATACGATTTTTGCAATTGCAAAGGTTATTCAAGAAGTTGCACAACAGAAGTTTGCCATTCAACTTCCATTTTACATGATGCAAATTCACACAATAAATTGACTGTTCAATTTATTAATTTAATTTCTTACACTATGTACAGGGATCTTTAGGTATAGCTGGTTGACTGCATATGTTTTGACAGACATACTAAGCTAGCACATGTATGAATACAATAAATTGCCCTGAATTCAGATGGAGCTGGCTCAAATTTATATTTTATAACCAATTTTTAAAACCCTTCTTCAAAAAATCTGATGTGGGCAACACATGGCTTTTCATATATAATACAATGAATTTATTCCTATTACAATCAAAAAATAATATATAAGATCCACAGTACAGTGTTTTCAACATTGAATTGTACATTTGGTGATTTTCTGGATGGCAATATGTAATACTATTTTTAAAGTACCCAATTAACTTATATTTCACACAACTCTACATTAACAATTATCAATATTGATAGCATCCTCAATAAGTGATATAGTGCATATATTAAAATATTTTAATAATTAATTCATCAATTAGGGGTTATTTTCATTAATTTAACATCAATTTTGCAATTCTGACAGAATTTTCGTCAATCCGGGGCAAAATATCACCAAGTTGGTGATACGTTGCTAGATTGTTCGTCAAGTTTGCCAAATACATCACAAAGTGCTACAGACAAACAGAGAGAAGCGCATTTCTTATATACTAGAATGCCCTTCATAGGACAGAAATCAGAATTTGCAAAACATTACTTCTCATTTGGCATCATTTTTATCAATTTGGTGACATTCTTGTCACTTTGGCAATATTTAAAAAAGTCGTCAAGTTGGCGATGTCCTTCTAAATGTAAGTGTTGGAATGGGAAGAACGGAGAAATGGGTTATTCTTATAGTCTGTTCTTATGTTCTTTCCAAGATATTGAACTTTCATCAATTAGTCGTAATTTCATTGATTCAGTGTCAGTATCATCAATTTGGCAAATTTTTATCAATTAGGTGATATTTTTGTCAATTTGGTTTCATTTCATTGATTCAGTGTCAGTTTCATCAATTTCTCGCTAGTGTTACAGACGGAGAAATGGGTTATTCTTATAGTCTGTTCTTATGTTCTTTCCAAGATATTGAACTTTTATCAATTAGTCGTAATTTCATTGATTCAGTGTCAGTTTCATCAATTTGGCAAATTTTTATCAATTGGGTGATATTTTTGTCAATTTGGTAACATTTAAAAAGTCACCGAGTTGGAGATATTTCCAAAAATTCGTCACCAAAATTTTATCCAAACATTATGAATGGAAAAATAGCTTATTCTTATAGTACTCATAGATTCTTATATTCTTATTTTTGTCAATTAGTCGTCATTTTAATCGATTTGACGACATTTTCATTAATTTAGCAATATTTAAAAAAGTCCCCAAGTTGGCGACATTCTGCTAAATTCGTTTGCCAAAATCTCGCCAAGCGTTATGGATGGAGAAATAATTTATTCTTATAGCAGATAAATGACTATCCCAAAGTATCTTTTCCCATGAATGGAATGAGCTAGATCCACGAGAATGATATCACCAAATTTATCGCATATTATATATGAGAAGTGAACATATTTCACAATAGTTAATAATTATTTTTTATTTTATGCGATTTCTTGATAAACTGGGGAGCTCTGCCCCCTGCTCGCTACGCATCGCCAATCTTCTTCAGGAGTCTTCCCTTCTACTCTCTTCATACCCATCTCTCCTAAAAAATTCTACTTTCAAAAATCTCTTTTTCTATCCCTACCTATTTTCTGCAGGAGGTAAAAGCAGGGATTTTTCTTAGCCCAGGAATCCAAAAATTGAATTCCTTGATCCTGAGCTCACTTTGCGAGCTATTTCATGGCAAAATAAAGTTTAAATCATACCTTATTATGTCGCTATTAAATGTACCAAATTTCATATTTTTGTATGCTATAGTTTTTGTGGTACGAAACAGAAAAATCGCTAAACGTTCGATAAAAAAAAAAAAAAATTCACTTCAAAAGTGCATAAAAAGTAAAATATCTCAAAAGCTACATCAAAATTAGAAAAAAGTGGCTCTGTCCTGCAAAACTTCACCCATGTAGGTACCCACCTGCAAAAATTCGTGGTCTTGCTATTCTTGGTCTATCCAGGATGTCGAAAGCCCAGACCATCCGACTCGTCCAAGGACTAAGAGCAGCAAAATGGATGGTCGGTCTATCCAGGATGTGAACTTGCAGCTCAAATATTTTGTCTTTGATTTTGAAATTAAATATTTCTTAAACTACAATATACCTGTATATCAAAAAAATATTTATTTCAGCGTATTCCCCAAAGCTTTTATTGCAAGTATACCACATTTCATATGTTTATATGCAATAGTTTTTGCGGTACGAAGCAAAGAATCTCGAGAAATTTGTCAAACAGTGGCGTCCGCTACTTTTTTTTAATATACAGAGATTTATTTGAAAAATGCGCAATATCTCGAGAACGGTTCACGCTAGCGTTCTAAAGCTTGTGTCAATCGTTTTCTAATGAAATATTACATAAGAAATGACTATTTGTGTAACTTTAAAAGGTTTTGAATTTTTGATGATTTTTTCAAAATTTCAGTTCAAAATTTAGTGGGGTTCTGAACATTCGATTGTGTTTTAAAAACAATAAGCCTTCAGTATTCACGGATTGTAATATTTGTACTAAATTTCGTTTGAATCACTTCATTCGTTCTTCAAATATCGCCTCCATAGACTTACACACACACAGACATCACCTCAAAAACGTTTGATTCGTGTTCAAGGATGCTTGAAACGTGCTCTCTCGTTGAAAACTCGAATTTGAGTTTTTGACCCCATTTAATACTTTCCTTATACATTATACTATGTGTATAAGGAAAATAAAATATGAAGTTGAAATGAACACATCTATATAAATAAAATTGAAAATCTGTCTGTCCCACCATCACGGGAGAACGGCTGAACCGAATTTGATGAAATTTTGTGGGTAGCCTAGAAATAGCGCCATTTAAAATTTAGTCCGTGTTTTGAGTTTCTACGACCAGTGGTTCTCGAGATATTAGTAAAAAAACGATATTTTCGTTTGTCTCATCATCACGGGAAAACGACTGAACCGAATTTAATGAAATTTTGTGGTTAGCCTTGAATTAGCCCTCCGTAAATTTAATTCGAGTTTCTAAGACCAGGGGTTGTCGAGATATTAATGAGAAACGGAACTTTTTCCTAGGATCTACTCTCCAACTCCGTGGTTTATCCAAACGGAAAGGATGAAAATCGTTTGTCAAAATGAAATAAAACTTTATTTCCGAGTTTGGTGCAGGATTTTTGCATTAATTAGTCACTACAGGGAAACATGAATTTAAATGCAAAAATCTACCTCCATGGTTAATCTTTCACAAGCTTTTACTCAACGATGAAAAGTATAAAGAAATCAAAATGGCTATTTAATTTCACATTTTATGAGGGAGATTCTATTTTATATCATGTTGCTCGGCAACGGATTGAAATTAAATGTGTTGTTAATATTTATTATTATTTTTTCTATTTTAATAATAAATAAATGGATGTAAAAATATATTTTATAAATGAACGGTTTGATTGTTTTTTTAATTATATAAATTGCGGACTGCGTACATCACTTTCATTTATTTTAGCAAAGACGTTTCAAGCCCATATATTGTGTTTAGCTAATAAACTCATATATTGTGTTTACCCAATAAATTCATTTAGCCGATTGTTGAAGCAGAAAAAGAGTAGAACAGGTGTATCTTCTAATACAGTTTTAGTGTTTTCATTTAGTATATACAAACGAGAGCAAGATATTTTATTCTTCAGATCTGCAAATTTAGAGCTACGAATTTAGCGGAATATCTCTAAATAACTTGGTAACTTTTCTTAAACTTTACCAAATTAGTGGAAATGTCTCCAAATTGATAAAAATGACCCAAATCAATGAAATTCAATTTGTTTTTTTAGAATAAAGTACTGAAATGATGTTTTTGTAGCATTTGTCGGTCAGTCCATCCATCCTACTTAGTAACACATGTAACGAATTTTTTTAATATCACCAAATTGATAAAAATATTTGTAAATCCATAAAATTATCATGGAATTGATAAAATCGCGCCTAATAAGTGAAATTAATTGTGTTTCGTTAGGGGATAGTATTGTGATGATGTTTCGTCAATTTGTCGCAAAATGGGACTATCAGTTCTACAGTCCCACTTGGCGATAAATTTGGTGATTTTTTAAGTTATCGCTAAATTGACGAAAATGTCGCCAAACCTTCCATGGAGATCGCATTATTCAGACTATAGGATTTCCATAAATTTATTTGAAGCAAATGATATCATGTCGCTTAGCAACGGATCCAATGTGTTATGCGGCATACGATTTTTATTAAATCTTTTTCGATTTGAATAATAAAAATATGTATATAAAATAAATTTCATTAACATTGCATTTTTGACTGGATAATATCAATTACGGTCTTCAGGTTTAAACATCATTATTATTGATATTTTCGGAGACTGTTGATTCAGGGATTATTGATATTTTCAAATTATTATGCCATTGTTTTATTATGACGAAAATTGTTGAAACTCATATATAGTACGTTGTACGAGTAATCTTCTACAAATGCACGGGTATATCTTCTAATCTACGAGAATATAAGTAGTATAGGTATATTGGCATATATTTTGATATATATCGGCATATATTGGAATCAATTACGACCTTCTGGTATAAAGATTACGGGGATTATTGATATTTTTAATTTATTACGTCATCTCTTTTATTTTGGCAAATATTTTTGAGACTCATATTGCAATACGGGTAAGCTTCTACTAACACACTGGCATATTTTCTAATCTGCGACAATATAAGTAGTACGGGGTTGCATATATTGATTCAATTCCTTTTTTTTTCTTGTAAATTTACTTACAAAGGGGGCCAGGATGTTTTATTCTTCTGATCTGCCCGTGAAGATTATTTTGCATAGTGAGAATAGATATTCTTAAACTTCTCTTTAGGAACAATAAATTTAATATTTTAACAGAATTTGCACATGATTGCGAATTATATGTATCTTTATATTATATACTCCGTACGAAGAACGGGTATGCTGCTAGTATTAAATAAATTAGAATGATAAATAATCAATTTCATTTGAAGTTTCACTATTTATATTCTACAAGTTTTCCTATCATGAAGAAAAATAAGTTTTTCTTTTATTTTTGATCAGTTTTTAATACAGCAATTTTAATATTATTATGAAAATTTAAATTACATTCTATTCACAAATTTTTAGATCTTGTTTAACCCCTTTCTTGAGAATATATCTTAAAAAGTTCCTCACATCCACCTCTTAACAGCATGGTCACTTTAGACTTTGTATATAAAATAAATTTCATTAACATTGCATTTTTGACTGGATAATATCAATTACGGTCTTCAGGTTTAAACATCATTATTATTGATATTTTCGGAGACTGTTGATTCAGGGATTATTGATATTTTCAAATTATTATGCCATTGTTTTATTATGACGAAAATTGTTGAAACTCATATATAGTACGTTGTACGAGTAATCTTCTACAAATGCACGGGTATATCTTCTAATCTACGAGAATATAAGTAGTATAGGTATATTGGCATATATTTTGATATATATCGGCATATATTGGAATCAATTACGACCTTCTGGTATAAAGATTACGGGGATTATTGATATTTTTAATTTATTACGTCATCTCTTTTATTTTGGCAAATATTTTTGAGACTCATATTGCAATACGGGTAAGCTTCTACTAACACACTGGCATATTTTCTAATCTGCGACAATATAAGTAGTACGGGGTTGCATATATTGATTCAATTCCTTTTTTTTTCTTGTAAATTTACTTACAAAGGGGGCCAGGATGTTTTATTCTTCTGATCTGCCCGTGAAGATTATTTTGCATAGTGAGAATAGATATTCTTAAACTTCTCTTTAGGAACAATAAATTTAATATTTTAACAGAATTTGCACATGATTGCGAATTATATGTATCTTTATATTATATACTCCGTACGAAGAACGGGTATGCTGCTAGTATTAAATAAATTAGAATGATAAATAATCAATTTCATTTGAAGTTTCACTATTTATATTCTACAAGTTTTCCTATCATGAAGAAAAATAAGTTTTTCTTTTATTTTTGATCAGTTTTTAATACAGCAATTTTAATATTATTATGAAAATTTAAATTACATTCTATTCACAAATTTTTAGATCTTGTTTAACCCCTTTCTTGAGAATATATCTTAAAAAGTTCCTCACATCCACCTCTTAACAGCATGGTCACTTTAGACTTCTGTATAAATAAAATTGAAAATCTGTCTGTCTGTCTGTTTGTCCCATCATCACGGGAGAACGGTTGAACCGAATTTGATGAAATTTTGTGGGTAGCCTAGAAATAGCCCCACTTAAAATTTAGTTTGTGTTTTGAGTTTCTACGAGCAGCGGTTCTCGAGATATTAAAGAAAAATGGAACGTTTTCTTAAGAGTTCTACTCTCCAACTCTGTGTTTTATCCAAAAGGAAAGGATGAAAATCGTTTGTTTAAAACGTTAAAATGAAATAAAACTTTATTTCCGAGTTTGGTGCAGGATTTTTGCATTAATTAGTCACTATCGGAAAACTTGAATTGTTTAAAACATGAATTTAAATGGAAAAATCTACCTCCATGGGTTATCTTTCACAAGCTTTTACTCAACGATGAAAAGAATAAAGAAATCAAAATGGCTATTTAATTTCGCATTTTATGAGGAAGATTCTATCTTATATCATGTTGCTCGGCGACGGAATGAAATTAAATGTGTTAATATTTATTATTTTTTTTTCTATTTGAATAATAAATAAATGGATGTAAAAATATATTTTATAGATGAACAGTTTGATTGTTCTTTTAATTATATAAATTGCGGACTGCGTACATGACTTTCATTTATTTTAGCAAAGACGTTTCAAGCTCATATATTGTGTTTAGCTAATAAACTCATATATTGTGTTTACCCAATAAATTCATTTAGCCGATTGTTGAAGCAGAAAAAGAGTAGAACAGGTGTATCTTCTAATACAGTTTTAGTGTTTTCATTTAGTATATACAAACGAGAGCAAGATATTTTATTCTTCAGATCTGCAAATTTAGAGCTACGAATTTAGCGGAATATCTCTAAATAACTTGGTAACTTTTCTTAAACTTTACCAAATTAGCGGAAGTGTCTCTGAATTGATAAAAATGACGCAAATCAATGAAATTCAATTTGTTTTTTTAGAATAGAGTACTGAAATGATGTTTCGGTAGCATTTGTCGGTCAGTCCATCCATCCTACACATTTAACGAATTTTTTTAATATCACCAAATTGATAAAAATATTTGTAAATCCATAAAAATATCATGGAATTGATAAAATTGCACTTAATAAATGAAATTAATTGTGTTTCGTTAGGGGATAGTATTGTGATGATGTTCCGTTAATTTGTCGCAAAATGGGACTATCAGTTCTACAGTCCCACTTTGCGATAAATTTGGCGATTTTTTAAGTTATCGTTAAATTGACGAAAATGTCGCTAAATCTTCCATGGAGATAGCATTATTCAGACGATATATGATTTCCATCAATTTATTTGAAGCAAATGATATCATGACGCTTAGCAACGGATCCAATGTGTTATGTGCTATACGATTTTTATTTCCGATTTGATTAATAAAGATATGTATATAAAATAAATTTCATTGACATTGCATTTTTGACTGGATAATATCAATTACGGTCTTCAGGTTTAAACATTATTATCATTGATATTTTCGGGGACTGTTGATTCAGGATTATTGATATTTTCAAGTTATTATGCCATTGTTTATTTATGACGAAAAGTACTCATATATAGTACGTCGTACGAGTAATCTTCTACAAATGCACGGATATATCTTCTAATCTACGAGAATATAAGTAGTACAGATATATTGGCATATATTTTGATATATATTGGCATATATTGGAATCAATTACGACCTTCTGGTATAAAGATTACGGGGATTATTGATATTTTCAATTTATTACGTCATCTCTTTCATTTTGGCAAATATTTTTGAGACAGATATTGTAATACGGGTAATCTTCTACTAACACACTGGTATATTTTCTAATCTGCGACAATATAAGTAGTACGGGGTTGCATATATTGATTCAATTCCTTGTTTTTGTAAATTTACTTACAAAAGGGGCCAGGATGTTTTATTCTTCAGATCTGCCCGTGAAGATAATTTTGCATAGTGAGAACAGATATTCTTAAAATTCTCTTTAGGAGCAATAAATTTAATATTTTAACAGAATTTGCCCCTGATTGCGAATTATAAGTTTCTTTATATTATATATTCCGTACGAAGAACGGGTATGCTGCTAGTTCATAATAAAATCACTCTCATAAGAATATGCAACAATGTAAATAAAAATTATAAGAACTTACCTTGTTTAGTATGTTTTAATCTCTAGAGCTTTTTATTTTTAACACTTTACAACATAATTGAAAAGTGTTTATGACTTTGTTCATTCTGTCTGTCTGTCCGTTCGCATAACTGCCGTAAAAATGACTTTATCAAAATGAAATTTTAGTATGTTGTTCAGACGATCTGTAGGAACTGGAACTTTCTGAATATAGTATTCTGTGTTGAATAGTAGGTTCAACAATTTTTTGGAGCCTTTACACTGAGTAAGTTCGATGCACAGAATACTATATTAGTCTGTGGTTCGATGTATAGAGAGCTCAGAGTAGGGGTTTTAATTCTGACCACCCGGTATTGCAGGGAAAGTACAAATCTGATGTGGGCAGCACATGACTTTCCCTACAGATTCAAATTCATTTTTTCTTTATTTCATTAATAATTCATTAGATTGAATTTAATTGCACAAAATAACACATTTGCATTTTTAATTCAATTTTTATTACTTTCCCTGCAAAACATGGTAATGTATAGGGAAAGTATTGGAATCATGCTGAAAATTGCAACTAGAGTTTTCGATTTATCTACACGTTTTGAGACCTCTAGAATACGAAAAAACTATTTTTAGCGTGACATCTGTGTGTGTGTGTGTCTGTGCAATGTATGTATCCACTCTAACTCAAAAACTAATGAACCGAATTTTATAAAATTTGGTAGGTAAGTCACTTGGGTGTGACCCTGGTGTTGATTAGTTTTTAGTATGATTCGGGATAAAAGAACCTGCCTTTTTTTGCAAAATGGCCCGCAAAATTGCCTGTATCCACTCTAGCTGAAAAACTAATGGATCGAATTTCACAAAATTCTGTAGATAAGTCGCTTGTGGGGATACCCTAGTGTTAATTAGATTTTGGTATGATTCGGAAAAAAATAACTTGCCTTTTTTGCAAAATGGTCCGCAAGAAATCGTCAAAATCTAAAATTAAAAAACTATGTATGCTTAAATATATCCATTAAATGCTTGTTTTATACATAATTTTTAACGAAGAAAAGAGTAAGACCAACCCATTAGACTAGGATTACTCGAGATATTTTAGTTTTATCGTACTTTCTCTATGCCGCCTTTGAAAATAAGTTCAGTTACTCAATGAGAACGAAAATTGAATTAAAAGTGAATTAAATTTAATTAAAATAAAGAGAACGTGGATATAAGTCTGCAGGGAAAGTCATGTGCTGCCCTCATCAGATTTTTTTTATTTGGTGATTGAAAAATTTTTCCGAAAGCAGCGTAACAAAAATGCAAAAAATCTCAAATATCTTGAGAACAGTTAGTCCTAAAGTAATGGAGTTGATTATATTCTTTTCTCATCAAAAATTTCGTATAAAACAAGAATTTAATTGATACATTTGAGCATATGTAGTCTTTTTTTTTTTTTTTTAGAGTTTGGCGATTTTTGCAGGCCTTTTTGTAAAAAAGGGAAGGTTGTTCTGGTCCGAATTGTACCAAAATCTAATCAGCACCAGAGTACCCCACAAGTAACATATCTACAAAATTTTGTGAAATTTCATCAATTAGTATTTTAGCTGGAGTGGATATGACATTTTTGCAGGCCATTTCGTAAAGAAAGGAGGTTGTTCTTTTCCAAATCGTACCAAAATCTAATTAGTACCAGAATATCCCACAAGTAACTTATCTACCAAATTTTGTGAAATTTGGTCAATTAGTATTTTAGCTAGAGTGGATATAGGAAATTTTTACGGGCTATTTCACAAAAAAAGCAGGTTCTGTTTTTCCCAATCGTACCAAAAACTAATCAGCACCAGAATATCCCACAAGTAACTTATCTACTAAATTTTGTGAAATTTGGTCAATTAGTATTTTAGCTAGAGTGGATATAGGAAATTTTTATGGGCTATTTCACAAAAAAAGCAGGTTCTGTTTTTCCCAATCGTACCAAAAACTAATCAGCACCATGGTCACATTACATATTCAAGAAGTTCAGCCGTACAAATAGATCAAATTTGTGGGAGTGGAGAAAACAGTTGTTTTCAGTTTGCTCAATAAATCACATCATGTAAATTAAAAGTTGCATGTGCGAAACTTGAATGATCAATTTCTTGAATCAACTTCTTGCATTGTATACAGGAGCTTTACGACAACTTATAGGAGATTTGTGTATTACCTTATTGAGCTGAATGCAGAAAATCTATGTAATAATTTTTTGCCTTAAGACAACTTATAGGAGATTTGTGTGCCACCTTATTGGGTTGAATGCAGAAGATCTTTGTAATTAATATGGTTAACCTGCTATGGGATGCCTCCAATTTACAGAAATAAACATATAGCTAAATTTTATATCTGATTTTGTTCCATTAGATAATTTCTTAGGGCTTATAAATTGGATATTAGGGAGTTCTGCCATATTAGATTACAGTAAAATACACAATTGTTTTTATTAAAATAATCAAAAGTTCTTTATTTTTAAATATTCTTAACTTTTAGATTGATTTGGGTGGCCACCCACTGGAGACGAAACAACAGTTTTCAACAAGTCATTTTGTCAAAGATCATCTAGTCTAGACGACAAAGTTAGTGTGGTTTCTTAGGGGTTGGCCGAACACTGACCACGAAACTCATCGAAAGAGATCAAGCACTGTTTTCATCATAATAGTGAAGATACCTGGGATTACATCTTGTCATATGATAGCTTGTAACATTTCATTTTACGCATGCATGGCAGATAGTTTGCAATGTGTACATTCATCACCATTCCTCAGTCTGTACTCAAGGAGATTTAATTATATCTATATTTCCTTGATGAACACTAACCTGTAGTGGAATAGAATGCATGAGATTTAATTTTCTGTCCAAAGAAATAATGCACATAAAAGTTTATAAAACTCCTTTTTAAATCAGAATTTCTTTAAGCTTTCAACTGAAAAACGAATAGAAAAAGTAAATAAAATAGATTTACAGTAAAATTTAAATATATTTTTAAATATAATAGGAAGTGGAATATTTGTATTCATACCCTACCATGGCAGAATTAGTTAGCTTGGTCTTGATGAGAAATTGCTATGTAGCACACCTATGTAAGAGATTGCAATGGCTTTTCACAAAAGTTAAAAGCTTTTAACCAAACTCTGGCAGCACTACATTGGTACTTTACCAGTTTTTTGCCTTTCATTATGACAGTACGCGTGATGTGATTTCGCACTTGTTAGTGGGAAATGCATATCATCTTGGCGACTTCTGTGAAAGGTATCTTGCCAACATCTTTTGTAACAAGAAGATGGTTCTGGTCAAACACAAGAAGCAAGAGGTGGTGGGTGTGACTCCCAGCCTTTAGAGGTCATGTCACTTTACCATTTTTCACAGGGGATGATTTTTGATGAGCTTTCATGAGCTGGAGGATTAAAAAAAGAAAAGAATAAGGAAAGGTGACGGTGCTCTCTCTTGTATAAGGATTTTGAGTTTTTCACTTTGAGAGTTGGGCCCATTTAGCCAAGTACTATGATCACAATTTCTTTCATCACCATCTTTCCAACTTGAACCTTCGAATAAGCCATACACAGGTAGACCACCATTTTCTTTACCTCCCTGACGTCAAGTGACCTTTTATATTCTAAGAACTCTTAATTCCATCAATTTTGGGTCAATAGGCCCCTAGGACAGTATTTTTGCTTTATTTCAATATTTTATGTTTTTTTTTTTTTTCACATGTTTTGTTAAAAGATTTCAGGGATTCCCTTTTGTATTCCTTGTGGCTGTGGGGTTTGTTGTATAAGGTGGGTTTTTCTATTGATAAATGAATGTTGAGTTTTTAAAAATTTATCTTTGTGTTCATTCTTGCCACTTTTCTAACGTCCACTTTTCCCTAGGTATTTGTTCTTTTTATTTCAGAAATAAGACACAACGTAAATGGTATGTAAGTTTATGTATTCATCTTAATTCATCTGAAGATTTCTCTAATTGAAAGGTTTTGTTTTAAATGTAATGGTTAATTTAAAAGTTAAATGAGTTTAGTAACTAATTATTTGAAGTTTAATGATTAGTTGATCTTAAGTGGTAATCTATAGATAATTAGTAGATTTGTTTTTCACAGCCATTCTTCATTCTTTAAATTATAAAGGTAAAACACTAAATTTCAATTTATTAAGAAACTTTGCTATTATAATTCAAATTCTAATGATAATTATTCCTAAGTAAAGCCTAAAAGTGTGTGTATACATACATATATATATATAGTATACTATTGAAATATAGTAATAAAAGGATATACTGAAGAACAACAAGATAAAGAAATATTTTATCTTTCTTCTTTAATCATCCATATAGTTTCCTCAGGAAAGGGTTGTGTGGCATCTCAACTTTTCTTAATGCTTTTACTATTTTTCATGTGAAGGAGGAAACTATAAATTTTAGCATTATGCATAATTAAATTTTAGGGTGTCATTTCCCTCAATTCAGAATCTTAGAGGAAACAGCTGCCCCCTTGCTCTATGGCTCTGCCACCACTGTGACATCCTTTTTGATTTGAGTGGCTTTGAGTATCTTGGTAGTCATGGTATGGCCCACTGCCTACACCTATGACACCAGAAGCTCTTTTAGTGAACTCACATTAGAACTCCAATTGGGAAAAGATAAAAACTAATATATATAGTTCAACCCAGTTATGAGCAGCTCAGGACCAGTGAAAATTATAGCTATATATTTAGACATTTTTGCAAAACCAATTATACGAGAAATAATAATTATTTCAGAAGGAAATATTATTTTGTTCAACAATAAAGAATGAATATGATTTAGTTAGGTATAGCTTAAATATTTATATGCATATACTCAGTATGACTCATGTCTGCCCTAGGAGAGGTACAAAGAATTATTCATACTCTAAAAGTTTTGCTGTCAATATCATTTTTAGTTTGCATGTTAAAAAGACAATATATAGCCAACATTTGAAATATATTCTGCATCTTATATTGTTGACACCCCCAAAAATAGATGAACTACCACTGCATGTACCTCAAATATTTAAGCCAGATCTAAATACATTTAAATTTATTTTATATTATAAATAACTAAAGAGTATTTACTATTAATCTTTAATAGTGAAATTTACTATTAATGTTTAATAGTGAAAAGTCTGGTGAAAATGAATAGATGGTACTAAATTGGGGTTTGTTAAAAAAATATATTCAAGTGAAACAGAAGAGACCAAGCATGATTATTTGCCTTCTGTATGAAAAATATTTTAGCAAAATTTACAGTACAGCAGAAAATGTATATTTCAAAGTATTGAATTTCGGCAGAGTGGAAGGTTGCAAT
This sequence comes from Amaurobius ferox, assembly GCA_951213105.1. Taxonomy (NCBI): domain Eukaryota; kingdom Metazoa; phylum Arthropoda; class Arachnida; order Araneae; family Amaurobiidae; genus Amaurobius; species Amaurobius ferox. The sequence continues at coordinate 78,278,728 of OX578142.1, read as the reverse complement.
CAAATTGTCAGGGTACTAATGGTATAATTTTAAACAACCAAAACTTTGAAAATTAGACAAAAATCAAAATAATTTTTTAATGATCAAGTAAATAGTTAAATCATCTTCAACTGGGCTATAGGATATTTTTTATAAATATTATGTTACTTCTTTTTGGACTTTTTTTTTATCCTTGATTTATTTTGCACCTGCATTTTTTCACTCTAGATCACAGATATGCAACATAATGCAGAAAAGAACCATAGGACTCTCATGAATATAAAATGCATATAATTACTGTACTAATTCTTTTATTCAGGGTTTATTCTCTCATAATACAATCTAGGGTAATAATTATTACTGGTGTAAAAATTAGGCTGGCACTCGAGGATAGAAAAGGTTGCAGACCCCTACTTTAAGTAATCGAAATTTTATTACACTACATGGAAAATTAGATTTTAAGGCACTTTATTCTATTATCCAGTATCTTCACAAATTGCAGCACTTCATTTTCGATGTTATCAAAAAAACTGCTAGAAGATTAATAAAAATCATGCATAGAAAAAATGTGTTTAAATTTAGTTTCATTGCAGAATATTTTAACTGTTAGTCATAGGAGTTGAATTGTTCTTGGACTAATTCATATTCCCCAAAAAATTAAAAAATAATAAATTAGTTTTATGATAAAATTTATTCTCTAAATGATGTTTCTTTTGAAATGCTTTTATTACTCTGGAAATATATTTCAGAAGAAATTATTTTTTAAAAAGTATTTTCTTCTTTAAAGATAATGTTCAGAATCGGAATAAAAATTGATTGAATTAGAAAATCTCTATGGCAAAATACAAACAAAATGTATGTATTCTATTTTTTTTAAATATTTAAAATGCAGAAAATGAAGTATGGCTTGATTTTATTTTGTTTATGCATATATTTTAAAAGCAATTTTTTTAACACTTGCATAGTTCTTTATTTTCAATTTATAAAATTCTAAACTCTCTTTTTTTCTTTTCAGATTGATGAAAGAAAAATATTGGTATAGTTATAGTGTGATAACTGTTGTTACATAAGATAGGAATATAAATTTGGTTACATTTCTTATAATCTAATTTTTATATTTCACAAAATAAATAAAACTTTACAATGAAAATCATCAATGGTGAGTAAAAAATATAGGCTCAAAAAGAAGAACTACAATCATATATCTAAAGTACCCCTGTTTAGAGTTCTCCATAGACACCTCACTGCCAAAGCTACAATAATTTGGTAGGACTGCTCTCCAGAACATGCTGTAGTGGTTTTCATGAAAAGTAAATTAGTTTAAGAAATCCTCGCCAAGGATCAATTTAGTGCTCAGAATGAATAAAATATGCATGTCATGCAATTTCTGCATGTCATGCAATTTTACCAAATTTTAGAGACACAATATGTTTTATTTTCTTGAATGTAGAAAATATTAATAGCTCTCACATTGCTGGATGGGTTTCATAAAATAAAAACAATTCTTTTGCTATGCATGGCAAATTCTTAGAAAAGAAATATTTATTAACCACACCGCATGATTATATTGCTAGTTCATTTACCTCTAAATCACATTCTCAGGTATCACATATTTGGTGTCTTGTTTCTTTCACAAATTTACTATTGGTAGTGACTTTTAATGCTACATTTAAAAACAAAATTCTGCATATTTTGAAAGTATGGTTGGTTCAGTTTGATGCAGTTTCATCCAAATATATCTGAAAGCTTTAAATAATATTTTAATTATAATTGTCCTGTATATAAAAGATACATGTGTAAAAGGGCACATATACTGAAATTTTATTGTAAACTTGCTATAATCTACTAACAGCAGCTGAATTTAGTTTGAGAAATCTTGCTGTATTTTGATCCTATTAAACTTTTAAACTCAAAAAATATTCATACAGAACTAGCCTGATAATTTAAATATTATTAATATATTAATTATTAATATATTAATTAAATATTATAATTACAAATGAAAAATAGTACAAAAGACATTTGAATTTTTAAACAAATTTTATTTAACAGAATGATACAAAAATGAAACATGAAACATAAAAAAATCCCCAATTCCACTTTCAGAATGGATTGTGGGCTCATTAGCCATGAGTGACTGATGATAACATTGAAAACAAGTTTGTTGACCTGTGATCTCTGACAAAGATGATTTAACATGGTTAGAAGTGAGATTTTTTTTTATGAATAACAGCTTTAGAGTCCAAAAGTATTTGGCTAAGACTGGTTTTATAATAAAAATGAAATCTGATCAAAATAAAATTGATGTGCAGGAGTTTTACCAAAACTAGCTAAAACCTTTATTATAAGCACTCATGACTTACATTATGCTTCTCACTAAAATATTATTTTTTGTTTTAAGATTTAAAAGATAAATTTGAATGGCTTAAATGTAAAAAACTAAAATTATAGCATCTGGTAAAAAACAAAATGGTATAGAAAAAAATATTAAAAGTTTAAATATAATTAATCATACTATCAAGACCAGCTAAGTTTATATGTTGCATTGAAGTTATAATATCTTCAATATCAAGAAGGAAATACTATGAACATAGCGAAAATAAAAAACATTATAAGTGTTCACCAGGGTTATAAATAAAAAAAGTGGAGGTGAATGCATAATCTTTCATCTCTAGCATATGGCATTTCCAGCAATGCCCAGTTTTTAGAATTATCAGTTCACTTAGAATTATAATTCTGATTACAGAAATTTTATCTTGATATCAAATATTTGATGATCAGGAAATAATAATAATAATAAAAAAAAAAGAAATGCAAACAAACAAGCATTTTATATGTAACTCTAGTTTTTCATAAGTTTGATTTATAATTATGTTTTACTTTAGTTACAGATTGTAAGAAGAAAGGTGTTTCAGACAACTTTATATATGCGTCTGAATTTTTTAATTTAATATAAACTAAGTAACAAAAGAAATTTAAACATTTGCATTAAATTTTCCATTTCCAAAGCATTAGTATCAAATAATAGTTTATAAATAACAATATTTGGAGGAAATATTTTAAATTTTCTAAGCACACTGTATTAAGGATTTGCAGGAATAGCTATTACCATTCCATCACCAGATATGGCAAGCAATAATTATACATATTTTTAAATTTCTATTAAGTTAGATTAATATTGACTTCTAAGTTTTTACCCAGAAAACAACAGCTTAAAAAATGAAAAACTAAGGTTTTTCATTTTTGGAAACAATGAATGTGTTTTAAAAGATAATGTTAAGAGTATAAATTTCTTTGGACATTTCATATAGGTCAAATTTTTATCCGTCACATAATTATATATGCTCTGCACAGTTTGATAAAAGTTATATACTTGATAGTAGTCTGCAGTTTTGCTAAAAAAATGTTTCTAAAATTAAATGTTAAGCTGTTCATTCTGTTACCAGTAGTCACAGGATTTCTTGCTCAATATGGAAATGGCAGTAACTATCACAATAAAAAAAAGTTTAAAATATTGCACCTGTACTTCCAGAAGGAATAGTGAGGCCTTTCAATAATAGTATGATGCAAAAACTGTAGTAACACAAATCAAATATTCCTGAAAATTAAGAAGAAAAGAAAGGAAATTAGTAATAAACTTCAAAATAAAAGCGGAAATCTCTGTATTTTACAGAATAATAAGAAATATAAGAACAATCAATAGATTAAAAAATAGCACCATAATCTCTAAAAAAGCTATAATGGCATAATTACTGCAATTAATATATATATATATATATATATATATATATATATATATATATATATATATATATAATAAAAAAATCGAAACAGAACTGCCCCAACTAAACAAAGCAAGATTATCTGCAATTACAGTCTGTTACAAAGTCAATGTAGGTACTGTTAGATTTTTAGTCAAGATTGAAAAATAGATAATAAATTAATATTTAATACTTTCATGGGACATTTTTGGTACATACTTTTCATCTAGACCATTTAAATTTGGCACACTTTAATAGAAAAGAAAGGAATATCTTGTACACTGCAGATAATTAACATTTAAGCTTTTGAACACCATGGAGTTTTTATCTAGAAATTGTAGTAATCAACATTCAGGATTTTAGCACTATACAAAATTTATAATTCTTTTTATAATAAAATATATCCAATATTTAAGTTATCAACCTTTTAAACAGTTTTAGAATGTCAGTTATCTTTTAAACAGAAAGTTGTTAGAAAAGTGCATGACAATGCTGTTCATCTGATATTTGTATTTTAGTCCTGCAACAAAAACAGCACTAAAATGGGTGTATACAAGATTTTTTCCAGGGGGGAGGGGTCTAAAATCGATTGCATTTAAAATTTGGGGCTTACTATCAACCTTTAATTTTTAGAGTTTCAAAATTAAAAAAGAGGAATCCTGTTTACAGATGCCTGTATAGTCTGTAATCCCCCCCCCCTTATATTTTAGATTTAACCTGTTCATTTAGGAACCTTGAAAATTAGCATGCAAATGCAGATTTGGTGGTCTAATAACAACAAACTGATAAAAATTCAAAACATTAAATTTCGGGAGTGGGGGTGAAGATTGGTCAAAAACTAAAACACATTTAAATAAGTATAGTAGGATATTAAAGAAAATGGCATAGGAAAACATGGAGAAAAAGACCAAATTTTTCTTTTTGCTTGCAGTAGTGGGGGCTGTAAAACTTTAAATTTTCATTTTTTCTTAGATTTGGAAGAAATAATGAGTGAAAAATTCTGAGTAGGAATACAAACGTAAACATGAAAAATAGCAGGTACACTTCATGTCGCTTAGAAAAAGAAGGGAGTAAGAGAATATGAGGGAATAAAAATGAAAGAAATAATTAAAAAATACAGAAATCGAGTGGGATATCATAAAATTGGATACCGAGATTAAGAGAAAAACAATATTTTCTATTTTTATTTTCTTAATCACTGGAGAAGAATGAATTTGCTTTTTCATTGTTTTGGAAAGTAATGGGTAAAAAAATCTGAAAATTTATTTGGTGATAAACCCAAACACAGGAATAATATAATGGACACTTCAGTTTAATTACAAAATGAGAGAGAGAAATAAAATTGGATGGGGGAAAATAAAAAATAAAAATATTTGAGTGGGGTATCAAAATATCGGACACATCGAGACACATCAAAATATCGGACACAAGAGAAAATTACCACATTTTTAAATTTTTGGGGAGAAATAAAAGACCATATTTTCATATTTTCTTAGTTGTAAGAAAAGAAATAAACAAACACACTTGAAAATATTTTCAGAGATATCCAAATCCAAATATAGGAATAATAATACAGACGTTTATGGTTAATTAGGAAACAAAAGAGTAAAATATGTAAGGGGATGGAAATAAAAGAATTAAAATGTATTTTTAAAAATAGGGATCATTTTAGACATGAAAAAAAAAATTTCTGCATTTTTTCAGTCATTGAAATTGAACAAACACATCTGAAACACTACTTTTAATTATGGAACCCTTAATAATTAGCATGGAAAAAATGTGTTTATTTCCTATATATTTTTATTTTATTATTATTACTTTATTATTCTCATTCAGATATCCCAAAGAACAACAGTTTCAAAGTATGTTATAAGATTAAAATATAAAATTTTATAATTTGATTAAAAATGGTTATTTTTTTAAATTTTATCTAGATCAATGATTCCCACACTTTTGTCCAGCAGAGAAATAATTTGACCACAGAGCTTCTGACTCATTTCCACTTTTAATATGTGTACTTTAGGTAGGACCATATGTTCGTTAGGAATAATGGACTAATTTTTATGAAAGTGTCCTTTAGTTTTCTATGCTTCTGCAGAATCCTTGGGACTCCATGGAGCAGAGTTTGGGAACCACAAATACCGATCTCTTAGATTCTTTTTGTTCTAGAAAGAGAAATTGTACATATCTTGGGCATTGTGCAAAGTTTTTTTATTATAAAATCAATAAAATTACCATATAACTCCTAAAATGCCCCCCCAACAAAACAAAATTTGAAAACTTTCTATAAGAAATATACTTATAACCTCACCTTCCCACTCAAATCCCAATCCTTCTATTAAAGTTCACATGTAATGTTATTAAAATGTTCTGTAAGAAATGGCTTCTAATTAAATTAACAATTTTCCAAGAGGGTGCTTTGGCACCCCTGACTCCACCCTAAATATGTCCATGGCACTAATATACAGGGTGTCTTACAAAAAGTGAACAGTAAAAGATTTTTGAACCACTGGTTGTAGATAAATAGTCCTAATTGCAAAAATGCTTTGAATAAGATAGGAAGTTATGAAATAGTAATTTAAATGATGTGCAATATTTTTGTAAAAAAAATAAAAATATTAACTTTTATATAGCCCCTCTAGCAGAAAAAAAGCTAAATTATAAAAATGTTTTCAATAGTTTGACTAAATTCATTTAGCCAAACTAAAGAAAAATTTGGATATCAAAAGTTCAAATTTAGGATGAAATAAACTGTCAAACTTCAAGACTTACAACACTTTCTCGTGACATTTTGATACTTTTGTGAATCCATTGTCCATTCACAAATTGAATTGATTCACAGAAATCATTTAGTAGGGTTTTAAAAGATTTTGTTTTTCATGGTTTGTCTTTGAAACTATTAAAGACAGACAGATGATACTTGTTAAAAATTATTTTAATGCTTAAATAAGGTAAATAAAACATATTATTGTGCATTTGTCAGTCTGTCATATATATTTCTAACAAAATCTATGAAAAATAAGCAATCACTTCTTCAATTTATGAAAACAAATAAGATTATTTAAAACCACTGTTTTCAGTTGGCTCAATATGTCTCTAACATATTTATGTAACTGAACTTTTTCCACCAGAATGAGAGCCCTTGTAGAGGAATTGGTAAGGGCTCTTGCATTCGGTACAGCAGATGACAGGTTTAAGTAGACTGGTAGCAGATTCAGGGAACCTGAGGAAGACGTTCAGTACTTATGACCTGAACACTAGGATGTGGATAGCACGAAAAATAGGCTATAATATCTATTTCATCATTTTCCATTAGAACTTCTTGTCTTCCAGAGCCATGTCGATGATGAAACTAACCTGTTAATTGCAGTCAATATATCAGCTGCGAAATTAAAATTCTATAAAGAATTCAAATTAGAAACATTTAGAATTCATCAACAATCTAATATGCATGCTTTATGTGAACGTCGCTATTCTACAAAGCAGTTCCCACAGAATACATCTTTGGCAAGATGCAAAAAAAAGATGAATGCAAAAGTTTTTAAACATTTAGAGAAATTATTTACAACAGCCTCTTATATAGCTAAGCACAACAAACCATTTACAGATTTCAAAAATCTTATTGTTCTGCTTAATAAATTTGAAGTTGATGTTTCTTTACAAAGGTATCAAAATGATAAGCAATGCAGAGAATTTATTAATAACATTGCATCAACACTTAGGGAGGAACTTGTAAATAAAATTAAACAGTGTGAACATGTAAGTTTCTTGCTTGATGCATCTACCGATCGGTCCACAATAGAAGAATTGGTAATTTATGTACGATATTTAAGTGAAGGGCAAGTCCAAAAATCATTTCTGTCTTTAATTCCTCTACAGCAGACAGCTATTTGAAAGCTTTTGATGATGAGATGCAAAATTTAGAAATTGAATGAAAAAAGGGAACATGAACTGTAGGAATAATAACTGATGGTGCCTTCAAATATTAGGAAGAGAAAATGGACTTGCTGCTAAAATAAAACATTTCATACCTGACTTGGTATCCCAGCACTGTGTTACTCATATGCTTAATTTAAGTATCTTGAATGCTATAGGACTTGTAAACTACTCAGAAAAACTGGATAGCATACTGAGAAACCTTTATAGATTTTATCAAAATTCACCCAAGAGATTAAAATAACTTCAGAAAGTAGGAACTATTTTAGAAGAGAAAGTACTGAAATTTCAGTATCTCCATAAAATCTGTTGGGTGGCCAGTAAAGTTGATGCTGTTGCAGTACTAATCCACAATTATGCTGCCACTGTTACTCATTTAGAAGATGTGTATAATGAGAAAGGAGCTGATGCAGTTACAGCAAGAGGAATTTTAAAGAACTTGAAGTCATTCCGATTTGCTGTTACTTTACATTTCCTCTTGGATTTCCTTTCTGTTTTTCAAAAGTTTTTCAAGACCTTTCAAACCATTAGTTTACTGCTCAGTCAAGTAAACACATGCATTGAAGCTGCAATAATTAAACTGCAGACATTAGAATCTACACTTGGTAGAAGTAAATTGGAATTTATTAATTCAACTACCATCAATGGTGAATTCAAAGGAATCCAACTTGCAGTTACTAATCGAGCTAGTTTTGAAAATGATAAGAAGGAAATTATTGTGGATGGTATTATATACCTCAAGGAAAGATTTGAGTCCCATTCTGAATTAGTTGGGGTAACAGTGATTCTTGATACATTTACCTGGCCTAAAGATGAGCTGGAATAGTTTGGAAATGACAGCATTAAAACTTTGTCTAAACATTTCAAGAGACATCTGTACTCCTCAGACAATTTTGCAGATGAAGAAAAAAGATTAATTTTTGAATGGCATGAAGTAAAAGTTTTAGGGAAAACCTAAAAACAGTTGAACAGCGTTTGTGTGTAGATTTGTCTGATGATCAGTAATTATTAGGGCAACATCGGTAATTTAGTAACACAAAATTTAAAAATAATGCTTTATTATTAAAAAGATTAATATAATAATTTAAAAAATTAATATTAGATATTTTATATTAATTTTTATTAAAATATTTTAAAAACATAATAATTATTAAAAAAATAATAGTAATATTATTTTATATTAAATATTGACATATCCACATTTGCGTGTCACGACTGGCTGGCTACTAAAAATATTTTCTGGCTACTAGGTTTGTTGACAATTATTCAACCCTTGGTCACAACCACCCAGGGTGACCATTTCCTGTGTCTGCAAGCATGAAGCCACAGGTCATTCACTGCACATCAACTTACTTCTAACCTTTCAGAGCCGGCAGGAAGAGCGGTATCTGGGCAAACTATTTACAGATGACTACATGCAAGTCAGCTGTATGCAAGGTGACCAGTGGTTTGAGTCGTACTGATGCCCTCGCATAGAGGGGTCTTCTTAAACTGAGCTTGAGATCATCTCTATTGGATTCCACAACAATGCGGTACTATGCTCTTCACGTATAAGTTACAGTTTGGTGTACAGAGTGATTCCTAATGGTTATTAGTCTGGAGAAGGCCTGGAACTCTCTATTACGCCAGTAATATTTGCAAAATGCATACATATAGAAGCAGTGGTCTGATGGTTTGGGCAGGGCTTGCTGTTGGTGCCTGCACCAATCTCCACATCTTCAATTGTTGTACTGTGACTGCAGTGCAGTAAAGAGATGACATCTTTGATCAATATGTTCACCTAATTTTTGCAGCCATGGATCCTGATGCCATTTTCATATATGATAATGCACAAGTTCACAGGGCTCGTACTATCAGCTAGTATTTAGAATAAAAAATACTGCTTCGTATGGAATGGTTATCGAGATCACCCGACTTGAATCTCATTGAGCATATATGGGACTGTTTGAGACGGCCCGAGACTGAGACAATATGGGCACCCTGCTTTTTATTTCAGGTATGACTATTTTTAAGTTAGCTAGTAATTTAACATTTGTCGTAGTGAAATACGTCTTGAAACCAACTGTCATTGCCTGGAATTTTCTAGGTTTCTTATGCAACTTTAGTATAAGAGTCAAGTACAGAAATTTCACTTGCTTCAAATCGTAACCAATTTTTTTATACATTGCCACAATACGATTCTCAATATCTCTTCTTGATTGTTCCAAGTGTAGGTATATAGTATTATTTTCATAGCATTCCAACAATGAACTGTGGTACAATTTCTTACGCGTAATTGCATAATTTGACGTCACCTTATCCACGTACGTTATAATATACTTAGCTTGCAGTTTTTTAAATTCTTCATTGTTCAAATATTCACGATGTATGTGATCCAAATTTTTGTTATAACATGTGTAATGCCAGAAATGTAAAGTAATAAATATTTGGAAGGATTAAAAAATAATGGAACCAGGAATGCGGGCGGATTATCCCCACGCTAAGCAGATGGGTGATAATATACAGGTGGCCCCATATCTTACATACCACGCCCATGTTTACATACCACACTAAGCCGTTTGGCGGCAACCGAGACGGCGACGCCATGTCTACGGATTAGCTCTCAGCTCTACATTTCAGCACGTGGACCGCCGACCGAAAAAGGGATATAAGTGAGAGTTGCTCGAAGTGGGAGTCAGAATTGGTCAGGCATGCTCATCTCACTTTTGTAAGATCACAAGTTAACTGAATTTACTTTTGCACAAGAAATTCAATAAGGAATAGTAAAAAGCTTTATATAATATTTTTTAACCATTTGAAATTTTTGTGGGAAACTGCGGGAATCCCCATTCCTTGATAAGGACTCTACAAAACCTCTCTTATATGCCTATAAGCATGGCACTAATTGGAATGTTAGAAGTCAACTTTTTCTTTTCAAAGTTTAATGATAATATTTTTAATGCTACAGATGTTTGCATATTCATGAAAAAAAATATCGAGGTGGCTAATTGACATAAGTCAGTATGATTTTAAATTCAAATATCAAAAAGGTGAAAATAACGCAAGTGATTATTGCTCGAGATATGTATTTGACAATGATAACCAAATCAAATATGTAAATACTTTAATTAAAAATGATGAGATAAATGTGGAGAAAATATTAGAGCAACAAATGGTAGATGAAAAATTAAGTAAAATTAGAGAGGAATTACAAAAAGGAAGAAACCGATATCACAATAACAAGGTATACTATATTGATAGCCAAAATAAACTGTTAATGGTAAAGAAGGAAAATAAAAGACAAACGTATAGGAAAATAAATGAGAATAAGATTGTAATACCGCACTCGCTAAAGGGAAAGATAATAGAGATAGCACATTTCCCTCATTTCGGAGTAAAAAAGACATACCAATTACTTTCAAGAAAATATTTTTGGATAGGGGCTTTCCAAGACGTGGAAAATTTTTGTAAGTCTTGTAATCAATGCTTATTAGTAAAACACAAAAATATACCACCAGCCAGACTTCAGGCTATGCCAGAAATATTAAAACCAGGAATATATTTACAACTGGATTGCGTAGGAAAACTACCGCGCAGTAATGGAGGAAATAATTTTGTAATTACAATTGTAGACATGTTTTCACGATACTTTGAGGCCTATGCAGTCAGAGACATTACTGCTAAAACAATAGTGAATAAGCTAACAAACTTCGTGACAACTTATGGAGTTCCAATTATTATTCAAAGCGATAATGCTCAAATTTTTAAAAGTAAAGAATACATAGATTTTACAAATGCATTAAATATTGAAAGGCGATACAGTTCGGTTTATTTCCCAAGTTCTTTAGGTCGTTGTGAAAGAATACACAGAGACATGAAACAATGTATAATGTGTTTGTCAAAGACTACGTTTGAATGGGATGAATCTTTAAAATGGTTTAAGTTTTATGTGAATAACACTATTAACAGTAATACAGGATTTGAGCCTTCATTCCTGTTCTATCTTAGAGATTTATCATTGCCATTTGAAAATATTAAACAAACAAACATACCAAGTAAGGAAGAAATAGATATAATGTATAGTGATGTAAATAATTATAAAAATTATGTGGCACAGCATTTAAAAAATATAGATAAAGTCGTGAAAGACGCATCGGAACAACAAAAGCTGATAAATGACAAACAAATAAAGAAATATAAAATAGTGAGAAAAAACGATATATTTATAGGAGCGACAGTGTACCTAAAAAAGTTCCTAAAACCAAGGGTATTAGAGGATCGATATGATGGACCATTTAGAATTACGAAATTAGTCCGAAATAATAATGTTATAATATGTCTTAAAAGTGATGAAAATAAAACTTATAAAGTGCACATAAATAAACTATACATGGCAGCGGAGCGAAAACAATATTTGAAAGATAGTGACGAAAGCGAATCAAACCACACACACACACAGGACAAAGAAAAAAATCAAAATGAGAAAGTGATTAGAAATAATGATCAAAGTCAAATTAAGGAAGGGAAGGTCACTAAAGAAAAGCAATTAAACTGTGAAAATAATAGAAATGATGATGAGGTTTGTTATAATGCCAGAGGGTATAATTTTCGCCCTCGAATTGTTGTAAATAGTAATTTCATAAAACAAAGAATATGAAAAATATGTAAAAAGTTTGTAATTAATGTCATAAATAGAAAGTGATAATTGAGTGTATATGTATATGTTTTTATGTTTTAAATTGTGGATATAAGTATATTTCAAAAAGTATGTTATGTATTTCTGACATTACATATATGGCAAGTTCAAAAAAAAAAAAAGTGAAATAACAAAGTAATTTATAAATAATATGGTGGTATGGAATTCAACCATAACCAAGAATCGGAAGTTGATAGTTGCACTACTACAATATGTTACAAAATGAAATGATAACAAGAAAATGTATAATAATAATAAAGTAATGAATGCTGTTATGTAATGATATGTCATATGTAAATAATTATGTAAAAGGAGAAATGAAAATTATGCATTGCAAATAATATATATCAAAATTTACAATTTAATAATAATGTGAATGTTGGTAATCCTCATGTAATTTATGGTACATTATGTCAATTATGAATAATGGACTAACTTGACAAGGAACTATCAAGAAACTACAAAGAACTATCAAAGCTATGAGTTGTACGAGGCTAAAAAGTGGAACTCAGCCTTTCTCACGATGGATGAACTTATGTGTTTGCGAGGAACCATTGTGAACTTAATTTCTTACCACTGGGGTGAAACTGTGGGAGAGTAACTTTTGGACTTTTTTTTCGCGGGGGGGGGGGGGGGGGGGGGGGGGGTAAGAATGTAATGCCAGAAATGTAAAGTAATAAATATTTGGAAGGATTAAAAAATAATGGAACCAGGAATGCGGGCGGATTATCCCCACGCTAAGCAGATGGGTGATAATATACAGGTGGCCCCATATCTTACATACCACGCCCATGTTTACATACCACACTAAGCCGTTTGGCGGCAACCGAGACGGCGACGCCATGTCTACGGATTAGCTCTCAGCTCTACATTTCAGCACGTGGACCGCCGACCGAAAAAGGGATATAAGTGAGAGTTGCTCGAAGTGGGAGTCAGAATTGGTCAAGGCAGGCTGTTGGAGTTAGACTAGTCAAGAAGAAGCGACGGTAGCAGAGTTAAGAGTTGTGTGTGCGTCTCTGATATAGGAATTCGAAGGAGAGCTCATGTTCATCTGGTATTGCAAGTGTAAAGTGTGACAAAGCATCGGTGTTACCCAAGTTATATGAAAGAAGATCAGGTACCGTACAATTAAACTATATGAGGATAACCTCTTTGTCTAAATTTGTGTTTTTAAGGAAAAGCTAATTAATGCATCCCACCACGTGCTCCAACCAAATATCAATTCATCTGGCATTACACCCCCCGAACTACCATTGAGATGTATTCCACTATTGTGATATTTATTTAATTTGTAAAACTAAAGAGTGTAAATTGAGTATGTGATAAATAAATGTTTGTTCCTTTACTATTAACCTTAATTTTTAGTTTGTTAACTTAGTATCCCGTTAAGCACAGAAATAGGTGGGTTTTGCGGCCACCAACGCAATGTACACAGCAGTAAGTTTTAGAACAGATTACATGTATAATTAATATACTAATAAATAATTAATTTAATGTAAAATGCATTTTTTGACAATATTAATTTTAATCAACAAAATTAATAATCGGCACAACATGCATTAAACATATTTGTTACATGATGTTTCCACTCTGCAAAAGTATTAATTGGAATACTATACTTAACAGCTAATTTATAAATAAAATCTTCAACATCTGTTTTAAAATTCTCGATTACATTTCTTTCTTCTTGAAATCTTGTGGGATTACATAAAATTATATGCAAGGAATTTGAATATAGATTTGAGAAAAGGCAACAAGAAAAAACTGTACAGAGAGTTTTTTATGGTAATATTCTGCAATAAAAAATACAACACTATACCATTATCACGTATTGTACAGCTGCGGAAAAAAATGCCCCGCCCTCTGTTAATCGAGCATCATTCATCATAGAGAAAATTAAAAGATACCATTCGATTAGGAATAGCATCCTCTACAAATTAATGTGCGTAAAATTTGCATAAGGGACCGTCTTCATATCTAAACGAGAACAAACTTTGAAATTTTCAATGGCAACACCCAAGTTTGACAACATAGTTCTAATTTAGAGCAAGATTCAACCTGTGATACCAAATTTCAAGTCATTTGGTTTAAGCGTTTCGAGTTGTGAGTATGTAAATTTTGGCTCCTAATGTTAAATTAGTTTCTAAGACTTCCATTCATATCTTCTGTAATAATTATCTGCTCACGCTGATTATTTGTATGTTGTTTTACTACTAAACAGCCCAAACACATTTACGCGATTTTTATTTTTGTGGAAATAATTGTTTGTATGAAATATTAATTATGAAATCAATAATCGAAAAAATATGAATACAAACATGGACATGTTTTGATAAAAATCGATTCACAAAGACTTTTTATATGTTTATGTAAAATTCCAGGTGTTTCCTCCCTCTAGTTCTTTCGAAATGTTTAAATATTCAGCATCACAATGATTTTAGAGGTTGTATATTAGTTTAAAAAAATGACTAATTTGAAAAAGTTATATTAATTGTAAGTTAATTTTTATTTAAGAAAACAGCCATTTATTTTTACCCAGTTTTAATAAAAACTTTGTATAAACAGTGCTGTATAGATGCAACCTAATCAACGTAATTCTGCTATTGTATTGAAGGGTGAAAACTTGTATTGTTATAAATGGGATCTACTTATGTTACTATCGATTAATAGTTCTGGAGCCCACAAAATGTGATAATTTATAATAAAAAATATTTATATAAAACAATAACAAATTATAAAATTATGTGATACTAAACACCAACAAGACTTCAAGCGGTAATTGATAATGATGGATTGATAATTTTAAATTCGTCACCAAGTTCCAACGGAGTTGTTTTGTCACGTGATCTGCAGATATTTGTTAGTCTCATAAATTGTTTTTGAAACAGCATTATAAAATAACATTTGAAAATAAACATTTCATTATTCTTTATTTCTTCTTTCTTTTATTGGCCCTGGCACGAATGCCCCATTAGTTTTTAGCAATGTACTTAGTACGGCTTTTTACCCATAATAATCGTGCCTTATTTGAGGATCACACAATCCTACTCATTACAGGCCCACTGCCTTAGTAACACACACACACACGACACCACACCCAGCCATGAAAATGCTCACCCTCTCACACAGGAATTGAACCTATGACCCTTTGGCTGTGAGGTAAGCCATAATGCTGAATAACAAGAGGATAGTTTAATAATTTACAACAGTGCTGTGGTCAATCAATGAAACAACGCCCTTCAAATTGTGGTTTTCAATATGGAGCTGATCCCCGAAAATTGCACATTCCGGAATATTGAATATCTTCGGATATGAAGATAGAAATGTAGTGAAAATTTGAATTTGGACTAATTTGGAGGTCTAGAACTTGTGGGTAACGTCAAAATTGGGTATTGCCACTGAAAATTTCAAAGTTTGTGCACGTTTAGATATGAAGACGGCCCCTTAGGCAAATTTTACGCACATTAATTTGTAGAGGATATTATTTCTAATCGAATGGTATCTTTCAATTTTCTCTATGATGAACGATGCTCGATTAACAGAGGGTGGGATGGGTTTTTTTTCTGCAGCTGTACATAATTGCAAGGTTTTATTACCAATTACAAATATAAAAGCATGAGTTACATATAAATATAATACACCTGTAGGTAGAAAATTTTTTAATTACAATAAATTCTGTAGTGAAATGAAGAATAAAGAGATAGAAAATTGCGAATGTGAAAATATGGCATGTTACATTGAATCTTTTTATCAACATGTCATTGCGGGAAATTTGGATCTGGTACAATCTAGGGATTTAAGAGAGGTTATGGAAAAGGGGGACGAAATATAGATTTCAAGAAGATAGAAATGCAATCGAGAATTTTAAAACAGATGTTAAAGATTTTATTTATAAATTAGCTGTTAAGTATAGTACTCCAATTAATACTTTTACAGAGTGGAAACATCATGTAACAAATATGTTTAATGCATGTTATAACAAAAATTTGGATCACATACATCGTGAATATTTGAACAATGAAGAATTTAAAAAACTGCAAGCTAAGTATATTATAACGTATGTGGACAAGGTGACATCAAATTATGCAATTATGTATAAGAAATTGTACCACAGTTCATTGTTGGAATGCTATAAAAATAATACTATGTATCTACACTTGAAACAATCAAGAAGAGTTATTGAGAATTGTATTGTGTCAATGTATAAAAAAATTGATTATGATCTGCAGCAAGTGAAATTTCCGTACTTGACTCTTATACCAAAGTTGCATAAGAAACCTATAAAATTCCGGTCAGTGACAGTTGGTTTCAAAACGTATTTAACTATGGCAAATGATAAATTACTAGCTATCTTAAAAACAGTCATATCTAAAATAAAAAACAGGGTGTCCATATTGTCTCAAACAGTTTTGAAGTTAAAAAAAACACTTGAAAGAGTTTCAGATGAGGTGCACTATAGAAGTTACGATTTAACAGATCTTTTTAACAGTATTAATACAGTACGTGACCTTGTATCAGGTGTCCCAATATCCGGACGCTCCCAAAACTGGAATTCGGCAAAATAATGCCAAATTCTTCACCAACAAGAAATTATTATCCAAATATTATGCTAAATAGCGATTTTATGTTTAAAATCCCATCAAATGCTTTTTTGCCTTAATTAGCAATATTAATAAAAAAAAAATGATACATTGAAACCTACATTTTTCCAGGGTTTAAAATAGGATGCACGAACTGCACACGAAATTCAAAAATCCTGCATAGAAAAAAAATGCTGAGCAGCAATTCGCGAGCAGTCGTTGCTGCTGATCCTTCTTCAATTTCGAAAACGAATGCGAGGAATTCTCACAAAAACAAATGAAAAAGCAGGAATGAAAATATTCTGTGGATCGTGTTCTTTCCGGGAAGTTCCGCATCTCCATAGCACAACTCCTAGTTTCCAGAAAACATCCAAAGTAGCACCGTTTTCCCAAATATTTCCTAAGCGGCTGCATTTGGCACAGATGAAACACGTCATTCCATTCTTCACTAGTTACGGATAAGACTCCTGTATATATAGGAGCCTTAGTTACAGACAAGTCGAGACAAGGTGCTTCTTTAATGGCATTTCATTTTTTTCTGGGTGTATAGGGCAGGGAACACTAGGCACAAAGGTTTCGATTTTTTCGAATTTGTTACATTTTCTCTTTTGTGCTTTGTTCTGGGACTTTGATTTTCGGTAAAAGTATTTCAACTTTTTCGCTAGAAATATTCCGATATTGCTAAAGAAATCCTATTTGCTTTATCTATGCCCTTCAAACACGATGTGTCGCACAGAATTCACACTATTTTGCACAATTTAATAAACATTTATTGGAAAAGATAAAAAAAAAATAAGAGTCATCAGAGCGATTTGCAAGATGATAGAAAGTACGTTTAAATAAGGAATTTCCGGAATTTATGAGAGTTAACTTTTGCCGATATGCGACGAAAAATATAGCAGCTATAAAATGTCACTTACCTATGTATACTTAACCTAAGCAATAAACGTGTCATTTTTTTGGGAAAACCAGATTTTTTATTTTTTTCATCTCCGTGGAAATATACACATCTTCAATATTTTAAAAAACATTGATGGAATTCCAACATCAAAATCATTTTCAATTAAATCCTATTATTTGGATGAAAATGACTATTTTGGACCGAAAATTGACCCTAGCAAAAAGTTCCATTGCAGTATATTTATGGAGTTTTAACATGTTACATTTATTAATTAGTAATTTATAAAAGACAGTTTAGCAATATCACAGAATGTTTTTTATTTAAACACGATCGCCTGGTATATTTCATTTTATTTTTAAATATTTTCCAGTTTTTCAATCTGTTTCCATCTACTAATATTTTTATATTTTTTTGTTCTTTTTATGCTGGGATACTATCTTTTAAACATATTGTTGATAAAATTGAGATATATGTTTAGGATAACAAAATTCAATTTTTTTTATTTATTCAGGCATTTAGAATTATAAGGCTTACTAGAAATACATTTGAAGAGCATAAATTAGAATATGATATATTTGCACCCATAGTTGAATCTCTCATTTCAATTAAAAATGAACATCCTTCTCATCTTAATTTTATTAAAAGTACTTTAAAATATTTTGAAACATATGAACAAAGGTGCTTCTACTAAAATATTAGATGAATATGGTGAGGGCCCACTAGTTGAAATGATCAAAAAAAAAAAAAAACTTCTAATAACTACTTTGAATAATCAACTTTTTTTAGACATTTTTTTCTTTCAAAAATTTTCTTAATCACTAAATTTGATACTATAATGCATTTTAGTTAACCAAGTATATCTTTTTATATGGATTGTAAAAAATCTTTATTTAATACATGTTTTTAAAATGAATTATAATGTTATATAACAGGGGTTTCCAACTTACAAGTGCCCGAGGGCAGCAATCGAAACCACCTGTCTAGTGGCGGGCCACAATGCAATCAGGGCCATACCCAGGACATTTTTTTGGGGGAGGGGGGTTCAATATGAATATGGTTCAATATGTTTAAATTTTCTGGCGGGGGAGGGATGGAGGCATCATAATGAATATAAATATATGTATATGATATGTACTATGAAATTTTTAAAAATTTCGGGGGATGAACCTCCAACCCTCCCAGCTACGACCTTGATCATAATTGGCCAGCTTTCATCAAATTATACAAAACAAAAACAAATATTGAATTGTGAATCAAATAAGTGGGCATTTTAACATCTTTAATTGCATATTAAAACAATTTCCAGACTAAAATAATTTTACTTTGATATCAAATATATAGATATTTAAAATTTTCATAAAACCTTAAAAATTACAAAAGGAAAAAAAAACTTACGTAAAAGCACACAAAATGTTTAGTGAGAAAATTGAGGTCAGTCTGCTGCAACCACCAAAGAACGGATGTCCACCTCAAGCTCTGTTGTTGAGAACCTCAAGAGATGAAGTAGAGAAGTATCTGTGAGGCGGCTTCTATTGTGGTTCTTGATAAATTTCAATGCAGAAAATACACTTTCGCACAAGTATATACTCCTGAACATTGATGTAATTTTCCGGCCAAAATCTCGCAGATTTGGAAATCTTTCTTTGGTAATAATTTAAAGAAATCTGCTCCCTTTTCTTCCCTCGTTTGCAAAAATGTATCCGCTTGTAGGTCACATCGTTCAAGTTGAAGATGAGTTGGTTGATCTTCAATGTTAGCTCGAAGAGGATTACTAAACAGCAGCAAGCTACTTTTTAATGATTCAAAATCTTTAAATCTATGGTCAAACTCCTCTATGATTTCTTGGTTATTTGCACCATATTCAGAAAAATCAAGAGTCTCATTATTTTCAAGTTCTTCAGCTAACTTCTGACAGCTTGAAAAATGGGCCAAATCATTTTTGTACAAAGAAAGTTTGAAAACTTAATTTATTTCAAAACCCATCTATGTTTCCCATTAAATCCAACATCAGCTGGTTTCTTCCCTGGAGATTTAGATTCAGTTCATTAAGATGAGTGGTGATGTCTGTGAGGAAAGCCAATTCTTTTAAGAAATCTACACTTTGGAGCTCCCGGCCACACAATTAGTTACCATAAGCCTTATGGTTGGTCATGTGGTCTGGGCCTTCAACACTTTGGAACTCTTCTTCCAGTTGCATAGTGTGTGTTGAAAAGAACTTCTTCAGGAATGCAGGGGTTTCTTTTCTTATCCCAAAGAATCTCTCGAGACACTTTCCAGCACTCAGCCATCTTACATGATTGTAAAGCAGCAAGTCCTCATATTCTGCTTCCATTTCCTCCAAAAACTGCTTTAGCTGCCTATGCAAAAGTGCATGATTTCCACCTCTTATCATATTGATAACTTTTATTACAAGTTTGAAAACTTGATTTTGTTTTACAGACTTTCCACACAAAGCTCCCCGATGAATAATACAATGAATTGTCGGACAAGTTACTCCATTTTCTGTAAGTAATCCATTCAGTCCAGATTTTTCCCCTACCATCGCTGGTACACCATTTGTCACAATTGCTGAACATTTATTAAAACCTCCGATTTTGTAAACAGCTTTTTTCACAGCTTCGTAGATGTCCTTTCCTTTCGTAGTTCCAGTTATTGGACATATTTCCAATAATTCTTCCTTGGTAGAAAAATCTTCTTGGGTAACACGTATAAATATTAACAACTGACTCACATCTGTTTGGTCAGTGCTTTCATCAAAGCAAAGCGAGAAATAGATACATTTTTCAACTAAACCAATTAATGATTTTTCTACATGCTCTCTCATATCAATAACTCTCTTCTGTAAAGTTTGGTTAGAAAGGGGCACTGAATCAAATTTCTCGGCTAATTGAGCATCCCCAAAAGCCTTTGCCATTTCAATAGCACATTTTTTTACTAAATTGCCATCAGTAAAGGGTTTCTTTGCTTTAGTAAGCTCAAGAGAAACGACATAAGAAGCATACGAAGCAGATAATTGACAGTGCGATATTTTGGTAAAAATGCCTGTCTGCTGTTTCAGTTTCTTCTTTGACTCTGAAATCAAGATATTTCAAGATTCTCCTCCATATCTAATACTTTTCTTCATACAGTGTTAAATAATGTCTTTTCATGTTATATTCCTTAGGCACTGATACCACTTGCATGCAAACCAAACACTGCAACTTCCCGTTATTGTTCGTAATTAAATAATCACTTTCCCAACGATCCTTGTAAGCTCTGTTTTCACTTTCAATCTTGCATTTATTTGAAATTCCACTCATTTTGATATTTAGTATAAAATGAATAATCAGAGAACAGACACACAATAATGTGTTTTAAGAAAACTTTATCTCTTACTAAAAATAACGCTTGTAAACTCTTGGTCACAAAAGAAAGACAGACACCTGCCTTGACAATATTAAGCTGAATGAAAAAAAAGGTCAGCTACCAGTACGGTAGAATCCACTTGGGTCAGCAGGGGTGAAAGAAAACTGGTTAAACGAGTTGTGGTGCACTAATGAAAAACGATATTTAAAGTTGACATTTTAGATTAATTATTATCAACATCATATCTTATCATGGCCGTAAAATCGTACATAGTGGAACTCATTAAATTTGTACATTGCATTGTTTGCCGCTGATAACCCTCCAATTATTTATCTTTCATGCGAATTCTGTAAAAGAATATTAATTAATATAACACTAAATTGATTGCACCCCCCCCCCCATTTTAACTTTAACAATAAAACATTTATTAACGACATAACATACTTATTAAATTCATTACACAACTATTCATATTATTTCGGCAGAGGGAGACAATGTGAGACCATTAGTTAAAATGCCTAAAATGTGTTTAGACCTGTAATATGTTTAATGAGCACATACCTTCATTTTCAGCTTTGGCCATAGACCACAATTCTTGCATCAGCGAATCGTACTAGCCGTAACTCTGTGTATTTGGCTCCATCTCGTACTTCTAATTGCACTGCAAATTGATCTAGCCATCAAAGTAGTTCTCTACACCTCTAATCACACTCGTAGTTAACATCTCTAGTCGTTCTTTCTTAAGTCTCATGCTCCTTAATTTTGAGCTATTAATCTGTATTAACCCTTTTGCAACGGTTGGCATGCCCGCGTGTCGGCTGCGAACTTGCATTCAAGGATGGATGGCACGCACTCGTGATGAAGAAAACTTTACCCTAAATGGCGAGAGGCACGTATGCATGTTTCTATCTGAAACGTTTCTATTTGAATTTATTTGTCTACTAGATGGCATTAAATGTCCGTGGAAACAACTTCAATGTATTTTGCAGATAAATGACCTTGGCATAGGGAGGATCCAATGAATTATTTCTCCATTTGGAGCGGTGAAACATGATTTTGTATTATAAACAGATAGAGTACTTCTCGCAGCGTCAACAATTTTATAATTGAGTTCCGGGTCTCGTTTTGATTTCAGCTTTATGATTTCATTGGTGAATGATAGGAATATAGAGTATTTTTTTTTTGTTTGGGTTTTAGAAGCAGTGAAATGATTCGTTTATTTCGGATAAAATAATGGGAGCAACTAATGAGTATTTTGTATTCAGATTTGTATGAAAAATATACATCAAATAGAAAATAAATATTTCTTTTATTAACAAAAAAGTAGATTTCTGTGTTGAATAGGTGATTTTTAGTGAATTTTTTTCGAGAGTTAGGCTTAGCACAATAAAATTGCCGTCCCCTGGGAACAGTTTGGAAGCGAAGCGCTTGGTCCTTTGCGCCACTGCAGTTCCGAAATGCCACCGTCGCGAAAGGGTTAAACAAGTGTCCTCGTTCTTATGTCATAGGTTGTGGCTCTTTTTGCCTCAAGACTGACACTCCTCCTTTGCTCTCATTTGCAGCCTTCAGGGTGACGCTATAAGCATATTCTCAATTTGTTAACCTTTTACCCAATGTCATTGCTTCACCTTATTCTTAGATTCGTTCACCCCCTTCTGTCTTGACACCCCTAAATTTATGGTTTTCTGACCTTTGGGTAAGCATGCTGTAAACTTTGGCATCATTCAGACTGGAGGTATTGTCTGATGTTTCAGGCACAATAAATTGCTGGCATAAAGCTGTCTCACAATACAAGTGTGAGATCTATTTCTGGTCTCACACATCTTCCTGCGGACAAAGAAATAAAAAAAATCACAACCAATAAAGTTCGATAAAAGTTTAAGTCACTTGCAACGCTGTAATTGGCATTTTTCCTTAGAAAAAAGTTTGTCAAAGAACTGCAGTTCAAACACAGTCTTGTTATGAACACTAAAAGTTTTTAGCACACATCATACACTATATATACATAAGTTATGTACTCATTAAATTTATATCAGGTCAAGCTTTCAATTGAAGCAAAATTAAATTTTGACTATTTCATAAGATTTTAAACATATGCACATTCACCTGGCAATGTTACACACTTATATATCTAACTACTGATACTTTTTGCAAAACTACACTTTTTTTTTTTTACAAATTACACAGCATATTTATTTTAACACAATTCCTTCCTCATTAATTTACCAATTTTCATTATTGATACTTTCATAACATAATACAACATATTTGCTTAACCTTTAACATCAGTACATAATCATTAACAACAACAACAAAAAATTTCTTTTAACTTCAGCTATTTAAAACATGCTTTTAACATTAGACTCTTTAAATACCTTTAACATTGCATATGGGAATGACAACACTGATCTGACATTTCCCTTTAAATGTCTTTCTTAACACCAAACATAAACAACAACAGACAACCCTGGACTGGTGACAGTTAATTGATTGATCATTACAGGACCTCTTTTCCTCCTCGGCGGAAGTTCGTAAGAGGAAGTGTTCATACATCCTCTTCGGACGGAGTGAAAAAATGATAACGACTGACCCCTTTCGATTCTTTTTTAAAACGTTTTGCTAATGACTGATTACAAGCTAAGTATCCTCTCAACTCTACTCTGAAGAATGACCGGGCATTTTGAAGATGTTTGCCACGGTCTGAAAGCATGATGAAGGTGCTCGCTAAACAAAGGCTTCTACAAACAAGTATCATAACCTTTAATTTATTTTAAATAACTAGTTCCTCCCCATTATTTTATTATTATGTTCATATTTTGCTAACCATTCTTCTATTATAGAATGCTGCACGTGCTCTTGTAACACTACTATTGCATTGTTGTTTAACGTATGCCTTCTTTTTCTTTTTAAACTCAAATTTACCTCTATTTAAAAGAATTTATATATTATAATCCCTTATTTAAATTTTATTTAGTTGGGTGCCTGGGGCTAACTTCTATTAAATATTAAAGTTATTTTTAAGTGCCTTCTATCACTTAATATTTGATTTGACTGCATTTTATCAACTCTTTTAAATCATTCAACTGTATTATATTATATTTAAATTTTATTTAACCTTTCCTTATTGAGATTCTCTCTTATTGTAATTTTTTTTTTAGATACCTTTCTCATGACTTGCATAAATTTAAAATTTGTAATTATTTTTGAAATTTTTGAAATTTTAACATTTTTGATATTTAATTTTTGTCTCAAATATTTATTTTTTATTTATTTTCTTTTAACGCTTATTTAAAATAACTTCAGTGCATTATTTACTTATTTGAAAATTTAATTATTTCTTTATTTTTTTTAATGCTTACTTAAAATGACTTCCGTGCATTATTTTACTTATTTGAAAATTTATTTACTTATTTATTTTATTTTTTTTATATCCTATGATTTATTTTAACCGCTAATTTTTTTTACAAACCTTATCCATAATATTTATCATATTTATTTACTGAACCTTATCCACAATATTTATTTATCACAACTTCTGTCATGACATTACTACCAAATATTTTTTTTATGTAGCTTACTTTTGTTTACAAATGCTCAGTTGTTATCGTATTTTAATGATAACTTTCATTTTTTTTATTTACATGCTCACTGACATCTAAATTCTTTATTATTTTATAATATTTATTTATACTCATTACATATTTATTTATTCATTTTGCATTTATTTTTATTCATTTCATATTGTATTTAACATTTATATTTATTTTCGTACAATTTTCCTCATCAATATTTACATTTTATTTTCATATCCTTATTTATTTATATACATGATTATCATAACATTTCTTTGCATTCCTTGCAAAACACAACAAAAATACTTTATTTAGCACTCAATAGTCTTCAATTAGTCTTTTACTTCAACTTTTTTTTTTTTTACACCTTCTATGAATTTATTTATTTAAACAAAATTTTAACTAAATTTATTTCATTTATCCTGTCACTTGAGGATTAATTTAGTTATTTCATTTGCTTACATAATTTATATTATCTCTGAAACATTTATTTACCTAAGTAATTTTCAATGCATTTTTACATTTCAACATTCCTGTACGAGATATCGTGTCCTTGATTGCTTCATTGCAACGGGCGATATACAGCTTTTTTAACTGTTCATAGTTTAACATTTTAAATTCAAATTGATTTAAAATTTTCAATTATTTGTGCAATTTATTTTTTGACATAAAATTTATACCATTAATGACTAATCTTTAATATTCTCATTTTCAGTTCATTTCTATTTTTTCACTTTACTTAATCATGTCTTACAATTTTTAAACCTCAAGACTCTTTCCTAAGTTCATCAACGCTGCATCCTATTCTTAGAGCCAACTTTATCTTGGAAAATTAAGCAATTTGACTGGATGGGACTACAACAACGTCCTTGCATTGATTTGGCTACAGACCTTTCATCTACCTAATTAGGTAACATATTTGATTTTACCTTTCACTTTTGTAGATCATTTGCATAAATTATTTTTGCTCAATACTCTTATCCATGTAAAACATTTTGACTTCATTATAATTTATATTATATACATCATATTATTTTTGAAAAAAAAAATTGTACAATCATTATTAATTTGTTTGAAATTCATACCATGTTCATTTTTAAAAATTCATTGATAATTCATTTTTTTTCTTTAGAAATCCATACCATGTTTATTTCTAAAACTCATTCATTATTCATTTAAACAATTCCTGATTCCTTTCCAGATCATTTTCATTTGATCCATTTTGATTTGTTATTTTATATATCTCTCATTTTACAATTTTTTAAGATTCAATCATCAGAAAATTTTGAATTTCTAAAATCTTTTGATCTTATGAAAAAATTTGAATCAAGCTTTCTTTCATTTTGTTCATGAATGTTTTCAGTTTCATTTGTGTTATGAATTTGTATCTCATTTAGCAGCTTTAATCATTGAATAACATATTCTTTATATTTGTTTTGATTTTCATATACTTCTGAAGCTACTTTTTGAACATCATTAACTTCATTATTATTTTGATTATTATCCCTTTTCATATTCTCATTTTCATTTTGAATATATTTACTGTCACTTGAATTTTGCATTTCTAGAAAATTAATATTTTCATTTTCATTTTGAATATTTTTACTATCATTTGAATTTTGCATTTCTTGAAAATTAACATTTTCATTTTCAATTTGAATATTTTTACTATCATTTGAATTTTGCATTTCTTGAAAATTAATATTTTTATTTTCAGTTTGAATTTCTTAAAAATTAACATTTTCAATTTCCTTATCCAAAACACCCATTATTTTATTTTCAATTGCATTATGAAATTTAATATTAAATTTAACAACACAAATTTAACATTTTCATTTTGCATATTTTCATGATCAATATTTTCAAAATTCTTATCAACTTTTTGATTTTGCATAATTTTGATACCCGTATCTTCACTTCTATGCTGAATATTTTCATTCGTATTTTGAACATTTTCAATTTGTACACTTTGTAAAGTATAACATTTTTTTGATTGAAACTCAATTATTTCATTGTTACCATTATATTTATTTTCACTTTGTATCTTTTGTGCTATATGACATTTTTTTGTGTGAATTTCCTTTATTTCACTGTATCATATTTTTCCATCAATTCTTCCGCACTTTGTACATTTTGTTCTATATGGGTAGCGTGAATTTCAATTGGTTTATCTTTTGTGCTATATTTATTTCTAATGATCAATTTATTTTTTCTCCAAGTTTTATTACTCGAAAGGGTCCCTGAAATCTATCTTGTAGCATATTGGGTTTATTTTCCTCTTTCAAAAATACAGTATCTTCGATTTGCATATCTTCATAAGTAATTCTTTTGAAATTTTTAATCACTCCTACTTTCATATTTTTATTTAACGTAATTTTAACCTTCTTTTGATTACTTATTACAATATTAATTTTGTTATTTTTTATTACAGTTCGAATTGCACCAAATGGAAAGAGTAATTTCTGGTGTTTTGTGGGGATAAAGATCACCTCCTTATCCTGAATTTCCTGATCCACATCGAATTTCTCCGCTACCAAATGACCTGGCTGCAAAGCAATCCTGCGTGTGAGCGTGACATAGACCTGGACATCAAGATTTGACTCCTCATTAATACATTCTTTTCCAGCAAAATCATTAATCTTTTCATTTTTAGGAAAATTGTCATTAGCGACCTGTGCTGCTTTTTGACTGTAACAATAACCATTTTTAATATTTCCATTACACTCAAATATGCCTTTTTCTTTACCTTGTGGGACAATTGGCTTTTTCGCACTAGTCACAGTTTTAAAATCATTTTCTGTATCAACATTTTTATTATTTTTATCATTTGAACAAGTATAGTCATTAACATGGCTACCTTCAAGAATTTATATATCAATTTGCGAAACTTTACAACTAGTTTCCTTAATTTCATCATACTTTTATTATCAATCTGAGGCAATTTTGAGTTTATTTCATTTATGTGCTTATCATTTAAATTTGATTTCGCATTGCGTGCATCATTTTAATTTTTACTAATTTCTTTAGCTCCTGTATTTTCATTATTTGTCATAATTTTACTTATATTATTTTCTGCACATGTATTTTCCTCAATTTTCTTTTTATTAATATTTGTCTCATATTTCAGGCTTTGGACAAACTGCTCATCGAACCGAACACATTCGGGCTGCGTTTTTAAAGCTGCGACATCCAGCACCTGGATCTTTGGCCAGGGTACATAAGTATTTTTTTGCATGATTTCCATTCTATTTTTATTTTGGATGTCAATATTACTTTCTTGTTCATAATGTTGATTTGATTTAAAATTGGGACCTGGGCTTCACGTGCGAACTTCCCTTTTATAATTTTGTACTTATTTAGATCTTCATAATTTTTATCACCATGTCTGTACTTATTTTTCACATTGTCGCTTGTATTTGATTGGGATTTTGGTCAATTTTTTAAATTTTCACTCAGCCAAAGTCCCTCTGTCAGTTTAAATTCCCGTGATTTTGACTGATGCTGCGGTCTCTTTCTTGCCTCTCAAACCTCTGTTTTGCAAACATTTTGGTATTTGACCTTTTTCATTTCTTTCAGTATTTCTTTCTCTGAATCCACTATTTTGCATGTTACTAAATTCGTTACTTTGCCCATTTCTAAATTCACTTCTTTTACTCCCATATTCATTCTCTCCATAATTTTTGAGTGCATTTTTATTGTGCTAACAGGTAGCAAATTAGTTCCTTTTTTTTCCGCATCCTATGCAATATATAATTTCATTTTCTGATTTTTCATGCCTTACATATTTTAATTGCTGAGGTTCAAATTTTGAATTTTGTAAATGTCTTTCCATTTGTCTATCATTAAAATTTCTGCCCATATTTTCATTGCGATAAATCACATTAACTTCTGTAGTGTTGCAATCCTCAAAAATTCTCTCTAAGTGCTCTGCGTATTCCACTGCCTTTTCAAAATTCTGCATATTCAATTTCTTAATTTCAAATGCCAGATCTTGTCTTAAAGCTTTCATAAATTTTGAAAACATTAAATTGTTCTTTATTTCACACATTTCATTATTTGCACAATTCCCTAAAAATTCATTTGTCAAATTTGAAATTTCCAATGCTAACTATGATACTTTTATTCCTGGAGTCATTTTAATTTTATTTAAATTTGTCTGCTTTTGCAGCATTGTAAGAGATGTTTTAAATTGTTTCAATAATATTTGTTTTATTTCTTCAATATTATCCGCTTTTTGCAGTTCCCTTTTCTTTGACAAAAATTAAAGTGCTTTATCCTTTAACTGAGTTTTCAAAGTAACCACTTTATTTTCCTTCGACCATTCAGCCATTTTTGAAACATTTTCAAACTGCGACAAAACATTTTCAAACGATTAAAAAATTCGGCATCTTCATCTTTACATTCATTAAATACTGGCAATAAATTTATCAATCCAAAATTATCCATTTTTACTCTCGGATTTTCAGTAATTCCTATTTGTGATCTTTCCGGTGATTTTTGTCTGCTAGAACTTCTATTTCTCTGCGGCATTTAAAACAAAATTTATCCCTTCCAAAATCCTAACTAAAATTAACAGCATAAAATACACATTAAAAATACTACACATAAAACACTTCTACATGCAAACTAAATATTCTTAATATTAATCAATTTTTCAAACATTATTTTCAATTTCTTCAAATATATTCAATTATTTCCTTAAACACTAGTGAATGTGCATATTTAAAGTTAAACAATGCTAAAATCTGGTCATCACATGCTCTTCCATTAAAATTATTTATCTCTTTATTTAAATTATTTTTATAAACCTTAATAGTATTAATTAAAATTTTCACTTAAATTTTGAACTCACACCAAAGCACCACGGAAACCAAATGTGGTGTGCTATTAAAAAACGTTTAAAGTTGACATTTTAGATTAATTCTTAACAACATATCTTTTAACATGGCCGTAAAATCGTACATAGTGGAACTCATTAAATTTGTACATTGCGTTGTTTGCCACTGATAACCCTCCAATTATTTATCTTTCGTGCGAGTTCTGTAAAAGAATATTAATTAATATAATATTAAATTGATTGCACCATTCTTACTTTAACAATAAAACATTTATTAACAACATAAAATACTTATTAAATTCATTAAACAACTATTCATATTATTTTGGTGGAGGGAGACAATGTGAGACCATTTGTTAAAATGCCTAAAATGTGTTTAGACCTGCAATATGTTTAATGGGCACTTCACTTTCGGCTTTGGCCATAGACCACAATTCTTGCATCAGCAAATTGTACTGGCCATAACTCTGCGTGTATGGCTCCATCTCATACTTCTGATTGCACTGTAAATTGATCTAACCATCGAAGTCGTTTTCTACACATTTAATCACACTCATAGTCAACATCTATAGTTGTTCTTTCTTAAGTCTCATGTACATTAACTTCGAGCTGTTAATCTGTATTAAACAAGTGTCCTCGTTCTTATGTCATGGGTTGTGGCTCTGTTTGCTTCAGGACTGACACTCCTCCTTTGCTCTCATTTGCGGCCTTCAGGGTGAAGCTACAAGCGTATTCTCAAGTGGTTAACCTTTTACCCAATGTTGTTGCTGCATCCTATTCTTAGATTCGTTCACCCCTTTCTGTCTTGACACCCCTAAATTTATGGTTTTCTGACCTTTGGCATCATTCAGACTGGAGGTATTGTCTGATGTTTCAGACAAAATAAATTACTGGCATAAAGCTGTTTCACAATAAAAGTGTGAGATCTATTTCTGGTCTCACATGAGTCAACGGACGAGTTCACGGACGTGAAAAGCGACAGGGAAGGGGAGGGTGAAATAGAACACAAGTGGATGCACTAATTTTCATGGAAACCGGGGAAAATCAAATTTATTCGCGAATGAACAGCATTTGAAACCGATATGGATTTTCACAAAAACTTTTTTCCTTAAATAAGAGCATCTAATTTGATGATGCAAATTATTTTCCCAGAAGGTTTCGCAGGCCATAAAAAAAGGCACCACGGGCCCCCTGCAAGTTGGAAGCCCCTGTTCTATAACATTTTAGACCATTCCAGTAAGTTTTAGAAAAAGTGTTCCGAATTACATAAAAACTCCTTATCCAGATTGCCTGAAGTCCCAAGCAGTCCTGATAATAGATCCTGTACTGTATAAACCTTTCCGATATCTTGATGATAACTTTCGAGAAATATGATTTACAAACAATATTGAACTTTAATAAATATAAAACTTAGGTTCAATTGGTACTTTTTGAGACTGTGTTGTCCAATGGTATAGAATTTTATAAACAGAAATATGGAATACCAATGGGTGGAAGCGATCCGTCTATATTAGCGGACATGTATCTAAACTGTTATGAATCTGGCATACATATTTTGAATGAGATTATATTCATTAGATACGCTGACGATGTGTTGACAGCTTGTGAAGAGGAGGATTTCAGTTTTCCCTCTAGTGGTTTAAAACTGGTAGAAAATGAGAAAAATGATGAAGGTGTAATCAATTTCTTGGATCTAAGCATTGTAAATAAAAAATGGAAAGGCAAACACCATAAAACATTTTTTCGCATTTAAGACAAAAGTAATGAATTTAAGTTTAAAATCAATTATCTCATTCCATGGTCATCGAATATTTATAAAAGAGTGTTCAGAAATATTATCCTGAATTAGAAGTAAGTTGATCAGAAGTAAGAGATTAAATACAAGAACGGAGGACCAGTATTCGTGTGTGATCGAATACTTCAGGAAGGCAAGAAAGGCTGGATTTCCAAATGGGCTTCTTTTTGGTATAGTATTGGATTTCTATAACATCGATATGCAAGAGTGTCACTTAAGATTCTCGAATTGCAACAGGATCGGTGGCAACAATTCCATGAGTGCTTATTGAGAGTTTTGGGAAAGTGTGGTTCATTTGGTGATACAAGAATGTAATTTTGTATCGGTGAGCTATGTAGCAGTGTTCTGTGATTGCTTTATCGGTGTATCTTAATTCCTATGGTTTTAATTTGTAACATTTCATTTATATAATGTTTTATGCATTATTTCCTTTAACAGGTCTTTCTTATTTGGCACAAGAATTGGTCTAGTAGACTTACATTGAATGGTACCAGTCTCCCAGGAGTGTTGCCGTGGCTCTAAAGCATGCTTCAACCGGGGAGTGGGGGTCACAACCTCTCTACAGCCTATTTTTGGTACTACTCACTTTTTTTCATTTTTTCATTTGGATTCTTTATTGTGCATAAATGTGATAATGCTGCTATGCACCTACTATTTTAATGCATTACTGTTTTAATCTGACTATATTGTTACTTTCAAATTTATTTCAAACACTTTTGTATTTTATATGCTTTGAATACTTGCAATATGCTGCAACGCATTATGAGTCATCAAATGTTTTTAATAATATATATTTTGTCTATGTATTTTATGTGATTTACACTATCTGTTAGATGTGTGTGAGGGGCTGGGGTGGCACTTAGTTTTCCTTTGGGTGTTGCTTTTGTATCTGTACTTAAAATTTGAGGACTTCAAATAACAGGTTTTAAAGTATAACATGGCAAAGCTTGGGATTTGAGATGTTTTTTGATCTGTGCTTGTATGGTTTGTGTATGAGTTTACTAAGCTAATGGTTAAAATATGGCATTTAGTAACAGTTTTAAAAAAAAACTGTTAAAAATATCAAAAAATTCAAAAAATAAAATGTTTTTATCTTTGGATAAAGCACAAAAAAATGATAAGATATTGTGAAAAGTTTTCTATTATAAATGATGGCTGGTTTTTGGAAGGTGATAAGCAATGGTAATTGGAGCTGAGTATGACATTTTTTTTAATGTGGTTTTCGTAAATACTCTATTACATGAGTCTAAATTGTAAATATAATAAATGAAATGGACAAACATGTGATTATAGTGACTGGCAACCTTGGCACTAATGTGATGACTGCTCGGTCGACCAATATAGGGATAAATGGTTGATCGTCAAACTGTGACCCTAAATCTTATAAAATTTATAATTATTTTAGACCAGTCAACCATAGTGATGGGAATATACAAAAAATTGTCGTTGAAAAATATAATAAGTTGGAGAATTGTGATAAATCATGTATAGAGACACAAAAATGTTTTTATAGTCAAATGTCTGGATTTAAATACAAGCGTTGCAATTCCAGGCATTGTAAATTGTGCCCAAAGGCAAATCCTAGACACATCTTATATGTACATACAAACAAAAACTTTTGCAAGATATATAACTGTGTATATAGCATTACATGTACCAAATGTAAACTGGTTTATATTGGTCAGACAAAAATAGTCTAAATCTTCATATTGACCTTCACCATAGTCAAATTTGCAAATTGCTGGGTAACCATGTTAATGAGTCTACTTTAGAGTTAAGACACTTTGCCGAGCACGACGTTGAAAATATTGAAGTGTCAATTATAGATATTGTAAGTGACAGTATACAGAGATTATGGTGAAAAAATCATATTATACAACTGGGTACTATATTCCCATATGGACTAAATAAGGTCAATTATAAAACAACGTACAATAGTGATTACCATGGTGCTTTAAATAATGATATCGTTGCTAAGGGAAAAGTTGATAATTGTAAGAACCATATGAAAAGGGGTAGAAGAAGATGAAAGATAGGTTTTGAGGAATCCGTGAATAATTTGAGGGAATTCTTCCATACTAATGAAAATTTGAAATTCATAACACATGGTTGGATCAAGAATTTGGCTTATGATATAAGAACAAAATATTTAAATAAAATATGGTATTTTGTGGATCAGAATGTAAACATCTTTGATAAAAATATGGATTATACCAACTTGGCTGTCTTGCGGGTTTACATAAAATTACATGCAAGAAATTTAAATATAGATATGAGAAAAGATAACAGGAAAGAGTGTACAGAGAGTTTTTAAGGTAAAATTCTACAATAAAAATACAACACTATACCATTATCACATATTGTACATAATTGCAAGGATTTACTACCAATTACAAATATAAAAACATGCATTATATATAAATACAATACATCTGTAGGTAGAATCATATTTAATTACAATAAATTCTATAGTGAAATGAAGATGAAAGAGATAGAAAATTGTGAATGTGAAAATATGGCAAGTTACATTGAAACTTTTTATCAACATGTCATTACGGGAAATTTGGATCTGGTATGATCTACGGATTTAAGAGAGGTTATGGAAAAGGGGACGAAATATAGATTTCAAGAAGATAGAAATGTAATCGAGAATTTTAAAACAAATGTTGAAGATTTTATTTATAAATTAGCTGTTAAGTATAGTATTCCAATTAATAATTTTGCAGAGTGGAAACATCATGTAACAAATATGTTTAATACATGTTATAACAAAGATTTGGATCACATACATCATGAATATTTGAACAATGAAGAATTAAAAAAAACTGTAAGCTAAGTATATTATAACGTACGTGGACAAGGTAAGGTCAAATTATGCAATTACATGTAAGAAATTGTACCACAGTTCATTGTTGGAATGCTATAAAAATAATACTATGTACCTACACTTGGAGCAATAAAGAAGAGTTATTGATAATCATATTGTGGCAATATATAAAAAAATTGGTTACGATTTGAAGCAAGTGCAATTTCTGTACTTGACTCTTATACTGAAGTTGCATAAGAAACCTATAAAATTCCGGCCAGTGACAGTTGGTTTCAAGATGTATTTAATTATGGCAAATGATAAATTACTAGCTATCTTAAAAACAGTCATACCTAAAATAAAAAAACAGGGTGCCCATATTGTCTCAAACAGTTTTGAAGTTAAAAAAATGCTCGAAAGGGTCTAAGATGAGGTGTACTATAGAAGTTATGATTTTATAGATATTTTTAACAATATTAATATAAACGACCTTTTCGATATTTTGATGAACTTTCGAGAAATATGATTTACAAATAATATTGAACTTTAATAAATATAAAACTTTGGTTCGATTGGTACTTTTTGAGACTGTGTTGTTTAATGGCATAGAATTTCATAAACAGAAATATGGAATACCAGTGGGTGGAAGCTGTTCATCTGTATTAGCGGATATCTATCTAAACTGTTATGAATCTAGCATACATATTTTGAATGTGATTATATTCATTAGATATGTTGATAATGAGTTGACAGCTTGTGAAGAAAAGGATTTCAGTTTTTACCCCAGTGGTTTAAAATTGGTAGAAAATGAGAAAAATGATGAAGGTGTGATCAATTTCTTAGATCTAAGAATTGTAAATAAAAAACGGAAAGGCAAACACCATAAAATATTTTTTTGCATTTATGCCAAACGTAATGAATTTAAGTTTAAAATCAATTATCTCATTCCCTGGTCAGCGAACATTCATAAAACAGTGTTCAGAAATATAATCATGAATTGCTTGATCAGAAGTATGAGATTAAATACAAGAACGGAGGACCAGTATTCGTGTGTGATTGAATACTTCAGGGAGGCAAGAAAGGTTGGATTTCCAAATGGGTTTCTTTTTGGTATCGTATTGGATTTCTATAACATCGATATGCAAGAGTGTCACTTAAGATTCTCGGATTGCAACAGGATCGGTGGCAACAATTCCATGAGTGCTTATTGAGAGTTTTGGGAAAGTGTGGTTCATTTGGTGATACAAGAATGTAATTTTGTATCGGTGAGCTAGATATAGCTATGTAGCTTGGGATAGCTATGTAGTAATGTTCTGTGATTGCTTTATTGGTGTATCTTAATTCGTATGGTTTTAATATGTAAAATTTCATTTATATAATGTTTTATGCATTATTTCCTTTAACGGGTCTTTCTTATTCGGCACAAGAATTGGTCTAGTAGACTTACATTGAATGGTGCCGGTCTTCCAGGAGTGTTACAGCAGCTCTAAAGCATGCTTCAACTGGGGAGTGGGGGGGGGGGGGGTCACAACCCCTCCACAGCCTATTTTTGGTACTCTCACTTTTTTCATTTTTCCATATGGATTCTTTATTGTGCATATATGTGATAGTGCTGCTATGTGCCTACTATTTTAATGCATTACTATTTTTATCTGACTATACGGTTACTGTCAAATTTATTTCAAATACTTTTGTAATTTATATTTTGTAATTTATATACACCCTGTATATATAAATATACAGGGTGTCCAGTGCTATGGGTGCCCAATGGTTATTGCCTCAATCGTTAGCCACAGATATACTTCCAATTGCAAAAATGTTTTAAATTTTAAAATCAATTATATTAGAAACAGTTTAAATCTAGAAATGCATTTTTGAAAGAAATATGAAATATAAAGTTTTATACGGCCCCCGGTCCTACCAGTTATATTTAGGAAAATCATTCCCATACAATTTCATGCAAAATAAAAAAAAAATCAGCCTTCTATGACCAAAATTTCACCAAGTTATGAAGCATTAAACTTTATAACTTAAGTTGCTTTTCCATGCATAAAAATGTCCCATTTCAAGTAACCTTTAAGGGACCGTATAAATATTGAAATTCCGTATTCAAAGTATTATGTTTAAATTGCAATTGCTGATATAATGTCAAGAACGAAGCAAAGCTTTTTATCGAATAGTAATTCGTTTAGAAGAGTATTATAGTTAGGGCTTGACTAAGATCTTCTAGGGGTCTTTCTAAGATCTTTATTGTAAATGAGGCAACATATTATTGTTTAAGTCAATACATGCATGTCTGTAAAAATAACGAAATTTAAATTTTTATACAGTAATAGACCAGTAATGAGACCAGTTGCAGTGTACCTGCAGATGAAAATAAAAAATTATGCACATTGAATCTAAAATAATAAAGGCATATAATACCTAAAAAATAACAGATTTGTGTACATAATTATTTTGTATATAACCCCCATTTCTCAGCACAAAAAGTGCTCTAACTTTAAGCAGCTATAAGTCGGTCAATTTTGGTTGTAAAAGGATGATTTTTTTATTTTACATGAAATTGCATGAGGATGATTTCCCTAAATCTAACTGGTAGGACCGGGGTACTGTATAAAAATTTATATATCGTATATCTTTCATAAATACATCTATTGATTTAAACTGTTTCTAAGATAATAGATTTTAAAATTTAAAACAATTTTGCAATTTGAAGTATATCTCTGCGACTAACAGTTGGGGAAATAGCCATTGGGCACTGATAGCACTGGACACCCTGTATATACATATAATTCTTTTTGCTTTTAAGTATTTTTGAATAATCTATTGAAAAAAAAATTATTTTTCTTTTTGGAATCGACTTATACGCGACTTTTGGATTTTTTCTTTGAAAGTAGGGGGATCAACTTATACGCAAGTGTATGCTAGTTATCTGCTGTGAAACAAATAAATCATATGACCAAACTGTATAAATCTAGGAGCCACACATTATAATCTTACAGAACCAAAGACCCACAATCACAGGTATGTTTAGAATAAACTACTAAATATATCTGGATACATTTTTAGGGAAACCTACTAGGAAGACTTAGGACATATAGCCAAGGCCTGACTTACAGTAGATAGATCCTAATAGCATTTGGAGGCCCGGTACTAAACATTTTAATATTTACTTATACCGTCAATAGTAAATAAATACTTAAAGCAAATGGCATAATGAGAATCTGAATCATACAGCATTGATGTTGCTAAGATATTGAATAAGTTTGCTGAAACTTTCTTACATGTCACTGATATTTTCATTTATTTAGAAAACTTTTAATAGTTTTAGGCAGAATTCGGGGTCCCCTAAATTTAGAAGCTCAGGGCCTTAGCCTTGGTGGCTCATGCATAAATGAGGCCCTGCACATAATACAAATTTGGGACTCATAGTAATGTTTTTTATTTCCTATGTAGTTAATAATTATTTGATTCTCATAAACTTTAGTGAAAGCAAAAACTGACTGATGTCTATTTCTGAACTGGGAACTTGATTAAAATGTCATAGTTTAAAAAACTTGAACTTTTTTATATATTTCATTTTTTTTATTAACCAAAAAGAAATAGGCTTAATTTCAGAGTTATGTTTTTCTCATTTTTAAACTTTTCATTGAAGCAGCTACTACAAAAATAGAATTATTGAAAACTCAATAAAATTATATACATAAATTGATGAATATGCAAGAATAAAATTATCAGATAATCAAGGCCCTAAAATATATCATAATACATGTCTAATTTCTGGAAACTTGTAGCAGTTTTCAAATACTCTCTGACATATGAAGTATACTATTTGTCAATTCGTTTTAGGTTCAGGGATTTTTTACTTATTTTTGAGCACAACAGTACTTAAAAATTAATTTTTTTAAAGTAAAATACTGTGAAAATATCACATCAAATGAAACTAGTTAGTAACAAAACCAACTTCAAACATGTGTACAGTATGGTTTGCATATTTCTTAATTAATGCATAAAAGTATAGTAAACTAGAATAAAATTAAAAAAAGAAACCAATGAGAGCCCCTCATAATAAATAGGTTATGTTTTCGACAACCCCCAGTATGTCTGGTTTTCATAATCATTTAAGATATATGAAAAGAAATTTGTTTCACTACATTGGTTAAACTCCCAACATTATCCATTCAAAACTTGATTAATCTTAAATTTTATAAGTAGAATAATTCTAAACCAAACGAAAAAAGTCATTAATATAGAAAGAAAAAGAGTCAATAAGGCAAAACAGGATCAGGCAATCTTAATTTCAGGGATCAGGGAGGAGAGAATGAAAGTTATTTATATAAAGAACTGAGGTGATTATTTAAGAAAATACAAGGGTCACACTGAAATTTTTGAGACAGGGGCAGGTGATATGTGCTAGAAAACAATAATTTGTCGGATATTTAAATTTGAACTCTTTTATGTCTACAGACGATAATTTGTGGCGACAATTACAATTTAGCTATCATAGAATAAATTTTGAAAGAAAAGAAAATGGAGTTGATGCGAGAGCACTTTCGGGCTATGACTTTAAAGTGGGGCTAAATCAAGAAGAATGTCTTCAACATCTACAATTAGCATATGGAAATGATGCTTCATCTCGTGCCACTGTATTCAAATGGTTTACAGAGTTTAGAAGAGGTCAACATTCTCTCCTGGATGAAGAACATACAGAAAGACCTTTGTCAGCTGTATTCCCAGAAAATGTGTCGGCCATTCAAAAAATGTTAATCGATGATAATCATTATACCTACCAAATGATACAGAAGGAACTTAACATTGGATCCATAGCTATACATAAAATTATTCATGAAGAACTGCATATGAAAAAATTAGTTTGTTGTTGGGTCTCCCATAATTTAACAGAATACCAAAAAGTGAAGCGTGCCAGAATCAGTAAAGAAAATCTAAAATTACTTAATGATGGTGTACACAGCATTATTTCTAAAATTATAACTGGTGATGAAACGTACAATACCGTTTTTGATGTTCCAATACGTCAAGAAAGTAAAGTATGGGTCTTTGAAGATGACTCCAAACCAACAATGATGAAAAAACAATGAGCAATGAAAAAAGTAATGTATGCCATGTTCTTCAGAAGTATAGATCTGATCAAAGCCATAAAGCTAGAGGGACAGAAGACAGTTACAGCTAACTGGTACACCACTACGTATCTTCCAGAAATTCTTCAGGAAGTGAATGTTAGGGGACTTATGCTTCACCATTACAATGCACCTTCTCATTCAGCAAGAATGGCATCGAATTTCTTGAACAAAAAAAGCAAAGTTATAGAACATCCGTGTGGCTTTTGGTTATTTTTTAATCTAAAAAAAAAAAAAAAAAAAAATTTAAGTGGGCGTCATTTTCATTCCAAAGATGAGATTGATGAGTCCATAAAATAATATTTTTCATCGATTCCAAAAAATGAAGCATTTATCTTTGGAAAATTCACCTACAAAAGTGCATTGATGTTGGAGGGCAGTACTTTGAACACTCCTAAGAGTTGGTAAGTTTCACTTGTACCACTTAGCCGTATCTCCAAAATTTCAGTGTGACCCTCATAGCTTATGTTAAATAGAAAAATGAACAGTTCTTACAGTAATGATAAAGTCTGAAGCAGTGTTATCAGTATCCGCATCCCAGTTAGATATGGATGAGAGCCTTAAAAATATAAAATTTTGAATATGGTTATTGAAGCATTAAAGCAATGAGTAGATACAATTAATTGTATGAATATGATATTGAAAATCTATGTACCTCATTCCTTGACCTTTCTGTTCAGCAATCACAGTGTGAATTACATATTTATATCTTGGATAAGGCAGAACTATTAATAAAATACAGAAATTTTAAATCTATACAAATACTATTTATAAAATAAAACAAAAATTAATTTTATATCTACACTTATGCATTAGGTATCTTAGTTAACTTTTTACTAGGTGATTGGTATAAAACCCTATTCAGCATTGTCTAGAGATATTTGGCAATCCAAATGCAACCAAAATAAGTATGGTGACATTTCAGAACATGTGAAAGAGATTTTATGAAAAGAAGACTTTAAAAATTCACCAGTTGGGGGAAATTTGGCATTGAATATTATAAAACACACCGAAAATGAGTGGTAATGAGATATGTAATTTCAAGGTAAATTAACCAAAAATTTAAACCTGAAGTGTGATCAATGAATTTTGTTGATTTTCAGAATTAACTTTTCAATCACATCAACCTAGGTAATTGTCATGGTTTTTATTTAACAGATTTTCAGAGTATTTTCCTCTATGTGGGAGTCATTGTGCTTTTCCTACAAGCAAAAACAGCATAAAAAGTCTAGTTCGTTTATAAATTCATAAAGTGTCCATAAAAGTTGTGTCATATGCAAATTTCATTCATTTTTACAGTTTTTTTGCTTTTCCACTATAGGAAAAGAAAATATTAGACAAAACCCAGTTTTATCCATTTTGTCCACTTTTATACATAACTGCAATTTATATGTTAAAACAAAAAGTTAAAAATAAAGAAAAAGAAGCATTTTTTTTTAAGAATAAGCTGTTTCTAATAAAGACAATTTAGATTAAAAATTTT
Organism: Amaurobius ferox; assembly: GCA_951213105.1. Classification (NCBI taxonomy): domain Eukaryota; kingdom Metazoa; phylum Arthropoda; class Arachnida; order Araneae; family Amaurobiidae; genus Amaurobius; species Amaurobius ferox. Next base: position 78,237,920 of record OX578142.1, on the reverse strand, counting down.
AATTATGTATGCTTTTTATCTGTTTAATGTATAAAAACCTTTTAAACATTTAGAATTCTACTCATAATGCCAATTTTTCAATGACCAACATAATCAAAACTCAAACTTACTTTCTAAAGCAGAAGATAAATTTGAGTTTAAGTTTTCAGTTTTGGTTTAGGCTATGATTGAAATCTAAATCATAATTGTTACCTTAAGGGTGAGCATCAGTAAATCTTCTACCCTATCCGTGCTTTGTTAACTTTCGCAGAACATTTTTTTCACCAAAATTCTGCTCAAACAGTTGCAAAATATTTTCTGAAAGATAAAATGCAATGCTTAGATTATATTAAAACTAAGTTTAATACTCAATAAAATATAGAATATACTTTTTATTTTAGTTCAAAATATTTTTGGTGCTGTCATCTGTTGTTGTAATTCAATTCATACCAACTATTTTTATTTTTTAATGAACATTTTTAAATGTCTATTCCTTCTAATACAGAATTAAATACAACAGACCATATATAATAATGCCACAATCATGGAAAGGTAATTTCTCATTCTATAAATTTGATAAGCGGATCTGTATGTACCTGACTGAGGACTGCAGCTTTGTCTTCAAGTTCCTTTGTCGTCAAGTCCAAGTTCAATTACCTTTCTGTGATTATGGAATTATTATGCATGATCTGTTGTTGTATTTAATAGAATATTAGAAGGAATAGACATTTAAAAATATTCATTAAAAAAAAAAAATAGTTGGTATGAATTAAATTATGACAACAGATGGCAGCATTAAAAATATTTCGGATTAAAATAAAAAATATATTCTATATTTTATTGAGTATTAAATTTAGTTTTAATATAATCTAAGCATTGCATTATCTTTCAGAAAATATTTCATAACTGTTTGAGCAGAATTTCGGCGAAAAAGGTGTTCTGTGAAAAGTTAACAAAGCGCGGATAAGGCAGAATATTTACCTTATTAGAATATTACCCTTAAACAAAAACTATGGGTGAATAAGTGTACAAAATTTTGATTGGTAAATATAAACATTTTGATAATATAAACATAACAATGCTTTTATACTTACAGATTTTTGAGCAATTTTGAAAATAATATGGAAGAGCAAAAATTAAGCACACATCCACACAACAGAAGGTCTTTATTTTACTTCCTATAAGACATACAATTTTTTTTTTAAATAGCGGGGGGCGGGGGACTTTTTTTTTTACGTCTTATAGGAAGTAAAAAATAAAGACCTTCTGTTGTGGATGTGTGCTTAATGTTTGCTATTATAACATCAGACGTGATGCTAAATTTTTATTTATTAATATCGAAAAGACTTATAAAACTTGATTTTACTTATTGCAAGCAAATAATCTTTTATAAAGAATAGTTATGCAAATTATGTTATATAACCCAAGAGAATTAGAGATGATTTGAAATCAAATTTAATTTTTCTGAAATTAAAAATGGCATGTTTTATTTAAATTCAATCCTTTGTTTTTGTTATAATATAGACATTAATAAAGACTTTTAACTTAGATGCATTAAATAATGGTTGGATGCATGAGAAACTTTCACAATGAACAATATATGTTACTATATAGAAAAAGTGGCTCTATATGAATCAAACAGTTCTATTAAACAGATAAGTTTATATAATATAATCAGTCTATCATTTAATTTATCACAAATTACTACCAATCAAAGATGTAAAAGTTGTAAAGGTATTTAAATACAACAAACCTTTAGGAAGAACCATATTTAATTATAATGATATTTCTCAATCTCTCTTAATATTGTTCAGATGTATCCTCTGGAATCATGGATGTATGCTCAGGATACAAGAATGAGTCCAAATTTCTGGATAACTAACATTTATTTGCAAACACAGCATAAACAGGAACAATATACAGCAAATAAATAGCTTGATAACCAGTTCACAAGATTACTAAACAACTGTCAGATACAGTAAAATGGCAAGTAAATGCTCCACTAATTTCACAAAATAGCAGATACTATGCTCAAAACATTGACAAACATCACAGTTCAATGTAGCTCGTATTACATTAAGTGCTCTTCAACTGAGTGATGAAACCTTTTTATAGACTCTCTATAGAAATTTCTAGAAATCTCTCATATCTCATAGAATATTCGTTATTTCGAGGTGTATCTCGAACCTCAAAACTTCACCAAATTGGTGATAAATTGACAAATTGGTTAACCCCTTCAAACTTCAGCACATGGCAACCCTAGATTCACATTGTAGCATGCACGGGTGTTTTCTCCATCTGGTTTTTAAAAGAGACTCCAGTGAGAGCATTTTACACTTTCGTAACACTATAGTAATCCAATCTGTAACAATATGTCTGATAGGACATACTGTTAAGATTACTGTAGTGACTTACTATAGTGACCAACTTTTAAAGACCACTTTACTAAGACTACTTTTAAAGTCTTCATTCTATCGGAATGTAAAGTGTTAATTCTATCAGTATGTAAAGTGTTCATTCTATCAGTATGTAAAGTGTTCATTCTATCAGTATGTAAAGTGTTCATTCTATTAGTAAAAAGTACAGAGGCTGTTTACACACTTTTTGAGCCTGCGGCCACTCAAACCACTGCTGATACCTCAAGGTGAGTCAAGTAGTCTGGGTTTTTGAACAATTTTATTGCAAAAACAACAAAATTTATATTAATTAAAAAAAATTTCTGGCAACAGCTTAAATTTTGTCAATTTTAAAAATGGCACATGTGAACAAACTTTTGATTGAAGACTATGTTTTTGTTCTTTCTGAAGAGAATTACTTTTATTCTGTAATTAAGAAATACTGTATAAACCATGGAATATGCATTTCTAAATGCAAAATAAACAATATTATTAATAAAAGGAAAAAAATCAAGCATTGCCGGACCATTTTAACCAGAAAAACAACAATGAATGAATACCCAAAGAAGTACATACATTTACGACTATTTCAAAAATAAAGTCTCTAGTCTAAAAAAAATCCATTGACTTAAAGAACAACTGCTGTGTCTTAAAATACCTCTGTAGTGACTATAAACAAGAAAATAAATAAAAACTTAAATATAAAAAAGCTAAAAAGCATATTTTCACCGTCTTTTGCCAACATATGTGGCTGAGTGCAAAACATGCTGTAGAATTCTCTACAAAAATCATTTAACAGGTGATAGATGGAAATATATTGTGACAATTGCTGAAGCATGGATCTATTTAAATGACTGTAACAAAAGAATATTGATTTACTATCATAAAAAGGAGAAAAAGATCTAAAAACCTGGTTCCAAGAATCAAAAGGTTTCAGTAAAGGATTCATGTCTATAGCTGACTTTTCGTACAACGGCAAATTAAAGTGAAGAAAAGTAAAAAAAATATCAAAATCAATTCTACATATTACAAAGATAACTTCTTTATTTAATTATAAAATACTATCCCTTTATCCACAGAGTCCTAATAGAGTAGAACTGTATCAGGATAAAGCTAACAGACACACAAAAATCTACCACAAAATTTCTTAAAAAAATGACAAAAGATACAGGTATCAAAGCTATACTTTTTGCTCATGTTCCTTCAAAGTCTTCTGATGTGTCACCAATGGATTACTGTGCTTTTGGATTGCTAAAAAGAGAACTTTCTAAATGCAGATCTAAAACAATTGATAAACTATGGAAAACTGTGAAAGAGGAGTGGAATAAAATACCATTCATAACTTTAAGAAAAGCTCTTATCTTGGAAATTAAGATGTAGAATGATAGTCCAGAAAAAAAAGCCATCAGTTAGAACATTTATGAAAAAAATATTGTTACTTCAAACCTTAATTATATTGCTTTAAATTTGTTCTAAAAATGTGCAAACAGCCTCTGCATCTTGGTGAATCTGCATCATCTAAATCTTCAGTGTTATTTAAAGATACATCAGTGATAGTCTCGATGATAGCAGTCTTCGTCAAACAACATTCCGAAGTCTAAGTCATTGTCAAATATAAACTACTCATACATATCTATTTCTGTAGTACTATTACAGCCTACTTACAAATATCTGAAAATCACATGATCAAAAAAAAAGAAAACTCCCATAGGAAGGGGTGATTTTTAAAAGGGATAATTTTTAACTTTTACAGGTTAAATTTAAACCGGTTTAAGCAGAGAGCCGATTAAACGGAGTCTGGTTAAGGAGAGTCCCACTGTAGTTATAAGTAGAAGACAATCTTTAAAAAATATCATAAAAGGATCATAACTTAATAATAAGTTAATACGGTAAAACTAACCTTGTAGTTTTTCTGTAATTACATCTGATAAGTGTTGCGACATTTGATGAGGATCAAAAGAAAAATATTTTCTGTCTCCAAGTTCATCTATAAGTACTGTTTTGATGATGTCTTTAACTACAACAGGACTAAATCTAAATAAAATTTGAAATAACAAATATTAAATTATAATATTTATAAAACCAAATTTAACAGAATTAAAAAAATATACCAAATCAGGCTTATTAGGGTTTTCCCCAAATGAGATACAACTTATAATTATACATTCAGAAAGTAATATACTAAACCGGTTATAATTAATTGCAACTACCTAGTCTAATTAATCTAGTTAAATGTAATATCCTTCACTAATATTGAAGCATACAGAAAATACATGGGGTAAAACATCTTATAATTTAAGAACTATTAAAATGCATCTGACCATGTGTGCCACGATGTCTTTGCCTGGGAATTTACAACTTGAATACTGGGTCTAAAAAGTAAAAGTTGGTCTTAAATTAGAGATACAAATCTTTGAAATTTGTTACAGTGAATTTTTTTTTTAAATTGGGATTTTTAATTATTTAATATTGAAGCAGAATTTTTAAAGATTTTCACACTAATTCCTCCCCGGCCGTCCAAATAGTAGCTCTAAGTCCTCGGACGAGTCGGACGGTCTGGGTCTTCAACACTAATTCCTCCAAGGTGTGGTAGCCCAGTGGTTAACGTGAGAGAATTGCATTCGGCAGGCACAGGTTCGATTCCCGCCACTGCCAAAACTGCTGTTGTGTTTACACGGAGTACGATTACGTTAAACATGTGGGTCCGTAAGTCCTTCCGAGAGATTGGAGGTAGGGAAAGGAGGGTACGGTCCCTGTGGATGCCTCCCCCACTGGGTTCCGGTCTAAATTGGGTGGCACTTCCCGGCCATCCAAACAGTTACCTTACACCTTTCTGGTAGGTCGGACGGTCTGGGTCTCAACAACACCACTAATTCATCCATAATGGTCAGAATAATTACAGCACAGTTACAATCTTAACACCATCGTAAAGTACAAAGAACAATTTTTATTACGAAATCTGAACAAAATCCATAAAAACATTTTCTGATATTTTGTAAATATTTTCACGAAATATGTTTTTGTGAAAAAATGTATCTTTCATGAGTACTTTCCATTTGAAGCTGTAATTTGATTTTAAAATTACAACATACAAGAATCTTTTCACAATTTAATCATCAGTCTTCTTCTGTTAGGGACTATTTTGGAAGATACTAAGGAATTTTTTTTTATTCAAGAGTTCACTAGTGGGTGCCTTGTCTGTGCTGTGCTATATTATGATTATTTATTTTTTTAATCTAATGTTTATTCAACCGCTTAAATGAAAAACATTTATTTAATATTTAAATGGATTTTTGAGCAATTTGCATATAAATTTGTTCACATTTATTAAAATATGAATCTTAACATCATAGTAACAGTTTTCCAAAGGTTTGATGATAGGGATTGAAATTGCTTTTCAATGACTGCCTGGGGAAATGCAATGTCATTCTGTTTCAATCAAAAGAGGATAACTTGTTTTAATAAACGTGTTTCAAAGACATGAGTTATTATATGGGTTTTATGGGAGGAGTGTCTATTGTTAGCCATGGCTGCTAGAAAGTAGAGTACAGAATCATTTATCTGGTATCCTGATATCCGGTACATTCCAAAAACTGGAATTAGGCATAATGCTAAATTTTGAGCCAACAATCATTTATCGCCAAAAATTGGCAAAATAGCATTTTTTTTTAATCCTGCCAAATGATTAGAAGAGTGCCAAAGTATATCTTATAGTGGCAACAGACTCAGAGGCATTGTCACATGCGAGTGGTCTAATCCTAAATCCATTGCAGAAAAAAAAATTGTGTTGAAAGACAGGTTAATTGCAGAATTTAAACTAATACAGATGCGAAAGCTACTGTCAGATTTACAGCCTGGGGATCTCAAACCACCTGCTTTATTGGGGCAAATTAGAGAAATTAGCTCTTGAAAAAGTAAATGAGGATTTCTTAAAATATCATTGACTAGACCAGTCACCATCAAATGCCCGTACAATTCTATCAGCAAGCACAGAAGGTCTCACTCAGGCTTCGGAAACCTGTAAAATTTAGCCTGTCCACAAGGATGGCTATTGAGATTTTTTACCCGTCCTCCTAAGAAGTTTTTTCACATTATATTTATTAATATGTGTGTTTATATACATTGCACAATAATAATAAATTAGAACCAACAGCCTCACGATGAAATGCGATAACTGCATATTTAGGCACCCCCCCCCCCCCCTCCACAGCGCTTAACCATTTAAAGATCAAACTTCCTGATGTTTGGTAACTTCAAGGATGGTAAATAAATAATCCCATAAATTCTCTTATCCCCAAGCTGTGTTTAAACCTCATTGATACTCTAATTTCTAGGGAATGTGGCTGAATTAAGATTTACATCATCTTAGACTGAATAGATTGGCTCACAGGCTTAGGTCCTGGCTGGGCTTCAGTTATCTAACACAGTTTCGAGTCGGGCTAAGTCTGAAAATCAGAAATTTCATCACATGCAGACCTCTGAAAGGAAAACAGAACATGTCAGCTTGATCTTGAGTTTGCTATATTCTGCCAATTTCATTCAGTCATCGGATTCGCTGGATGGAGAATGAGGGGAGGGAAAATAATTAGCACCTGTGGTTACAATGCAGTTATAATGCACACCAGCTAAGTTTATGCTTAAGCAGGGGAGAATTCACAGGTGACGACATTTAAATTTTCATTCAGAGAGTTCATTGCAAAGGAAGAGGCGGTGTTGGCCATAATTTTAAAATGATGACCACTCGTTATTTATATTTTCATTTTTAGTTATTTATTTTTTTTAATGGAATCAGTAATCTCAAGGCCATCCAAGAGGTCAGCAACTTCAGAAAATTGGCCACCCTCGCTGAATTTTAACCTGAATAGGATGTGAGGATGGGCAATTTCTGGAAGCCTGGACTCTAACTCAATTGGTAAATTTGGCAGTTAGGATACATGAGGTTACAGCAAGCATGGAAAATATTTGTGCAGTAGCAATATGTAATGATAATCCTACAACAACAGATCTATCGAGCATACAGTTGCAGATAGCTGATTTAGCCACCCAGATAGAGAACCTATCTAGATCAAAATCTTACTTACGAGATTGATTTTGTAATAGCAGATCAAACTCAAAATCGTGTAATAATGCTTAATTTTCAGGGAGAAACCTTTACAAGTAAAATGATGCAGGAAATAGCAATTTTTTCTACTATCATAACTGTTTTGGTAAAGAAGCAAATACATATCATATGGTAAATAAATGTCATTTTGGTATGTGGATGATATGTCTATTCTTGTGGAGAATCTACTCTATATCTTTTCTATTAATCTTGTTAATTCCACTGACCCTCATATTCAACTTTACACATAAAATTGAAATAAAATATCAACTTTCCTTTTTGGACGTTCTTGCTTCTAGTAAGGATTCTCTTTTTAGTATTTTTGTTTTTTGGAAACCTTTCTCTATTTCTCTACCTTCACATTTCCTTTCAAACCATCCTACCCAACAAAAATTAACTGCCTTCTACACCAGTGCTTTTCAACCTTTGACCGGTCCCGGTCCCAAAAAATTTACTCATAAAAATTTCTAATTAATTTTTAAGTTCATATATTAAACTAACATAAGTATTAATAACTAAGCATGGCATAATTATAATGCATTTTCATATACAGTGTGGCATGTTAACAAATATAAAATTTACTAAGTTATCAATCACTCATAAAAATTATCTTGTAGCATATTCTAATTTTCTCAGGCCAACATCATTAAATTAATTTGTGCTGATTTTCATTGGCATGGTCCATTCTGATCACCAAAACTTTTTTTGGTCATTTATTTAATTAGTTAAATAAATGACTTCTTAATTCCAATCTCATTCAATAGTAGTTCAAGTTGTTTGTTACTGGAATTTTGCTAATAAGATTGACTCATATAGCTTCCATAATCAGTTATTTCCTTTATTTTTGTTTACTTTCTTATTTTCAGTATCATATACTGCTACTTTTTAAGTAATTTGTTTGTTGGTTATTAAAATATAGTTGACGAGGTTACTATTGTAGCTCCCCAAAAACGGCTGTTTCTTCTTACTACCTATGCACTGTTTGGTTATATCTTTCTTAATTTCAGTCTCATTCACTGATATTTTTGAGTAGATTAACCAATTGACATTTTCTTTTAGTTGATGAAGTTAGCTTATATATCTTTTGAAAATGTTTTTTTCTCTTCTTTTGGTGTTATATCTCTACTTTGACCTAATCCTAACCACTGTTAATTTTACAGTAGTTTGATTAATGAAATTAACTTTCGAAATAGGTTATTTTCTTCTTAATTACGGCATTTATATATTATGACATATATTACATTGTGACATTCATTACAAATACTTCAACTGACACTGAAATATGTTTTATGAAGTTAAAATAGACTGAAGAAATCAACTAAGTGTAACAGATCTCATAAAACATTTGGACACACTTGACCAAAGACACTTTGGGCACACTTGATCAAAGTTTTGATCCTGTGCCTGCTGTTATCCCTTTGGTTAGAATGGAGCACAAGATAAAAAAAGGTTGCCATTTCAAATGAAAACCAAATATGCATTCCTTCATGTATATTCTTTGCTCTTATGATGCGGCACAGTTGGCTAGAATACTGCTAACAGAAACTGCAAAATTATTACCACGCTATCATTAATCGCACCAAAAATCTCACAAAATGCAAATTCTGAATACTAAAGCTGTACCCATGTTACGTCCAGAGGGATATCCATTAAACATCCATATGGTATATTGAGTAACATCTGGATGTCTATAAGACATTGGTTAATGCATTTTAGATTTGTTTTGGATGATCCAGATTACAACTATTAGATGTGATCTGGATGTAATATCTCATGAAGGGGTTTAAGTATGCTTATTAACTAAAACAGTATGCAAAATATAAACAAGATAACCAAAAATCGAAAGAAAATTAAAATTTTTAAACTATTTTTTTTTTAACTTTTTTGTCATCACTAAACGCATAGTGTGTCGAATTACTAACCCTGCTCCTTAATTATCAAAAGTTATACTGAAAACAAACTAATACAATAAATAAAAAGAACTGCTCATTAAAGAAATTTAAAAACTACTTGTCCTGAAATGGAGGGCGAATGGTGTATGTCGATTCTTCTGGCGACGATGATTCTTCATCTGATGTCTCAACTTCAGAGTCCTATAAAAATAAGATTTAATACAAAACTGCAAATTTAACAAGTACATTAATTTTTAGAACTAAAATGACAGGATATACTACCGTTTTATCCATTGTTATTGGATGGAATATCCTACAGCACAATCCTAAATATTTGAAGTCTGCAAAAGTTAAACAGAAATTTTATACTGCGGACACTCAATTTCAAGGAAAAATACACATTTCGTAAATATTTTATACTTTAACAAAAACACAAATAAATTACCAAATTTAAATATATAAAATAAAAACAAGCAGACTGACAACAAATGCATTTGCAGACGAAAAAGTAATACATATAGATAGAAAGAGAACGATTTTGAGAATTTATTTTTATTCTCCTGTCATCCATGGAGCTTTTCACAGTTAGCGAAGCAATATATATAGAAACAAGGTTTAAGTAGTAAGTACAGAAAAACAGAGCAGACCAACTGGCGTATTCAGTATCGGTGGTGCGTACAAAACCCAGTATGCCCGCCAGGTAGCGTTGACATCGGCCCTTGGCGAAAATCCCAATAACGCGCCAATGAGCACTGATGCCGTGCAGTTGAAAAACAATGCCGTAACCCTCACCAGGCGAATTTACCACGTTTTTTCTTCTATGAAATAATCCAAACGGCCATCCTAGGTTCTGTACGCACCACCGATTCTGAATACGCCTTTTTGTAGCTCATTTTGCTACTAAATCCGGTTCATTTTAGTATAAAGTGAGTACGATGAAGTCTTTTTTAATTTTAATCGTTCTGCTTAAATTGTTTATAATAGAGCTGTTTCAACCACGTGGCAGTCTCTTAGTAACGAGCCTTAGCAACGGTTGCTGGTGGTCAAACAACTCATAGATAGGCCATTGCTATACACGTTGTACGTTGCTTCAAAAATATTAATTTAAACTTTAAGTAATAATTATGTCATCTAAATATTTTCAGGATATGGATGATCGAGCTAAAGCTCGATATTCTTTATTTGTCATGATATTAATAATTTTAAAATGTTTTATATTTGCGAAAATGTAATGTAATGCGAATCCAAATTGTGAGTTGGATTTTCATATGCTTACACCTTATAAAGAGCTAAGACAATATTGGAAAGTCTTGAAAAGTATGTGTGTGTGGAGGGGGGGGGGGCAACTGTTTAGCATTTGCTTATGCCAGGGTTATTTTAAATGAAAAATACGCATAGCATTAAAAAGTCTTGAAAAGTGTGTGGGGGGGGGGGGGCAACTGTTTAACATTTGCTTATGCCAGGGTTATTTTAAATGAAAAATACGCATAGCATTAAAAAGTCTTGAAAAGTGTGGGGGGGGGGGCCAGGCCCCCCACATCCGATTTCGGGTCCGGGTACCAAGCGGAGCCGCGGGCCCCTAAGTAAATTAGGAGTTCACCCTCACCGAATTTATCGCATGATATTACTTACGAAAAGTGAACATATTTCACAATAGGTAATATTTTTTTTTATTTTATATGATTTTTTGATAATTTTTTTGAAAAATGTGCAATATCTTGAGAACGGTTCATGTTAGCGTTCTAAAATTTATGTTAATCGTTTTCTAATGAAAAATTACATAAGAAATGATTATTTACGTAACTTTATTAAAGGTTTTAATTTTTTAATAATTTTTCAAAATTTCGAAAATTTAGGGAGGAGTTCTGAACATTCGATTGCGTATAAAAACAATAAGCTTTCAGTATTCCTGCATTATAATTTTTGTACCAAATTTTGTTTGAATCGCTCCATTCGTAAGTCAGTTATCGTCTCCACAGACTCACTGATACACACACACACAACCGTTTCCTCAAAAATGTTCGATTCGTGTTCAGGGATGCTTGAAATCTGTTCTCCCGTCGAAAACTCGAACTCAAATTTTCGACCCCGTCACAATACTTTCCTTATACATTGTATGTATATAAAGAAAGTAAAAATAAAGTAAAATATGTATGAAATATTTCGTGCTCTTATCAAGCAGTCAACTATTTTGATGATAATAGGATACATGTTGTTTTTGTGCTTCATCCATATTTACTCGTTGAAATTCCCTAGATGTAAAGGTTTCTGCTTTTAAAATAAACTGTTATTTAAGTTCACAAAAAAAAGTTTCTATCCTCCAATTATTATACATAAATTATCCAAAGAGATTTTAATCTATAAGTATTTCTAAAAACTATTTTTTTTTCCTTTTTGTAACTAAATGAAATAGTTTTTGATTTAATACGTTACATTAGTGTTACAAAATTGTATAAGATAAAATATTTTTAAATTACTTTGATTCTGATTTTCTTATTTTGTTTCATCTTTTATACGATAAGATAGCTCTTTTTCTATGCCAATTTATTACTTATAGTGCCAAAGTTAAAAATTTAATGTAAACTATATGACTTTTCCCACAGACTAAAATTCATTTTCTTTTTATTTCTTTCGTAATTCACTAAATTGAGTTCAATTGTATAAAATAACACTGATAATTATTTAAATTGCACTGAATGTGCAATTTTAATTCAATTTTTGTGTTCGTTTAACGACTGTGCGTAATTTTAAAGGCGACGTTAGAAAAATGCGAATGAGAACGGTTGGTTCTACAGTTATGCAGTTGATATTGTTCTTTCCATCATTAAAAATTATATATAAAACAAGCATTTAATTGATGTATTTGAGCATTATTTTAGATTTTGACGATTTTTATGAGCCATTTCGTAAATAAAAGGCAGGTTCTTTTTTTCATAATCATACCAATTTCTAATCAGCACCAGTATCACCCACTAGAAGTAACTTATCTACCAAATTTTGTGAAATTTGGCCAATTAATTTTTGAGTTAGAGTGGTTACATTCATTTCATGAACGGACACACAGAGAGGCCGTCCAAATAGTTGCTCACGTCCTAGAATGAGTCGGACGGTCAGGGTCTTCAACACAGAGAGAGAGAAAATTCACGTAAAAAATGCTTTTTATTGTGTGTGTGTTCTAGAGTGCTAAAAAACGATTGATGTTTCGAAAACTCGGGTTGCGATTTTCGACACGATTCCAATGCTTTCTCTATAAATTACAATGTATTGTAAGGAAAGTACAAAAACAATTGTATGTTAGAAACGATTGTACGAGTATAGTAGGAGCATAGGTGAGATGATTTTTTTAATACGATTACAACTATACGTACTTAACTAAAAAGGATAATTAAATTACTTAAATATAACCTTTTCAGTTTGGGGCCTTGTCATAAGTGACACTATTATTGTTTTGATTGTCCTTAAAATCTAGTAAACCATACTTTAATATAGGTTTTTATTACTTTAATAGATAAAAAAAAACACTTTTATATACTTTTGGGAGCCTTTTTTTTGCATCAAAAATTAAAATCTAATTAGCACCAGAGTAACGAATGTATAACCCAAAATATCACAGAAATCCAATGAATGCCTTTTGAATTACAGTGAATACATAAATTGCCTAAATACTCTCACAGATGCTAAAGCTTTTAAAACAAGAGGGAGGGGGAATCCATAGACAAATTTATTATTTTATAACCTATTCTTTTTTTTTTAATTTATTTTATCATTACAGTGCGAGAATCAAATCATGAGGTTAATTTAATATTATATTGCAATGTGTTTGTTCTAAGCTCATTCATGTACAATTGCTTCTAAAATATATCAATTCTGAATGAAGCAAAATACAACATATAATTTTAAAATTTTAAAATACATTAATACATACACAGAATAATTTTAAAATACATTATAAAGACATAAGCATTTATATTCATTTAATAATACAATATTTCGTGCAAAGTTTTGTATGAATTTAACTGTAGTTATTTTAAAGAATAAAATCTAAAAAGCAGTATGGAAATTTGATTAAATAAATAAAATTTATTCTAAGATAAACTTTTTTAAGAATATAACTAAAAATAATATTTGTAAAATATAAGAATTATTTTGAATTTGAACATACCTTATGTGATGATTTAGATAAATACTACCTCTTTATTATAATATTTCAGTGAAAAAAATATTTGGCAGGTTTTAAGGTGCACTGATAATAAAAATATATGAGATAGTTGCATTGTTGCATGCGAGATAATTATTTCTAAATTTTTACTTAATTAAAAAAACTTGCTTTTCGTGCCTTCTTGAGAGCAAAATCGTTTATAACACTACTGAAATCGATGTGGGAAGCAAGTTCATGCTCTATTGCAAGACGTCCTAGAGAGTTAAGACGTTGTTGACTGCTTGATGATCTCTGCCAAGTTTTTAGTTGATTTCCAAGCTTACTAAATGATCTTTCTGCCTCAGCAACAGTCACTGGAAGGGTCCCAAATAAACGTAGAGCAATGCAGATATTCATAAATATTGTTTGCAATTTTTTTTCATGTAGTGCATTCAATAATAAAATAGGAGAAATTTCAACTTCCTGTTTAAATATTGAATGATGTATTTTTTTTAGGTGCAATAATTCATCATATAGATATGAGGACAAGTCTTTTGAATATTGTGAAACAAGTTCTTTGGTTTTCTGCTCGAGCTCTATAGTGGACAATTTCATATATTTTAAAATTGGAGAGAACAGGTTACATATATTTTTATGAGCTTCTAAACGGCTTCTAATATCATTTATTATAAAATCTATGGTATAGAAAATGACATCTCTTCTGAAACATTCTTCAGCTGTTTCTCTCTTCTCAGTTGTTTCTGAAGTTTCATCATGAAATTTTTTCCTTTTGGTAACTCTTTTGTCTTTTTCAGGGAAATCTGATGAGATGCCCATACATTTTGCAACCAAATGGGCTTCTGATAAAATACGTGGCCACTCATTTCTTATAGTCTGTAGTTCTTTAATGAGGTCTTCCAATAAGTTTATTTCCATATCAAGAGATATGCCTCTTGCTTGAATAATAACATTTCTCTCATTAATGCATGATAAAATTTTAAACCAAAAATTAGCCATCAGTATACATTCGAAGGTAGAAAAATACTTTTTAAGAGACATTCCCTCAGAGTACATTTTGTCTGGTAGTGTTAAAGGGGTTTCAAACAGAATACGATCGAGAGATTTTAAAATACCTGGCAAATGCTGCACAATTGGTTTAATGGCGTTAACCCGAGAGCTCCATCGTGTGTCCGATTGAGATTGGAGGGAAACTCCAATTTCTTCTATTAAAATTTCCCACTTTTTTGGACTGCTGCTGAAGAAATTGTACAAGGTTTGGATACAACCAAAAAATGTCATTATTTGATGATTCAATCTTGCGGCATTTACACCAACAAGATTGAGAGAGTGGGCACTGCATGGTGAATAAAGTGCAAGATTGTTTTTTTCAAGTATGCGTGCTTGCACTCCTTTCGTTTTGCCACTCATATTTGAACCATTATCGTAGCCTTGACCTCGACAGTCTTCCAAGGATATGTTATATTTTTCTAATGCAGCCAAAAGTTCTTCAGCAATAACTTCTCCCGATTTTTCGTTAAAGTTAAAAAATTCTAAAAATCTTTCCTTTATTTCAAATTTTCCGCTTTCTACGTTTTTTGAGATGTACCTCAAAATTAAAACATTTTGTTCTTGATGCGATACATCTCGAGTAGCATCAGCAATTATGCTATAATATATAGCTTCTTCCCTTTCTTTTAAAATACATTCCAGCAATTTATCGCCACATAAAGCAATAAATTCATTTTGACTCATCCACGATAAATAATGAGCCCTTCCCTTTGATGTTTCTCCTTCTTCCTGACTTCGCTTGATTTTTGCAAGATGTTCTCTTGTCACGTCGTCATAATGGCTCAGAAACTCTAACATTCCCAGGAAGTTTCCATTGTTGTTGTCACCTATTTTGGTACTATCTCCTTGTAAAGGTAAGCCCCTAGAAGCAAGGTAGAGAGTGATATGAAGTAACCTCTTTAATAGAGCTTTCCATTTTTCAGCTTCATTTTTTATTTGATTTTGTAAGCTGCTATCAATTCCGCAACCTCTCAAAGATTGCTCTAAGTCTTTCCATTTACAGTAGCAGGTGCGATGAAGTGCACTATTTTCATGTACTGGCAATCTACCGTATAATTTGTTCCAAGGAACTTTCATTGGAGAAAAGCCTTCTCTTTTACCCAAATCACTTCGATTTTTAGTCTGATCAATTAAATTTTCACCAAATAGTAAGCAGGAAAAGCAATGCAATGTTTTCTGTGAGGAGCTATAAATCAACCAGTCGCGAAAATGCTTTTCTCTGTTGTTGGAAGATTTAGAGTAGAGAAGAAATTCCGAGAACTTTTTGCCATTTAAATCTTTAGGGAAGTCTTTCACAATTTTTACCATTTTCTCCACGTCACAAGGTCCAATTTCAACAATTTTTTGGCGGCAATG
Source organism: Amaurobius ferox (assembly GCA_951213105.1). Lineage (NCBI taxonomy): Eukaryota > Metazoa > Arthropoda > Arachnida > Araneae > Amaurobiidae > Amaurobius > Amaurobius ferox. The sequence continues at coordinate 78,221,990 of OX578142.1, read as the reverse complement.
ATCACTAAAATGTTTTGGCCATAATCCAGGATCTTTCAGATTTTCATAATTGTCCGCTAATAAATCTCTTTGCTCAAAGGTACAGATAACATTAAAATGTTTAGACGCATTTTCTTGCACAAGTGTATCATTAGAATCCTCCGTATTTATCGGAAATGTATCTGGATTTATTACTGCTATTAAATCCGTATTTGTAGAAATTTGTTCATTTTTCTCACTTTCTTCAGATGGTTTAAAAAAATTTGTTATTTCCTGGCGATTTTCTGCACTTTTTCGCTCCTTTTCAGCTGCTATTTTTCTTTTCTTAGAGCCTGATTTATGCTTGTATGAAAACGACATGTTTTAAAACAACTCTATACAGACTTCCAATTATATTAAATTAAATAACTTCACTCGAGAGAAAAGTTTATAAAACGGGAAAATATCAAGTTAGAGTTAGCTATCAACAACTTATAACTGATTTTGGGGTTCTTTAGACTCCATCATTTCAATTGCGTTTTTTTCCCGCACTCCATATTTGATTGGGCAACAAAATCCCAGGCTTTCCTATTGATTCGTTCCGATTTGTCTCAATAGATGTAGGTGGTTCCCTATTCTGATCCCAAAGATCCATTTACATTACCAAAAGCCCCCCCTCCCCCCCCATCCTCCCTTTTCCCGGACTAAGCACTTTTAAAAACAAAACTTTGGCACTATTGTTCGCCTGCCTCAGAGACGTGGACTTTCTTGCAACAGACGTATTATCTATTGGGGATCTCCATGACGCTTCGATCCCTTTGGAGACATCCAAAACATCGCGAAAATGTAAAAAAAGACCGTCATTCAGGCATCAGCCGGATGTCCGACACTATGGGTTCCCCGTTGCGTTAATTGGTTTACGAGGAGGGAAAATCGCCTGCGTTCTCAAACTGAAAGACACCTGTTGACAAGGGTCAACTTAGTAGTCAACTGTGTGATTGATATAAGCTGTAAACATGAATGAATGATCAAGGAAGAATGGGTTGGGTTAGAAAATTGCTCCAGCTAAAGAAAAAAAAAGAATTCCATTAGACCTACTTTCACCCAGTTTTTATTGCCTTGTTTGCTGCCATTACACAATGCCATTGAAACTATCTCTTTTCATATCCAGACGACTTTTATTGAACTAAGGCGTCTTCATTGTATCGAGTCTTTTTGACTATTTTAGAAATGAGACTGAACCTTACACACATGGAAGAAGAAGCAGCTGAATAAAATCAGATATTTCATTACTATTTTTTTTACTTTCTTTTTAGTCACCTATTCATATATATATACATAAAAATTCTGTAATAAATATTTTATTTCAGTGAATTTTTACGGGCCCCTAAGAGCTGCCGGGCCCCGGTACTATAGCCCCAACTGACCCCCCCTTTGTGGGGGCCCTGGGGGGGCAACTGTTTAACATTTGCTTATGCCAGGGTTATTTTAAATGAAAAATACGCATAGCATTAAAAAGTCTTGAAAAGTGTTTGTGTGTGTGTGTGGGGGGGCAACTGTTTAACATTTGCTTATGCCAGGGTTATTTTAAATGAAAAATACGCATAGCATTAAAAAGTCTTGAAAAGTGTGTGTGGGGGGGGGGGGGGGCAACTGTTTAACATTTGCTTATGCCAGGGTTATTTTAAATGAAAAATACGCATAGCATTAAAAAGTCTTGAAAAGTGTGTGTGTGTGTGGGGGGGGGGGGCAACTGTTTAACATTTGCTTATGCCAGGGTTATTTTAAATGAAAAATACGCATAGCATTAAAAAGTCTTGAAAAGTGTGTGTGGGAGGGGGGGGCAACTGCTTAACATTTGATTATGCCAGGGTTATTTTAAATGAAAAATACGCATAACATTAAAAAGTCTTGAAAAGTGTGTGTGTGTGTGTGTGTGTGGGGGGGGGGGGTTCACTGCAAACTTTCCTGTGCTTCAAATTTTCAGTATTCCAATCTTTTCTGTTGATTCTTAAAGGCCATTCTTTGCTTCTTTTAACAGACAAGTCCTTGATTTTATTCCCTTTATTTTCAATTATTCTAGGGAATGAAAAAAATGATACAATTAATTACGGCACAAATCGCCATTATCAAATTCAATTACTTTATCTTAAAGAAATTATGATTATATATGATATCGGCCGGATATAGTTTTAATAAAACGACTTTTTAAAAAAAAATTCACACCAAAACGTATCCCGGCGCTCTTCACTAAGACGTCTTTTTGACTCATTTCCTCTAATTAATACAGCAGGGAGTCTAAAAAAAGATTTGCTGTCTCGATCAGGACGATTTCCGCATTTGAAAACACCACAAGCGGTAGGCATAATGACAAATATAAAATTTTGTAACACTATACACGGCAGTATATCTACAATTGACTCAAACGCAAAGCCAGCAATATTTGACCACCAGCAACGGTTGCTAGGTGGTAGCTTGGCGATGTGACGTCAGGTGAAAAAGCTCTATTATATGTCGTGTGTGCTGTAAACGAAGAAATGTCTGGGATAACTTTTTCTAGTATTTATGAAGAACAAATAACATTACATGAAATGTTACTAATTATTCTAGCAAAATTTTTCTGCTATTATCTATATGTACTTTAATTTTTTCTTTTGTAATAACGTTTTCAAAATTTCTTATTAGTTAGACGTAAGATAGGTGCATTGCTAATTTAATATATTTATCATTTTATTTTTACATAGTTTTGTACGGAAATGATTACTTTTTAAAATTTGTTCATACTGTAAAATAATAATTTACATATACTTGCCAGCTGAGTTTCTTCCTTGTCCAGAGATCATAATTGAATCCTTTGGCATAGAAGATAATTTTGCTAGCTTTTAATATGTTCAATGCTTGAAAATTAATGACATATTATTAGTTTTTTAAATTATGCTTAAATTTGAAAATGTTATGTTAATATTTACATTAAATATTAGGTTAAATTTGTAAATGTTAGGTTAATTTGTAAATATTAAGTTATGAGGTTTTATCAAGAATTCCCTTTTTATCAACATTATAGTTGTACTTGAAGTGTACTCCTTTTCATATTTGTAAACTGCGTACTGGCCAGCTAAGTTATTCTCTGTATAAAGTTTTAAATTGAAATCTCTTGCTCGTAGAGGACAACTTTTCTGTTAAGAAAAGTAATTGCTGAAATATATCAGCATGGAAAGTTCCAAGTGACCATATTGTTTAGTGCATAATTGTAAAATTGAAACTTTAATTACTACCGGTTTATGTTGTAGCATAAAAAGGCAATGTTTTGAACAGCTGTCGAAAAATTTTATACACTAGATGTATCCATGCAGAGCATCTACGCTCTAGTGTCTTTTAATGCTCACTATCCGTTAGTAACTTACCACACAATCTCTGTAGCTTGAGTCATTTTTAACATGAATATTCCCTAGTATTTAGTTTTATTTGTCTCTCAATCAGTATCGCTCTGGCATTTTTAATATCACCAGACATATGTGGATTCATTGTTATACGACCCTCTAATCAAATATAAACCATATATTTATTTAAATTAAATTAACTTTAGATCAAATAATATATAATTTCATTGTTGAACTAAAACTTGAATAAAATAATTAGTGTTTGAGATATCATTATGGAGGCAAAAGGACTACTTATCTAACTCCATGGATACTTTCGATAGGATGGAGTAAGAGTTTTCTTTTACTTTCATATTTTAAACAATGTAATTACGGTTACACTTGTTATCATTTGGGAAATGGTAAATAAGCCCTTTTCAACATAACGTACATAAATGCATTATATATGCAGAGTTAGAAAGCAGGAGCATAAAGTCACGCAGCAATGGCATCTAACCAATTTTCCCCAGTTAACAAAATGTCATATTTGGGTGCAATTTCCAAATTATTTATTTTGTTTTCATTATTCAACTCACAAAATAAATCATCTTTTATTAGCAGACCTGCCTTTGACCTGCTGTGCTGCATAGGTGCATGTAATCCATGATATGAATTAGTTAGATTGTTAGAAGGGAGAATAAATGGATCAAATGGAATTTGCATCATACATGCGAAGAAAGGCAGAACAGTTAGGTATCTAAAATCTCCATCAAAGTAAAATATATAGGTACAAAATTTAACAATAACTAATTTTGAATTCTTTAACAATCACTAATTTTCCTTTCTTATTTTGACTCCTAGTAACAATCACTAATTTTGAATCCTTTATAGATTTAAATCATGGATTGCAAACACAAATGAATTCCAATTAAAATATGCACTTACAATACATATTTTAATATTTTTATAAAATAACATATTAAATTTTCTTTTGATACGATATATTGAAAATCTGAACATCAGCTTAAGATGTATTTTAATAACAAATTTTAATGTGTAATGGTTAACAAAATTTTTTCCCACTCTAAAGCAGAGGTACTTTACATATTTACTGTCACAGCTTACTTGAAAATGAATTTTATGTATATTCATTTTGCCCTTTCCTCCTTATAAATGAGGTCACCTATTCTTTCTAATTTTGATATTTTTGTATGCTTTTAAAAAATTTAAATGTTAAAATTTAAAATGTATTTAAAATTTTAAATGTTTGTTTACAAATGGTAATTTATATCTGGTCTCAAAACAACCGGATGGACAATTGCACATGAAAAAACAATGTGCATCCAATTTATGTATCCAAATATATATATTCGATATATGCTGCCATTCAAATAATGTAAACATTTTGTTATGCTCGATGTATATACTTGATAGGGATTTGTTTTTTCTTCATTAGCATTCAATCCGCTTTTGACAAAATTGTTGAATAAACATTGATTTTGGTATTAAATATTATTTCAAATTGATATTTTCTTTCATTGATATTTTTGTATGTTTTTAAAAAATTTAAATGTTAAAACTTAAAATGCATTTAAAAATATTTAAAATTTTAAACGTTTGTTTACAAATGGTAATTTATATCTGGTCTTAAAACAACCGGATGGACAATTGCACGTTGTTGAGACCCAGACCGTCCGACCTACCAGAAAGGTGTTGATGTTGATGACCCAGACCGTCCGACCTACCAGAAAGGTGTAAGGTAACTGTATGGACGGCCGGGAAGTGCCACCCAATTTAGACCGGAACCCAGTGGGGGAGGCATCCACAGGGACCGTACCCTCCTTCCCCTACCACCAACCTCTCGGAAGGACTTACGGACCCACATGTTTAACGTGATCGTACTCCGCATGAACACGGCGGCATATGTGGCAGCGTGCAAATCTAGCGCGCAAACCACGGGGATACCGCACCCGAGATGGCCAACAGCACGCGGCGTTCCGAGGTGGTCACCCACCAAGTTACTAACCGCGCCCGATGCTGCTTGACTTCGGTGATCTAACGAGAACCGGTGTTTTCAGCACGGTACGGCCGTTGGCCTTTACCAGAAAGGTGTAAGGTAACTGTATGGACGGCCGGGAAGTGCCACCCAATTTAGACCGGAACCCAGTGGGGGAGGCATCCACAGGGACCGTACCCTCCTTCCCCTACCACCAACCTCTCGGAAGGACTTACGGACCCACATGTTTAACGTGATCGTACTCCGCATGAACACGGCGGCATTTGTGGTAGCGTGCAAATCTAGCGCGCAAACCACGGGGATACCGCACCGAGATGGCCAACAGCACGCGGTGTTCCGAGGTGGTCACCCACCAAGTACTAACCGCGCCCGATGCTGCTTGATCTAACGAGAACCGGTGTTTTCAGCACGGTACGGTCGTTGGCCTGGACAATTGCACGTGGAAAAAGAAAAAAAAAATGTGCATCCAATTTATGTATCCAAATATATATATGTGATATATGCTACCATTCAAATAATGTAAACATTTTGTTATGTTCGATGTGATGATAGGGATTCACTTGATAGGGATTTACTTTTTCTTCATTATCATTCAATCCGCTTTTGACAAAATTGTTGAATAAACATCGATTTTTGGTATTAAACATTATTTCAAATTGATATTTTCTTTCATTGATATTTTTGTATGCTTTTAAAAAATTTAAATGTTAAAACTTAAAATGTATTTAAAATTTTAAACGTTTGTTTACAAATGGTAATTTATATCTGGTCTCAAAACAACCGGATGGACAATTGCAGATGAAAAAGCAATGTGCATCCAATTTATGTATCCAAATATATATATTCGATATATGCTGCCATTAAAATAATGTAAACATTTTGTTACGTTCGATGTATACACTTGATAGGGATTTATTTTTTCTTCATTATCATTCAATCTGCTTTTGACAAAATTGTTGAATAAACATTGATTTTTGTATTAAACATTATTTCGATAGCTGCACTAATACCTAAACAAGAATATCATCTGAAAATTGGCACATTCACTTGTAACAGAGTTTAATATTTTCCATTTTCTCGTATCACATTACGAAAGTTCTATCATATTACAAGGCCATTGAACATTTGAAGAGTTTAATTCCAAAAGGGCCTAAATCATTTTCACTCGTTTGTCTTGTATGATATAGTGCAATACTGCCAGTTACTGTTACCTATCTAAAGTCACTTACTAGGAGCTGTAACGCAACTGCCACAACATGATACCCAAGCGAAAGTGATTTAGGCCCATTTGGAATTAAACTCTTCATTTAATGAATTGCACTTCCAATTTTATTGTGTACTTGCAGTATACTTGTGCTTCATATGGAATATACATTATAAAGAAATTTAAAATTCACAATCACGTGCAAATTCCTAAAGTAATCTAAATGACATTGTTATTCATTCTATTAAAATATTTAAATTGATGGTCCTAAAAAGAAGTTTAAGAATATCTGTTTCCAAATTTGTCTAAGGGGGTCATATAAAAATTTAAAAAGTGTAACTTTTTGAAAATTAAGGGGAGGACTATTGCATTAGCGTAGTCATATTTCCTACCCTACTTTCAACATTTTTGCAATTTACATTGCCCACTTATCTCCAACAGGTGAAGAATTAAAGTGCGTTTCAATCTTTTTGGGACACCCTGTATAATATTCAGAGAACCAACATTTTTTCCTCTTTCAAAATATAATGATAAGTTTTTAACAGCAGTAAAACAAACTTTTGCAGATGAAAAATTTGAATACTTAATTTTCACAATAATGCCCCACTCTGTTACATGCAAAAATACTTTAGTTAACAGCTTTTAATACATTAGTAATTTTGCTTATATTCAGGGACATATTTAAGGGAGTTTCTTTCAGGATTTTTTTGGCCGGGGGGGGGGGGATGAAACTTAAAAGAAAGGCTAGTTTTCTATTTGCCTTACATAAATAAATCTAAATATTGTCACATAAATAGAAACTAGGTTAACATAAAATGCCCCTCTCATATGTATGCCTGAAAAAAACACTGGACCGAAACTCACGGGCCAGGTCAGAGCCCATAAAGGATTCACCTCTAACTTAGACCCCTTGAAATTGATATGAACTTAATTTAGAACCGAATCCCTCCAAAAATTGAATTTCAAAATATGCCTCTGTTTATATTGCTGTAGAAGCTTTAAAATAATGTAGTAACAATTATTTTTTTTATAAATCTGTATTATTCTGTAGATTCCCAAATTTTGAATTGGTGGGAAAATTGGTACATATTATGTTATTAATTATAGATCTCACTGGAAATCAGTAGGCTTATTCTTGTTACTGATTACATGATAACTAATAAACATAAATAATATTTTAGACCAAAAACATGCAATATCTGAAAATATTGTTTTGAAAGTTACGTTGCATTTACTTTCAAACTAAAAAATACACATAAAATGATTTTTTTAATAAAGTGTAACATAATTATATTTTTATAGTAGTTTTTTTTTTATCTAAAATGAATGTTCGAAATATTGAAAATGTTTCTGCAGTTTGATGCCGATGGTTCTCCGATAATCGCTTAGAAACTGACATTTATTACTTCAAAAAATCACACAAATTTTCATTCTACTTACTTTTTGTTTCAGAGATATAGGGCTAATTGTAGAAAAATATATAAGTTTCATTGTATCTCGAGAACAGCTCTTGATAATTTCTAAATAATGAAGAATTGTGTCCATTGATTTCTGGTTAAAATTATGTATGTACAAAATATTCATTCATTTAATAATAGTGAGTTTAGTTTATTTTTTTCAATTAAGGTAAAATCTTGAGAACATACGAGGAGTGGCGCCACGTTACAATTTCAAAACACTAAATTAAGAAACGACAAATCTCAAACAGATCCAAAAGTCATTTTATTATACAATTATCCTACAGACGTTAATACAGCCAAAGCGCTTTCGAACATCTTCCATGTTCATCCTCAGTGGCGATACAATTAGAAATAGATGCCAACGTGCTTAAATACAATTCAATACTGTTAAGTTAAACTTGCATATCATGAAATTGTCAACCGCATAAAATGTCATGAAATTGTTAGCCGCATGTCTTGAGAACATGTTAACATCTTAAAAATGAGATGGCATTCACATGTAAACAAAAATCACGTATTAAATACCTATTTTTGTAACATCTTTATACGATATTATGTTTTTATATTGCTTATTCGATTTTCTAAAATAAATGTTCAAAAAATGGAGGGACTTTTCCGTGGTCTGTATCTCTCCTGCATATTATTCACGCCTTCTGTGAAACGAAAAATTTGCAAACTCATACTATGAAATATCATTTTATTCCGAAAATATGAATTTTAATTATAATTGGATACAATCAAAGCATTATTTTAACGTTGCATTCCATACTTAATATTATCAAAGTTGTACATATTATCAAACTTACTAAACTTATCCTTGAAACTAGTTTTTTAACGCAAATAATTTAATTTCTTATTACAAAGGAGGGATAATGGATAAAAAGTGAAAAGCACCAGAAATGCAGCAGATTTCTCTAATAATTAATTACTTTAATTGATTTTAAATTTTAACAGATTCATAGTTACTACTAGAAGCGTGAAGTTCGAACCTGAGAGATTGCTACTAGTCCTTGACTAAATAGTAAGACATTTTTATGAATATTGAAGGTCATTAAATATTTATATAACAAAAAATAAAATTTCCGAAAATTTTGATTTTACTGTTCCTTTTAGTGACATTATACACTTAGTGCTCCTTTTAGTGACATTTTACACTTCTCTAACAAGCACTAAATACAGGTCCATAAGCATTGTGGTGCTCATGAGCAACATGTTTAGCACCTCTGTTCTACGGGAGCTGACAAATTCAGTCCTACCACGTTACCAACATCAAATTTCAATAACATTTAATTTGAGTTACTTCGAACAGAATGTAAAACATTCTGGATCTTCAATAGTAAGAAGTTATTAGAAATGCAATTTATTAAATCAACTTAAATTTCTTGAAATTCACAAACATATAAATTCAATCAAGTCTTATAATTTAATCAACTTTAGCCATCATAGGCGTTCAAAACTTCTTTTTAATTGTTTGAGAAGTAACTTGTTTTCCACATTTGGCATTATTTCGCTCTATAAAATAAGTATGTCAAAAGGGCTTTTGACACCAAATTTAGTGTAGCTTCTGTAAATATGCAATTTTGCATGCATATATGAAGATACTCAGTTTTTATGTACAACTACTTAATTACCACACTAGATATAAATATAAAGCGTATCATTTATTCTACAGCATGAGTATGTCCTTAAAGGTTGTAACTAAAGGAACACGGAAAAGCTTACCAACATTTTATCAAAAGCATAACTCTTAATTTTCTATTGCTCTCAGTAGTAGATTGGGGGAGGGGGGCTGCAGCCATGAACACCAAATTATGTAAATTAAAAAATATACCATAATTTTACATTACATTCCAATTTATACATTTGTACGACTGCACTTACTGCTATCGAGCTTAACGTATAGTTGCTCATATAGTCAGTGCTTTTGATATGTATATCAAATACGCCTTTTAAAAATATAATAATTCTTTTAGTTCTCCAATTAACACTCTGTATGGTGATAATTTGTGGTTTTAAAATGGCTTGAAAAGGCAAGTTTTTGATTTAGTTGTGTTTATGTTACTGATAAAAATTGGGCTGTAATTATACTAGTTTACTTAATTTTTAATAATTGCAATTTAAGAAATACAATAAATGCGTAAGTACAATGACAACAATTATGTATGTAAATTGTTTCTGAATAAATAACTAGTATACTTTAAACCCCTTTAGATCTTAATTATTTTCTATAGAAAAATAAATGTATTTTTACACATTTCAGGTTAGCAAAATAATAGTTTATGAAGCAAAATCATGCATTTCTTTCTCATTAATTTTTAGCATGTTCATTGTAATCATCTTAAATGTAAATATATCTAAATAAAATAGTATTTGAAGGATAGCAGAGTAAAATATATGTATATTTATATAAAGCACCCGCACAAATAATAAATAATTGTGGAAAAAATCAAAATTCAACACTGATAACAATTCTGTTTCTCATACTTTTCATTTCAAATATTAAGTAGTATGATTTTTGGAAATTGAACTTCTGTAAAATGAGTAAATGAGTCATTTACTATTTTTAATGAGTCATTAAAAATTTATGTCATTTAAAAGGACAAATTTTTAATTTCATTTAAATTCTCAGTTAAATGTTTTAGGTCTATATCATCAAGTTGTATTTGGTTGACAATATTCATATATCAATAGCGACCCCTTTTTACTAATAAACAGAAATCAATTTGTTGCAAGGCCCTATCAATATTTTAAGCCAGGGACCCCCATGCAAACTTGATACACCTCTGATGACTGTGTGTGTTTGGGTCCGAGAGTATAACCAGGAATATCATTAGTAGCAGAGAGCGATGGTAAAAACCAGCCAACAAAACTGTAATGTATAATGAAAACAGACTGTGCACCTTGAAATCAATCCTATTATAGATACTCTTACTACTGAAATAAAAAGTTCCACAAAATGTTACTTGACAAACTGAAATTCATTGAAAAAAATTAACTTCAGTGTGGCTCAACTCGACATTCTCATAACAGAATCCACTGTTAAGCAGTTTGTTTTTTTGGTTGCAAATTTTACAAGAAAAAAATTCAAAAATCTATATTGTTGGTTCAAATGAATATAATTAAAGCATGTTACCTTTCATTTTAAAATCTTGAAAATATCTTTCGATTGATACTAAGTTTGACAATGTATCCCATCGGGAGAGGAGGGGGAAATCATTTGATTGATACCATACTTAAAAGTTAAAGGTGTGTTTGAAAAGTTGATTTGAGCATTCATTTTATTGTATAACTTTCGTACACGTCAAGGCCTCAAGGGTGTGTTTGAAAAGTTAACTGAATGGCCATCTCTGTTAACAATTGTTTATCAGTTATCAGGTCACTCACCAGAGAAAAAACAGCATGGTTATTCTGCACGGTTCTAGACAGCATTTCAAGCAAAACACGTATTCTGTGTATCATGTGACCACATAACATCGATGGAGAAAATCCTCTGTCATTCTGGCTATAACTGCGCTGTGACAGAAACAAGTTTTCAAATGGCAGTGGTAATAAAAAATTTTCAGATGTTCATGCTGGTGATCCCCTGTCATAATCGTAGAAACTTTTCAATGTTTTCCAAATAGCAGTTTTCGTTTGATTTTGTGCAGTGGTATGCAATGCATAAAAGCAATGCAAGCATTGCTTACCTAACATCAGTTTAAAAACGATAAAAAAATTTTACTATAATATTTCAGCAGAATTTGTGAAATGGTGATTGATGATAGATCATTGGTCACCAAGCTTAAATTAAACTTCCCGATATCAATGTTTCTGCATGCTTACAATGTCAGAGCCAGCAGAAAAGTCTAAATAGCATAAAATAAACTGATTAGTGAAGAAATCTGGCGATTTCTTTTTGATATGTGATGACGCATCATCTAATAGCAAAAATACAAAAAAATTTTGTTGTATCTTAAAAATTTTCTTCAAATTTGAAAAATAAGAACTCTTAATTTCCACGAAAATGTATTAACCACTTCAGCGGCTTGGACGAGATATTACGTCAAACTCAATAACCTCGTTCAGTGGCCAGGACGTAATATCTCGCCGAAATATTCTGTGCCAATACCGGCTTTGACGAGCCCCTACAAAGGGGCAAGCGTGCTTTTTGCTATGCAACAGCTGCATTGCCCATTTGTCGGAAAGAACAAGAGGTGTTCGGGATCTAGATTTATGACCTATCAGTGCGTGGACTGGACCCAAAGATCTCTATCTTAGCCCACCAACGATGCTCCCCTTTCTTTAGCTTAAGGCTTTCACAAACCGCAAATGCTGAGTAAATAACTTCTTCGAAATTCTAGCATTTTAAAAGTACTTTATTTAAAAGGTGTTCTAATACAGAAACTAGTGCTACAAAGTAATTTTGGAAGTAATACAAGCTTCTTAAAAAATTGCAAAATGAACAATTGCATTAACAATTGTTAAATAAGCATCACTTCGTGTTTCCTTTTTTTTAATAAAATTTTTTCTCTTTTTCACAGTAGTTACGAATATGTTATGATAATTTGTAATACTTATGCTTTTGTCTTGAAAAAAAAAGCTCATTTTGCTTTCAAAACCGTCAATACCATTATTTTTACTTTCTCATAAAATTGTATAAACAAATATTGCTTTCTAAAAATTCGAATTCCGGATTTAGGCAGAAAGTCACGTTTAAAGGCCTCCTGAACCCGTTTCGAATAATTTTGTAAAGTTGTCTGCATGTGTGTGTGCCTGCTTGTGAGGTGTGTGCACGATAACACAAGAAAAAATACAAATACACCTATCAAATTTTATGTGTTATTACATTGTGCAAAAAACTTAAACGAGGTAGACGTTTTAGTAATTCTTATGATTACAAATCGAATTATTTGAATTTTTAAAATTCCTAAGTATTATTTCGATGGAAAATAAATTCAATGGTAATTTCTCGAACAATGATGGTAGTATATAATATATAAAAGAAATTGATGATTTTAACAACGCAATGAATGTTAATATATTTCAAATAAGTTATAAGTCATATAAATACAATTAGTCGATGCTACCGACTTAAAAAAATCAATTCTTACAAAAAAATAAATAAATAAGGACCATTTTAAAGAATGACTTGGGTACGAAATCTAAAATAATACATCGTTTTTTTTCCCATTCTGATATTGATTGTGATACAAGTAGAACTATATACAATAGTATATGAATTGATAAGAAAGTCGAGTGGAGACTCACACTCCAGATATTGTGTATATTGAATGAAAATATAGATTTAAATATGCAAAGAAATGAAATATAAATTAATTCTAATATTGTGGCTGGTATCCTTCAAAATTTTCGTATGTCGAGTGAAGACTCGTATAATATTTTAATAATACAAATAAACAAATATGTTTTATGAAAAATCGTTTAAGTTAACATTATTATATATTTTATGGATCTTCAATTACACTACACAGCATAATACTAAGTTGTACAAATATTATTTCATTTTGCGATACTTTTTCAGACATTTGTTAAATTCCCGGTTTCATCTGATTAATATTTTTATTAACAATTGAGTATAATTTTCTACAATTGATTTGGTTTAACTGCTTATAACCTAAGTAGTATCATCATTGTTTGTGTTATCACCATCATTATTTTCCAAAGAAAATGCCATGGAAATTTTAAAATTCAAATAATTCGAGTTCTAATCATCAGAATTACTAAAAATGTTCTCTAGTTTAATTTTAACCATAATGTATTTACACTTAAAATTTAATAACGGTAAGTGTATTATATTTATTGAGTTAGTGTGACCATACCCGACAACAAGCTTATACATACACATTATGCTCACAGACAGACATCTTTTCAAAAGTGTTCGAAATGATTTCAAGATCTTAAAACCTGTCAAAAGTCCCGATCCTTACCTGTCAAAATCTCGAGTACTTTTAATACGAATCAATACTTTTTCTTTATAGCAGTATGAAAAAGCAAAAAAATATGCACAACAATGTTTCTCAATTTAGGACAAATAAAATGTATTGTTTTCTAATAAATATTTGCATTTCAAATATTTAATGTAATAAGTGAAATTAATGTTTTTATGCCTATTTCTTCCTGATAATGAACGTCTTTTAAATACAGAAAATTATATGTTATTCCAAGCATTGCAGCAGCTATACAAGTTTTAAAAATATCTTTAATACGTATATTAGAAATGTATTTTTAATATTTTTTACCTTGGATCCATACCTTCTAAAACCCCAAACTTCAAACAATTAAGAACGAACACTTAATTTCTCCATTTTGAAATATTTTTATATGTTTTCTTACACATAATGCAATTTAAAGAAATTAATTTATCAAACCAATAGGCATTCTATGTATTTTACGGTGAATTTTAAAGGAAATAGCAAGACTTCTTTTATTTTATTATTTTCTAAACTCATAAAGAGTGTTTTTGTACATTGCCTGGATAATAATATTGTTGGGAATAAAAGACAAGTTTAGGAAGGGTACATTCGAATGACTAGACAGGCAAATTTCGTGTAAATGCTTATCCTAATTGTTATATCATCATTGTTATCTCAGCGCCGTTGTGGGCTGAACATTGTTATCTCAGAGTCTTTCTCTGCAATTTCTTTTCATTATTCAGTTTCTCGGTCACAGCAATAAAAATCCTGAACATGTTAAAAAGGGTATTTGTAAGAGCGGCGTAAAATTGCTTACCCCATTGTTGAGCAGAGTTCCCCGGTGATGTGCCATTTGAGATTGTGGGACAGGATGAAATGGACATAAACCATGGAACTCTAACTATACCTGGAACATCTTCCTCAATGATTCTAGACCATTAAAACTGTGTCCGCGCTTATCAACCGGTTTTGTCGCCACAGGTAGAAAAGCGAGCAGTGGAAATGTTTTTTTCATGCACCATTTATATTATATTTAGGATAGTAATATAGAAAAAAAAAGAAAAAGAAAATGCTTCAGCTAGTTAGAAAAAATTCAACTAGTTAAATACATTGAGCATGGATACGAGCGTAAATAAACAACCTGCGTAGTAGAATGCGCAGATACGTAAGGGCTAAAGGATATTATTTTTACCATACCGTGTCATGGTAAACGAACGATGTTGGCCAATAAAAATTGAAACTAATTCCAGTAAACATTGAAATTTATCTTTGTAATGAAAATAAGTTATTTAGAATACTTAAAAAACAATTTATATTTAAAGATTTCATTTGCTAAAGTGCACGTTAAGGAATTTTAAGTGAATTTACACTACTACTCAATTTTACCGTAGTCACTAACTAACGTTCTAAAGATGTATACATTTATTAGAAAATTCTGTAGTGTATATGCGAGTGAGAAGAAAAGGTACAAAACGAGTTTTTCTAAAAAAAACTCGTGTATATAATTTAATGAAAGTGAATATATTTTATTTTCCGGTTAATTAAAAATATTCATCAAAGAACATAAATTTAGATGTATCCTACTAAAATGAGAGACGATTGTAAGTTTCTAAAGTAGCCGTTTTTATACAGAAATAATGACAATTTCCATACTGCTAAGCAAACGAGTATTTTGTTTTGGAAACGGAAGGGCAAAATTGTCTGTATGACGTCACGTGCCCATGCTCTATTGTAGAAACATGTACTCAAATTATAATGAAAGCTTATGGTATACAAAATACCTTTTCAAAGATGCACTGCTTCATTTGAACGAAGTAAATTTACGAAACTGGTGTTATTTAAACATATTTAATTTCAACAGTGAATAAACTTCAAATTATAAACTTTTTCAATTCAACAATTAAAATTCTGAAAATTAAAATTATAAAGCCTCTAAATTTCTATATTTTTTTCCCCTTGCACTCTATACATATAAATTTATTTACTATATGTTACTTCTATTCTCTTTTTTAGAAAACAATAAGAAAAGCCAGGAAAATAATTTGTTGAGATTTTTGCATCATGTTAACCATGGGTTCAAATTATATTCAGCAACCTGAAAATTCCGAGTATAAGTGTATTTTTTACCCTTATGTACACTCTTGAGTTTTGGCAAAGGTGATTGTGCCCTCCGTTCTTCACTTCATTCTTAAATTTATTGTGCAGAAATCTCTTGAAAAGAGGGAGGGGGGGGGGATTCATACTCTATGTGTATGCGTGAGTGCGATATCTTATGAACGAATAAAACGTTTCAGATGAAATGTAGTACAAATATTACAATTGATAAATACTGGACATTTGATTATGCTTTAAATCAATCCGGACGGGATTGATTTAAAACACAATCAAATGTCTGGAAGACCTCCAAATTTTCGAATGAAATTTTGAAAAAAAGCATTAATCCCTCCATAATGTTACGTAAATGATCCTTTCTAATGCAATTTCCTATTAGAAAACAAATATCATACTTTAGACTGCTAGCAGTAACCGTTCTCGAGGTATTGCACACTTTTCAAATACATTTATAAAACAAATCACACAAATTAAGAAAGGTACCAACTACCTTGAAATATGTGTTAACTTTTCATAAGTAATATTGTGCGATAAATTTGTTAACATCATTCTTGTGGATCTAGTTCATTCCATTCACGAGAAAAGATACTTTAAGTAAAAGTTTTGTATTTTGATGCATAACAATTTGCGCAACATTTATATATAAGAAAATCTCTGCTCTCCGTTTGTTTGTAAAGTTTGGCGGTAAATTTAGCGAACTATATTCACATCATTCTTAAATTCGATGTACAGAAATCTCCTGAAAAAGGGGGTGGGGTGGAGTATACACCCATCAACTAATCAATTACATGATCAACTAATCGATTATATTTCAACTAATCAATTATGATTCTAGATAGGATCCATATTGGTAAAACGAATTTTTACACTGTAATCCCCATTCGATCGTCGCTGCCCCTCCCCATCTCTGAAATTCTGGCTATGACTCTAAGAAGGGGGTTTGTATGGGGCAGCAAAACACCTTCTAGCATTTGGTATTCAGCTACTAATGTTTTGATTTAAAATTTCAAGTCATATGTGTTACAATAGGAACCGGTAAGTTTTAAACAGCAGTCAAGAAATGTTTTATAAAATAAAAATGTTATGTATTTTATCAATTTGAAAATAAATAAATAAATTCATTTTGTGGACAAGATAAAGAAAAACTAATAATTGTTTAACCAAGTCTAAAATTTTAGAAATTATTTTAGATTACAAATTTAGGTTAAATTAAACAATTGTTTTGCATACAGTTTATTTGAATTCCGAATAAATAAACAATCTGAAGTAATAAGTAAAACTGTGCAAAATATTTAAAGTCCATTAAAAAGTTATGTAAAATGTTCAACTATATATGAAAATAACTCTTGCTACTGGATTTCTACCCGTATGTCTAGCTAGACGGAACTAGTCCAATAAGTCAGGCTTCAATTCAGCTCCGTAGATAAGTTGTTCCAGGTATAGTTAGAGTTCGATGGCCTGGCCCAAGGCTAACTAGAAATACTAGTCTTTCTAGTTAGCTTTGGGCCTGGTCCTAGATGAGGGGTGTCTACTGTGACGTCATGGTAAGCTCTGGAAGTTTGAATCCTCGTCGTTCACCTTACTTCTCTGTGTGGGTGTTTATATTGGCGTTAACTGTTGTTTTCATCTTACAATGAGTGGAATGTATTAAAAGTTTCATAGTACTATCTTAAGTTTATAAATCAAATATATATTAAAGTTTAAAGTCTGAGTTCTATATAACAAGGTAGTTTTAAAATGTTCATGAAGGATATAATAGAAAACGCAATGTTTTAGAAGGGTAAACTAATCAAAGAAATTTTCTTCTTTACAAATTATATTAATTATTGTTTTTACGAATTATATTAATAAGTATTAGACTGAACTGGCTATTGCTAGGATACATTAATGGATATATTATATGATATTACACATTAATATTCACATTTATATTGAGATTTTCAATTAAATATTGTAAAGTTTGCTGTAGGTTTAATGTTTTTTAAATAAACACACAACACACACACACATATATACTGAAAGAAATACGAAATATAAATTTTTATACAGTCCTCCGATCCTACCAATTATATCTAGGAAAATCAGCCTCTTACAATTTTATGCAAAATAAAAAAATCATCCTTTTACTCCCAAAATTGACCGACTTATAGCTGTTTAAAGTTGGAGCACTTTGTGTGCTGAGAAATGCTCAATACGGTCCCTGATTGGTTGGTTGCCTGAAACGGGACATTTCATGCGTGGAAAAGCGACTTAAGTCATAAAGTTTAATGCTTCCTAACTCGGTGAATTTCGGTCGTAAAAGGAAGACTTTTTTTTATTTTGTATGAAATTGTATGAGGATGAGTTTCCTAAATATAATTGGTAGGACCGGGGGACCGTATAAAAATTTATATTTCGTATTTCTTTCAAAAATGTATTTATTGATTTAAACTGTTTCTAAGATAATAGATTTTAAAATTTAAAACATTTTTGCAATTGGAAGTATATCTCTGTGACTAACGGTTGAGGAAATAGCCATTGGACACCAATAGCACTTGACACCCTATATATATATATATATATATATATTTAAATAAAATTGAAAATCTATATATATATATATATATATATATATATATATATATATATATATATATATATATATATATATATATATATATATATGCACTCTTTTGCAAAATTATATATATATATATATATATATATATTATCTATTTAAATAAAATTGAAAATCTGTCTGTCTGTCTGTATGTATGTTTGTCTCATCATCACGGGAAAACGGCTGAACCGAATTTAGATGACATTTTGTGGGGTAGGCTTGGAATAACCCCACTTAAAATTTCGTCCATGTTTCGAGTTTCTATGGCCAGGGGTTGTCTAGATATTAATTAAAAACTCACAGTTAAACCCTCCATAGACATAGCATTATGCAGACTATATTAATTACAGTACATTTATTATAAGAAAATGATATCATGTCGCTTAGCAACGGGTTTAAATCCGGTGTGTTCACACGGCAGATGATTTTTATAAAATATTTTCCAATTTAAATAATAAGGAAATGTATATGAAATAAATTTTATCGAAATTGCATTTTTGACTGGATTATGGACTTCAAGTTTAAATATTACTTTGGGATTATTGGTATTTTCAATTTATTATGTCATTTATTTTATTTTGGCAAAAACGGTTAAAACTCATATATTGTAGTACGGGTAATATTTTATTAGTACAGGGTATATCTTCTAAAATATAAGTAGTAGCACGGTTATACCTTCCCATACAATTTTAGCGCTTTCATTTTGACATATATTGGAATCAATTACTGCCCTCAAGTTTAAAGGTAATTGATATTTTCATTTTATTACGTTATTTGCTGTATTTTGGCAAAGATTTTTGAAATTCATATATTGTGTACGGATAATTTTCTACTAATACAGGTATATCTTCTAATATTCGGGAATATAAGTAGTACGGGTATATCTTCCGATACAATTTTAGCGCTTTTATTTTGGCATATATTGATTCAATTTCATATATTTTGCTAATTTGTTTGCCAATGGGATCAGACTATCTTATTTTTCAGATCTGCCAGTGCAGAAAATTTTGTATAGCGAGAACAGAGATTTTTAAAACTCTTTTTAGAAGCATTAATACAAATATTTTAAGAGAATGATTTGAATAATCATGTCATTTAGAATAGTATAGGAATTTGCACATGATTGTGAATTTTATGTTTTTTTATATTATATATTCAGTACGAAGAACGGGTATGTAATACGGGTAAATACACGGGTATATTTTCTAATCTACAAGAATGTAAGTAGTACAGGTGTATCTTCTCATACAATTTTAGCACTTTCACTTTTAGCATATATTGGTATCAATTACGGCCTATGGTTTAAAGATTAGAGTGATTATTGATATTTTCAATTTATTACGTTATCTGTTATTTTTTGGCAAATATATTTGAAACTCATATATTGTAGAACGGGTAATCTTCTACTGATACACAGGTATCAGTAGAAGATTATATTAGTATCTTCTGTATTAGTATCTTCTGATATTCTATCTTCTGGATTAGTATCTTCTGATATATACTTTTGTATTAGTATCTTCTGATATTCCAGAATATAAGCAGGACGGGTATATCTTCCCATACAACTTTAGCGCTTTTATTTTGACATATTTATTTCATTTCATATTTTTTGTAAATTTGCTTACATGCGGAACCAGGATATATTATTCGTTAGATCTTCCTGGGAAGATAATTTTGTGTAGTAAGAACAGAGATTCTTAAATTTCTTTTTATGAATATTAATGTAAATATTTTAATAGAATTCTTTGAATAACAATGTCATTTAGAATATTATTGAAATCTGCACAGGATTGCGATTTTTATACCATATACTCCGTACGAAGAACGGGTATGCTGCTATTATATATATATATAAACTGAAATGCCTGAAACTGGTCATGTTTTCCGAGCTGGTCGGGACAGCCAACGCGACTGGTTCAAAATACATAATTTTTACATTTGTATTTATTTACACTGTTCACAACTGAAATCGCAACACCATAAAGTTGTAAGTGTGGTTTTATGTAAATCAGGCAATGGAAACAGCAAGGCGAGATATGCAAATTATCACAGTTTCGTTACGCATAGTGCCGTAACACCTTGCCGAGCACCATAAAAGCGTCAGGTCAAGGAGGAGAGATATCACAGCTAAATTGTAGAGTCATTAGTTTCAGGTTGAAAAAAATCATCACAGTATGCTAAGAGTACGTCTACGTACTGCATACGTTCAGTTGTCGTCAACGGAATGGTAACAAATCATTGTTTTACGTGAGGGTGGAATGAGCATTCGAAGGATCGCTGAACGATTGGGTCGTGAAGTGAGCACAGTTCAACGGTGTGTGTGTGTGTTACGGTTCATGAGAGACAACAAAACGACACGAAGATCAGGTAGTGGAGCTTCCAGGTGTACCACATCAAGTGAAGATCGTATGTTTCTGAGAAGCGTTACGCGAGAACCGTTTACCACATCAATTGTGTTACGGCATTTATTCCACACTACAGATAACGTGGTTTCGAGGCAAGCAATTCGAAACCGTTTGCATGACGCACGACTCCGAGGTAGACGACCTTTTCGACACCCATCGTTTCAACGTCCTCACCGGTTACATAGCCTCCAGTGGTGTCAAATGAGATGCAATTGGTCGACAGAATGGTGAAACATTCTGTTCGCGAATGAATCACGATTCTGTTTTGGCATGCCAAATGGCCATATTCGCGTGTGGCGGCGCTTTCAACAACGCCACCAGGAAGCTTTTTTTTATCAGTCGCCACACAGACCTCTAAGTGGCGCCATGATTTGGGGTGGTATAATATTTGGTGGACGAACACCTTTGGTCCTTGTTTCTGGCGGCAGTTGTGAGACCTGTGGTACTGCCATATCTGTCCACCAGGCCTGGACTGCTTTTTCAGCAGGATAATGCCAGGAGACATACTAGTTGTGTATGGGGTGGACTCTGGGACAAAATGACATAGTCATTTTGTTCCAGAGTCCACCCCATACACTACTACTTTCCCTCCATTTTTTAAAAACCCGGACAACCTCTTAAGACTAAAAATGCATAAAATCATTCAAAAATGCATAAAATCATTCAAAAATGCGTATTTTAAAAAAAATCAAAAATCAAGAGAGTTTTTAGGACTCTAAAATATAATACATTTTAACTTATATTTAAGTCATATAAGATATTATTGAGTCCATATCTATCAAAATCTTTGAATATATGAAAGAAAATAATATCAAATTTATTAGAGATGATATTTAGATAAATGCGTGAAAAAAGAGGACCTCCAAATAAATGGAAAGCCTTCTAATATATTAAAAATGCTCTGTTTTTAAAGGGTGGGGTTGAGACACCCCTATTTTATTTAATAGAAAAACTCAAAAATTTTTAACTAAATCTAAACATTTTTTATAAAATTAAAAAAGATGATAAAATGAGGATTACTGAATCTCCACATATTTAGTATTAATTTTTCTCAATGATATCAGATCATATTTCCCAGGATACAAATCTTTTAATTTAAACGTTTTGGGATAACCTCAAAAGTCTATTGAACTCTTCCATTTATTAGTAAATATATTTATAAATATAAATCCACCTGAGGAATCTAATCATAATAGAATAATTTCTTTGAAATAACATATAAAACTCTTAATCCATTCAATTTAATATCTTCATTTTCTTCCTTTTCAATTAATACAGTCATCCTTTGAAAACTTTCTGATAATAGTTTTTTAGTATGATCATATTTTATATACAAATCATACAATTTTTTACAGAGATAAGTCAAATAGTAAATTTCTTCAGAATTTGTAAAATTTAATGCTCGAATATCACCTAAACACTCATCCATTTATTAGTAAACATTTTTATAAATATTAATAACCAAATGGTACAGTATCAAAATTATCTAAAAGTCTTTTTTTATCATATCCAAACATGTATCTTTTATACGTTTTATTCACTTTAATATTTCTATCTTTTTGTATTTGAAACTGATTTATTTCTACATCTATATGTTCAGTTTCACCTGTTATTGTTTTCATTCGTTCATCGAAACTGAGCTTAGTTTCACTCTCGTAACTCAGCTATATCTGTCATCACCAACTATATCTGTCATTACTTTTGTAATTACATTTGTTTTCACACATACTACCATACATATAATTTTCAGGAAATCTATGTTTTTGACATATATTACACCATTCTTGAGTAGAACAAATATTTTTACAGGTACCACCCTTAGCTTTTTTTGTTTTCATATAACACCTATGATCTTTTAAGACCCATTGTCTACAATTTTTACATAGTCTTTCTCCACATATATGATCTTCAGGTGTTCTTTTATCTCTGTTGATATTTCTCTTACATTTTAAACATTTCCATAGTATTTCACAAACAGACAATTTTTTTAATTTATTTTTATCATTTTCAAAACAGTTTTCACCTTTAAAACTTCGAAAACATTCATTACACTGGATATCATCACCTTCACAATTACTTTCTTTTGTAAAACATCTATCACATTTTAATAAACATTTATGCTGATCGCTTCTTTTAGAACTCACCTTACAGTAATCACAATAATTGTTTTTTCTTAAAAATCCTGTAACAGATGTAATGGTATCAAAATGATTTCTATTTTTTAAAATGTAAATACAAGTAGTTTTATAAGTACCACTGTATATTCTTTTATTAAAATTTTCTCTACAAAATATAGTAATTTGAATATTTAAGAATTCTTCAAATTTTTTAACATGCTCTAAATTACAAATATCTAAAGGAATTTCACACATTTCATGTAATTTTTCAGCTAACGTTTTTTGTAATATTCTTCCTTTTTTAATATATAGAATGTCATTTTTAGTTAGTTTTTTATAGTTTAATTTTTCACATAAAAGTTCAGGATTTTGAATAGATAGAGCAACTACAATAGATCTAGATAAACATACTGTCCTACCGCCACGAGAAAGTCTCTGAACAGGGTTGCCGCAAGTAGACGAGTCGAAGAAAGGAGGGAGAAGGGTTTAAAATCGACTGCAACATTTGGCAAATCAAGCGCACTTCGTTAAGCGAAGAATCCGTTTCGTTTATTATGATGAACTAAAAGAAAATAGTAGATGTTTTTTATCCGACAGTTAAACAAATTTTTCGTATTAAATGACATTACATTATAAATTAACTTAAAAATTTCTCGTCATTTAAACTCAGAAAATAATTTGTTATTATAGGCGACAGCGGTTACGGGAAGCCGTCAATCTATTAGAACAAAGTAGTTTTAGATATTTTCTTTTAGGTTCGGGCGATTTTGGGAGAGAAAAGCTTACAATTTAAAGCTAGAATTTATTTTCGAATTAAATGAAAATTATTACAGTTTTCAATCAGCAAGTTACACAATTATTAGCCAGCAAAAAGGAAAAAATAAATGATAAATAAGCAAAATTATGACTTTAAAATATTCATTCTTTTCATATTTTTCAATCAATTATAAAATATTCATTCACATTCATTGGAATAACTATTATCTACTATGTCCGAATCACTTGAAATGTTTTTACTTGAAGAAGAGTCTGACTCGCTATCCGACAGATTTATCATTAATTTCTTCACAATATCTTCTATCAGTCCATCTTTCTTCCAATAAATATTCTCTATTTTTGCAATGTGTTCACAGTGTTTTTTCCATTCATTTTGTGTTACTTTTAAAATAGCTTCTTTAAGCAATAATTATAAATTGTTCAAATAGATAAAATACTTATTTCAGTTTCATTAAGCGATTTCCCCTCACATTTTATCGTTTTAACTGATGACGCTGAAATCTCTGTCGCTTCCGCAGTTCTCTTCATTGCATTTGAAATTGGTATTTTTAGAAAATTTGCGGTTTTTCCTCTTCAAAAAATGCCGTAACATTGTGGACTATTGCACATGCTTGCGAATGCGAAATCTTTCCACTTTTAAATGTAGTCATTTTTCAACTAGACAAAATCCACAAAGTGTGCAACACAATACAAGTTACTTGACAGCTTTAAAAAATCACAGAATGCAAGCGTTTAGCATTGAGCCCAGTACAAAGCGAAATGCGATTTTCGTTGGTTCTATCTGCGCCAAATCGAAAGAAGCGCTTTCCGTCACACCTAAAATGCAGTGGAATAACCTGTTTCCATAGCGACCGCCACTAAACCGTCTGCTGTCTGGGGACTTTCTCGTGGCGGTAGGACAGTATATTATCGTTATTTTTAATTTGACAAATACTCTTTTTGTTTACAATATCATCATCTTTGAGAATTTTTAGATGTTTTCCTCCGTGTGGTAATTCTATGACATGAAAATCGAATGTACATTCTTTAATATCTAATTCTTTGTATTCAATTTTATGTGTTAAAACATCTAAATAGGTATCATAAGCCTCTCTAGTTGACATCATTTTAGGATGAAAAGGTTGACTTAATGCAGGATTGTGTACTATAATATCTACTTTTCCTTCTACTTTTCTAAATAAATCCTTTAAAATATTATGATATTGTACAGGTCTAAGTTCATTGATTTCTACAATTTTATAAATATACCTATATGTGTTATATTTTTTAATATATTTTTGACTAATTTGAACAATATCATAATCAGGTTTAAATAAATCTTCAAGATTAACTTCTATTTTTTCTACTTCCTTTTCTTTCTTTTTTACCAATTCTCCATCTTTATGTGTCAAACCAAAATAATCAAATATATTCTTAAGTTTACGCCTATTTTTAGGTTCATTAATAAATTGTTTCAATTGTTCTGTAAGATCAGGAGTAAATAATTTTTTAAGATTCACTACTGTTTTAATCTTTTTTTCTTCTTTTGGCTTAAATTCCTTATTATCAAATATCAAATTAAAAGAATCAAAAACTTTTTAATTTTATTACGTTTTTCAGGTTTTTCAATAAATATTTTCTTCTTTTTTTCCAAGTATTTTGATATATCTAAATTTAATAAATCTACTAAAACATATTTATATTCACCAGTTTCTTTTATATATTTAATTAATAATCTAATTAAATCATCCTTCTTACAGCCTTTAGATTGTTTAATATTCAATTGTTTTACTACTTTTCTAAGTTCACCAATAGTCTTTGACTTCAAACCAAATATATCCTTAGTAATAAATTGCTCTGTAAATAATTTTTTAAGATTCACTTCTGTTTTAATCTTTTTTCCTTCTTTTGGCTTAAATTCCTTATTATCAAATTTCAAATTAAAAGAATCAAAAACTTTTTTAATTTTATTACGTTTTTCAATAAATATTTTCTTCTTTTTTTCCAAGTATTTTGATATATCTAAATTTAATAAATCTACTAAAACAGATTTATATTCACCTGTTTTTCTGATATATTTAGTTAATAATCTAATTAAATCATCCTTCTTACAACCTTTAGATTGTTTAATATTCAATTGTTTTACTACTTTTCTAAGTTCATTAATAGTCTTTGACTTTAAGGTGAGCTCCATTTATTAGGAAACATTTTTTGAAATACTTTTTCCCGGAAGATGCTTATTGTGATACATACTTTTTAAATGCCTCTTTTTGTGTGTATATGTATATTGCATACCACATTCACATTTAATTTTTTTATATTTGATTATGGAATCACAGCATTTACAATGACTTTGGAAATAAATTTTTCCATTTCTATGATATATATAAAACTCATTTACTGATTTCATAGTCAAACAGTGTATACACTTTTTTGTAAACTCCATTTATTAGGAAACATTTTTTGAAATACTTTGTAAGAAATCATTCCAGATTTTTTCATATTTCTTTTTGACTTTATAACAAAGTCCTTGGACCTTTATACTATTTTCAATTTTAAAAAAATCACAAATCTTTTTCATAAAATAATAATAATTAACTGATTTCTCATAATACATAAAATCTAGAAATTTTAAAAACATATTCTCAACTTCTTGAGAAATATTATACCTCCTTTTTATTCGATTAAAATAACTAATTCTACTTTTATTTTTTTGTTTTAAACTCTCATAATCTATAGCATAAAAATATTCATCATCAAAACACATTAATTTCATCTTTAAATTAAGCGCTACTCCATTATCTGAAACTTCATTATCTGAAATATCAACCGATTCAACCATTTCAACACCGTCAAAGAAGTTAACATTCATTTATTTACTACGAAATCAAAAAACATTGGAAGTTTCGATCGCTTAACCTAGAGAATGCGAACTTAACAACATAACCACTATACAGCGGATGTCTTACACTCTGTGAGTGAATACTGTGTGATAAAGCTTCACTGATAAAGCTTCACTGATAGGTGCTGACATCTCGTGATAATATCCAAGAGTTAAAATCATCAGTATAACCAAGCCATTTCACAAGATAACGATTTCCTTTCTTTTTTATGATTTTTTCAATTTTATATACATCATCTTTTTTATTATATTTCACCATTTCATTTTCATAAAAAGTTCCTTCAATTTCTTTACTGTTTAAATCTTTTAATCGATAAGTAATTGGATTTGTTTTGATTACTTCAGAAACTATAGAAATCTCTTCAGTAAATGTAGAATCATCTACTCTCCTGAATGTTTTTTTAATTGTTGATATTCTAACTCTATCCCCTATCTTAAATTTAGGTTTTTTTTATGATCTTTTTCGTATATAAATTTTTATAAACTTGAGATTCATTTTCGTCTCGACTAACCTCAACAGGTATCATTTTTATTGATCTATGATATGAATTGTTATAATTTTTAAGTAATTTAGGTAATACATCAATATATCTTTTAGTATTGTTAGCATGCATATATTTTATAATTTTTTCTCTTATACTTCTATTAAATCTCTCAGCTATTGCAGATTTTATTTCTTTATTATAAGTCGTAAACCAATGTATATCATTATCTTTGAATAATTTTTGTTGTTGTTGTTGATGTTGTTGTTGAAACCCAGACCGTCCGACCTACCAGAAAGGTGTAAGGTAACTGTTTGGACGGTCGGGAAGTGCCACCCAATTTAGACCGGAACCCAGTGGGGGAGGCATCCACAGGGACCGTACCCTCCTTCCCCTACCACCAACCTCTCGGAAGGACTTTCGGACCCACATGTTTAACGTGATCGTACTCCGCATGAACACGGCGGCAGTTTTGGCAGTGGCTGGAATCGAACCCGGGCCTACCGAGTGCAACTCCAGCGCGCTAACCAATGGGCTACCGCGCCCCTGAATAATTTTTGTGTAACTTTTCCTGTAAATTCAGTACCTTCATCCGTCAATATAAATTTCGGTATTCTTTCTTTAAAAACTTGTTTAAAACGTAGTACGACTTCTTCAGATGCTTTTCTTTTTATAGGGAAAGCCCAAGCATGTTTATTAAAAGCATCTATAACTGTTAACAAATAATTTATTCCATCATTATATTTGCTATAATTTTTTTATAAATAACAAATCAGCGTCAAATTGATTATTACTGTTTGGAACATAAACTCTCCTTCTTTTAAATTTACGAATGACAGGCTTATATCTAGTATATACATCTTGTTCATGTAAAAATTCTTCAACATTAGGTAATGTTGTTTTTCTTTTCAATTCTTGAATACCACAATAACCTGTTTCTGGATTATAATATGTCTCTTTTAAATTCCTAAAAAAATATTCTTTTTACTTCCACAAATTGTACAAATACCTTTACCAACTGGTTTATTATTTTTAGAAGTAGTTTTATGATAATTTTCAGTTTCGGTTTTCTTTTTACACTTGACACAATATATAGAAGGAGAAATTCCTAATCCAAAGGTTTTTTTTTGCTTTAATAATAGGTTTAATAATTCCTCTATCTAATCTTTCTCGAAATGTTGGATCTTGTATTGCATTTAAATCTTCTATTAATTCTTGGTCAGCAACATGTCTCTTTTTTGTATCTTTTGTTTTACTATAAGAAATATCATGTTTTTTACAAGCTTTATCAACTCCATTTATTCCTGGATCACCACGTTGTAATCTTTTTTCTAATTTTGAAATTGGACCACAATATTGATATCCTGGTAAATGCATTTCTGGAGGATTTATTTTATCTTGTAACCATCCAACAATATCACCACCTTTCATTTATTTAGGATGAATAAATTTATATCCATTCAATTGCATTTGTTTTACATATTTTTCAACTGGATTAAATTTTAAACTTTTTATGAAATCCTTTTCTCGCATATAAATTTCTTCTTCTGTCATATCCTTAGCTTTAAATGAATTAATGAGTTCTTTATAAAAATTATAACAATGTCTATATTCTTCTTTCCTTTCTGCTACTCTTAATGCAAGATCAATAGCTTCTACTATACCAACCGATAAACTCAAAAAAGCAAGCGGTAGAAAGGCAATAGCTGATAAACCCGTTCCACTTAGAATGACCTTACTTACTGATAATGAAATACTTATCTTTTGATACAAATTTCTACTTTTTCTCTAAACATACAATCTTTTTTCTAAATATTCTTCCATTTCATTTATATAGGATCAAATTTTATTCTGTATCTCATTTTAGGATTAACTAAATCTAACATTAAAAAATCGTATTGTTTTTGAACACTTTTATTATATATTTGTTTGAATTCTTCAGTACTTAATTTACCATGTATCTCTCTTATAATCTGTTGAATTTTTTTTTGGTTGTAGATTGAAAAATATAAAGTAATTACAGTTCTTTCTTATATTGATAGGTGTTGAATAAAATGACTGCGATAAATATATTATGGATGCGTTTTTCTTTCTACCTCTAATAAATAATTCCTGTATGGTTTTTTGATCTTTCTCAGTCACACAATCATCGAAAATAACTAAATTCTTTAATGTAGGATTTAAATTATCTACTGCAATAAAATCATCTGAAGAAAAGAATACTTCTTTTTTGTATTTATCATATAATTCTAATAATGTTTTCTTATTCTTCTTACATTTCAAAATATCTTTTCTTTCTATATCTTCAAACATTGTATATATTTCTTGTAATTTAGAATATTTAGGTTCGTATAAATCTTTTGCGCATATATATAGTGCATCAAAATTTAAAAAATCATAAATCATATTTAACAGTAAATTTGTTTTACCTGAACCTGAAAGCCCTGTTATAAGCAATCTAAATGGATGTTTAGGTAACAAAGGATGTTGATTAGGATCAGGTAACTCATCTGGTTCCGTGTAATCTTTAATTTTTATCATTTATATAACAGTAAAATTTACTGCAGTAAAAAATAAAATTAGCTGCAGTAAAAAATTAATATTATATAAATGAACGAATTAGAAAAAGAACGAAAACACAAGCTTATAAAGCAAATAAAAGATGCAACTAAATTAGTAAAATTAGAAAAAGAAATAAGAAAGAATAGTGAAGATCAACTAAAAGAAAAATTAGGTATTCATAAAACCTTAGAGGAATTTCATAAACCAGTCACTCAAGAAATTGAAAAATATGAAAAATCAAATAAAGAGGTTGTAAAAAGTATTCAAAATGTTGTAGAAAATATTTCATTTCCATCTATTGAAGAGCCTATTGAAGCTGTGAAAAAATTAGTATCTAATACTTATGATATCGATAAAAATTTAAATTCAAAATATTTAAAAGAGGGGAAATTATGCAGACCTTCAGTATTTTTAAACGATCAAGAAAAATTAGAGGAGATGTACGCAAGAGCTAAAAATCTAAAAATAGGATTATCGAGGAAAAGGGGCAACTTAAGTAGTTCAATTACTAGGGCTAAAAATATTTCAGAGGAGGTATTAAATCAGAAAAAGAACGAAATAGAAGAAATTGAAAATAAAGAACATATGTTGGAAAATTATATGGATAGATTAAATATGATTCGAAGTAGTGAAGATATAAAGGTGGGTAAAGGATTGGATGTATTATCAAATTTAACAGAAAAAATATGTAATGGAAGTAAATCAAAGAAATTGTATAATCAAGTAGTTTTATTGTTAGATATGTTATTAAAAAATGGAGAAATGACTTATAATGATGTACAACGATATCATAAACAATTTCTCTGTTAATAAATGATAAAAAATAAAGTTTATTTGAGTGAAGGTCAGAAAAATAAACTTAAATCAGCTTTTAGAAATAAAGAAGAACTAACATTACAAATAGATAAATCTAAAACTCCTAATCATGAGATGTATTTAACTAAAACTCAAATTAATCATATTAATGATGGAAAAAGAATTACTATCAGTAAAACCCAATTAGATAAAAATGGAGGATTTTTACCATTTCTAGCAGCACTTATACCCTCTTTAATAACCGCTGCTAAATTTGCTGTTCCAGCATTAGCAACAGGTGCTTTATCTGGATTAGCTAGTTCAACTGTACAAAAAAAGGGATTTGGAAAAAAAAAAACGTGGAAAGGGAATATATCAACCTTGGGAATTAGTAACAAAATGATTGAAGAAAATATGAGAAATGAAAAAGGATTTAGAGGTGTATTTACCTCTGATTTATTACCTAAAACAATAGGAAAATTTGAAAATGGAATCATTAATTTAGATGTATCAACAGGTCCTGGAACTCATTGGGTTTGTTATTATAATGATCCTAAATATAAATATGTGGAATATTTTGATCCGTTTGGTGAATATGACAATATGAAGAAAGACTATATTCCTAAAAATATTAAATCATTTCTTGCTACATTCAATAAAAAACCAAAAATAGGTCATAATGATAGTTTTTTACAGAAACCTACATCTGTAAAATGTGGTTTATTTTGTATGAAATATATAAGAGAAAGGAATAAAGGTAAATCATCTAAAAATGTTCTCAAATCATTTCCTACACAAAAACCTAGAGACTATAATGAAAATTTTGTTCTGTATAAATGATAATATTAAAATCTGAAGGTCATGAGAAATCAGAGGAATTCACTGTAAATTTTATTACACCTCTTAAATTAAAAAAATTAGCTTTACAGTCGTTTTCTATGGAAGTTTCATGGTTTAATATAAGTGAGAATTATGGAAATAACATATTCAGAATGTATATATTAGACACAGATATAACAATTGTTATCTCAAATGGTAATTATACTATAAGAGGTTTAAATGAGTATATGATGAAAATATTCGGTGAGGATCCACCTGTGAAATTTGGTATTATTGAAGCAAGACAATGAATAGCTATTGAACTGAAAAAAGTTTGGGTAATTGATTTTACAAAAAGTAACTTTCATAAAATTATAGGTTTTTTAAAACCGATATACGGAAATTATGATGAAGAAACAGAGGTAGGTTGAAGCTGAACATATAGCTGATATATCCAATGGAAATGATAATATTTATATTCACTGTGATGTTGTAAAAGGATCTTTAATAAATCAATCTAATTCAGAAGTCATTTATTCTTTCGTTAATAAAAATCCTCCAGGTAGTATAATTTCAAAAGAATGTTCAAAAGGATATATTTTCCTGTTAAAACGGATCCTGTTGAAAGAATAAAAATGAGGATTACTAATCAAAAAGGTGAATTAAATGATTTAAATAACGGAGCTGTAGAATTTAATTTTATACCTATTTTTAAAGATAACTACGTATATCAATTGTTAGACCAGTTTTTTCTTCATAAATAAATGAATAAACTTAGATTATATAGAAAAAGTAAAAAAATACAAAGATTTTTAAAGGTTTTATTGAAAACCGAACCTATTATTAAAGCACAGCATAAATTAAATAAAATATTTTCAATGAAAAAGAAAGGAGCTGGTTTAAAAATTCTTCCTAAATAAATGCAAAAGATTTATGATTTGAGTGATACTCATTATTATCATAATGATCAAATTAAAAGTTAAGAATTAAAAGAAATTCATCCAAAAGAACATAGTTCAGATGAGAATGCCACCTATGTTTTTCATATTAATAATACTAAAGCAAAAATTTTATATTCTAGAGGATATCTTGAACAAAAATTAAAAATTACAAAAAATGATAAATCATCCATTGGAAACGAAAATGTGAGTCTGGTAAATGGCGGAGGTTTTATCAAAACTTTAAAAGTACATATAGGAGATACCGAAATTGAATCAAATACACAGTCAAATGTTTCAATCATGAATCATGCTTTAAGATTAACTCATTATACTCCTGATTATACAACATCACAAGCTCAAGATGAATTTTTTATCTAGATACAGCTGATTCAACTGACCGAAAAGAGTTAAAATATGAAGGTACTTTAGAAGATACCACTAAAATAACTGAATTTTTTAATAATTTGAAAATGAATAAAGATTATAACGAAGGATTCACAAAGAGATGGGAACTAACGAAAGATAGCAATGTCATTAAAATATGGACACCTTTAAAAGATATAATCGATTTCTTTGGAGAATATGAAAAGGTAATTTCTGGTTTTGAAGTGAAAATAGAAATTCAAAGAAATGAAAATAAGAATATGCTATATACTGATGTCGAAAATGTTAATTATAAGGTAGTAGTTGAAGGTTTAACCTTGCATTTACCTTATATTGAATTTAAAAATTCTGCAGAAAGCGTGTTTATGGAATCATTTTTATCTGATAAAGATATAGAGGTAAATTGGGATCGATATAGATTTAAGATGGTAGATCCCTATAAAAGTGATAGCGGATCTGTCACAGCAACAACAGCCTCTGATGAAGATTTAGGTGTCTATGTTATTCCTCAGTACGTTGAAAGAGATGGTAATTATGAAAAAAATAATATGATATTTGAAAATATAGATATGACTGAATGCTGGTTGATGATTAATAATAAACAAATTCCTCTTATGCGTTACAAAACAAATTTTATCAATAAAGATTATAATAGAGTGTATGAAGCTCTTTTACATGCAGGATTAAATGATATTAATACAGAAACAGGATGTTTGATAAATAAGAAGAATTTTGGAAAATTGTATACTATTTTTTACTTTGACTTATCAAATCATGAAAACTATACCGATTTAAATAATTTAGATATTGAATTTAATTGGGAGAGATTAATGAATACTCAAAAGGAATATAAGTTTTATTTTATTTTTAAAATAAGAAAGAGATGTTTTATAAATTTGAAAAATAAAACTATAACAATGGTTAAGAGTTTAAAATCATAAAATTAATGCTATAATAAATGAGTGCTTATTATCCACCTTATGATGATCAAATGAAAGAAGGGCCTATTGGACCTCCTGGTATAGGTTTTAAATTAATGGATGATGGAAATTATGATATGGAAAATAGAATTTTAAAAAATTGTGAAAATCCTATAGATGACTTAGATTTAACCACTAAAAGTTTCGTTTTGAATAAAATAGAGAATAATCATTTTGAATTGAGAGATCTAATAGAAACTAAATATGATAAGGATTTTTTATCCTTTACTGAAGAAACAGGTAAGAGAATAAAAGAATTAGATGAAACAACTTTACATTCTTCAGAAGGAAAACCTTACGATGCAAAAGGAAAAAGAATAGGAAATGTAGCAGATCCTAAAGATGAGAAAAATGTTGTGAATAAAAGATATTTTGAAAAAAATACATTAATATTACAGAATGATAAATTTGATGCAAAAAATAAAATAATTACGAATGTTTCAGAACCTGAAAATGATAATGATGCTATCAATAAAATATGTTTAGACAATAGAGATATCTGGGTTACCATAGAAGATGATTTTCATACTTTTAACCATTTCGGATTTCAAAAAGCAACTTTCAACATGATGAGTTCTAAATTACTGGATCAAGAGATGCGATTAACTACAGATGTGTATATGAAAATTTCCATATATTTAGTTATATATGAAAGTAAATATATATATGATAAAAGTCAAGATCTACATATATCATTAGAAATCAATGGTAATGAAATTTTAGAAGCTCATACAGATACAGTAACCTGTTTTGCTTATGGAAAACGTGATGATATCATCACATTATGGATAAAAATCTATGGTAAATCAAGCACTTTAAAACCTTATATGCATATAGAAAAAATCCCTTTCTAAAATACGTTCACCATTAAATGGATATCGATTGGAATGCATTTTCCAGAAATAATTTATCTGAAGATGTAATTAGAAATCTTAAAGATCGTGTAAATTGGGATTTAATTTTTCAATATTCATCACTGTCTGATTCTTTTATTGAAGAATTTGCTCAACCTGATGATTGGCCTAAAATTTCTAGATATCAAAAATTATCAGAAGATTTTATAGAAAAATGTAAAGATAAAGTAGATTGGAAAACATTTCTCATTATCAAACTTTAAGTAACGAATTTATCATAAAATTTTCTAATTATTTAGATTTATATAAAGTATCAATGTTTCAAAATCTTACAGAAGATACCATGAGAGAATTAAAAGATGATTTAAATTGGCTGTATATAACTAGACATCAAACATTTAGTGAAAATTTTATAGAAGAATTTATGCATAAATTAGATTTTGGTTATTTGATTAAATACAAATTTGATCTACTACCTGATCACTTTTTTAATGTTTATTGGAAAAAAATACAAGCTATGCAGATGAGTGAATTAAATAAAAAGTTTGGTCATCATGAAATAGAACCTTATAGAGAGAAAATTATTGAAGAGATTTGTGAAGTTAAAAAAATCTTGTGACGAATCTAAAAACGAATGTGTTTATCTTTTGATAAAAGATGAAAAATAAATATTTTATAAAAATGTATTTTATTTAGAATTAATGTTTCTATTACTATTTCTGATAATGAACAAAAAAATATTATAGCTGAAAAAATATTTAGAGAGTCAAGGTTTGATAAAGAATACAGAGAAAAATTTAAAAAAGAGATGGAAGAAAAAGGTTTTACAGATTATGAAGAATGGATGGATTTATATTTATAAAAAATGTTTACTAATAAATGGATGAGTGTTTAGGTGATATTCGAGCTTTAAATTTTACAAATTCTGAAGAAATTTACTATTTGACTTATCTTTGTAAAGAATTGTATGATTTGTATATAAAGTATGATCATACTAAAAAACTATTATCAGAAAGTTTTCAAAGGATGACTGTATTAATTGAATAGGAAGAAAATGAAGATATTAAATTGAATGGATTAGGAGTTTTATATGTTATTTCAAAGAACTTATTCTATTATGATTAGATTTCTCAGGTGGATTTAAATTTATAAATATGTTTACTAATAAATGGAAGAGTTCAATAGACTTAGAGGTTATCCCAAAAACGTTTAAATTAAAAGATTTATATCCTGGGAAATATGATCTGATATCATTGAGAAAAATTAATACTAAATATGGACATTCAGTAATCGTAAAGTTAGATGTGGAAAGTGAAGAAAAAGAGTATTACCTTGCGAATAAACACGGTAAACTTTCTGATGAATCAATAAATAAAATAAATAAAGGAAGATATATATTTAAGTATACGGGTATGATTGATGATTAATACGAATATGAATTAGAGAAAGCTTAATCATTTTTAAAATTATGTAGATTTTCTTAAGATCTTTCTTTAATTGTCAGGTGGGGATACATTTCCCTACCTGAAAATTTATTATAAAATTTAATATATTAGAGGCTCAGGTCCTCATTTTATCATCTTTTTAAATTTTATAAAAATGTTTAGATTTGGTTAAAAATTTTTGAGTTTTTCTATTAAGGCGACGCTTCAGTTAGCTTTCATGCCCATGTTAACCTATGGGGGAAGTTCTTCGCTAATTACACATAGGCAAATGAATAATTTAAAATTCTGTTTTTTGCACATGATTGTAGACAGTTTAATGCATTGAACTCTGTCATCAATTTTTTAAATTTTATTTTAAATATATCTTGAAATGGAGTTAATTTGTCAAAATTTCTTAAATAAAACATCACCTTCTTAATTGCACTATAAAAAATTAACTATCAAACGTTTCACATTTTGAAAAAGAGCGTTCAATAGATTATACTTCTGGCTTCTTTTTAAGATTTTTTTTAGATTTTTGAATTAATTTGGGATTAATATATTGGAATAGTAAATCGTGTTTCAACTGCTGAAACTTCCAATTTTCAACGTTAGCCACACCTCCTATCCTCCCAGGGGAAAAATGGGGGTGAAAATTCTTGGTGTGGAGATTTGAGGGGTGGGTGGATGATTGACTGGTATTGGGGAAATGAACGAAGGGGTACATTTGTTGGTGTTTAGCAGGTGTCTTTTGACTTTGGTCCAGTAAAGAAAGAGAAGTCCTTTGCGTTACAATTTGTTGTATCAGTACAGATAATTCGGCTCGCGCTGGTTTACTGTTTTTCTTCTTGCATATATTTGTTCCATACTAATTTAATGTAAATATTATATTAATTGTAGTCTTTTAGGTCACCGGGGGGCCCGTGAAGATAATTTTGTATAGCGAGAACAGAAATTCTCTAACTTCTTTTTAGGGGCACTAAATTAAATATTTTAACAGAATATTTTGATTAACAATGTCATTTAGTATACTATAGGAATTTGCGCATGATTGCAAATTTTAAGTTTCTTTATATTATACTAGCAGCGAATACCCGGTGTTGCTCGGGATTTACCATGCAAAACTGTGAAAAAAATTACACCTAAACATATAGGGCCGTGAATCTTATACATTGTTTTGTCACTGTGAAAGATGTAAATTCATTGCATTATGTAAGAAAAAAATCTGATGTGGGCAACACATGACTTTCCTTATATAATGTAATGAATTTAATACTTTTACAGTAAAAAAAAATGTTTTTCATATAGTAGATACTAATATTCTTTCCAAGATATTAAATTTTCGACAATTGGTCGTCATTTTCATTGATTTAGCGTCATTTTTATCCATTTGGCGAGATTTTCGTTAATTTGGCAACATTTCAAAAAGTCGCCAGGTTGGCGACATTCCGCCAAATTCGTCGCCGAAATATCGCCAAGCGTTATGCACTGAGAAATAAGTTATTTTTACAGCAGATAAATGACTATTGGCGTTCAAATATAAAAGTAATACTCAAAGTATCTTTTTTCTTGAATGGAACGAGCTAGATCCACGAGAATGATGTCACCCAATTTATCGCATGGTATTACATATGAAAAGTGAACTTTTTTCTTAATAGGAAATATTTTTTTTTATTTTATATGACTTTTTGATATTTTTTTTTTAAAATGTGCAATATCTCAAGAACGGTTCATGTCAGCGTTCTGAAATTTATGTCAATCGTTTTCTAATGAAAAATTACATAAGAAATGTCTATTTGCGTAACTTTATTAGTGATTTTGATTTTTTGACGATTTTTTCAAATTTTTACTCGAAAATTTAGGGGGGTTCTGAGCATTCGATTGCGTATAAAAGCAATAGGCTTCCAGTGTTTACAGATTGTGATTTTTGTACCAAATTTCGTTCAAATCGGTCCATTTGTTCGTCAGTTATCGTCTCCACAGACTCACTGACACACACACACACGCACACACACACATAATTTCACACACACACACACAGACATCACTTCAAAAATGTTTGATTCGTGATCAGGGATACTTGAAACGTGCTCTCCCGTCGAAAACTCGAATTCGAATTTTCGA
Organism: Amaurobius ferox; assembly: GCA_951213105.1. Classification (NCBI taxonomy): domain Eukaryota; kingdom Metazoa; phylum Arthropoda; class Arachnida; order Araneae; family Amaurobiidae; genus Amaurobius; species Amaurobius ferox. The sequence continues at coordinate 78,183,824 of OX578142.1, read as the reverse complement.
CCCCGTCACAATACTTTCCTTATACATTATGTATATAAGGAAAGTAAAAAAATCATTGCATTATATAAGTCATAGCAGCATAAGAAAGAATCTTCCTCATAAAATGCTGATAATTAAATAACCATTTTTAACACTTTACTACATAGTTGGAAAGTGGTTATGACTTTGTTCATTCTGTCTGTTTGTCCGTTAGCACGTTAGCTGCCGTAAAAAGCCATAGAGAGCCAGGCGATTTATATTTCGATGACGTCATTTGAATCAAGTTCGTTTTTTTCAATGAAGTTTTTAAGTTTTCAAATATAATTAATTATTACAGTATATTACCGTTGAATGTATCGCATTTTAGAGATACTCCGTACGAAGAACAGGCATGCTGCTAGTTAGGCAATAAAATTTTACTCTGCACGGTGAACGCAGATGGGTCAATTAGAACCCGATACAGAAAAATTATAATTTTGGATAAGAAATTGAAGACTTCTTTATTCTACTACATTCCGAAGTCTAAAATAAACATTGCTCTTCACAACATTCAAATTTGTAAAGCTATAGTAAGAGAACAAAAATTATGCTCTGGCCTGAATACAGCAGTATAAATATACACCGATGCACCAATTGTCATGTTTCGTAACATCATGTGATTTATAAATTGAATAGGGAAGAAATACATTCCAAATTTAATTTTTGAGGAAATGATCATTAGATTATTATCATTGGTCAAGTGCCAGTTTCAATTTGTTTTATTTTTAAATTTGTCGCAAAAAATTTTAATCTCTTTTGTACTGTGATTGTTTGTCGGGTGGTGGAAATATGAAATCCAATAAATAAATGAAAATAAGAAATCCAAGATACTGTTTACTTTAAAATTTATCACTGATATTTTATGCAATTTCTTCTATGATTTTAATTTCAGTTCTTAGATTTCGAATGTTTCTAAATTATCAAAATTAAATAAATTTTATTCTTAAACACAGTTCCGACGATTTCTTTCCTATAGCAAATGTTGAATAAAAATTTATCTGAGCAAACTGTCATAATTTGAAATCAACATATAGATAATGCGAATTATTGTCCTTGAATGTATTTATTCCAAACATCTTACACTTTTACTAAAATTATTAAATTTTAAAAATATTCATAATTATGTCATAATTAAAGAAAATATTATCTATCTATATTTACATAGAAAGTTTAATCGCATTGAAAAGTTTTTAACAACACTAACAATTGTGGCATATGACATGTTTGTTTTGCTACCGCTGCAACGAATCTTTGATGCTGATGAGTAGTTCTAACTAAATAGTCATTGCACTGTTCACTGATAAATGAAGAAAGCATTTTTAAAAACATAATCCCAGTCTTTTTTATCCCTTCTCATCTTCAACCAAAATGATAAATAAAAATTCATTTTATATTAATGCTCATTCTTGACTTTAATTATTTTTAATTTGAAATTAATTTTAAAATTTGGGTTCCTTTACATTTAATACTATATGTGATGAGCTTGTGTTTAATTCCTTAAATGGCAAATTTTAATTCGCATACAAGCCAACAGGTTTCAATGTATTGAAAATATTCAGGCCGGTCCGCGTTGGAGTTGATTTTGAGTGTTTACGGTACGGCTCAGGTGAATTCCAATGAAAAAATTTCGGACTTTGGACGAGTCAAATCTTGACATTTTTGAACCGGGAAAATTTTTTAAATTAGACCTGTGCAGACCTCTAGTCTCTAAATGACTGACTTTTGATCTTCGGCTTTTCCTTTTCTTCTGCCGGCTCCAAGAACTGGGATTTTTCCAAATTCAGATAATTCCCCCCATTATTGCAGTGACGCAGTAGCCGGAACACATTTTTTTTTTTTAATTCTTAAATTCTAAAAACTCCTTACTTATTTCCATTATTTATTTATTTATTGAAGATAAAAACGGGTTGCTTTTCTAGTTCAAGGACTCCAGAATGACAAACTGAATGATTGAGTAAATATCTTTTATCACATATGTGTTTAGGAAACGTTTTGAAACTTTAATTTCGAAGGGGGGTTAAATACGCCTATGCGCATGTGCTTAACATGTGTGTTAAATGTTTAATTGGCTGAATAACTGAGAAATGCCCAGTCTAAAATGAGACATATATTTGAAATTTGGTGCATGAGTGAACAGTCTGAAAAAGACAACTGAAAAAATTGAATTATTTAAAAAATCGTGTTTTGTAGGTTTGCTCATTAGGAGGCCGTTGAATTTCAATGAATATTCAGCTAGTGTTTAACTATTTGGTAAATCAATTAGATTTTCCCATTAAAATTCCTGCTGCGTTAGGTTCTGTCCCGCATTTGAATTTATGAGTGTACAAAGATTTAGTCTTCTAGGTCACAGGAAGCTTCTGAAGGGTTTGGAACGACAAATACACGCAGGATAATAATTATACAGGTATTTATTGAATTACAGTATCTGTATAAATGAAATCATTTTTCCTTTCTTGTTTGTAAATAATTTTTATTGTTTGTATAAATATTCGGTGAACCAGTAGTTTTTCTCCCTCAAAATTCCGACTGTGTTAAGTTCTGTACCGAAGTTGAATTTTTGAGTATACAAAGATTTAGTCTTCTAGGCCACCGGGGCTTTTGAAGGGTTTATAAAAACAAAACACATGCAGGACAATTATTATATAGGTCTCTATTGAGTTACTATGTCAACAAATGAAATCATTTTTCTGTAAAAACGCCGTGAAAGTGCAGTACCGCTACTAGAGACTAGCTATTTGAATAGAATTGCAGTTCCGCAGTGTCCGTGTAGTGGCAACCGCCATTTCTATTCATTACTATGCAGAACCCGAGATTTCCGAGTAACCCCGGTTAAAACAAATCGTTTTCAACACATGGAATTCTCATGCTAAATACTATAATTTCCAAATATATTCTGCAAGGCTAAAAAATGCGGTATGTAGAATATCACATATTTTTAGTGCTGTATCGTCCATTTCAAACTTCAAATTTCATACAATGCACTCTAATGTATACTATTTAAAAATGAAATAATGATATATTCAAAATGACTAAATAAATATTAGTTTTATACTATCGCTCTGGACTCATAGGCATAGAAATATCATTAATTTTATTTTTAATTCCAGTTTTTTAATACAAACATTTTAGTGTTGTACCTAGATTAGTCTCCAAAATACACATTGAAGTTACACACACACACACACATATATATATATTATAATTATATAATAATCGGTTAGGAGAACTCTTTGGTTATTCCTTGACAAGAAATAGAATGGATAGGAAACTTTCCTTTCAGTAAGTGGGAAAAGCCTCCAGTTATGTTTTTTTCATTCTTTCATTCATTTACTTTGTCCCCCAAACCACACACCCTTCTAAGATTCCCCCCTTTATCCTCTTGGACAGGCGAGCAAGTCATAAACTATAGAGGTCCAAGGGCCTTTCGTCACCTTTACTTACTCTCATTGGCCTATCAGATGCCAATCATTTGAAAAAAGGAACTGCCCATCTCTTGAGCCACCGGGGGCAATTTTCAAGGGAACGGTGATTTTTTTTAACTGAAGCGTCCCCTTAAATAAAATAGGGGGGTCTCAACCCCACCCTTTAAAAACAGGGCATTTTTAATATATTAGAAGGCTTTCCATTTATTTGGAGGTCTTCTTTTTTCACGCATTTATCTTAATATCATCTCTAATATATTTGATATTATTTTCTTTCATATATTCAAAGATTTTGATAGATATGGTCTCAATAATGTCTTATATGACTTAAATATAAGTTAAAATGTATTATATTTTAGAGTCCTAAAAACTCTCTTGATTTTTGATTTTTTTTTAAATACGCATTTTTGAATGATTTTATGCATTTTTGAATGATTTTATGCATTTTTAGTCTTAAGAGGTTGTCCTGGTTTTTAAAAAATGGAGGGAAAGTAGTAGTGTATGGGGTGGACTCTGGAACAAAATGACTATGTCATTTTGTCCCAGAGTTCACCACATACACTACTCATACTGCACGGGTACATCTGGGACATCATGGGTCGCCGATTAAGAAAATTCCCAATTCTAGCAAACCATGTTCAGTTACAAGCCCAATTGCATTCTGTGTGGAATGCCATCCCTCATCACACGATTGACCATCTCATTGATGGGATGCCTCGTCGTATTGAATCCAGCACAGCCGCTCGCGGTGGGCCTATTCCATGTTGATCTAATGTCAATAAGTTCCATGCTTTCATTTTCCAGGTAGGATTTTTTGATCATTTGCACATCTCCCTGTTACAATTATATTTTGTAAATTTCATAAGGATACACCAATTTCTTCATGGTGTTGCGATTTTAGTTGTAAGCACTGTAATTAAATAAGATTTTGCTACAGAAAATAAATAAATAAAAACCATAAAATATTTCAGAAAAAGTTATAGCTGAACTGTTAGAAATTTATATAATGTTAAATGTAGAAGCTTAAAGTATATATATATATATATATATATATATATATATATATATATACACCCTTTTGCAAAAGAACGAAGCACCCCTAAAAAATAATCCGATCGTCTCGAAATTTCGCATGCAAATTCCTTTATACCAAGTATGCAAATGATTAAATTTGCAAGACCAATGAGTGTTAACTTCGGTCATACAGCTTGTTTCTACTTCGCCACTAGTATCTTATAAAACAGGTTAAAATGTGGACGGTTTATCTTTGTTAGTTATCGACGTTGCAGTTCCGTGAAGACATAACCAATAATGCCTTTACGACGGTGCCGAAGACCATATAATCAATTAGACGAGTTAGAACGTGATCGTAAGTAGTACGTTAATAGGGGTTCAATGACAAATCCGAGCGACGGATCTGCTCCGCTTTGTCAGTGAACACTCGCACAGTCTCAGTAGTAGTGGGGAGATGTTCGAATGAGATAACGTACTTTGAAAATTTGACATGATTTTCGTGAGGAAGAGGAAGTGAGTCATAGGTGAATGGGAGATGTTTTGTGACGATAAGGTAATTTGGATGGTGGGGATAATGAGTTATCAAAGAGGAGATAAATGAAAATGGTTTGCGTGAGGTGGGGAAATGTTGGAGAGAGTTATATTAGGAGAAGAGAGCGACATACAAAATTTTTCAGAGTGGAAGGGATATGTTTTCGGCGAGAATATTTCTAGAAATGAAATTTCAAAGCTGGTGGTGCCCTCGGGTAACCATACAAGAAACTGCTACATGGTAAGATTTTTTTTTACACATTAAATATTCTGAAGATTAATTTGAGATATATATATATATATTTTAAGTTCGAACGGGATTCGAACCCGTGACAAAATAGATCCAATGGGTGTACAGAATGATTGCTCTTGCCAATACACCCATAGGCTCTTACTCTATTGAGGACTTGGCAATGTATTTAATTACGATGCTGTAAAAGGACACATTTAGTTACCACAAAGAGTTTGACAGAACGAGATAACGGACTTTGAAAATTTTACATGAATTACATGAATTTACATGAAATTTTACATTTTACGTGAGGAAGAGGGAATGAGTCATACCCGTGGAAACGAAATGGTGCACTTTTCAATGAGGTGGAAGTGAGTTAAACATTTTCGACGAAGATTTTCCAAGAAGGGGAACATGAGTAATACATAAAATTAAAAAAGAGTCAACTTTCTTACACAGATTCGGGATAGCTGAAAACAGAACACTCTTTAAAAATTTATATACACATATTTTATTGCATTATATAGTATTTACTGGAATGTTCATATTTGTTTATACTTCCAATGGTTTATACATAGATTCATTGTTTTGGAGTATGTTTGACCTTATAAAATTTAAGTTGTCCTGAAATATATCTTTCTAATTTTATAGAGCTGTGATAGGATTACAAGTTCTTTGTCGTTAATGATGTCGAACATTTCATAATACATACATTTTTTTGTTAATTATATTTTTACAATTAAATATTTTTCTAATTACTTTTTAATTAATTAAATAATTTATTTATATTTTAAAATGTATATATATATGAATTTGGATAATTACTAACTTTTGGAAAGCTGTTCAAAATTTGTGTATTTGTAGTATTTGATTGTGAATATTTTGGCTTTATTTCCTAATTTGGTAACAATGGAAACGCATATTGCGAATCTTGAAACAAAATGATGACCTTAAAACCTAACAGTTGACTGTTGCAACGCATACATGTGGCATAGTTTCTCTTATTAATTGATTGGTATAAATCGCAAAGAAGTTACTTCACATCGGATAAGTTTTGGAAAATTAAAAGATAAAAAAAATATGTACACTTCGAAACCTCATTCTAATTTTTATCTAGTACAGCTCATTATTAAAAGTTTTGGTAAACATGTCTGTACGAATAATTAACACACATTTTCAAAATACGACTGCATTCTTTCATCTTGTTCATTACGCATTCTTTTAAAAATAGAAATGAAATTGCACAGTATGTACGAAAAAACTATTTTTAAAAAATTATCAATCTAATCGATTTTAAAACATCTGAACACAACTTAATCAATCACTATATAGAACAAATATCGTAAATGAGATCTAATCAAATGACACACACGAACACACACATACAAACACATACACACACACACACTGAACATTTCATGTCATTTTAACATTTTAATAAATGTATATTTCTTTCATACATGCTGTTTCAAATATATATATATATATATATATATATATATATAAGGATATAAACAAGAAGAAAAAATAAGCGAGAACAGGAGTGACCATATGATTTGCATAGAATGGCAGGGGTGGATTGCGACACCCCTTTCCCGCTTAAAGCAGCTTTTACGACCCGGGCAACGCTCACGGCACCAATGTAACTAAATGGTCAATCTCCCACATGTGCAAAGACAGAAGCACCCGAACGGACACAAAAGCAAAGATGGAACCAAGCAAGGAAGAGATACCCCCTACAATCCAACATGAAAAGTAAAAAATATCTAGGGTAATTTCTTTTCAATACATCATTTATTATTTTATTACATTCATAAATGCAGTCTGTTTTAAAAGTACTGTAGTTTCTGTTTCTTCTGAAGTATCCGATAATAATATTTCTGAATATATATTTTAGTGAGGTTTGAATTCCAATCAATAATATTATTAATTTTGATATTGTATGAATTTCTCTTGTCGTGTACGGTTGTATAAATTCCATACTGTTGGTGTTTTCTTATTGACAAATCCAGGAAGTCTGTCGATCCATCCTCATTGATCGGGTTTTCAATTAAGTCTAATTCTTTTGGGTAGAATGCAAAATCTATGTCAGGGGTGTTTGCATAACCCTCTAATATCACATCGTCAACATAACCGAAATAAGGTATTTCCGATAATATATGGGTTCCTCTTTCATATTTGGATAGATAAATATCCGCCAATATTGATGAGCATGCACCACCCATGGGTATGCCCTTGACTTGTTTGTAGTAATGCGTGCCGTCATATAGTATGTTTTCATTCAAAACCAACTCAATCAAATCCAAATATCTTCTAAGAGTTATATATGGTTTTAAATTGTATTCCTCATGTAATTCTTTCAAGATCATTTGTAGGTTTGTTGAATCGATGTTATTAAACAGGTCCCGGAAATCGTAGCTTCTGAAGTTCAAATCTTTATGGCAAAATTTCAGTCGGTCTATCAATTCCTGTCCGTTTTTTAACATTATGGAGTTTTGCCTCTTAATATCAGTCATAACACATTGGAGTAATTCAGAAGTTTTTTATTTGCTTGTTCCAGGTATGATCCACATCCCACTGTTACAGTTCGGAACTTGACTGGTATTTTGTGTAACTTGGGAATGAGGATCAAGTATGGAAATTTTACTGATTTAATATCCATACCAATTCTTTTATATAGTGCTTTTATTCTATTAGTGATGATTGATTCGCTGCTAGGAATTAAGGTATACATGGCACTATCCTTATAGCATTGGGTTAAAGTATCGACATAGAATTTTTTACACGTGAATGCAAAATTCAATACGATTTTGTCGGTGTATGTCAATACGAATTCTTCATTAAATTGTTTGATTGAAGACGGAAATCGAGAAGTCCCCGAATCCTTGTTTCTTCTCGGGTAGTATTGGCAAAAAGCACTGTAAAAGGCATATTTCCATGCGTTAAAAGTCTGTACAGGTAAACTGTGTTTGACTGCCATCTTGTATATGAAGGTTTCAAGATCGTAATTGAATTCATTATAAATATTATTAAATTCTTGTATTCGGTACTTAGTACCGAGTTGTAATAAGTTTTTGAGTTTATTATCTTTTATAAAATCTAAGTTTCCAGTAATTATATGCTTGTGGTATGGATCACAATGTATATTTTTATGACATTGACAGGATTCAATATTAAATGAAGACACAGTTTTACATAATTTATTGTAGTTGAATAATCTTCTTCCGTTGGTTCTTACAAAGCGATAGGATATCTTGATATTTAGATTAGGCAAAGGAAGACGTTCTTCTATATTATGTAATATATGGTTGAATGGAATACTTTGGAACATTTTATTCTTAAATGTTGTGATAAAAAATTCTTTTGATTTGTTAATTTGATATTTTGGTTCAAGTGCTACATTATATTTTGCGGCTCTGAGTTTAATTAAATCCAGAATGATGTCTATATTAGTGTTTGTATCTTCTGTATTGCAGTTATTTTCACTTAAATTGAAATTTATAATAAAATTCCATATACGTTGTAAGTATTTAATTTTGATACTGTTGGCTATATTCTTGATCCATCCGAATTTCACCGTTATTTCTGTTTTTATGAAGTCTGAGATTTTTTCTTCTGTTTTGATATAATTAAAATGTTGCTTTTTGTTTCCTCTTTGATTTCTATAAATTTTCTTAGGTATTGAATTTTCTAAGAGAGGGTATGTTTGACTATTCCTGCATCTTTCTTTATTGCAATTTTCCTTGAATAACAAAGTATTCAGACCATATGGATATGCAGAATTGTATTGCTTTATATGGGTGTTTTCCCACCACAAGCGTTCAGAAAGGTCTGGTACTATGTCAATAATAGTTATCATAATATTGCTGAAGGGGTATACTTGAAAATGTCGTACTTCTAAGTTATTATTGGTGGTTGACTGTTGGATTTTGCCCACTTGACTTCGGTGCAGATTTATACGGATATTCAGGGAATTCTGCGTCTGTCCTATATATTTCGCCTGACATGCAAGGCATGATATGCAATATACCACATTAAAAGTCTTGCAAAAGATTTTTATATTGTCCTTTTTTGTAGAAATTTGGTGTGGATTGGCTACGGGACAAAGCTTACATTGCTTGGAATTGCATTTCTTGAATTTGAAGGTCTTCATATGGTGGTAGTGTTGATAAAAGTCGTTAAAGAAAGATGATCTGTTATAGATCGTGTCATACATTACGGAAGAATTTACATTTTTTATGTTTGTCACAGCTTTATCAAGGACAAATGTATAAGGCTTATAAACACTGCTCATCACTTGCTTCAATATAAAGATTAGGGTAACTGTATTTCGATAACACATATACCCTGATAATGTGTCACCGGGCATATATTCAACATGGAATAAATTTGCCAGTCGCTAAATTTATATATAGCCTTCATACATATTATATATCAACAGTTTTTTAACTCATGTTGAGGAGTAAAAACTTTATAGTAAAGACAAACGAAATGTTTTTTCATGTGCACATTCAAATACAGTAAAAGCCTCATAGAACGTTCAGGTATACTACCTTCACTCTTGCCCATTTTATGCTGTATGACAAAGTTAAGCACAATTTTATACTTTTTTTGTAGTTATTTTAATTCATTCATAGAATTCGTTCTAAAATAGGTATTGAAAAAATACCAGATTCAATAAAAGTGATAAAAATACTTAAAAACACATAATTAAAAATTAAAAGACTAAAATACAGAGATTACACAAATGCATACCACACTATAACGTTCTTGTATCTTAAAAAGTTCTCTTCAAATATGAGAAATAATAAATCTTAATTTCCTCGAAAATGTCATTAATGCGTTTGCAGAAAAGTAGAAGATTGGAATTTATGTACAAATAAATTCAACAGTATAGTCAACCGTCCTATAACGCGGTTAATTCGTACCGCATTATAAGAAACTCAGATTAGTGCAATTCAGATTAATTCGTACCGTGTTATACGGAAATCGCGTTATAAGAAACTCAGAATTAGTACAAAACAGAACAATTCATACCTCATAATATGAAAACCGCAATAAGTGAAACTCAGAACATATCAATTAGGCTTATTCGTTCTACATTTTATAAACTGCATTTTTAGAGCACCATGTTATGATGAATACGGTTATGAAATATAAGTTTATAGAAACAAAAGCCAATAAATATATGCTTACATATTTCAAATTATTTTTATTAAGATTTCATATAAGAAAATAAAAAAAACACTTTGAAATATAAACTTAATAACTTTTTTTCCAACAAAAATCCTATTAACATTCATTATCGCTGTCAAATATTAGTGGCCTAATTCCTTTTCTTTTAATATCCTTTTCACTTTGCAAATCTTCATTTTCGTTTTCAAATGTAGTTTTATTTTGTAACTCTACCAATATCGCTCTATAAAAAGCTGTGCAATTTTATAATTCTCTTTTAAACTTTGCACTTCGCACTGTTAAATGATCATTTTCAATAAAGTAATTTTCTAATTGTGTACCCAAATCCAGTCTCCTTTTCACATCACTTAAATTGAAATTCGCAACTCATTCTTTACGCATATTTTCGTCTACCAATGCATTTGAAGTGAATGTTTTAATTTTTTACAGGGGATTTCAATGATTACTGAAATGGAAAAATGATGTACGTGGGTGAAAAAACAGGAGAATTCTCCATTAATTTCAATCGTGAAAGTGTAATAAAAGAAATTCAAGCTATAGGGAGACTGCTTAAGCTAATTGAGTTGTATTATAGAGAAACCGCGTTTGATGAGTATCGCGTTATGAGAGGGCTGTAGCAAATTTTGTTCCATGTTATATGGAAACTGTTTTATGAGAGTACCGCGTGTTATAGGAGAGTTGTCTATAATATACACTATTTTGCAAAAAAAAAAGAAGCACCATGAAGAAAGTGACTGTTTTTATTGAAAGACAGAAATGGTAATGACTGACGGCGTCTACAAAAAGTATAGCGGTAGCAACCGTTGCTAAGGGAATGTAACTTCTGTGCAATTCATCTATTGGTTGTCAGTGCATGTATTGATATGGAGTGTCCAAATTCCTACTTACTACGGCTCCGCCTCAGTCCCGCCCATACTGGGGACGGGCCATTGAGACGTAGAACCCAAACGTCACTTCGCTTCCCGTACATCCTGTTTTCTTTCTTTACGCTATAATGTTATTATGGTTATTATGATGGATATAATATTTTAACGAAGTATCCATCGAGTAAGTGTTATATTTTAATATGTATAACAACGCAGATTTCCTTTTAACAATAATCTATTCAAGATTGTTTTATATCAAATTCAAGTATTATTTACAAAAATATCAAATTCTTATCTATCGTGTACAAAAGTACACACTAAAAGACTGCATATTTTGTTAAACCACGGAAAGGCTAGATGAACACAATGAAGTTTTTGCTGTTTATAAAATATCAGCAAACTTTCCAGTGTTTTTCTCGCCAAGAATTTGTAAAGATATCTATATGTAAAAATTATATTGCATGTGTAACTGATCAATTATTTGCCAATCTTTATAACAATTCATACTAGCATCTTTTTACACAAACCATCCCATGCCTGGTAATAAATAGGTACACAATGCAAGCATACACACATGTAGAAATATATTTTAACTAATTTTGTATGTAATTTTGGACAAACATTCATTCAACAAGCTTTCTTTTGTAAAAGTAAGTAATTTTGTTGCGATATTCAGTTTCTGTTACCATTTATGTTAGACAAGACTTGGTCCGGCTTTGAAACAATCAATGAGTTGCGCATTGCTTTTATTGTATTACTTTTGCATATGTCAAGGGTGTGTTTGAAAAGTTAGCTGAATGGTCATCTCCGTTAACAATTGTTTATCAGTTATGAAGTCACTCACCAGAAACAGCATAGTTATTCTGCACGATTCTAGACAGCATTTCAAGCAAAACACGTGTTCTTTGTATCATGTGACCACATAACATTGATTAAGAAAATCCTTGGTCATTCTGGCTATAACTGCACTGTGACCGAAACCAATTTTTAAATGGCAGTGTTTATGAAAAAGTTTTCGAACTCTCTGGTCATGACTGGTGGTCACCTGTCATAATTGTAGAAACTCTTCAACTGTTTCTCAAATATTATCAGTTTTAATTAGATTTTGTCCAGTGGTATGCAGTCCATAGAAGCAATGAAAGCATTGCTTACCTAACATGAGTTAAAAAAATAAAAAATTTTACTATAATATTTCAGCAGAATTTGTGAAACGGTGATTGATGATAGATCATTGGTGACCAAGCTCAAATTAATCTTAATAAATAATAGCAAATATACACTGTTTTGTTGTATCTTAAAAAGGTTTCTTTAAATTTAAGAAATAAGAACTCTTAATTTCCATGTAAATGTCATTAATGCGTTTGCAAAAAGAGTAGAAGATTGGAATTTATGTACGAATAGAATCAACAGTACAGTCAACCCTCCCATAATGCGATTAACACTAGAATGACTGATATTTTGAACTACCTAGAATGACGGGCAGAGGTCAATTTGACCGCCATAGAAAAAGTACAACATACCTTTAATTCAAAACTATTAATTCATCATAGTTACAGCATTTAAGATCGACACATTTTTTGCAAAGAAAATAAGAAAAGTCATATAATTTCAATGAGCCGGGATTAGTCGTTTTGGAGGAATCGTTTCTCAAAGTAGTTATGCGATCAAAATGACTGCTTTCGTCGTTCTAGTGTTAACTCATACTTCTTTATATTGTGAAACTCAGATTAGTGCACATCAGATTAATTCGTACCATGTTATATGGAAACCGCATACCGCGTTATAAGAAACTCAGAACAATTCATACTGTGTTATATGAAAACCGCATTAAGTGGAACTCAAACAATTCGTACTGTGTCATACGAAAACCGCATTAAATGGATCTCAGAACATATGAATAAGACTGATTCATTCTACGTTATATGAAATTGTATTTTTAGAGTACCATGATATAGCGTATATGGTTATAAAATATAAGTTTATAGATACAAAAGTAAGGCAAAAATATTTTACATATTTCGAATTATTTTTATTAAGACTTTATAAGAAAATTAAAAAAAAATTTGAAATATAAATTTAATAACTTTTTTCCAACAAAAATTCTATTAATATTCATTACCTCTGTTAAATATTAGTTAGTGGCCTAATTCTTTTAATGTTCCCTTCACTTTGCATATCTTCATTTTCGTTTTCAAATGCAGTTTTAATTTGTAACTCTACCAAAATCTCTCTGAAAGGAGCTAAACAATTTTGTAAATATCTTTTAAAATTTACACTTCGTACTGATGAAGGATCATTTTCAATAAAGTAATTTTCTAATTGTTTATTCAAACCCAGTCCCCTTTTCACATCGCTTAAATTGAAATTTGAAACCCATTCTTTACCCAAATTTTCATCTACCAATGCATTTGAGGTGAATGTATTAATTTATTTTACAGAGGATTTCCCTGATCACTGAAATTGAAATATGGTGATGCACGTGGATGATAAAACAGGGGAATTCCCCATTAATTTCGAACCGTAAAAGTGTAATCATGTTATAGAGAGACTGCTTAAACTGATAGGTATTATAAAGAAATCGCTATATAAGACTATCGCGTTTTATGAATATTGCCTAATGACAGGGCTGTCGCAATTTTTGCTCCACATTATATGGAATCTGCATTATGAGAGTACCACGATATAGAAGGTGTTTGGTGCCAACCATGAGAAGTCTACACGCCATATATGGTAATTTTCTTATCTTTGTAAGTTACCACGACAACACATGACGTCACGAAGAAGAAAATGTATTTGTACTGTTTCGACCGAACAAAATAGTATGTAATGTATTGTATGGAATGAACGAAGTAGGTAGCGCGTAGTTACAGTGTAAATCTTGTTGTGTGCGTGTAGAATAAAGATGGTCTACCTAATGACGGCTTCTGTTCCTTGTTATTTAATTTAAGTAGGAAGTGAAACACAAACATGGTCCGTCGGAGTCGGAGTAAGAATTCAAGAGTTGAATCACCTAAAGGATTTCGGTAACGAAATGGGAATTACAAGGCTCCAGAAGTCGCAAAGCTTAAGGTCAGTATAGTTAAAAACTATGTTCGTTAAATTTATAGTGCATTTGTGATACACGTATCTTGAATTTAACCAAGTTGAAATAACTATGTCTGAACTAATTACAATACAACATGAAATCTATGATTCTATGAGAAGATTCATTAGAAATTATAAGAAGGATTCAAAAGATAGAAAACGGAATCGTACCTTAAGTTAAGGTTGAACAACCTTTCCGAATACTGGATCGAGTTCAAAACTACGCACCGCAAAATAATTTTATCCAAAGAAGTTGGAAACGACGATCCTTATTTTACGGACGATTTTTACTCAACGGTAGAAGATTTCTTTATCAACAATAAGTCAGAAATCCAAGAATTTCTTGTTTCTAAATTTAGTTTAGCTTCAAACAATGAAGCAGTGCAGGATATGCGAACTCCAAATCAAAACTTTAATAATGATGTAAGATTACCAAGAATAGAATTGCCTAAATTTTCTGGTAAATACGAAGATTGGACTTCATTCCATGATATGTTTGTATCCATAATTCATAGTAATGAGTCGATATCTAAGGTGCAAAAACTCCACTATTTGAAAATCCATTTAGTTGGAGAAGCAAAGAAATTGCTTAAGCATATAGCAATTACCGAAGATAACTATGAAATAGCATGGAAATCACTAATTGAACGGTACGAAAACAAAAGAGTGTTAGTCAATTCGCAATTAAATGCACTTTTTGCTCAACCAAAGATAACCAGGGAAAGTGCTTATTGTATTAAAGGTTTATTGTATACCACCCAAGAATGTCTATCAACATTAAAAAATTTGGGAGTTCCGGTAGAACAGTGGGATGATATTGTGGTCTATATAACGACGCAGAAACTTGGTATAGAATCGCTTCAGTTATGGGAACAAAGTTTAAGCTCAAAAACAGATTTACCTAAATTTGAAGAGTTGAAAACATTTCTTGAATCCCGTTTCAGAACACTTGAAGCTATTTCAAATTATAATCAAGCTACTTCAAAGAAAGTAAGCACCCAGGAAAAAGAAATTTCGGGAGCTAAAGAAAACCGAACAAGAACGTATCTTATAACTAAAAATGTGATCTGTATAATATGCTCTGGAAAACATGCTTTAGGACAATGTGAAATGTTTACGAAAATGAACAATCTGAAAAAGTTAGAAACAGTGAGGCATAAAGGTTTATGTTTTAATTGCTTATCTCCGAAACATGTTGCACGTCAATGTCTTAGCAAAATAAATTGCCGATTTTGCGATCGACGACATCACAGTATTTTACACAGAGCAATTGTTAATAATAATCAGGATAATGGGGTCAAAGCCAGAGATCATAAAGATCCAGAATCTGGTTCAAAAGAAATATTAAGAAGTGAAAATTGTAATGAAGCTACTACTCAAACTTGCACTCATTCTTTTCGTGACATTACAAAATTCAGTGAAATTTTATTAGCTACCGCACTTATTCGAATCGCATCACCTTCGGGAATGGAAATAACGGTGAAGGCATTATTAGATCAAGGATCGCAATCGACCTTCATAACAGAATCTGCTGTACAAAAATTTAGACTTAAGAAAGAACCGGTCGTTGCTCAGATTTTTGGAATGGCAAAATCTAAAGTTGGAATATCTCGCAATCAAGTTAGATTTAGAATAAAATCCCGATTTAAGCAAGAATTATTGACGACTACTAATGCTTTAGTGCTCAAAAATCTCACAGATTATATACCACCACGATGTTCAATATCTGATTCTTGGGACCATTTAAGAAACATTAATCTTGCTGATCCAAACTTTAGCAAAGCAGGAAAAATTGATATCATACTTGGCGCAGATGTATATTCTCAAATCTTATTAGATGGTATCATAAAAGGACCAAGAGGTACTCCGATTGCTCAAAATACTTCATTAGGTTGGATTTTGACTGGATCAATCTCGAATAATTCTCAGGATAGCTATTCCAAACAACAAACAACTAAAATTCTGAATCTTCACAGCATGTCAGAAATACACGATCAGCTGCGAAAATTCTGGGAAATTGAAGAAACTTCACTAACTCGAACACTCACTGCTGAAGAACAAATGAGTGAAGATATTTTAGAGAAAACGCACAGAAGGGAAAATGGACGTTATGTAGTAAATTTGCCATTTAAAGACACTTTAACAACACTTGGTGAATCAAGAGATATAGCGATTTCGCGATTTGAGCAAAACGAAAGAAAACTATCAAGAAATCCTAAAGTTAGTGCGGAATATTCAACATGTATAAATGAATATATCAAACTAAACCATATGGAAGAAATCCAAACCACCCCAAAGGATCTCAAAATTCACGGAAATGGTTACAAGCCGAATTATCTTCCTGTTCCTCATCATGCAGTGATCAAAGAAAGTAGTTCATCTACGAAACTTCGAGTGGTATTTGACGCATCTTAAAAAACTTCGACAGGTGTATCATTAAACGATAAATTATTAGTAGGACCGAATCTTCAAGAGGATATGACAGCTATATTACATAGATGGATATTTTATCGAATCGTATACACAGCTGATATAGAAAAAATGTACAGACAAATCAGTGTTGTAGATAAACATACAGACTATCAAAGAATAGTTTGGAGGAATTCTATGTCAGAAGCAATCAAAGATTACCGATTACTAACAGTAACTTTTGGATTGGATTGCTCAGCTTATCTTGCTATAAAAACCTTGAAACAATTAGCTCGCGATGAGAAGCGAAGTTTTCCATTAGGAGCAGAATCTACAATGAAAGATTTTTACGTAGATAATCTTATGTCCGGTGCGGATGATATTTCTGAAGCATTGGAGAAACAAAAGCAAACAATTAATCTTTTAAAATTAGGAGGATTCCCTCTAAGAAAATGGGCGTCTAACAAAGAAGAATTGCTTGAATCATTACCTGAGGAATTTAGAGAAATATCAAAGCTGAAAACCATAGAAGCAGATCAAAGCATCAAAACTCTTGGTTTATATTGGCATTCAATAACAGACGAATTCGGTTACAAATTAAGTTCTATGGCAACGGAACAATCTAATATTACGAAAAGAACCATTTTATCGAACACAAGTAAACTATTCGATCCATTAGGATAGATAGCACCAGTTCTAATTACAGCTAAAATTATGCTTCAGTCATTGTGGATGATTGGATTGAATTGGGACGAAGAACCACCAGTAGAAATTCGACAACAGTGGATTGACTGGATAAGTCGGTTACCAGATATGGAAAACATTAAAATTCCACGCTGGATAAACTACAGTTATTCCGAAAATCATTCTATCGAAATGCACATATTTTGTGATTCCTCGAGTACTGCATATGCTTCTGTTGTCTATCTTCGGATAATTTCTGAAAGAACAATTTCTACGCACATTGTTGCAGCAAAGACTAAAGTCGCTCCAGTGAAAACTGTATCTCTGCCAAGACTGGAGCTTTGTGGAGCACTGTTAGGGGCAAGATTAGCTTATCAAATCTCATTAGCAATACATGCAAAAATTGAAAATACGTACTCTTGGACAGATTCAAAGATCGTTTTAGCTTGGTTGAGAGGACATCCTACGCGATGGTAAACCTTCATAGCGAATCGTGTCGTTGAAATTCACGATAAACTTAAAAACTGTAATTGGATGTACGTGCCATCAAAAGAAAATCCTGCCGATTGCGCGACTCGTGGACTTACACCAGATGAACTGATTAAACATAAATTATGGTGGAAAGGACCTGCATGGCTTACAATGCCTGAAGACTGTTGGCCTAAATCCATTGATATTCCACCTACAACCATAGATAAAAGAAAGGTTGTCACATTAACAGCATTAAATGCAAGTACAGATTTTGACTTGATTTCAAAATACTCTAATTTGTCTAAACTAGTAAGAATAACTGGGTATTGCTATAGATTTGCATCTAATTGTAAGATCTCAAAATCTGAACGTAGTTTATCTTATCTTACGGGGCAAGAACTGAAAAACACTTTAAAGAAACTTGTAAAATTAACACAAAGATCATACTTTACTTCTGAGATAGAACGACTAGAGAACAAAAAAGAACTATCACATAAGAGTCGACTTCTAAATCTCAACCCATTCCTAGATGGTGAAGGTATATTAAGGGTAGGAGGGCGTTTAAAATATGCCAATTTACCGTTTGAAGAAATTCATCCTGCGATCTTGCCAAGAAAAAATCATTTAGTCACCCTTATAATCCAAAAAATTCATCTAGATACGTTGCATGGAGGAACACAGTTAGTATTAGGACTTTTAAGAAAAATATATTGGATATTGGACGCTAGAAATGCGATAAAGTTTATTTTACATAAATGTATCATATGTCACAGACAAAAAGCCAAAATGTCTCAGCAGCTTATGGGAAATCTTCCAGCTCCTAGAATAAATGAATCTAGACCTTTCTCTCATACTGGAGTGGACTACTGCGGCCCAATCGAAATTAAGATTTCAAAAGGTCGTAGTGCGAAATCACAAAAGGGATATATTGCAGTATTTATATGTTTAGTCGTTCATCTAGAAGCCGTTTCCGATCTGACTAGCGAAAGTTTCATGGCAGCGTTCCGACGATTCACACCGCGTCGCGGACTTTGTTCTGATTTGTATAGTGATCAAGGGACAAATTTTAAGGAAGCAAATTCCATGCTTAAGGACGACTTTAAAAAGTCGATTGATCAAATTAACAAAGAAATAGTACATGTCTTAACCGAAGATGAAGTAACGTGGCACTTCATCCCTCCGTCATCGCCACACTTTGGAGGCTTATGGGAAGCGGGCGTAAAATCCACAAAATATCACTTGAAGAGAATTTTAGGAAAAAGATTGCTTACATTCGAAGAATTGAGCACGGTATTAACTCAAATCGAAGCATCGTTAAACTCAAGACCGATTACGCCAATTCATGATGATCCTAACGATTTCAACGCACTTACACCGGGACACATCCTAATTGGAAATTCGTTAAAAGCAATACCTGAACCAAGTATATTAGATATAAAGGAAAATAGATTAAACAGGTGGCAATTGCTGCAACAACTGAATCAACAATTCTGGAAAAGATGGAATTTAGAATACATAAGCAGAATGCAACAAAGACCGAAGTGGTTAAAACAACGCGAAAATATGGCCAAAGGACAGCTTGTTCTCATCAAAGATGATCGACTACCCCCTACTAAATGGCTTCTTGGCAGAGTAGTTGATACGCACGCAGGTAAGGATAATTTAGTAAGAGTTGTCACGCTACGTACAAAAGATGGTATTCTCAAAAGACCCCTCACGAAGATTTCGCCCCTCCCGATCGACAATGCAGAGCCTCTAACCAAAACCAATGATGAGAGTTTAGAACTTTGAATTTTATATTTATATTATTTGTAGACCATTCATTTGAACTTTTTTTCGAAATCTAGCGGGATTCTCGATGCCTGAACGTTTAAAATTAAACTCTTAGTTCAAGCAAAGAGTTCAAGGCCCCGTGTATGTTTGGTGCCAACAATGAGAAGTCTACACGCCATATATGGTAATTTTCTTATCTTTGTAAGTTACCATGACAACACATGACGTCACGAAGAAGAAAAGGTATTTGTACTGTTTCGACCGAACAAAATAGTATGTAATGTATTGTATGGAATGAACGAAGTAGGTAGAGCGTAGTTACAGTGTAAATCTTGTTGTGTGCGTGTAGAATAAAGATGGTCTACCTAATGATGGCTTCTGTTCCTTGTTATTTAATTTAAGTAGGAAGTGAAACACAAACAGAAGGGTTGACTGTAAAATATTTTTACTATTGTTTTTATATACCAGAATTAAATGTTGCGCTTGCCTACAGCAAATTATCGCTGCACACAACTGATTTAACATTTCATTTAAAAATCAATTCGGTAACCTTGTACGTTTATATATGTCACATGTTACAATTGGGTTTTAAGTTTTTATAATGAGTTAATTGTGTAGAAATTATTTATTTATTTTGGTTTTATGGCTGACAAGGGAGATAGCGTCTATCCAAATAATTTGTAAATAAACAAAGTATGTTTACTTTGTCTAGTAAAGCTAAGCGTCAAGCGGGATTTACATGAGTAACGAATCTCTCTGTCTACCCACATCAGACGATATTCCATTGGAAATGGAACTTAAAGAAAATACGCACACAATTTATACTCGAGCTACAACAAGTCTTTGATAGACATGTTTAAGCTATAAGGAAGTGTCTGTTTTCTTAATAGTTAATAGGAAATTTGACTTCAAATATCCTGATGTTTTAATTTATTCAATTTCACCTTACATTCTTTGATATTTATTTATTTGCTTCAATTTTTTGTATAAATTAGAAGTAGCATAGTTGTTTACAATAAAGAAATTTACAAGTCTATGTATTAAGGTCAAGGTAAAAAATTCTTATGGAAACCAAATCAATCTTGAATGAAATATACGAATATATATTTGGAATTGTTCGTGATTAAATTTTTATCAAATGAAAAAGTAAAGCTTGATAAGCGGTCTATTTATTTTCTTACATATTTCCCTTGATTTTTATATTCTAATTAAAATGAAGTTTTCCTTGTATTTTGTTTTTCTGCATATAATGTTTGTATTACAAAACCGGGGTTTCACTTCAATAAATTTGTTCATGTCAATAATTTATTTTAATTGTAATTCAGTTATTATTGAAACATTACTTAAAATAGTATTCCATACCTCTTAAACCACAACCTAGCATAGAGGCACTGATAGGTAAGGCATAAGAATTCTTTGCATAGGAGCTCGGGAGGCTTCATTTCTTTTACCCACACCATCTGACCTACCCGAAGGTGTAAGGTATCTGTTTAAAGGACCGGGAAATGTCATCCAATTTAGACCAGAAACCAGTCGGGTCAGCATCTATAGGGACTGTATCTTTCGGAAGAACTTACAGGTCCACATATTTAACATTCTCGTACTCCGCATGAACGCATAGACAGTTTGGGCAGAGCTGGGAATCAAACTTTGGTGATCCTAGTGCAATCCCCGTGAAATAACAACTGGACTGCTCCATAAACCGGACCCCTTTTTTCTTAAACCATTCGTAAAAATAGATCAATAACTTGTCAAATACAGAGGAGTTCACATTTGCTGTATATGCCCAAAATATCTGACGGTGGCTATGTTCAGGTCCATTCAGCTGTACTAAGGCGTATTTATTGTAATAGACTAAATACTTTTGTATACAAATTTCTGTTTATAGAAGTCTACTTTATAATATATAATTTAATTTAAATGTTTTTCACGTACTGTACAGCGTCCATTTTGTCTAATCTTTTTGGGAAAAAAATATTTATTACGCAATATTTTGTTTTAAATTGATTTTTTTATTTCTTACCTCATTTCGATAGCTGATAATCCGGCAGTCTTAAATGTAACCTAGCTAAAATATATATTATGAAACTTCAAATTTGCAAATTTTGAACTCCGTTTCTCAGTCTCCACAAATTATTTTTACATGACTGTTATCATGACTGAACCATCTTCCTCAAAATTAAAAAACTAAATAATCAAAGACTTGTAAAGTTATTTGCGTTTTATAAAGCTGTGTAAAAAGAATTAGTTTTCAAATCTATTAAAATGAAATGAAAATGGAAAATTTACTGATACAAATCTTTAACTATGTCTAAAAAGATTTGGTATGAAATTGATATGATGTTTTTAAATAACAATCTCAGGATGCATATAATTTTTTTTAAATAATTGTGCACGTAAATTTTTAGTGTAGTTTGAAAAAAAAAGTATTTGGCATTCTTACTTTCATCGATTTACACATTTTAGTTATCCCTGTACACAAAGCACAATTTTTAAATAATTTCTGAACAAACATTTGTGTACAATATCGTGAACATTCTAAGTACTCATTTGTTTAACGTAATATGAAGTAAGGGATATTTATATTTTGTTTTAAAGAAGCATGTTATCAACATGAGATAATTAATACCTGCAATGGCAGCAAGAAAACTTGCTTTGCTATATGCCACAATAATGTGAATTTCTATGGGGACTGATATATTAAGTACTACCATGCAGCCGACTTCTAATTTATTAAAAATTAAACTCTTGAAAGAACTTTGCCTATAAAAATATTCCCAAATTTCGAATCAGGCTCTCATTCAAGGTGCAAAATAAGGGGCGGACAGCCTAGTGGTTAGCTCGTAGGAATTGCACTTGGACTGCCTGGGTTCGAATCCTGCCACTGCCAAAACTGCCGCCGTGTTCAAGCAGAGTACAATCATGTTAAACATGTGGGTCCGTAAGTCCATCCGAGAGGTTGGTGGTAGAGGAAGGAGGATACGTTCCCTGTGGATGCCTCCCCCAATGGGTTCCGGCCTAAATTGGGTGGCACTTTCTGGTCGTCTAAATAGATATCTTATACCTTATTGGTAGGTCGGACCGTCTGCGTTGAAGAGGAAGAAAGGTGCAAAATAAGGGAATATTTTTGATTAGCAAAGTGCTAATCAAAATTTCATATCTATAGCAGTTTCGATATTTTGACTTGCAGTTCACAACTATTATTCACTAGTTCTTTAAAAATGTATCTATAAACATATCGAGATGACGGGTTTGAAATATAAAAGAAAAAAACCATCAATAATACAGGAGCTATGCACATATACGGAAAGATTTTTTTTTGTCGTTATGAATAATTTGCTGTGATTTTTAAAATCATTTGCTGTGATTTTTAATCGCATTTTGTGAAGTCTCAAAATGCTATTCAAATTTATTTTTACATAGCAAAACACAAATTTTCTATCGCAATTTGCGATGTGATACCGCTTTTTTTGCACCCTTCTCTCATTGCTGATAAGGTAACTGCATCCATGCACATATAAAGCTGACATAAAAGTTTAAATCAAATCTCAGATTCACAACAGCATTCTTATGACGTAAATTAGGTTATCAATGCTTTAAATGATATATTTTCCAATGCTTTAATGGTATATTATACTAAATATTTTGGAGTGTGGGCCATTGTTTATTAAAATGCAGTGGGTGAAATATTAGATAATTGTGAAATATTGTAACCACATACATGAATCATGCAATACTATTTACTAATTGTCATGTGTAATTATGGCAAGAAAACATTTAAAACAGAATAAAATATTTAATATTTATATTTGCAAGCAATTAAAAATGTTGTATAAAACTTGAAAGTAAGAGGAATTCGAATTCAACACAACATAATACTGATCATTAAAATGATTTTAAAAATGCGAGCAAGATAAATTTACAATGAATCAGATGTTTTAAAATCCACCTAATCCAAAGAAAAATACCCAGCTCGCTGAAATATTTCAGAAATTGCATTATGTTCTCTAATACGAATCGTAGTTTGAATGAATTTCGATAATTATACATACGTAAATAGAAAAATATATCCATCGTAATACGATGAAGATATAAAAATTAAATCTCCGTGTTGCAGAACATAAATAGCAATTGATGAAAATCCTCTTTCTGAAATACATCAGATAACTTTTCATTGTTTAAAAAAGTATATCCAGCTTATATAGCTTGAATGTCTTATAGATGAGTTGCACCGACGTCACATTCCCCCTAGCAACGGTTGCTATCGCCATACTCTTTGTAGACGCCGTCCGTCATTACCATTCCTGTCAATGTAGCGATTTTTTTTTATCTTGACACTGTCAAGATTTCAGTGTGAAATTATACCTCACACCACAACGTTGCTTCTAAGAAGTCAATAAATGTACCGAGAAAAATTACTTTATACGGATTTGTCTGATGAACCGTATAATATTCGTCACTTCTGAATCGCGTGTACTGATACAACAAAACCAATGGATATTATCGGCATGTATTGCTTCTACTCCAAGTACAGATCCAATACAAGGTACTTTTCATGTCTATTTATTTACTTTATTTTAATACAATAATTTGTTTTAAAAAGAATTTGGGAAATATAAGTAGTTCTGAACAAGAGAAATTATGTGATTTTACTCGAACTATTAAATTGATTTAAACTTCATTTCATTTGCCAGATCTAGATGGTATCTTACTTAGACAGACATGATTTTTAATATGCTGCCTATGTTTTGATATTATTTAGAGTTGCACGAACAAAAAATAGACTTATTTTTTAAGCTTTTGTTTGTTTTCTTTGCAATATATAGAATACTATATATATATATATATATATATATATATATATATATATATATATATGTGTGTGTGTGTGTTACATATATACGGTGTATGTTTGATGCTGTTTTCCATTAATCTTCCTTTGAAATGTCGAAATAAATCATTTGTGACCAACACTTCGCTGGCAGGTTGTGAGTACACGCATGTTTGCATGGCCACATGTTGCTGACCAGTCACCGTGTTTTCATGTCATTATATTTAAAATATATTGTTACTTGAGGGGGGGGGGAATCATAGGGTGGAGTATACTTTTCCAAAGGAAAGTGCAGCAAAACTCGATATGCTTTAAAACTTGTGGTGTATGATTGCACGAAGGTAAATGCTTTACTGCATACCATACACAAAAACATTATTAAATATATGTAGAAAGTTTCATTTAAATGCATGCTGTATAAATAAAGTTCATTGAAACTTATTCAGATGATTTGATTTTACTTGTGGGGGGGGGGGGGGGAATCCCAGAGTATGTATAAATAAAGTTTATTGAAGCTTATTTAGATGTTTTGATGTTACTTGGGGGGGACTCCCAGATATGCTCGTCCAAAGGAAAATGCAGTGAAACTCAATATGTTTGTAAAACTTGAGTACCATTGCACATAGGTAAACACTTTACAGTATACCGTTCCCGAAAAAATTATTAATTATATGCAGTAAGTTTCATTTCACCGCATGCTGTGTAAATAAAGTTTATTCAAGCTTATTTAGATGTTTTGATTTTAGTTGAGGCGGTGGGGGGGGGGGGGAATCCCAGAGTATGCGTAAATAATGTTTATTGAAGCTTTTTTAGATGTTTTGATGTTACTTGTGTGTGTGTGAGGGGCGGAATCCCTGATATGCTCGTCCAAAGAAAAATGCAGTGAAACTCGATACGTTTGTAAAACTTGAGTACCATTGCACATAGGTAAATGCTTTACCGTATACCGTTCCCAAAAAGTTATTAAATATATGCAGTAAGTTTCATTTCAATGCATGCTGTGTAAATAAAATTTATTCAAGCTTATTTAGATGTTTTGATTTTACTTGGGGGGGGGGGGAATCCCAGATATGCTCGTCCAAAGACAAATGCAGTGAATCTCGAAATGTTTGTAAAACTTGAGTACCATTGCACATAGGTAAACACTTTACAGTATACCGTTCCCGAAAAAATTATTAAATATGTGCAGTAAGTTTCATTTCAACGCATAGTGAAAAACTAGGTTATATTCACAATGCCTCCTCAAGAAATATAAGGAAATTTTAAAATAAAACACGAATGCTTACGCTATACAAAAGTTTAGAAAAACTTATATTGTTGTGTATTAAAAAAAAGCTCAAAGGAAACTTTTTAAAATTTACTTCTTTTCAGAGCATTTTTTTGTATTTAAATTATAATTAGTAAACACTAAGATTATTATAACATATAAGACTAAGAGTTCACACTTTCATAGCTTTGAATAATAAATTTTAGCATGATTTTGAGGTACAAATATTTCAGATATTCAAACAATACATTGTAAAGACACTTTCTTAATGTAAACAATATGAAGATTAAAATAAAAAAAAGAAATGAAAATTTATCGATAACTTTCTGGATGATGTATAATGAACATAAAAGTAAATATATGTAAAACTGTATTAATAAAATTTATTTGAATTATTATGAAATGATGGTCTATTATAACGCTACTGTTTCAATTTTCTGATTCATAATAAAAGCGAGACAACCACACGTCTTTATGCTTTCTAGTTAGTTCTAGTTAGGCATACATCAATATATATTGATGTACACCTAGGTTCTAAATAAAACAGCTTTTTATTAAAATAAAAACCCACCAAAATACTTGAAGAAATGGTATATTCTGTTATAAACCTAATGTACGTCCAGTGATTGCTTGTACAAATAAAACAATCTCATGATATCACATGAATCCTCTCTATAGTTAAAAACAGGATCCCTATTAACGACAACTTTTATTTGTCTGAAACCCCCAGGGGGGAAGGGGCACAAGCTTGAATTGTACATAGGTGCCTGACAATATAATAAGGGCAAAACTAGTTCATAGATGCTGATATCTGTAATGGGAGTGTCTTCCAGATGCTACGTATAGTTCAGTGATGCTAAAAGTGTGTAAATCAGAAGAAAAGTATTCAAATATTTGATTCCAGTCACAATACTTTCCCTATGTGTTAAACTCAAAGCTCAAACTTTTACATCCTTTGTACGACATCACATATATTCAGATATGAAAAGATGCTTGTATAAACAATTTTGCACAACAATTTTAAAAAATTTCCATATTACCTAATTTTTTTTTAAATACTAAATATGTATTCATCGGCAAATACATATGCTTTTCTATTTTAATATATCGATTTAAAAATATAGAAAAAAGTCCGAGGATTATAAATGAACTTGACCGACTGCACTTTGCGATACAAAATGCTCATTACAAGCAAGTTTTTTCACTTTCCCTAATTTCATAATCTATATGCAGGGCAAGAAATTTCACTTCAGAGCTTACTTGCCAAAAGAGCTTTTCACTCACCAGTTTAATATAAATAACATTGCATAATCTGTTTGTCATTTCTAATCGAAGACAAAATTGCATTAAATAAAGCTGAATATGCAGACTTTTACAAGTTATTGTGTAATTTGGTTTATTGCAGTTTGGAGAAGCATTATAAAAACAAATTTTAACAATTTTCAGCCTACGATTGCCAGATTTATGTAGTATATCAATAACTATAAGAATATTAATAGAGATATTCAATGGTATATATATATATGTACTCAAGAAAAAAACAAATAGATCACTTCTACAGAGTTATCGTATGTTATACATAATTATGCCTGTTTTCTCTTGCATATCTTCAATAATAACTAATACAGCAACAGAGCAACCGACCTTTTTTTATATATAAATGAGCCAGCTGCTATATTACTGTACAAGTTTACAACTCGATATATATTACTAATAAGACTTGCAATATGGGTGTTTTAAGTGCATGAAATAAAAATAGCTCAATTAAATTAACAAACTTTGATGGCACAGATATGATTACATAATGCAAGGGTAGATGTCAACAGAGTAATTTTAAATGTTACTTCCCAATTCCTTTAGTAAATTTCCAAAATCAAATATTGTGCATATATGCTTGTAGCGGCAATATGAAATTTATGTCATCAAAACATATCGTTTTATGAATATCTGTGCCAAATAATCCTAAAAGAAGATAAACCTTGATATATCCTGCTGAAATTATGCACTAAATGATTGTAAATTTCTAAAAATCATCTGTAATATACGGATAGACCGATGTTACAAAGAACATGGCCGCTGTGCAGTGGAATCGCGAACGTGATGTCACATCAAACTCATTTTTTGATTGACATTTCTCGCTATGTATATGTGTTACGTCTTATTAGTTCCACCTTCAATCGTGGCCAGTGTGGTCGGGACGGAGGCGTAGTATGTAGTAATTTGGACATTCCGTCTCAATATATACGTCGTTGAAAATAATGTGGTCGCCTTATGACGTCAGAATGAGGGTTGTGCTATTTATCCACTCGTGTATTAATCGAGATTTGAATACCTGGACACTTTCGAACTCATTCCGGTTTATCTGTCTGTTCTGTTTGCGAAATGAAAAAATGCCAAATGCCAAAGTTACAGGTGTGATGTCGGCTCTGACAAAAATTTGATTGGGATGTTTATTATTTTCTGTGCCGTTAAAGGATAACCGCTATTGGTGTAATGCGCGATGACATCTTATTCTCTTGATATCTATGACTGTCATAATGGAAATTGTTATATTGTTTCGTTAAAATAAAATTCTTGACCCGGTAAGTTGACGTTGCATTTACCTTTTAAATGTGTTGGTTACGTGTGTTGTGAAGTAGACGTTTTATGTCTTATGAGATCTGTCGGCACCGGCTATTATTATGAACAACACATAAGTAGATTGACATCCACGTTATTATGACATTTGACAAGCTTTATGTATTATTATATCCTTAAATTCTTAATTGTGCTAGGATATTTATTTGCGATATATTTACTATTATAGACAACTTGACATTTGCGCTTTTTTTTCCAAAATTTTTTAATATTTCAAAATTTGTGAGTGTTGTTTGCAATGAATGAGTTTAAATGCATTGTTTGTTTTTTTCTTATATATAGAAATATTTTTGCGGTTTTAAAATGTTTTTATTTCATTCAAAAATTGAAAATGTGAGGTAAAAGTTTTTTTTAACTTTGTAAATAAGTTGCAGGTACAATGTTAAATGGAAATAATAAAAACACTGCTCCTTTATAACTCTTCTTTTCTGGGATTATCATTTGATAGGTTGTGAAGTTCTCAAAGTTGTCAATTCCGGAATTTGCCTTAAGGCTGTTTTGTTTATAACCTTTGTATTATCTGGATTGAGCGGTTTCAAATAGCGTTCTTAATCAATCGAAAATTTTTGAAAAAAATTTCATATTAGTTTTAATTATAATTTATTTTTCATAATGATTTTAATATCTTCTTTTAGAATTCTTGCCAAATAACTTTGAAATCAGATTTATTTGGGGACATTTAATATGTGAAACATTTGCATTTTGTAATTATTTAAGTAATAGTTTATCCTAGTATATTTAAATGGCCTTATTCAGTATTTTTCAGCTTTATTGTTATTTATAAATATTAAAAGAATGTTTTTAACCTTTGAATTAATTTTAATAATTCATTTAAATTAATAATTTATTTTTGTTTGATTTATATTTTAACCATTAAAAATTTAAATAATGAAGTACATGTGCTTTTAAAAAATTATAAAATTATACTATTTTATCTTTTCTAAAAAAAGATTTTTTTTTTTCTAAATCACAAATTTAAAAGCATTGCACATAAGGAATAGCATGAAAAATAATTTAAAATTCTGAAACCCTATTCCGAATAACAAATAATTTATTGTTTATTATAGGTATAAAAAGTAAATTATTCAATATAATACAAGGAAAAATTAAAATTGCTTAATTGAAAAATAAATTACTAGACATTATATAAAAAATGCTTTTAAGA
Organism: Amaurobius ferox; assembly: GCA_951213105.1. Classification (NCBI taxonomy): domain Eukaryota; kingdom Metazoa; phylum Arthropoda; class Arachnida; order Araneae; family Amaurobiidae; genus Amaurobius; species Amaurobius ferox. Next base: position 78,154,224 of record OX578142.1, on the reverse strand, counting down.
TGCCACTTACTGATAATTAAAAGGGAAACCTTTCTACCACTTTCTTACATTAAAATAACTAAAGTGTTCATTTTATTATATGTATAAAAATTTAATTATTAAATATATGAAAAATATTATAAGACAAACATTAATTTTATAAAATGCCTACAATTAAACCCCTTTTAAAAAGTAATTATTATATATAATATTAAAAATTGCTTTAAAAATACCTGCTTGTAATTGGATGGGTGAGATCATGAGATAAGTGACATTTTGCTAGATGGTCAATTAAGTATATATTTAGTGATATTAATGCATTTTCCTTCAGCTCATAAACGTATGTAAACATATTTTTATACATGTGAGAGAATTTAGGTTAATAAGTTTCTTAAAACTTTATCTGCTTTTTTCTGAGAATCTGTAAAATATAACTTGTACGCTTCTGGTTCTCATCCAGTCTTTCTCTTCAAAATAAAGTGCATCTCCCTCCTTTTTTTTCCATCCATGAAATTAACAACTATGTAATAAGACTTCTTGTAAAGTTAATTGTTTTCAAAAGTTTTCAGTTTGGAAAGAGTATTACATTCTATTTTCAAATTTATTAGAAAGAGATAAATAAAAGTGGATGATTTTCTGAGAAAACATATTAGAAAATATTTCGACCCATATTTTACCTATAGAAATAGTAAATATCCGGCCACACAAACAGCAACCATAAGCCTTCGGGTTGGTCGTGTGGTCTGGGCTTTCTACATAGAACAACAAGAGGCCAACGGCCCTACCGTGCTGAAAACACTGGTTCTCGTTAAATCACCGAAGTCAAGCAGCATCGGGCGCGGATAGTACTTGGGTGGGTGACCACCTGGGAACACCGCATGCTATTGGCACATTTCGGGCGCGGTAGCCCGGTGGCTTGCGCGCTGGATTTGCATGCTGCCACAACTGCCGCCATGTTCATGCGGAGTACGATCACGTTAAACATGTGGGTCCGTAAGTCCTTCTGAGAGGTTGGTGGTAGGGGAAGGAGGGTACGGTCCCTGTGGATGCCTCCCCCACTGGGTTCCGGTCTAAATTGGGTGGCACTTCCCGGCCGTCCAAACGGTTACCTTACACCTTACTGGTAGGTCGGACGGTCTGGGTCTCAACAACAACATAGAACAAGAGGACAATGTCCCGACCGTGCTGAAAACACCAGTTCTCATTAGATCACCGAAGTCAAGTAGCATCGGGCGCGGTTAGAACTTGAGTGGATGACCACCTGGGAACACCGCTTGCTGTTGGCATATTTCGAGCGCAGTAGCCCGGTGGTTTGCGCGCTGGATTTGCACTCTGCCACAACTGCCGCCGTGTTCATGCGGAGTACGATCACGTTAAACATGTGGGTCCGTAAGTCCTTCCGAGAGGTTGGTGGTAGGGGAAGAAGAGTACGGTCCCTGTGGATGCCTCCCCGACTGGGTTCCGGTCTAAATTGGGTTTCACTTCCCGGCCGTCCAAACAGCCACAACCTTACACCTTTCTGGTAGGTTGGACGGTCTGGGTCTCAACAACAACATAGAACAACAAATGATAATATAGAATTATTTATCATATCTTTGTAGATGAGCCAGCATACCCAGATCGGATAATTAGTTAACATGTGATGAATTTTAAACATTTAAAATATTGAGTAGTAAGTCAATAACTTTTAAGGTGTATTAAAAAGTGTTGCTAAGATTCAACAGGGGATTTTTCTTTTATTTTCTCTGTGATGCCAAAATAAATAAATCATGGTTGCAGATGAAATTTTTAAACTGTCATGCGACATATGTAACAAAGTGCTTAGAAAATGAATTTAATAAATGAATGAGCTATTACATATTTTTATTTTTTTAGTGTTTTATTGATAACTGGAATTGACAATAACAAATGTTGTATTATTGTTAGTCTGTTGTTGAGTTTGATTTGATGGATACTCTTTCTCATATTTTTGAAATTGGATTTATTAATTATTTCACATAATGTAGATTTCCTATTTTGAGTTTGTTTTATAACTGGTATACATGTTTTTTTTTTCTTTTCTCCAGCTAATGTTTTTGGATTATGTCCAAAAACTGTTAAAATTAACAATGGCTATTCTGTCTACCACCACTGCAACAATAATATTTCTATTTAATTTTATACTAAAATACTCAATTTTTCATTTTATAATCTCTTAATTTTACTATATTATCATTATTTAATTATTTCTACAATTTTAGACACACTCATATGACACCCTGTTAGACATAGACTGCAAAATATGATACAGATAAATTTGTGAAATATTTTTGGAAAAACATAATAACAGTTATTTAATATTTCTATGTTATGATTTTTTAAATAATTTATTGTAACTTTTATCCATCTACAATGCGAATTTACCTAATATGTATAAAATAGGCTTTGTATGGACTCGTGAATATGAGGTCTTCAAGCTGTGTAAGATCTGAAATTGAAATATAATTTAACCAAATTCTGAAATTATGAATGTAAAAAATTACTTTTAATATTTGAATATCCTAATACAAAATAGCATATATAAGTTTTTAGAATTTGAATATTAAATTAAACAAATTAGAATTTGGGAAAACAATGAAATCAAAGTAACACATTTAAATCACAAAAACATATTTAATATATAGGAGCACACTTAAATAACATAATGCATGCAAGTGCACATGCTGTGCTTTAATTAGCTGTTTAAAAGTTGTTGTTTACTTATTATTTGTCGGAAGTGTAGTGAGCATACACACTTTAAAAATGGGCATTTCACCCTATTATAGTTTATTTTTATAATTGAAATTGTGATTCTGCAAATCTGTGTGCAATTTCATGTATGTATGTAAAATTTCATCGTATTGTAGTTTTCAAGTAAAATGGATAACACAATTCAAGCAAATATTGATTTTGCTTTGTTAGGAATAAAGAATGGGCTTAACCTTATAGAATGTAGGGTCATTCTCCATGTGAAATTAATAAATAAAATGTGTATTTTCAGTCGGACCTCTTTGAATGTTTTTGAAAATTTGTATTGTTGCAGGCATATTTAGCAAAACAGAAATATCAAATATTGGCTACAAATACCTTTTAGTTCAGAATATATGACCTTGGACATTGAAAAATTTTAAATTAAATTTCAAAAAATGATATCTTCACGTAATATTGTTACAACCAGGGATAGCATTTAAGTATTTTGTTTGAGCAATATTTTTATTCACAATTTGAAATCCACAGTAGGGAATAAATACAATGTTTGAGTGTGAGGGGCATGTCTTTATCCATAAATATTGTTTGAATTTCGTTAGATATTGAATCTAATTTTATTTAAAATTGTCTATATAATAGAAATCAACATTACAGGGATCTTTTTCACCAATGATCAATTTTCTTGGAATATTTTCTTAATTTCTCACTTTTGGTCCAAGATAAGAATTTTTTTTTTATAGTTCTATCACAAGACTCTTGAATAATATGCTAGAAACAGAAAAGTTGTACATTGGAAAGCCATATTGTGGGGTAGGCATAGGACATTTTAGAAATCATTATTTTATAAAACAGATTTATAAATTCCACTGCTAAAATTAAATTATTTGTTTGTTATACAACAGATAAAATAATATAAATATTAAATTAAAAAATGTGTTTTTATTGCATAAAAATTTGAGGTGCAAATGCACCCTCTTGCCTTCTTTTTGCCTCCTATGGTTACACATATACAATTTGTGTCATTTTAAAGTACAACAATAAAATTATGGTCAAAACAATAAAAAATATTTTTTATTTTCAAGGTCCCCAATATGACCTTTGATTTTGAATATTTAAAAATTAAAAAACTGTAAATTAAAAATTTTGAAAATATTGTATTGCATCCTTGTTATTTTTAAATAAAACATGCCAGTTTTCAAAATGGGAGTCAAAATTGCAGCTATTTTATCTTTTCATAATATTGTACAGAAACAGTAATTGTATTCCAAAAATTTTTTGAATTCGATATTTTGACAGATAAGCATGTTTTATCCTCCTGAACTCATTTTGAACACTTTTAGAAATATGTCTGTGAGTTGTGGATACAGTAATTTTAAGACTGAAATCACATTTATGAAATTTAATGTAGTAGATATATACATTATGTAAAAATTTGGCATTGAATCAACTTTACACAAATTAAAACTTGGTGATTTTATTGGCCAAAACAAAATGTATTATTTAAAATTGCATTTAAAATTCACATCAAGATTTAATAAAAAGAAGTTAAATAAAACAAAATGTTGACAAATTTTTTAGTGATCAATTCAAAACTTTTTCAAAACATGTATTTTCCTGTGAATGTAACATACTGTATATACACTAATAATTGAACACTGTTTAAATTGATTTGTCATATACTATTACATATGGAATTCCCCTTTTCAAGATACTTTACTATTTTAATTTTATATATTTTTAATAAATTCAATTAGAAAATATACAATATATCAAGAGAAGTGATACTAGCATTCTAAAGTTAGTGCAATTTGTTTTCTAATGATAAATTATTTATGAAATACTTATTTATTGAGTATATAATTGAATTTCCTAATTTTTTCAAAAATGCATGAATTTTATAGTTTTCTGGTATGTCTCACAGATAACCTACTGCATGCAAAAATAATTATTTATGGATGATCTCATTTCGTTCCAATGATGAAATATATCTATATGCTGCAGTAATCGTCTATAGATCGTGATTACTGCATCTTTAATATATAGAGGAAACACAGCTTACCTTGGGACATCTTAAATTTTAAAATCAGGTTTGAGTTTAAAATCCTTTTAATTTATGTACTACTTGATAAACATTCTGTGCATTTGCTGCTGTATTTTAAAGCTCTTCTGCAGTTGGATAAAAATTTATCAAACAATTTTAGTTTTTATAACAGGCAAAAAACTTCAGGATAAAAATATTTCTAACTAGCAGTATGCCCTGCCCATTCTTCCTATGGAATATGCAATATAAAGAAACGTAAAATTCACAATTATGTATAAATTCATATTGTATTCTAAATGACATTATTAAAACATTCTATTAAAATATTTAAAAATAAATGCTCCTAAAAATCTCTGTGATCACTATATAAAATTACCTTCTTAGGCAGATCTTCTTAGGCAACTACAAACTAGACAGTCTCCACTTTTCAAACTTGTTTATAATACTGAATTATTAATTTAATTTTTGTTGATATTTGCATTTTATGCTATTTTTACTGTTTTAGAACTCTGTATTTTAATTTTCTAACATATAGTAGGCAAGATAGAAAAGTTATTTCACTATCGGATATCCTCAAACTATATATTTCACTGCAAATTTCATATCAAAAGATATGTTTTAAAAAGTTAAAGTTGGCGATATTACCCTAAATAAGTAACCAAGTTCGCCGAATTTATCGCCGAATGTTACAGACGAAAGAAGAGAACATTTTGTATATATAAATGACTGTTGGCGAATTGTTAGGTGTCAAAATACAAAAACCCAAAGTATCTTTTCTCGTGAATGGATTGAACTACATCCACGAGAATAATGTTAGCAAATGTATCACATAATATTACATAAGAAAAGTTAACAGATTTCACAATAATTAATACTTTTTTAATTTTGTGATTTTTTTTATAAATTTATTTAAAAGGTGCAATATCTCGAGAACGGTTCGAGCTAGCCTTCTAAAATTTATATCAATCATTTTCTAATGAAAAATTGCATAAGATATAATTATTTACGTAACATTATTGAAGGTTCTGATTTTTTAAAATTTTATTAAGAAATTTGAGGATCTTCCAAACATTCGATTGCGTTTAAAATCAATTGGCTTCTAGTATTCACTAATTGTACTTTTTGTACCAAATTTCGTTTGAAACGCTCCATTCGTTCCTGAGATATCATCTCCACAGACTCACTGACACACACACACACACACATACATCACCTCAAAAACGATCAATTCGAGTTCAGGAATGCTTGAAACGTGTTCTTTTATCGAAAACTGAAATGTGAATTTTCGACCCCGTCACAATATTTCCCTTATGCATTATACTATATATATACTTTAAGGAAAGTAATGAATGCATCTCCGAATGATAAAAGTTGTAATAATCGTATGGATCAACTATTATTACTATTAAAACAATCATCGGATTGTAATTGTCATGCACAGTTTTTTTTCGCAAATATTTCGTTCAGGCTTTTTCAATAATTAACAATTAAGAAACATGATTATTGCTTTGATTGGATTTTGTCTAACTGTGGTCGTCGGTCGCAAAATATCCTTCACAGGCCTTATCCAGGTCTCAGGCTGCCAGATGAACAGACCCAACTGCAATACTTTCAGAACTTACCTATAAGGGGCAATTTTAAAGTTTGGATCACGCTCTCATTGCAGATAACTGCAACCATGCACTAGTTTGGTAATTTTTTTTGTTGAAAAGTGCTTAAAATTTGCGAAACTGATCCATGATGCTGTTATCTGCAGTGGTAACGTAGCGGAATCCCAGTAAAAATAGCAAGTGTGACCAAATTTCAAGAGTTGACCCCTTTTCACACGGTTTTTTTAGCAAACAGCTATAAGTGCTCATTGACTCCACAATTTGATATCTTTTGTATCTGAACGTTTTGTCCCGGGGCCAGTGGAACGGAACGTTTGACGCGGAAATTGGCTAGCTTTGGGAATGTGAGAGGTGGAAATGTTTACCATCGCTGCAAAAATCTGTAGGCAGCACATGATTTTCTCCCGCAGGCTTAAATTTATTTTCTTTCTCTTTTTTTAATAATATATTAAGTTGAGTTTTATTATATGGAAAAAAAAAAGGAATACTTATTTGAAATTACACTGAATTTGCACTTTTAATTCAATTTACACTGAATTTGCACTTTTAATTCAATTTTCGTTTTTATTTGGTAACTGCACCTATATTCAAAGGCAGCGTAGAAAAAATGCGAAAAAAATTAAAATATCCCGAGAACGGCTAATGCTAGAGTAATGGGGTTGGTTGTTGCGACCCAGACCGTGCGACCTACCAGAAAGGTGTAAGGTAGCAGAGTAATGGGGTTGATCTTATTCTTTTTATCGTCAAAAATTACGTATAAAACAAGCATTTAATGGATACATTTGAGCATACGTAGTCTTTTATTTTAGATTTTAATGATTTTTGTGGGCCATTTTGTAAAAAAACAAAAAACAGGTTATGTTTTCCCGAATCGTACCAAAATCAATCAGCACCAGAGTAACCTACAAGTGATTTAGCTACCAAATTTTGGGAAATTTGGAAAATTAGTTTTTTAACTAGAGTGGATACATGTGATTTTTGCGGGCCATTTCGCAAAAAAAAAAAAAAAAAAAAAAAAGAGGCGTGTTCTTTTATCCCGAATCGTACCAAAGTGTAATCAGCACCAGGGTTACCCACAAGTGACTTACCTACAAAATTTTATGAAATTCGGTCCATTAGTTTTTGAGTTAAGAGTGGATACATACATTGCTCAGACGTCACGCTAAAAATATTTTTTCGTGTTCTAGAAGTCCCAAAACGTGTTGATCCTTCGAAAACTAGAGTTGCGATTTTAGCAAATAGCATTTAGTCTAGCATTTTTAGCAAATAAATATCACATTTATTGTCCATTATTTTGTTTTAAATAAATTTTACCCATTTTTTACCTAATTTTAGTTTGACATGCGATAACCCAGAAAATTTAGCAATCCGTGTCCTTTGAAGTCCGGAACGAGCCCGATTATCCGAAATTTAGTGTATCAGTGTATCATAGCTGTAATCATACTGAACGGCTAACAAAGTTTTGAGAACAAACACTGTCTGAGGATTCATGTATGTTGTTGTTGTTGTTGAAACCCAGACCGTCCGACCTACCAGAAAGGTGTAAGGTAACTGTTTGGACGGTGTAAGGTAACTGTTTGGACGGTCGGGAAGTGCCACCCAATTTAGACCGGAACCCAGTGGGGGAGGCATCCATAGGGACCGTACCCTCCTTCCCCTACCACCAACCTTTCGGAAGGACTTTCGGACCCACATGTTTAACGTGATCGTACTCCGCATGAACACGGCGGCAGTTTTGGCAGTGGCTGGAATCGAACCCGGGCCTACCGAGTGCAACTCCAGCGCGCTAACCAATGGGCTACCGCGCCCCATGGTTTCATGTATGTGAAATTTTTGCAACGATGTTAATCCTCTTCGTAATAAAATATTTAAATACCTAAACTATCCACACTTGTTATTTGAAAACAATAACATTTTATAAAATGATTATTTCATTAGTATTTTTAATATAATTAATTTTAGATTTTTTTTTTCCATTTCCGAATGTCTTTCTTTCCCTCCTGTCTTTATTCTATATTTCGAATTGCATATTTTAACAAATTATTAATTGAGAAATTGATTGAATATACAAATATTTTTATTACGCGAATTTGAAAAATGTTTATAATTTTTCTTAATTCGTAGTAAATGTTGAAAAATTTCATTCACATCCACAGAAATTTAAGAGAACCGGGAAAAAATGTAGGAAAACTCTTGTTTTGGGGGCTATAATAATACTGCTTGCAACCCTATAAGTCAGTGGTTTTAAACTTTTTTGTCAAAATGCGAGCTAAATTATAGGTCTACTCGGATCTCGAATGGGATGGAGAAGGGTTTACAGTGCTTGACTTCATTTTTCTAATAAGAATCCAATCGGAAATCAATGTATTTGTTCAGCCAATCGGGGTAGGGGCGGGTTTATGACCCCTAACCCGCCTAGCTACATCACTGCCAAATAAAACCAAACAATTTGCAGCATTCTAATCGAGTCAGGGACAGATCTAAAGAGAATAATCACCTCCTGGAATTTTTTTTTTTTTGAAAATAGTTGCGATATATTAAAATTCTCCGCCACATTTGACTCCAGGGTGTTGCAATGTAGCCTTTATGAAACATTGCTATAAATGCATCAAATAGAGATGGGTTTTCAAAAATTTGGCATAGTACATAAATCTACACTATTAAAACGCGAATGTCCAGCATCTAAAGTCGCAACTTCTTAAATAAAAGGTATGTTGGTATGTGTCCAATATCTTGGTATGTGTCCAAAATATTCGCTTAAAAAAATTAATAAATTTATAATTATTTACTAAAAACCTGACCCGAAAATTCGATTTTTGGCTCCATTTTATTGAAATCGTTTAGTGCCCCCCCCCCCCCCCCCCGAGAACCCAGACATATTCCGCCAACTAACTTATCATCTGAAAACACCTGTGCTAACAGCTGCTTAAAAAAGGACTAGGGATTTTGTTTCTCCCCCCCCCCTCCCCCGAGAAATTAAAATCTGCATTTTTGAATTTGGAAGTATTGAAAATTGAAACGTTAATATATTTCATTACAATAATTGATCTGTGCAATTAAAAAATCAAATCGGATAATAAATGAGCAATGAGCGAGATCTGTTCATTTTATTTCGATTTTTTGTTTTCTTTTAATACTTTAAATATGACGCGAGTTTTCTTATTTAAGTGTAAGTACTTTAAATACGGAATAATAAAATGCGATTTATTTTTCGAACAGACTAAGTGGATTATATGCGCCGCGCCCGCGTTTAATTTTAATACTTTAAAATAATAAAATGCGATTTAATTTATGAACCCGCAACGCGGGTTACAATCAGCGGGCGTATTGTTACTGAGCTTAGTAAGATACGAGGTCGCTTAGCAAGCGCGTATTTTTAGTTCATTCGTTTAAAAAGAAATGATGGATAAAGTAGTCACCGCAGCTAAGTATATTTACTCGTTGCTTTCTTTCATTTTTAACCGACGTTCACCGTGTTATGGCCCCGTAGTCCCCTTACTCATAGTAGAGGACTGCAAATTAGTGACACTTCCCCATCCAACTGAAATAAAATTCTAACATCGGGGAATTATCAGAATATTTTCCATTTATATTAATAGTGTATTTGAATTAGTAAAAACTTTTGAATTAGTAAAACTTTTATTATTTTTATTGTCAAATATACTATATAAATTTGCACTCTTCATAAATTCTGAAATTTTCACCTGTTAATATTGTTAAAATTGCACACAATTGTTTCTTCTTCGATAATTACTTCGATGCATTTGCTCTTTTTTACTTGGTTTATGGGTGCCCTTTGTAATGGTGGGCCCCTGCCTTAATATAGTCCTGCGTGTCACCTGAAAACTGCAGCATACGTTTTTACCTTGATCCTAATCTTTATAGGTCAAGGTTTATACGTTTTCTTGCACTAGACGACGTTGAAAGGTGAACTCTAGGCAGCATTGAAAGGTGAAGATCAAATTGAATGGCTACCTGTGTTTACTGTGACCTAAAAATACTTGTTTAAGTGTCATTGATCTCATGTATTTTCTGAAAGTACTTCATCGTTATTTCCATTGCCTTCATAAATCAAATATTCTCATGTCCTGGATTAGAAATGTCCCGTAATGATCTTTCCAATGAAATACCTCCAGCAGTTACTTCAACATTCCATTGCTGTTTTTAGTGTGCCCCCCATTAATTATTACCCGACGTGCTTTAAATTGGCGCCTTGTTGCACTGCTGGATATGGTAATAATCTGTGTTGTCGTTCAGGTTTCGGATATCATGCTGAGGGTACTTTAATGTAAACACTCCTATGCAGGAGTTTAGCGACCTAATAGAAAAGCTTCTTGCACACTGAATTTTAAATAAATTCACAAGCGAAATTGAGTTCATATATGTTTTAATGAGAACATTGTGAATTTTGGCGAATAAAATAGATTTTAGGCAGAACTGCCCATACAAATTGTGTACCCCTACAAACATATATCACAACCCCCCTCCATGTTTGATTTTCTCTCCTTGTGAATCTTTTATGTTTTCCCCTCTTGCTAAAAAAATTTAGTAGGAGAGCCCTCCTCCTTGCGCATGGGCCCCTCACCGCAACTTAAATTATATGGTAACCACTAGTCAGCTAGCTAATAACTTTCAAATTTGGCTAGTAAACTTTCTGTCATCAATCCTAGTAATATCAAAGCACAGCCAATAAAATTGCAGAACCTGGTCAAATAAATTTAAAATAGAATTAGTTATCAAAACATCTTTTGCATGTTGATGTTAATAAAATGTCATTTGAAGTAATTTTAAATCATGAACTTATTTAAATAATTTCTGTGTTCTTTTAATTATTTCTTTTCTATACATACCTTTTACAATGTATATTGATGCATTTATAGTAACTTGTGCTTAAGCCATTTCCTAGTAATAAGTCAAGAGTGGCTAGTAAAAATGTGAAATATGCTAATCAGAGGATACTGAACTCCAGCCTCATAATTTAAGCTATACTCCTATTTGAGTGGTGTCCCCCCCCCCCCTTATGGGTGACCCTGTTTCGGATATTGCCATTTTATTATTTTCTTCATGGGAAACATGGTTACATATGCACCCTCCTAAACTTGCACTCACATCATGTATACTGCAAAAATTTATACGCGGAGCCTGCTTAAAGGGGTGTGCGATTTTAATCGTTTAAAATAAAGAATTGGAGTAGTCAATGGTTTTGAAGTGCAAAAAAGAAAATTATAAAATATATTTAATTTTTTTTACTCTGTCTAATGTTTTATACTTTATAGTGAAACCATGAAATATTATCTAAAGAATTTCAACGTTTTGAACAAAATTACATTATGGTATGTCCAGATGCAAATGCCGAACACACTAGGGAAATATTTCTCTTGCGCGAAAATCGTTCCCAGCAAGCTACACTCCCACCGAGTTAACACTTCCTAAATTCCTTGGAACTAATAGACGCACTGAATTAATAGACTACTAACCTACCGATTGTTTAACTTTTGGCATTGAAACTATTCTTTCTCCAAAGAAATAAAATTGAACAATCCATATATGAAACTTTATGTGAAGAATATATTGCATTGCTTGGCAACGGAATTAAATTGTTTTTATCATGTAAATAAATATTTAAAAGTCAAATGCATGGAGGTAAAAAGAAGTTTAAACTTCATGTTCGGAAAAGATAAGTTCCACTGCATTCTATGTTTTTTATGGCGAAAGGTTCGGAATGAATTAAATAATATTTATTTAAACTTAAATTTGGAAAAAAAAAAATATCAGCCTCTCTCTCTTACACACAGACACGTTCCGAAGACCTCCCTAATTTTCGAATGGTATTTTGAAAAAAGGCATAAATAATCAGAATCTTTAATAATGTTACGTAAATAATCATTTCTTAGGCAATTTTTCATTAGAAAAAGATTGACACAAATTACAAAACGCTAGCATGAACCTTTCTTGAGATATTACACTTTATCATATAAATTTATCGAAAAATCACAAAATTAAAAAAAATATTAACTATTGTAAAATATGTTCGCTTTTCATATGTAATATTATGCGATACATTTGTTAACATCATTCTCTTGGATTTAGTTCGTTCCATTCACGAGATAAGACACTTTAAGACGTAATAGTTTTGTATGTTGACGCCAAAAAATCCGCCAAATGTCATTTAATATAAGAAATGCTCTTCTCTGTGTTTGTCTGTAACGGTTGGCGATAAATTTGGCGAACTTGGTGACTCATTTTGCAAAATATCTCCAACGTCTCCATATTTCGCCTATTTTTTTTTTTTTTTTTTTTTAATTTCGCTATTTTGTTGTCCACTCTTATATAAGACACTATACAAAATTTTAGACCCCAATTCTTATTAATTTTTTATTTGTAAAAATTTGAAGTTTGGGAAAAATGGTAATTTTTCATGATTCTTGACATATTCAAACGTCTGTTTATTTTGACCTAATCTATGGATTGCGCTGAAATATAGCTTATTTTGTAGCTTGAGGTATGGCCTTTCTTGTGATATGTCACATGACCCTGCAAATGATATTTTTCATTTTAAGGTCACTTGATATGACCTTGAATTGCGTAAAAAGTGTATCTTTAATTTAAAAAATAAAAAATGTATTTTGCTGATACGCTATGCATCTCTATTATACAATAATTTCGAGTTGGGAAAACCATGGACTCATAGTGAAAATAAAAATCCTAAATAAATATATGTTATATGAGCAGCTAGTTATTCGAAAACTGCTGGAAACCCCATAATAGCATAATTGATTAAATAATTTTTAAATAAACATCATTATACTTAACTAAAAGTTATAAACATTTACTAATGTGCATATAGTTTTATAATTTTCTTAGCTCAATTTTAAGATTTGAAAGATAATGTAAATAATTCAACTATTCAGTAAATACTGGAAATCCATACACAAGCCTAACTGATTAAACAATTCTTAAGAAATAAACATTATTATTCTTAATTAAAAGTTATAAACATTTTCTAATGTGCATATGATTTTATACATTTTGTTTTGCTGAATTTTAAGATTTGAAAAAGAATCCAGATATCATACTGCTTTTAAGTACACTCACTAAAATTGTTATTTTGTTTGTATATATGGTTTTTGTCCAGTGATGTTTAAATGGGCTGTAAATTTTACTTTAAAATATAATTTATTTACTGGATGGTTCGACCAAAACAGAAATTTAATTATTTCTTGGTATGGTAGGCACACACAAAACCTGCCAATAAAGAGTTCGATGCCAATGTTGGTTGACTGGTGGGCAGACAGTCCTTTATATAAATAATGTATTTCAGTGATATAGAACCATAGTTTAGTAGGTTAAAGAATAAAACCTGGAATAAAATCTTTAATTTTAGTTTTCGAATTTTCATAACCCCCCAATCCCACAAACATGGCCCCCAGCTGTGCTTTCATGTTCTGGAGTCATAAATTGTTTAATCAAGTAAAAGTCTTGTGTTTCTATTGGATGAGTGGGTGAGCATCTAATAAAGACACATGTTTGGAGTGGGTGAAATGTATCAGTAATTTTAGAACTATATGGTGACGCCAATGACATAACTGGAATTTTGATTTTGGCACATCCAGAAATAATTTCAGGGCACCCATTCACATAATGTACATTCTTTGGTCTTAGTAAGCCAAGAGTATATTCAACACACTTTCTTAAGGAAAATGGTTCTATGTTTAATTTATATGTTTGTCATCTATTTTATCAATTTTATAAAGTAACTAAAATTAATTTCTAAAATAACAAATTGAATTCACTTTGACTATTTTATTTATGTTTTTGAATGATGAATTTAATGATATTTTTAATAGTGCAGAAGAAAATCTGCCTAAATTTATTAATAATAAAATACTACTAGCTTTAGAAGAGTTTTCACCAGCATACTGGGAATCCCAATTTTTATAACCTTTTGCTATAGTACAGTTCATAAAATGTTTTCAATCCACGCAAATGACATCCCATTTGAGATCATTATTTCAAATATTTATAAATATAGCTGTTTAAAAAATAGTAAGAAAAAAATCATAATTTTGTATGAGCTGAAACTTACAGAAAATGCTTCAAAGTAATTATATGCAACACTCCTTTGTCATTTCATGCCCTGAAGCAGTCAGTCACTCTGCCCCGTTTTATGATGGCAGGTCACTTTCTGGCACCTCAGAAAGATGAAAAGCATTTACTTAGTGATATCTGTAATTTACTATTAGAATTTGCACATATTGTAGTAATTCCTTAATTCGTCTTTCTGAATATATCACTTTCCTTACATGCATAGTGTAATGTATAGGGAAAGTATGGGGGGGTCGAAAATTCGAATTCGAATTTTGACAGAAGAGCACGTTTCGGGCATCACTGAACTCGAATCAAATATTTTGATGTGATGTGTATGTACTTGCGCGAGCTCTTGAGTTTGTGGATGCGATATATCGCGGAACGAATGGAGCGATTAAAACGCAATTTGGTACGGATATTACAATCAATGAATACTCCGGCCACACATCAGTAAGTTACCGTAAGCCTTAGGGTTGGTCGTGTGGTCTGGGCCTTCCAATCAATGAATACTGGAACCCTGTTGATTTTAAACGCAATTGAATGTTAGGAACACTCTCCCCGCTTCCCAATTTTCGAATGAATTCTTGAGAAAAATCATTAAGAATTCAAGACTTTCAGTAATGATAAATGAATAATCCTTTCAGACGTAATTTCTCATTAGAAAATGAATGACACAAACTTTAGAATGCTAGCACGACCTATTCTCAAAATATTGGACGTTTTTCAAATAAATTTTCCCCCAAAATTACTTAAAATTATAAAAAAGTAGTGAATAACATAAAATATGTTTATTTTCCATACGGGCTATATTATACAGCAAGTTTATTAACATCTTTCTCGTGGATCTAGTTCGTTCCATTCATGAGAGAATTTACTTTTTGTAATAGTTTTGTATTTTGTCGCCTATGTATTCGTCAACGTTATTTGTTTCATGCTATAATAATTGCTAATTACATTTTGATGACGATTTTGCACATGAGTATGAATAAGTGTTTCTGTTTGGCCTAATAAGTTACCCAGTTTCAATTTGCTGTCAAAATATTGTGCTGTGGATCGGATCTTGTGCACCATTATGTCGCTGTGAAAGAAGTAAGGTCATTCCATCATGTAGGAAAAGCATGTGCTGCTTGCCCACATCAGATTTTTAATCTCAGCCTCCACCGATTTCCAATTTCCTAGTATCTTAGTTTCGCATAGTTGTGATAGGCTTGCTACTGTTGCATTGAGTGTGCTGTTCCACGCAGCCGATCATCTTTAAATAAAGGTTTGATATTCAGTGTTTTTGCATGAGATGACACAGAAATGCGTTAAAAATAACCCAGAGATATGCTCACGAAATAATTTGAGCGTGGATTATTTTATGTTCTAATTGCATTTTCTTCGCGCAGATGGATAGATGCGTGGTCACAGATATATAGGTTTTCTTTCTTCTGTGTAGGTAGCGTAAAAGTGACTTGGAGGTATATGAACGCCTACTAAGTTTAGTCGTGTGCAGTTCAAGGTTGTTTATTGATTATTTTTGGTGTAGGTTGGACTGATTTTTACATATAGCCGCCCATGGTCTGATAGTTTGGGACTCCTCCCTTTCTATTCAAATTCCAGTTATTGAAAAATTCGTTGCTTAGTTTTTATACTTTCTACGTTTGTCTCCGTTTTTACTTTCTCGTGCTATGTAACATAGTATAGAAAAAGTATTGTTTTCACGAAAAATTTTCGAATTCGAGATTTTAGTGCCAATATGTGTTTTAGCACCTCCTGAACACGTTTTGACTATTTTTGAAGTGATATCCATCTGCCTGTCTGTGGTCGATTTCTTGCAGCCATAAATATTAATGGGTTTTCACGAAACTTTATATCCGGCTTTGTTATCAAAAAATTTAGAACTACGTAGAATTTGTTCTAATTCGAGCGAAAACCTCGAAATTTTATACTTTTTTAACATGTCAGGATAGTCATGCATAAAAGGGTTTATTCATGGCTTATCACGAGACTTAATAGTTTCAATCATTGTTGTGAAAATAGCCGCAATGCAATATTTCGTTCGTGACGTCATTAACCTCCTCCCTCGGAGGGCAAGTTACCCCCTCCAGGGGGTACATTGTTAAGTATGGTATCAATCGAAATATGTTTTCAAGCCCTTTAAAGTGTGTTTTAAGGGTAACACGCTATAATTGTAATCAGTTGGACCCACGATACCGATTTTTCAAAAAAATTCTTTTAACATTTAGGGGAAAAGAATAAACTACTAAAAATTGATTCTGGTATGAGAAAGGCGAGTTGAGTCACACTCAAGTTAATTTTATACCAGATTTTTATTTTGATCAATGTGAAAAACGAAATAAGCTCTAGAAATCGATCCATACCGTAGCTTTGGAGTTAGTACAAGTTTTTCTCGAAATATAAATTATTTTCCCTACAGTATATGAATGTACAGGACCATTCCAGTAACTTTGTAAGGAAAGGCCCGTGAGTCTATCAATATTAAAGTGGCCATGCCTGATTGAATAAAATTGATTGCTGCGCCCCTAAAGAGGAATTTAAAAAAGTTAAAATAAGAAACACGGAAGTAAAGCGAGATAGAATGAAAATGTCAATTACAAAGTTGTAGAGGATCATTTTATTAGTAGGAATCGTCAACAGGAACGCAGGTTTAAGTAATATATACCTGTGAAAAAGTCGTACTTTCAGGGACTGTAACACAGTGACAGCTGCCTGCAGTTCTTGTTAAAGTACTCGATAATATTCTTTCTCGAATTCAAATGTGCATTGTTGCTGACAAAGAACATTTTGAACTGTACATTAAATTCCTCTGTGTGTAAGTGTTGATTTTAGCATTCCTGAATAGGACAGCCATTCGCCAATAAACATATTGTGCCAAATAAATGCCTTCTGTAACAGTTTTATTGTCGATTTCTACTCATTAGACAAAGGTTCTACAACTTCAAATAGCATTTTCCTTCTATCTAACCTTTAAATTCTTTGCTATGGCGCTGCAGTCACTTTTATTCGATCAGGCATGGCCACTTAACTATAGCTAGACCTGATGTGTACACTTATGAACTTTTCTTTACAGAGTTATTGGGGTGCTAAGTACTTTCTTGTATAAGGTACACGTACCGATGGTTGACATGTTAAGGGAAAAAAACGGCTTATTTTAGAAGAAAACTTCAAATATTTTTAATTGTGTTACTAACTACTAAAATCGTTATGCATTCCGCTTTAAGCCAGTGGATATGGCTATAGTATTTTTAAAAGAATTTTTTTCCTAAAATTATCGAATGTGGTAAACAATAAATGCCCCAGTGCTTGCCATTCAAAAATATCGACTGCTCCACCAATTGACGTGGGTAATGCTCCAGTAGTAGATATCTCAAATCGTGATTGTTTTGGTAGCCGTCAGGGTCATGTGCCAGTGGTCGTAATCCGAAGTCGCTGCAGTTTAAAAATTTGTCATTGCTGTCTCCAAGTGGTTGAATCTTTTTGTATTTGCTTAAATAATGATGAAATCCAGAGAATAGAAATAACTTTTTACACACACACACACATATATACATAATTATTTAATTTTAATTGGTTGAAATTTCTTTTTTAATTTTTATTTTTTTCTTGTGTTGCATCTTTAGAAATTCACTATCAAGTGGATAATATGAGACACAAAAATAGTTGCGGTTTATGAGGTATAATACTGAATTGCATAAATTTTCGCCATTTCAAGATGTTTTTAATACTTATAAAACATTACAAATATCAAACTAAAATTAAAAAATATATAATTATGAACCGAATATTAATTTGGAATGCCATACAATACAGACGATTATAGCTTTATCAAAACAACGATGGATTCATCTGCATCTGCTGAGTAATTTATAGTTTAAATAAGTACAAAACGTTCATAAATTATATTCAATCTAACCTAGTAGTTGATCCTGGTATTTAATCTAACCAAGGTGGTCTAGTACGTAGGAAAGTAGCTTTTTTGACGTTCGCGAATAAATTTATAGCTATTACTACATGTGCTCATGCCAGGAATTTTTCCACCCAGTTAACATTGTTTACAGAACAGAATATTTATTGTATTTTGAAAACCCGGAACGACAATATATATTTTTTCTTAAGAGTTTTAACTAATATAAATTTTTAATTACTTTTATTTTATTTAACATGTTATCGTCGACTTCATTTGCACAATTTACATCGCAGAACAAAACGGAAGATATCATTCGATAGGGATTAATGTTTTCTAAACATATCAATATTTAAAATTTGTTTAAGGAGCCGTCTTCATAGTTATTTTGGCACTAACTCCAAAACCTTCAAGGGCAGCCCCATTGAGCATTGCATATTCAGAATCTATAGAAAATTTCAAGCGTATTTAAGAAAAAAGTTTATAATTTTTAAAGGATTTTTCATCTATTTGCAAGTGTTTGAAATTTGCTTATCCCAATTTTAAATGGGTATTCACGATAAATCAATTTTCCAAGAAAATTGTTTTTGCATACTTTTCTACTAAAAAAGCCAAACCAAATTCATATAAATTTTAATATTCAAATATATTTGAAATATTTATTATTAATTATTAAATTAATATTCATAAAAATTATGAATAGAAACAGGTATTAATTTTGACACCATTCGATGTAGCAGCGATTGAAACATTGGTATACAAAATTTCAGTTTTATCCGTGCAATATTGAGTGTGCTATCAAATTTTATTCAAAATTCGGTCATTATTACACTTATCGGGAATCATTCCCAAAGTTATTGGAAGAAAACCTCGGATGTTTTTAGAAAACCATTTATGATTAAAAACATCGAACACCGCACCTACTCATTGATCTTGAAAAAACGACTATCTATGTGTAACACTAAAACAAAGCGTAGGTGAAAGCTACAAAACATTACATGCTGGCGGAACCAGACTATCAGATCGGAATTCGCCCTTTCTGCTACAGAGTTCAATGGTTAAGGATTTTCTCTGTCAATTTTGGTTCGTTTTCCATGTACACCATTTTCAATTTTCTTAACTTACTACTCGATATTCTAAAGTTCCAATGGTTAACATGGTGTGACAACGTTTGGTTCCAGACATCGTAACTTATTAAGCTAATACAACCTTCTAAAGGTATGTCATTAAATGAAATGTAAAACAAATATCCTGAAATTAAAAATTTTTTTTTTTATATACGAATCCTCAACGCTAGGCCGAAATGATGCATTCGCAGACGTGGGAAGTGATTTAAGTCATAAAATTCAGTGTTTCATATCTCGGTAAATTTTGCTCTTGAAAGAATCGAACCTTCTTGAGTTTTACATGTTAATGTCTGAGAAATTTTGGATTGAAGGACCGTATAAAAAGTTAGATTTCGTATTTTTTGGACAAATATTTTTCTCGATTTAAAACTGTTATAAAGTAAATTATTACCTTATTTGAAACATTTTTGTAATTGGAAGGATATATCTACAGCTAATGGATGAGGAAATAAATTTCGTGTAAGGATTTTCCGGGACACCCTGTGTATGTGACAAAAATTTCAGAAAATGAATTCTTCATGCTCTGTTTGGAACATTTTTCTCAAAATATTAAAATATGAATATAGAATTTTAGAAAATAAACTACAGAATAGCTTTAAATGTCAGATCACATGGTGATGTTTACAACTAAACACCAATTGGCGACACGTGAATAGGTGTCTTCACCCCCTGTGTCAGTTCGTTCACCAAAAAATAATAGTAAATCATAAAATGATGTCGCAAATTTGTAAACTCGTTTATCTTATTAAAGTGTTTAGTTTGTTTTCCAAAAAATATTTGTAAATCATAATATCTCACAAAATTATAAATTCGTTTACCTTATTAACCAAATACGGTTTCGAAATTGGAAGAAATGCTTATTTTAAATTATTTATGTAAGCAATCCATTAAAATTGTCGCCTATAGAGCGGGGAGTAAGACAAATATCAGAAGCCAGATGGATAATGAGGACCCGTTAAGGAAGTGGGGTAATTATTTCTGGTATAAGGGTCCCCGGATGGCAATTTGTCAGGATCCTCATAATTGCTACGCGTGGCCCTGCTTGGAATATTACATAAAGTTGCAGATCACTATGTATAACATATTACACGCAGAGGCAATCTATGTGAATCAGTAGGCCAGGTGACTATTTTGAACTTATGGTGGGGAATTTTGGTTTTATGCATAATAATCATAACTTACATACACTTTAAACCTTCATTTAACGCACACACATATAAGCGTTTTTTTAACGAAATCGTAGTTAAAAAGCGGTTTATATTTGTTTCAAATATTTCAAATGGTGGTGGATAAAACATGGATTTCGGTATAGACATTTTTAAAACTTTGTTCATGTTACACGATCACTAGTGGTCCACCATATAAGATCCGCCCTTTTTAGGGCTTGCCCGAATGTCTGTATGGCCAATCAGCCCCAGGTCAAGTGTGTTTGGTTGTTTCATATTAGATTTATATTTTCATATTTGGAAAGCTTCTCAAGTAGTGTCCTCTACGCATTTAATCCTTAATTATAGATAGTTATTCTGAGGGAACTCGACACATTTTGGTGTATTGTTCAGTTGAATAAACAGAACAATAGATGTGTTGCTTAGCGCTTAAAATACTGTTATCTACTTTATTTTATTTTTTCTCTGAGAGAAAAGAAAAAAAAACCCTGAAAGTGTAAAATTCACTCTCTGAAAAGTGACTAACACTTTAGACCAGTGTTAGTCACTTTTCAGATAGTGAATTCCAAATTTTCAATTATTTTTGCATCAACAGATATAAAACATCGAAAAAGAAACGTCAACTGAAAAATTGAAAAGGAAACGTCAGTCTCACTGTCAGTTGAAAAATGTAGTTCTGAACTAGGCGATGGACAAGACGAGCATTCACTCTTTAAAAACGTTCTTTAAATTTAGATTATGTATAAAGTATGGAGAAAATATTCTTTTATGCCCATAAAATCTCCCACTGATTAGAGTGGCAATCAAAATTAGAATGGGATCCTGAAATTGAAAGTTCTCCAACTCATATCATCGAAAAAAGAAATGCTTTAAAAATGCCAAGCTGTTAAAGTAAACAAAGTGTCTTCTCATAGTAGTCTCAGTGGGCAGTACCAAAGGCAAACAGTTGCTTTTGGCTTCAATTTGACAAAAAAAAAAAGTTTTGATTTCAGTTGAAAAAAATCTAAACGTTCAAAAATATTTTAAAATGCAACTGATGCTCGTATTTGCAAGTCCTTTAAAAATAAAAATTAAAAAACATTCATGAAGGATTGTGGAGCGCAGAAAAGATAGGGAATTTAATACCGGGACAAAATGAATAATTAGTATTTCGATATTTTTAATTTTCAAAACCGCGATACCGATATTGATAACGATTTTTCTACACTTTCAAATATTAACGCTTTGCTCACGGGAACCATTGGAAAAAATTTAAGGGAAAATGACAAAACTGATATTGTAAATTATTTTTAAAGTTCCTTAATGAAAATTAAGAGGCATTCAAGAAGGGCCGCGGGCCATAGAAATTGATCTAATAACGAGATTGATTTAATACCGGGATTTAATATAGATTGATTTAATACCGGGGTTTAATATAGATTGATTTAATACCGGGGTTTAATATAGATTGATTTAATACCGGGATTTAATATAGATTGATTTAATACCGGGATAAAATGAAAAACTGGTATTTCGATACTTTTTATTTTCAAACCGGGATATTGATAACTATTTCTACATTTTCAGACATTAACTCCTTGCTCGCAATAAGCATTGGAGAAAATTTAAGGCAAAATGACAAAACTGATATTTTAACTTATTAAAAAAAAGTTTTTTTTTAACTATTTAATTATACATGAACATACAAAGATCAGCCATGAAATGAATCTTAGGCAAAAATATAGTGACATTTGTACCTATCCCGACCCGTGAAAGCAGATTACAAACGATAAAAAGTGCACCATATAGAGAAAAATAATTGAATGAAATGGGTCTTAATAATAGGAATACAATAGGAATAAAGTAATGTTAAACCGTCTGAAAAATGTAGGATAAGAAACATGATATGATTAAAAAGACTAACTGATTAATGATTTTCGACTGATGGAATTGAATTTCAAGCAAGGGGGGAGGGAAACATATCTTGGAATTCCTTGGGGGGAAGCCCAGCAACTCCTCCCTAAATAACGCTCCCAAATGTGTGACAATTATTCTTACTTTGTTATGAAGAATTTAAAAGTTATTAAATTCTGAAAAAATAACCTGGTTGATTTATTTCTGAACAAATTAAATTTTGAATATTTATGCTCCTAGAAAATACTTTCAATTGTGATTGTAGGAAAATTGAAGTTCCAAATATGAAAACACTATGTAACTAATCTCCACAGAATCTAATCCATGAACTGATATTTATGAAACACTTGTGTAATGCACTGCATACTAATAAGCGTTTTAAAATCAACGGATGCCTTCTAATTTAGGGCTTGTTTACGATTTTGCCATTCTCAAATCACGTATCACGGTCTACGGAGAAAGTCATTGTTTTGGTTTTGTCAGTCTTTATATCTGTTACTTGTCTGAGAGTTAATTGTAATTTTACTAGTATTTAAGCCTACCAAAGACAGGGAAACTAACACTCTTAATGAGACAAGTTGTAACTTCCTAAAAATATTTTATTTTGTTCAACAATGTTTGACACTAGTGTTGAAAATAGCTTAACTTAAAATTCGCCCAGTTAGGTTCTGTTCCGGGGTCGATACAATAAATATGCAATGTTTTAGTCTTTTAGATCATCGGCGGCTTCTGGGTGGTCTGAAAATACTTTACGCCCCCCTTCCCATTTTGCCCGCTCACGGGGAAGAAATAAAAAATCTGACTCGGATAGGTTCTGTTCCGTAGACGATAATAAGTGTAGAAAACCCAGGCCACCCGACCCACCCTAGGGTATGAGCATAAATATTTAGCCTTCTAGGTCAACGGGGGGGGGGGGGGGCTTCTGGAGCGTATGGAGTGGCTTTTTAAGAACTGTTTTTCCGTGATCCCCGCAGGAGGGAATCGAAAATTCAACTCCGTTAGGTTCTATTCCGTAGACGGTATTATGTGTACAAACATATAGCCTTATGCATAAAAAGGAGGGGGGTGGGAGTATGGAGGGCCTGAGATGGATTTTTGAAACCCCTATTTTTTTGCCCCGGGATAAGGAATCCAAAATTCCGTTAGGTTTCGACTCGTGGTTGACGTTATAAGTGTGAAAAAAATCAGTGTTTTAGGTCATCGGGGGGGAGGGGGGCTCTTGGAGGGTCTGGAAAACCAAAATTACATATGACAATTATTATATAGATGCATTTAATGATTTAATGTACGTGTCAAATTGTAGAATTAAATTGGCCCACGAGCGTGACACTTTCCGCCAGTGTCCTACAAGGTAAGTAAAAACCCCAATTATTTTCTGGGAGCGGAGCATCCGACTTGCGGCGACATTTCGAATTTTTTCTTCACTATTTCCGAAACTTGCACTCCGCCGGAACTGGCTTTTCTGCAGGCCACATCGTTACAGGTCAATGGCCTGCTAGGTGTCCAGTAGCTTGATGGTTTCGTCTAGCATTGACCTTCCTGGCATGATAGTCGAATTTCTTCCTCTTGTAGGGAGCTGCTTTTCTCCTCTGTCTTCAGGAGATATGTACCCCTGCTTATCGCTGTTGCGTTTGACCTATTGCTGGAATTAATTTTGTCTTACGTGTAAACAATTAGTTTCGCTGTTCTGGACTACTCGTGCGCATCCACCCAGAAATGAGAAAAACTATTTTTTTGTTTTTGAAAACAAAACTGTTTATTTGGCAAAGTTGTATTAATTAAATTATACTATTTTTATTTTAGCTCTGGAGGGGATTCAAAAGTGGGATGAACAATGTGTCGATCAGTACTCATCTGAAGCCATTCATTATGTACCAAAAACTAATATAAACATTGACAAATTAACAATTTTAAGAACACTGCGATAAAACTTATATGGAGTTCCTTATGTTTTATTACTTTTTCTCAAGCTATAGAATATAGTGATGTGATGTTATTAAGGGGTTATTATTCCACGACCTAGATAGAGATGCTCACCTTTTGATCTAGAGCAGCTATTTCCCCTATTTTACATTTTACAACCCAGATCATCTGACTTGCCCGAAGGTTGAGAGTAGTTAGTTGGGCGGCCGAGAGAATTTTATAAACTTAGAAAAAAAGAACAGCAGTAGAATATATTAAGGATTAATATATTAAGGATAGGATTACTATTAAAATTCGTATTTGTTTTGAATGTAAAATCAACCACTGAATTGTCAAGCCATTGAGGGTTCTGAGGTTTATTATTATTATTATTATTTTTTTTTGGCCTTTTTCAGATTTGTTTATATTGAAATCTTCAAAGTTGCTCTGCGATCTGAAAATTCAACCCCCACCCGTTTTAGAACCTCAGACCCTGAAATTATGGTCCCTATTGATTTTCCATCTTGACAGTCCGGTATAGTCATTTCTTCTTCTTCAATCCAGACCGTCCGACCTACCAGAAAGGCATAAGGTATCTGTTTGAACGGCCGGGAAGTGCCACCCAATTTGTATTTTTCTACCCTGCTGTTTCTTTTTATTAATTAAATATTACAAAACTAATGTGACTGCGCCTTTTTATTGAGAATTTATAAAAAAGAAAAATGCAAACTTCTTAGTGATACAGAAATACTTTAACATAAAAATATCTAAAAGTAGTGATACAGAAAGACTTTAACACAAAAATATCTAAAAGAATTGGATTTTTGAGAGCCAGCCCTTCCATTTTTCTGGGGTCGGAAGCTCAAATTTTATTAGCATCATAGTTCCTCCCTGACTATATATAATCAAGCTGTAATTGCGAAATGTGTTGTTTATAATCATATCATCCAATAAATTGTATGGTCCCGTTACAACAGTAACTCACTGTTTAAAACATTGATCTTGAACTTTGCTTAAATTAATTTTTTCGCATTTGCAATTCAAACAAAAATCTATCAGATTAATTTAGGGGGAAATTTGCTTATCATCTAGAACTGTTAAATCATTAAAATGTTGCAAATAGTCTGAATTAGATTACATTTCTTAAGACATTTTCACCCCTCGAATTTGGAGACTGAGTTTTTCAATCCCGGGATTGGGAATTTGTTTTTTTGCAGATAGAATTTCTGCTTTGTACTCTTACCTTTTAAGATATTTGTCATTGTCATTAAATATTATATATATATATATATATATATATATATATATATATATATATATATATATATATATATATATATATATATATATAATATGCACCGAACTGACTGACGTGTGTGTGTGTGTGTGTGTGTGTGGGGGGGGGGGTGATGTATCGAATTTGAGGAGCACTTCCACTCTAGCTTGGATTTTGTTTTGATGTTATTCGATTTGTTTCAGTTTCAAGATCAAGGAACAAATCCAAAAATTCAAATTAGGGATTACGGTGCAAAAGAATAATACAAAGCAACTCAAAACCACTTTGCTTAATTATTGAGCGTAGAACAAACACTTCCACTCTAGCTAGGATCTTGGTTTTGATCTCATTCGATCCAGCTCGGCTTCCAAGTCAACAAAAACATCTTAATATTTCGAAAAATCGGAGGAATCTAACGTATATCTGAATGTTAACCAAATATTTAATGTTAGGTCGAACCAAATGTTAACCAAACTCTTCAAACTCTTGTGTTTACGTTTGTCGTTAATAGGCCTACGGCAGAATGGTTACAAAGCTGAATACTGAATCATTTCACGTGAAGCCGCAGGGCGCAAGTTCGATCCTCCGCTCAGACATTATTGACAGGCCGGGAGTTCAAACCAGTGTTAGTGAATAATTATGTCATATGTAGTTTAATATCAAAGATTTATCAAATTGGTTATAATTAATCCGTGACGTAACCGTAGATTGCACGCGTTCTGTGCTCTGGATGTTGATATGATAGATTGCGCGTATCAGGTTGTTTATTTTCCTGTCATGTAACGTAAATACGATGTGTGTATTCTTTTTAAATGACCGAAAAGACTGATACATCTGTCCTTGTTTAATGACCCCCCCGTCCCTCAGAGTTTTTGTTATTAAAGGGTTCGTGGAACTTTAGCTTCCAAATTTTAAAGCGGATCAAAACGGACATTTATTAGCACTTTCCAAGTTGAAAAGTGTTTATGACTTTGTTCATTTATTCTGTCTGTCTGTCCGTCCGTTCGCACGATAACTGCCGTAAAAATGACTTTATCAAAATGAAGTTTTAGTATGTTATTCAGGCGGTCTGTGGAACGTATGGGAATGTAAATGAATAATATCGCCCAATTAGTTTTGTATTGAACCCGGGTTGAAAAAATGAAATACATTGAACCCTATGGGATCTAATTTTTCAAACATTTTTTAAGCGAATTGCTTCGAAATTGCTTCGAAAATTTTAGGATATATTCAAATTATCCCATAAAATATATAAAAAAAATTTCAGCAAAATAGGTTCGGTAGTTTTTTAAATGAAAATTAAAATAATAATTGCACCCATATTATATGTAGAGATCGCGTGGCCCACTTCAAAATAAAATATGGCATCCACCTTGTGTCAAAATCGTGATTTTTGAAAACCCAGACCATGGCGCCTGCCACGAATGGCATAAGGCCGCTATAAGCCCATGGCAGGAAAATCGTGATTTTTGAAGTTCTTTTTAATGTATATTTAGTATTGCATCCGTCCTAAATCCGCATTTTTTTTTTTTTTTTTTTCTGTGAATCTATATACTGCGCCAACGCAATTACAATATTTTTTAGTTTA
Organism: Amaurobius ferox; assembly: GCA_951213105.1. NCBI lineage: Eukaryota > Metazoa > Arthropoda > Arachnida > Araneae > Amaurobiidae > Amaurobius > Amaurobius ferox. The sequence goes on along the minus strand of OX578142.1, from coordinate 78,126,920 downwards.
AATGATCATCAAACTTAAATTATTTCTATAACGAAGCCAGATTTTCACGTATGGAGAATGTAACCACATCCAGCTGTAAGATGAGTTGTATCAGAATTGCTAAATTTTTTCACGCAAAATTATTTAGTTCTGGAGTCTGGAATAAAAGTGATATGAATGAAATAGTCATTGCTTTTACATAGAGAACCAGGCGATTTATATTTCGATAACGTCATTTGAATAAAGTTTATTTTTTTCAATGAAGTTTTAAGTTTTCAAATATAATAAATTATTGTAGTACTGCGATAATTTAAAATACTGTATTAGTGCTGAACGTATCGCATTTTAGAGATGGTTAAATAAAATTGCATTTTAGTTGGAAAGTGTTTCATAATCAGTGCTTTATACATGATTGATCTTTCTTGTTTATTATAATTATGTTAGAAGGTTGTTAATAAAGTTATTAAAATTAGAGCTGTGGATTTTGTATCTGAAACCTTGAACTCCAACTCCGATTACATGTTTTCTAATATCCGACTCTGATACTCACATAAATGGCAATTATTATTATTTTTTTTTTATATAAATAGTTTTTTTATTTTTTAATTTGGATATTGATGTTTTTTTAATTTATTGCCTAAAATTATTTAAAAAAGCTATTAAAAAGTTAAATATTTCAAAATAAAATTATTTTTAAATTGTTTTATTTTGGAGTCGGAGTTGGTATAATTTTACTGACTCTAACTCCGAATGGCTACTGACTCCACGACTCAGACTCCACTGTCCTGGTTAATATGAATATTGAAAAGGGGCTTCCAAAAATTTTTCAAATATAAGACTCGGATTTTACTGGATTGACTCGTTTTGTATACGAGTAAACCACGTTTTTAATAATATCTGTGTGTTTGTAGACAATTTTTTTTTCAGAAACGGAGGGGGGGGGGGGGGGCAAATTGCGTATAAATATGTTACGAAAAAGTTATTTAATCTGTAATTTTTTTTATTTAAAAATTAATGCCATGATTTATAAGACGCTAACAGGCCCCTTCCTGAGATATTTTGTGTTTTTAATCTAGAATGGAAAAAAAAAAAAAAAAAGAATTAAATACACACATTATTATCAAACAAGTGAATGCTTTGTAAAAAAGTAATTTTAACCGAAAATGAACGAGCTGTGTTCAAGATGTTGGAATTTTTTTCTTCTTAAGAATATTTGTCGAGGAAGATTTATGCAGTTTTAGGGGATTTAAGCAGTTTATTTTAAAGAAATATTTAGTTGTTGCTTAAGACCCTAAGTTGCATCAGGTAAGCGTTTTGTTGGAGAAAAGAATAGAATGGCACTTTTAAATGTTGTAGGCTTTAATTTTTATAGTTGCTTCCTGTATTTACATTTATTTAAAATTGTATACTTTGATTTTTAATTAACTCTTTTTTGCGTGGACCTTGAAAAATGAGCTAGAATTTGTGAAGGGTGCGCAAGTGAATAACTCCAATCAGTGGCATTATCAGAGAGAGGGCACACTTGTACCCTGTCTGTGTAATCGGATGGTATAAGCGTGCATTTAAGTATACCTATCGAAGGGTAAAAACATACCAGTTAAAGGGTTAATTTTGTTAAATTACTATGAAACAACTATAAACACTATTACTATAAATTACTATAAATAATTGTAATGAGCGACAATTCTGAATACAGATCTTCAATAGTGAACCCTTGGACATGTTAGTTTACAATAAATTCCAATAATAAGTAGTTTTATTTTTATTTCATAGTTTATTTTTATTTTATAGTATATATGTATTTTTATTTGGTAGTTAATGTAATGTATAATAATTTATTTTAACAATACTATGAAAATCCGTTTCTTATCTGAAAATTTGAAGCTACAATTCCCTTTTTTATTTATGTTTTAAAATGCCCATTTTATCCCCACCAAAACTCAATGTTTTTTCATTTTTGCGAACATTCGATTTTAATCTCCCCCCCCCCCCCATAGTTTATCCCTTGAAAAACAGGGTTATTAATGGAATTGTGCAATAATTTAATTATTCAACTTCAAGTTTATTCAGCTCAATTATTCAACTTCAAGTTTATTTATTCAACTTTTGATGATGCTAAACATTATTTTATTCTTAAAAATTCCTATTTGCAGGTATCTTTTAACAGTTTCTGTGGAACACAATGCATGGAATGGGTCGAACCTGCATATTTATTACATGCTAATATTTTAAGCCTGCTAAGAACAGGCAAACTAATACTTTTCAATTAAGTTGCATCTTTTTTAACAAGTTTTCGTATGCCGCATAGCGTCCAAAATAGTTCTCCTAATATATATCTCCTAATCGAATATATAAATAATATATCTCCTAATCGAAAATTGGCTTAATTAGATTCTGACCCGTGGTCGATATTATAAATGTGTAAAGTGGCATCCTTCTACTGGACATCCACTGAGGGATGGATTTTGGAGGGTCTGAAAATACTTTTGTACCCTCTCCCCCTATTTTGTCCGTCTTCAGGGAAAAATTGAAAATCCAGCTCCTTTTAGGTTCTGTATGTCCCTTATACTAAGTAGACCATAGTAGACCATATGACAGAACCCAGACAACTTAGATCCAGCTTTCTAAGTTGTTGGAACGAAGGGGAGGGGGGGGGGGGGGGCTTCTGGAAGGTATAGGAAGCCTTTCGTAATCCCTATCCGAGGGAGCTTCTAGATCTAGACTGGACTTTTCGAAAACTCCTATTTTTCCATCCCCTTGTAAGGAGGAAATCTAAAATCAGGCTGCTTTAGATTCTGTCCTGTGGTTAATATTATAAGTATGCTCAGATTCAGCCCTTTGGGCCACCGGGGGACTTCTCAAAGGTCTGAAAATACAAAAAATACGTTAGATAATTATATATATTCATAAATTATTTTGGAATAATAGTAATGATATGTAATATATATTGCTTTCAATTTCTTTCAGCGCTTTTTTTATGGCCATTGCTACATTTGGTACTGGTGAATAATTAAATTACTAATATCAATTTATTCATATTTAAATTATCAATTACTATTGGTTACTAATCACGATAACTAATTATAATTAATGATATTTTATAATATATTTTGAAACCCCCCCTTCCCCGTGGGAAATTTCTGTATGTGTCAATAGATATAGCGTTCTTTAGGCTGATTTAATAACTTTGTTAAGATGAGCAAACTTCGCGAAACCGCATCTGCTTTCAGATATGACGGAATACCTGTTTTTACAGTCTCATCTTCTGGAATGTCGGTCGGTGAGAGTAGGACTGTCAGATCATGGTTTCTCAGCTCGATTTTTTTTTTTTTATTAACTAGAATGTTTCCTTTAAGTGGTCCTCTGAAATTGTATTTTCTTAATGACAAAAAAAAAAAAAAAAGTTCAGACTTTCCCTACAGCAGGGTTTGACAACTGTATGCGGTCCTTAACAAAGCTTTATGCGACCGGCGACTACTCACTCAAATTTACATTTATGCGGCCCGGAAAATGAAAATATATCTATTATCTCATTGAATTGTTTTTCTTAGAACATTAGAACACTTTTAAAGTTTTTTTTGCTTAAAGTTGCCAAGATCTTAGAATATAGCGAAATAATTCAATATTATTTCTGTTATTATGGCAAACTTTTCTTTATTTTACTGTTTCATTAACTATTTCAGACACCATTATGGTATTGCAGTTTTTTTAGTCCATTAACAAACTACAGTACACCTGTATAGAAATTATATTAACTGTGAAGCCCATGAAGTGATAGAAATCATAGGTGTGACATTTTAGCGCTCTTCAGCAACAATTCAGCTATTAGGTGCTGAAGAGTGCTAAAAATAAGTGAAACTTTGGTTTACTGATGCTAGTCGTTGCATTAGAAGCATGATTCCAAACTTTAAATAAAGCCAACTATTGCTGTATCATGCGTCTATGAACATCAATACTACTATACCCCCGCCCCCCCTCCACACACACTCCTAGGAGGATTGTCACACGCAGTTGCACTGTCTAGCTATTTTACACATGTGGCTCTTGCTTTGTATTCAGGGAGCCGAACACGGCCCGCTGGCTCTCAAAGTTGCAAACCCGTGCCCTACTGAATAATAAATTTCGATATTGTGAGGAAGGCTTTTCGTAGTAATCGATTTAAAAAAAATCTGATGTGGGCGAAATTAAATCAGAGATTAACAAGAAAGATCAATCATACATAAAGCATTGATTATGAAACACTTTCCAACTGCAATGCAATTTTATTTAAACATCTTTAATTTTAAAATATTTTTTTAAATTATCACAATACTACAATAATTTATTATATTTGAAAACTTAAAACTTCATCGAAAAAAAAAAATAAACTTTATTCAAATGACGTCATTGAAATATAAACCGCCTGGCTCTCTATGCAAAAACAGTAAATATTTTATTCATATACTTTTATTCCACTCCTTTCATTCATCGCAATGCTGCAATAATTTATTTTACTTAAAAACTTAAAACCATGGAGGTAAACGTAATTTAACTCTGTGCTTAAAACTTCACCGAAAAAGTCTGCTGTAAAATCGTCTATTCTCTATGTAAAATCAATGACTGTTTCATTCATATCAACTATATTGCAGACTCCAGCGCTAAATAATTTTGCGTTAAAGAAATGCAGGAATTCTTATACAACTCATCTTACAGCTTGATGTGTTTACAATCTCCATAAGTGAAAATTAGGCTTCGTTGTAGAAATAATCAAAATTTGATGATCATTTAAACTCAAATATATTGTAATTGCGTTGTTTCAGAACATTGATGCACAGAAACTCTGCAAAAATAAAGCAGTTTTAGGACGGATACAACACCAAATATAAATTAAAAAGAACGTTAAAAATCGCGATTTTGACACAAGATGAATGCCATATTTTATTTTGAAGTGGGTCACGTGATTTTATCATATAATGGTCACGTGATCTCTTCATATAATGGGTGTAATTATTATTTTAATTTTTATTTAAAAAACTACTGAATATATTTTTCTGAAATTTTTTTTATATATTTTATGGAACAATTTAAATATTACCTAAAATTTTCGAAGCAATTTGTGAATTTTAAATCCGCTTAAAAAATGTTTGAAAAATTAGGTGCCATAGGGTTCAATGTATTTCATTTTTCCAACCCGGGTTCAATCCAAAATTAATTGGGTGATATTATTGATTTATATTCCCATAGGTCCCACAGACCGTCTGAACAACATACTAAAATTCCATTTTGATAAAGTCATTTTTACGGCAGTTATCGTACGAACGAACAGACAAACAGACAGAATGAATAAAGTCATAAGCACTTTTCAACTATGTTGTAAAGTGTTAAAAAATCTGATGTGGGCAGCCTATGATTTTCTCTACATAATGCAATGACTTTACTTTCTTCGCGACTCTGCAATGGTGTATAAGATACACAAAACAATGTGTTTGGTATTCAATTAATGCCACTTAAATTGAAATTTAACGTTTTTGGCAGCAAATTAGTCCAAACAGAATGATTTATTCATACTCACGTGCAAAACCTTCATCAAAATGCAATAGCTATTTAATTAATATCCCATTAAATAAATGACTATTGATGACTAGATATAACTTAGGCGTTGTTGTTGTTGAAACTCAGACCGTCCGACCTACCAGAAAGGTATAAGGTAACTGTTTGGACGGTCGGGAAGTGCCACCCAATTTAGACCGGAATCCAGTGGGGGAGGCATCCACAGGGACCGTACCCTCCTTCCCCTACCACCAACCTCTCGGAAGGACTTTCGGACCCACATGTTTAACGTGATCGTACTCCGCATGAACACGGCGGCAGTTTTGGCAGTGGCTGGAATCGAACCCGGGCCTACCGAGTGCAACTCCAGCGCGCTAACCAATGGGCTACCGCGCCCCTATATAACTTAGGCGTATAAATTGAATAACTTAGGCGTATAAATTGAATAACTTAGGCGTATAAATTGAATAACTTAGGCGTATAAATTGAATAACTTAGGCGTATAAAATGCAAAACTATTACAAAAAGTAACTTTTCTCGTGAGTGCGACTATCTAAATGCACTAGAATTATATTAACGTATTTGTTGCATGTGAAAAGTGAGCCTGTTTGAGGATTTTAGGTTGTTTTATTATTTTTTGAAAAATTTAATTGAACAATGTGTAATATCTCGAGAGCGGTTCGCCAGCATTCTAAAGATCGTGTCATCCGTTTTGCAATAAAAAATTACGCATGAAGTGACTATTTATTTAACAGTGTTAAAGGGCCTGATTTTTTAACGATTTAAAAGAAAACCATTCGAAAATCGTGAAATTTGTCTAAAACATTTCATGCTTGGGCTATGAAATTTGTCATTCGTTTTATAATAAAAAATTACGTTTGAGGTGATTTTTTATTTACCATTATTAAGAATCTTGATGTTTTAATGATTATTACAAAAATTTATTCGAAAATCGGGGAGGGGGGGGATCTTCAGAACATTCTATTGCGTTTAAAATTACTAGTGTTCCAGTATTCACTAATTGCAGTATTTGTACCGCATTACGTTTAAAACGCTCTATTCATTCATGAAATATCGCATCCATAGCTTCACGGGACACACGCACTAACATATTTTCCAGTACGTTCAATTCGAGTTGAGGAATGCTTGAAACAGGCGTTTATGCCGAAAACGCGAATTTGAATTTTCAACCCCGTCACAATACTTTTCGTATACATTATGCTATGTATGTAGGAAAAGTAATAATGCTTTGCTGCCAATTCGGTTTTATGAAATACGCACTATCGTCCACTGTCATTTAAAATCCTTGCAAAACCTACGCCTTTAGTAAAATTGCTTTTAAAATCTGCAGATGTTCATTAATCTATTTTTCTTATTTTTAAACCATTATTTCATTTTCGAAACATAAACATCCTGTTTGTTTTATAAAACCATTATATCCATTTTAAATTAATTCCTTTCCATAGAAAAGGAAGTTTTTGTCATTAAAATTGAAATCCTTTGAAATGTGCAATTTACCTTTTCCTTCGGCCGCAAAAACTTTTTTGTTCAGACTTGAATAAAAACAATTTAACGGAGTCTCTATTTCGAGGCAATCAAGTGAACTTGAATTTCGAAATTGTCTGCTGTTAATGTCAATGGTATGAGGAATGCCATGTCGGTTTCTTTTATGCTTTGTTATTTTCCAAGGTATAATTTAGTACTGAATGCTCCGATTGTTATTTTTTGCAAATTTTTTCGGGGGAAAAAAGCAGGTATTTGAATTTATTTCTCGCAGGTGTGGGAATAAATTGAATGCACTTTCTAAGAATGAGGTTTATTTTCTGAAGGGGCGTAACAATCGGCTTGCAAAAGCAAATAACGTTTAGGGACTTTAAGCCTGGAAATGGCCTTAGGCAGAACAGTACAACTAGATATCCTCCACCATTATAAAGAAATAAGTTTAAAATATTCTAACCTTCTTTCCACACAATTTGCCATTCAATTTTCATACATTAAAACATTGATGAAAAATGATCTGAAACTACAAATGACGATTAAAAATTTCGCAGAAATGTTAATTAATAAATATAAAGCTATTTTTCAGATGTGCATTCTGTATTATTGCTGTATTATATATTGCACTCTGCCGATCACCGTAGTTTCTGTTGGAAGGTCGTTCGCCAAATTAAAACTTATTTAAAGGCTACAAAGGACTATTAAAGAATACAAAATAAATTCTATCGAACAACCCCTATTAAGTATTTTAGCCCTATTTGTGATACAATTGAATGTTATTTCTTCCTTATAATAAATAAATTCTGTCAGTTGTAAATTATTTCAGGATGCATCCAAGAAGTTTCAGAAATAACTTTGCTTGTGAGCCCAAAAATTGTAATTACGCCACGGATTTTCTAACTAACTTCTTGCAATACTATAGACATATTGAATTTTTAGTTTAGTTGTTAAGATTCTTAAACTTGAGTATTTGAAGGGGATTATTAATGATTTTCACTTCCGATTCTTTTTCTATTTTCGATTCAAACTTTTCATTTTACTTAAAATATCCATTTCTTAAGATTAGCTATAGATAAAGCGTAGATAACAGCTGATATGGATTTAGCATCAAACTCTACAGGAGGTAGGGTGGTTCACTAAGAATTTTCACTACCGTTTTTTTTATCATTTCAGATACAAAAATTTTCCTTGAAACATCTATTTCTGAGAATTGGTTGTATATAAAATTTAGATAATGACTGATGTGGACTTTGTCACGAGTGAAGGTTGCGCGTCTTGTGTGTCCTGACGAAGGTGGTTTTTTTTTTGTCATCGAAACCGGTCGATATTATGATTTTGGCTACTTCTAACGAAGTTATTTTAGTGTATTGATCAAGGACTTCTTATAAAGTTACTTGCTTTTCAAAAAGCAGTGAGAAAGAAATATTACGTTTCATTTTCAAATTAATTTAAATAAAAAAAAAAAAAGAAGCGGAAATGTTTTTTTTTTATTTCCGACCCACATCTCTACTCATAGCCAAATGAAAAAATATTTTAGCTAGTTTCATTCCTAGATTATTTACTTGCTACTTGCGGATCTGTGCTATGTTACTATGCTGTGCTGTTTAATTTACCCTCTATGTTAAAGAAAACAGCACAGTATATAGTAACATGTTAGAACCATAAACTGTACAAAGCACTTGACTAGAATCTCTTTCAGAAAACAATGATCATACGATGTTCTTGAGTTCAAGAGCCTTTGAAATTTATTTCATTATATTTTTAACACTTTACAACATAGTTGAAAAGTGTTTATGACTTTGTTCATTCATTCATTCTGTCTGTGTCTGTCCTTTCGCACGATAACTGCCGTAAAAATGACTTTATCAAAATGAAATTTTAGTATGTTGTTCAGGCGGTCTGTGGGACCTGTGGGAATATAAATGAATAATAACACCCAATTAGTTTTGGACTGAACCCGGGTTGAAAAAATAAAATACATTGAACCCTATGGGACCTAATTTTTCAAACATTTTTTAAGCGAATTTAAAATTCGAAAACTGCTTCGAAAGTTTTAGGAAATATTCAAATTATCCCAAAAAAATATGAAAACAATTTCAACAAAATGTATTTGGTAGTTTTTAAAATAAAAATTCAAATAATAATTACACCCATATTATATGAAGAGATTCCGTGACCTACTTCAAAATAAAATATGGCATCCATCTTGTGTCAAAATCGTGATTTTTAAAGTTCTTTTTAATTTATATTTAGTGTTGTATTCGTTCTAAAACCACTTTATTTTTGCTTAATTTCTGTGCATCTATATTTTGAAACAACGCAATTACAATATATTTGAATTTAAATGATCAATGCCATCCATCTTGTGTCAAAATTGTGATTTTTCAAGTTATTTTTAATTTATATTTAGTGTTGTATCCGTCCTAAAACCACTTTATTTTTGCTTAAATCCTGTGCATCTATATTCTGAAACAGCGCAATTACAATATATTTGAGTTTAAATGATCACCAAACTTTGATTATTTCTGCAACGAAGTCTAATTTTCACTTATGGGGAATGTAAACACATAAATATGTAGAATGAGTTGTAAGAATTGCTGAATTTCTTTAACGCAAAATTATTTAGCTTTGGAGTCTGCAATATAGTTAATATGATTAAAACAGTCATTGATTTTACATAGAGAAGCAGACGATTTTTTCGTTCAAGATTTAAGCATAGAGTTAAATTACTTGTACCTCCATGGTTTTAAGTTTTTAAATAAAATAAATTATTGTAGTATTGTGATGAATGAAAGGAATGGAATAAAAGTATATGAATGAAATATTTACAGCTTTTACATAGAGAGCCAGGTGATTTAAATTTCAATGACGTCATTTGAATAAAGTTCATTTTTTTTCGTTGAAGTTATAAGTTTTCAGATATAAGAAATTCATGTAGTATTGTGATAATTTTAAAAATATTACCGCTGAATGTATCGTATTCTAGAGATGCTTAAATAAAATTGCATTGCAGTAGGAAATTGTTTCATAATCAAAATGCTTTATGCATGATTTATCTTTCTTGTTAATTACATTTTAACGAATCACATCATCCTTCTTGTGTTACCATTCAATATTAGTAAAATTACTTGTAGCGGGAAATAATTTACTCATGTTAATGGACCAGTTCAAAATGATAACGTAGTTACTCTTCACTGCCTATGTATAGAAAATGGAATGCATCCATATGATTTCGTGCCCAAAATCGACAATTGCAAATCTGCGACATTTACCATCATATGCTTAAAATTTCAATTTGTTTTCACACAGGTAACGTAAACAGTAACATCCAATTTTACTACAAACTGGTTATTTTTTGTATCGCACTTCTCATTACACCACTTTCTTTTAAAAGCAGCGAATTACACTGCAAAGTACGAAAAAAAGAAAAAAAAAACTACTGTACTTGTAGTGCACTACTTCCAAACTCTGCTTATTTAGGCCGTATTATGCCCGCCAAGCAAGCTATTTTTGTTCTAAGCAGGCTTATGTCAAAAACGTTGTTTGGTTTTCAAAAATTTGCTATATGTTCCTGTGTAATTTTAATCGGAAGTTTGCATCTGGAATCTCTGGCAGTTCCGGGTACACTTTCTAGGGCTAAATATTTTTAAAATAATTGGGGGGGGGGGGGGTGCATTTGCACAATATGCTTCACCTCTGGGTACGGCTCTACTCCTCATTGTACCCTGGTCTTTCTTAGTTATTTTCCTTAGATTATAATATATAAGGAAAATATTGTTGAGACCCAGACCGTCCGACCTACCAGAAAGGTGTAAGGTAACTGTATGGACGGCCGGAAAGTGCCACCCAATTTAGACCGGAACCCAGTGGGGGAGGCATCCACAGGGACCGTACCCTCCTTCCCCTACCACCAACCTCTCGGAAGGACTTACGGACCCACATGTTTAACGTGATCGTACTCCGCATGAACACGGCGGCATTTGTGGTAGCGTGCAAATCTAGCGCGCAAACCACGGGGATACCGCACCCGAGATGGCCAACAGCACGCGGTGTTCCGAGGTGGTCACCCACCAAGTACTAACCGCGCCCGATGCTGCTTGACTTCGGTGATCTAACGAGAACCGGTGTTTTCAGCACGGTACGGCCGTTGGCCTAAGGAAAATATTGTGACGGTGTCGAAAATTCGAATGTGAGTTTTTGACGAAAGGGCACGTTTCAAGCATTTCAGAACTTGAATCGAACGTTTTTGAGGTGATGTCTTGTCTTTGTGTGTGTATGTATGTCCGTGAGTCAGTGGAAACGATATTTTACGAACGAGTGAGGCGATTTGAAAAATATTTGTTGCGATTATTACAATCATTGACTACTGGAATCCTATTGATTTTAGACGTGATCGAAAGGCCCCTTTCGAATGAATTTAAAAAAAAAAAAATCATTATAGGGATATTTAAAAAGATCATTGAAGTATCAGTACTAAATAATCATTTCTTACATAATGTAACATTAGAAAACAAATGACATCCACTTTAGAGCAACCGTTCTCGAGATATAATAAGTTTCGGATAAATGTATCAAAAAGGTTTCATAAAATTAAAATAAGTAGCAAGTATTCTTAAATGGGTTGATATTGGCGATACATTTGGCAACTTTTTAAATATGTTGCTAAATTGACGAAAAGTCACGGAATTGGCAAAAATGGCGCTTAATTAACGAAAATGACGCCAAAATTGATAAAAATTTAATATCTTCGAAAATGAAGTTCAATTTCTTTTATAATTGCTGTCACTTTGAGGGAATTAATATTTTTAATTAATATTCTTAATTCGAAACATAGTGCGTTTCACTTTGTGGGATAGCTACGTTATATTGAGGAGGGGGCGAGTCTAATATATCGTAAAATAATTGCGTTTTGTAATTATATAGTAATTATATTTCGATAGGGAGTCATATATATATATATAAAGTATGAATTTAGAAATAAAACATGCTTCCACGAGACGCCTTTTATATAAAAGATTTACTGGTTGAATGACTTAAGTTATCGGTCGATTAAAAGAAATGTTTGAACTTAATATTACAATTATTTCCCTAACAAGGAAACAAGCTAAAATTCCCCACTGTGAAGTCGAGCGACAAGTTTTACAGATGCCGTGACGTGTTCGCAGCACGAAATTCCTGGTAACTATTTGCAGCGGTACCCTTTACTTTTTCTCCCTATTTAGTAATATATTATGCCTTGACATAAAATTCGAAAGTTCGGTGATCTTCCGACATTTTTCACGTTGCGAATGTTGTCTGGGCGATGCAGGTTATTGTTTTGATGATTTATTTCCATACGCATTGTGCTATCCAGGTTTTTTTTTTTTTTTTGCTTTTCTGATTTTGTTTTAAGTAGCGAATTGCTGCGAGAATGTCGCTGTCAGTTCAACGCCAGAAGAGTACCACCCTTCTTTATCCTTTGTATGGTTTTCAATTAATTATTCCTGGTTATTTAAAATTGTAGGTATTCGTTTCATCGCCGAGTTTATATTTAATCTAAGAGAGTGTTCATTAAGATATGTGCTAATTTTGAGATTGATAGCCTTATGTGGATTAGAAGCAAGAGGGCTATCCATACAATTTGCAGGCTCCCCTACAAACGTTTATCACAGACACCCCATACATATTTGGTTTCTCCGCTTTGTGAAATTTTTGTTTTCCCCTCCCCAAAAAATAAATGAAATACATTGGGTCGGATATTCTGGCGCCTGCCCCCCTTACCCGAGTGGTATCCCCCCCCCCATGAGCCCTGGAAACAATTTATTAATAACCAAGGGTGGATTTATATACTCGGGGGCTCTAAGTGGACCACTTCTTGGGGCCTTTGCGATGCCATCATGTTTTGTATTGTCATATGTACTTTTTATTGAATCATGTTGGTGTCTCATAATTTCATATGCGCTTTGCGAATATGATAGGGTTTTAATTTGCTCAAATCCAGTAAATAAATAAGAAAGAAAGCTCTCATTATTACTTCATACTATGTAAGGAGAAATATTGTTTTCCAGAACATTTTTGAATTCGAGATTTTTACAGATAAGCACTTTCCGAATTCATCGCGAACACTTTTGGAAAAATGTCCGTTTGTGTATGAGGGATGGACATGATAGCTCAAAAACGAATAACCTACCGTTATAAAATTTTATATGCATGTAAATATTATTATGTGAAAAACTAGAACTAGATAGTATTTTTAGTAATTCTCATTAGAATTCGAATTTTAAGATTTCCACAGCATTATTTTCGATGGAAAATAATGATGGTAGTATATTATATGGGGAATTGGTAATTTGATGTGAATTACGCTATACTACCAGGGATGACGATTTAACGTCAAAACTAGTTATTGACGTGCCAATGGTTTTAACTGTGAAAAACTGAAACATACGACAAAAAGGAATTGATTTAAAATCTTAGAACTAATTGATTCTACACCGTTGTATTATCTGGGCGCGGTAGCCCATTGGTTAGCGCGCTGGAGTTGCACTCGGTAGGCCCGGGTTCGATTCCAGCCGCTGCCAAAACTGCCGCCGTGTTCACGCGGAGTACGATCACGTTAAACATGTGGGTCCGTAAGTCCTTCCGAGAGGTTGGTGGTAGGGGAAGGAGGGTACGGTCCCTGTGGATGCCTCCCCCACTGGGTTCCGGTCCAAATTGGGTGGCACTTCCCGGCCGTCCAAACAGTTACCTTACACCTTTCTGGTAGGTCGGACGGTCTGGGTCTCAACAACAACAACACCGTTGTATTATCTGTATTCACATATTATGATTATTAATGCAAATATTATAATTGTGATACAGGCAGTGTTTTCAAAAGTATTTTATGTTTCCTAAAATATAGCCAAATGGGAGAAAAATAAATATCAGTTATACTGTTTGAATCATGATACCAAAAATATTCTAAATTTAATGCAAAAAACAAAAATGAAAGTAAAGGGACTTTTATTCGTGAAAGATTGCATGATTTGTTTTTAGTATTCTGCTTCAGTGCATCTACGTTGCATTCGGTAGCTCATTAATTTGGAGCTTTTCTCAATGCCTGATCAATTCCGTAGTTTAGAATGAAATCCAGAATTAGAAAACATTCTGCCAGTAGAAGCGGAGCTGGCATCTTGAGATAGAAGCATTATTTTCAGTTTTGCTAATTTAGATAATGGATTGTTCTGAAAAACCTCACATTTTGAAATCTCTTTTCCCAATGCACTGTTTCCTATGGTACTGAAGTAATAAGAGTCGTCGGGGAACGAAGTTCCTTGGGCTGCTAAACAATCAATTTTGAATTTCTGAGCTCATTTACTAATGAGTAGTCACTGAATGTTAGGTTTTTGACATTTTTGACACGGAGGTTTATAAACATGATGGTTTATATATAAAACAGTCACATGCCCAAAACTTGCCGACCCTGCTATGGATGTTAATGGTATCAGTAGTTTTTATGAACACAGATAAGCCAAATGCATCCATATCCATATCTAATGCATCCATATCCATATCTAATGCATCCATATCCTAAACTGTTGCCAACTTGAAAAGAAAAACTTAAAAATTTACATGAATAGCTAAACATACTTTTTAAAAATTACGGAAGGGGATTTTCACGAAATTCTACTATATCCTTATTAGTTAAATATTTAATTGCTGGAATCTCACCCCCACAGTGTAATTTACGATTACAAAATGCCAATTACTTCGCATGGATATGCTTTGAAGATTGCAACACTTATCATGCAGCATTTATTACATTTTCAATCTAAATTAACAATTCAAATCTTGCTGAATTTATATTCTTCGAACCATCTATTTGCTATCGAAACTTTTTTTTTAATCAATATTTCATTTATTTTATCTCTTTTCAGCAATTTTCTTGCTTTATCTATTTTGTTCACAGCTGTCGTTTCTCCCGTATTCACGGTACATTAATCTTTCACTGCTTTGTATTTTGCTTTTCACATACATTAACTCACCCATACATATATATACATATATCTAACGATTTAAAGAACGCGGCAGCGTTTCGGCCAGCTAAGGAGAATGGAAGAGGAGGAGGGGTTACTAAGGATTTTCACTTCCTGTTCTTTTTCCATTTCCGGTTCATAAACTTTCATTTTACTTGATACATCCATTTCTTCAGATTGGTTATAAAGAGAGCTGATATGGATTTAGCATCCAATTCTGGAGGAGGTAGTGTGGTTCACTAAGAATTTTTTCTTTAGTTTTTTTTCACTATATATTTAAAATAATTCCTTGAAACATCGAATTCCCAGGATTGGTTATAAATAGTTTAAATGATATTTGATATGGATTCAGCATGGAATTCCGGAGGGGTTAAGGGTTTACTAAGGATTTCGGTTTCCGATTCTGGAGATGTCACTTCCGTTGTTTCTGAAAATAAGTATGCAAATGAGAATGAAAATGCTTAATAGTTCCTTCAATAATTAAGTGCATGCACTCTTTGCCACTATATAAAGACTTCTTGATAAATTTCTTGTTTGTATTATTTTTGGCCTCAAAATCGAAATTGTTAATCGGTTGGGAAAGTCATGTGTTGGACATATCAGGTTTTTATTTTAGTATATAGGAAGCGGGCAATTATCACTTTATTCCTTTATTTCTGACCAAGATAAAAATAATCCCGCAGTTTTTGGTATGGATGAAACGATGCTTCTTTATGAACAGTGTTTCACAGGATGAATCTGGGTGACCAGCAGCGTGACCTTCTGAGCTCATAAAAACTCTCTTTTGTTAGTATCGTACAGGTAGAATTCATCAGTGGTGTGGATTTCCTTTTGAAAGCTGCTTTTCCCGGCGTCAATAGGATTTCATTTGTTTTACCTGCCTTACAATTGTTTCAGGTCTCAATTCGTCCATGGATTTGGAAACGTTTTTTTCTTCGAGCATGTTGATGTATTCCGCACAAACCTACAACAGACTGTGTTCGTTCACCGTCATTGTGGACATATCTTGTTGCAATTATAAGATGGATTAGAAAGTGAATTTTAGTTTCCTTTTCTATGGCTTAGAGCGGAGTTCCGCAGCCTGCTCACGAGCATCGCTCTCATAAATTTAGTGCTCTCCTTTATGATGAAGCAGTTTCCGCGTCTCGCTTATATTCAATTTCAAAATGTTATTTCTAAAAAAAGTGTTTCAACTTTTACTGTTTAAATGGATAAATTAACAAATTGTTAACTAATTAATATTTAAAAAAAAAAAAAAAAAAAATCCGTGTAACACATAATACGTGTAACACATTGCTTTCGTTTCCCTACATGTAAAAAAAAAATCAATGTTGTTAGAAAATTACACGAATTAGTGCTTTCTTGGTACTTGATATTTCCAAATATCAATGACCTTATTATTGTTATTTCTTAGAATAAGCATAACTAATTTCATTTAATTCAGTTGATTATTTTTAGAGATATTGTGCTGCCCGTGGAAAAGCAAAACTTATCATATCATATAGAACGACTGACTCATCTGTAAGTTAAGTCATTAGCTTGTTTT
Source organism: Amaurobius ferox (assembly GCA_951213105.1). Taxonomy (NCBI): domain Eukaryota; kingdom Metazoa; phylum Arthropoda; class Arachnida; order Araneae; family Amaurobiidae; genus Amaurobius; species Amaurobius ferox. The sequence goes on along the minus strand of OX578142.1, from coordinate 78,110,375 downwards.
AATTTTAAAAACATAAAAGTACATAAATCTAGCCACTTCATCCACGCTTCGCGCGTTCTCAATGGATAATGTTCACTAAATGTGACACCTAGTAAACAAAGTTATTGGAAACCAATTTAAATTATTAGCAGCAAAAGGATATTATATTGTATATTTATTGTTTTTGAGAGGCAAAGTGGTGTAAGTTTTTTGAAAATACCGTTGCATCGTCGCCCCTAATTCGAATTTTCGAAATTCTCGATATTTTTTTTTAATTTATTTATTTTATTTTTTTTTTTTTTCTGTTGATCTGGAAGCTGAGAATTTTTATGAATTCTTTCATTGTAGATCAAAAGCTTAAAATGTTCATTAAAGATTTCCACTTCAGCATTTATTTCCATTTTCGGTTAAAATATGTTCCTTGAAACATCTGTTTCTCAGGATTAGCTATAGATAGAGTTTAGATGATAAATGATATAGATTTAGCATTGGATTTTTGAGGGGGTAAGGAGTTTGTTTTCCCGAAAATTCGTATAACTGTACGAAATAAGTATGCAAATATAATAAAAATGCCTAATAGTTTTACAAAATATGAAGTGTACACACCATTTGCAATCATATGAAGAAGGTTCCTTCATGAATTTCTTGTTCCTTTTATTGTTATTACAAAAGTTGTGAAAAAAAAACTGATTTTTACTAAAAATATTAACATTTACTAACATATTTTACAAGAATTTTTTCGTTTTTATTGAAAATGTACTTTTTATTGAAAATGTTAAAATAGTGTGTACCGAGGTATGATGCGATAATTAACTAGATTTTACTAAAAACATTAGTAAAAAATAAATCAATTTTATATTCTGGTTTTTAGCAGTATTGTGATTTCTAACTCTTATTAGAGAACTCTGGAACATCAGTAGTAGGAGCTTCTAGTTTTTAATCGTAAGAATTTGTTTAAACGGATTTTGGGTTCTTTCTGTCATACAATAAAACTTATTGCCTTTTTTCTTCCTTTTGTAAGATTATTTGTTTAGTAAAATGTTTTTTTATTTACAGATTCCCTGTGTTTTGAGTGGTAACACCATCAAAACGTTACAATGGTTATCGTTACGAGGGTAAGTTTGATATATTTCTATGTTTTATTTTTGTTAAGTGATTTATAAGATAATTTAATTAAATATTTCTAGAACATTCAATTTGTACTTAAAATAACTGTCTTTAATTAATAAATAACGCAAATAATAACGCAATAATAATTCAAAGAGAATAGTGTATGAAAATGATTGTAATTGTTTATGAAAATGTTTCTTTAAAGGGCCGACGCGGTGGTCGAACAGTCAAGGCAAGCGTTTCCTAGCGATCGTTTGGCTGCCGGGTTGTGGGTTCGAGTACCACCTTCAGGCATGGTTGTTGTGTCGTTGGGTGCGGTGTGTTCCGACCCCCACTGGTGCGCCGGGGCAATGTCATGTGACGGCTAATAGGTTCACGGTTCTGGCCGGTGTATGGGCAAATGATGATATATCAATTGCCTGGCCATTGGGAAAAAAAATGTTTCTTTAAAGGAGTCTTGTAAATATATAGGAATCCTTTGTATTGTAAAGCCACTTGTAAGGCCAACCTGCTAAAATTATAATTATAACATTGGAAAATATATACAGGGCTCCTAAGAAAATGCTTAAGCACCATTGCAATGTCTCTATATGATGATTTTAAAAGTTAGGATTACGAACTCGACAATATAGACGAAAAAAGCCAATCGCAAAGTTGTAGAGCATTGTCTGAGTAGAAATCGATAGTAGGAGCAAACAAAACGCGTATACGGAAAACAGTAAATATATGTCAAAAAGTTGTATTATCAGGGTCATTAAGACGGTGTTACCTGTAATGCTTTTCAAAATACGCGGTCATATTCTTTCTGGAATTCAAATGTGCTTTGTGCCAGTGTTTCTTTCAGGCATACATTGCGACGATTATTCGCCCCCGCCCCGGAGACATTTTATATTAACTTAGTTTCTATTTATGTGACAGCATTTAGATATATTTTTATAGGGCAAATAGAAAATTTGACACCCCCCCCCCCCCCCCGCCAAAAAATCCTGAAAGATTGCCTGGTTTTGTCTCTGACAGAGGACATTTTAAACAGGGTCTGCACCAGTTTTCTGTTCATGCAAGTGTTGTTTATTGTATCCTACCTGAATGCGATAACCATTCGCCAATAACCGTATTGTGTCAAATAAATACCTTCTGTAACAGTTTTATTGTCGATTCCTACTAGTTAGACAATGCTCTTCAACTTTGTAATTGTCGTTATTCTTCTATCTCGCTTTGTTGCCGATTTCGTCATCCTCACTTTTTAAATTTTGTTCTAGGGACACTGTAATCTCATTTATTCGATCGGGCACGGTCACTTTACAGTAGATAGACCTAATATGTACACTCATGGAACTTTCTGTGTAATGTTATTGGGGTTCTTAAGGACTTTGCTAGAAACCCTCTATAAACATACAGTTAACACACAATGCATTTTTGATAAACCTGTCTAATTTCACGATACATCTTATGAGAAACATTGGTGAATAAAGTATACAAAAAACAGTCTATTAAAATATATTCAAATATTCACAGATGCTGTTCGCAATCTATACACGCCATCAAGTGTTTAACGTGCCGTAGATTGTCGACCTCTGAACACATTCCCTCCTGTCTCATTGTTTATTTAGCTTGTTCTTGGTGAAAATTCGCAGAGTTCCATTGTTCAAAGGTTTTGTGTTGTTCCTAAGATGGTTTTTTGATCTTCAGAAAAAATTCAAGCTTTCGGATCTTTTTATAAGTTTTTGTACCGTTAGATAACATGCCATGTTTTGTATTATGTTGAATTTGTTAGATTTTGAGTTTAAATGTATAAAGGAATTGAAATATTGAGTGTCATATTTTTCAATCTTGTTAATTTAATCAGCACTGGATAACTAGTAAGTTCAAGTCTTGTTTTTGTTGACATATTTGAGTTCTTAGTTTCCAAATGGATTTTTATCAGGTTCCACCATACTCCAGATTCTGTTTTTGTCTTGTAAAATAATTACCCATATGTGTTTGATTTGATAGAATTATTGAGAAAATTTAGTGAATTTTACTTTTCTCGCCACTTCCTCTATCTCTTAAATGGAACGTGAAGTTTCTGTTTGCGGTTTCATTTTGTGCTTTTATTTATATAATATGTACTGAACTGATTAATTAACCGATGGGGTTATTATCAACATTATCGAGCACTTCTGGTATAGCTAAAATCTTGGTTTTGATGTCATTCGATTCGTCTTAGCTTCGAAACCAAGGGAAAAATCTAAAATTTCGGAAATTCGAATAAGGGGTGACTGTGCATATATAATCAAAACACTTTTCAAAATTATTGAGCACTTCCACTCAAACCAGGATCTCGGGTTTAGTCTCATTCGAACCGTCTCATCTTCTGGGTCAACAGAAAAATCTAATATTTCGAAAAATTTGAATTAGAGGTGACGTTGCAAAGGAATAATCAAAACTCAAAAACACTTTGCTTAATTATGGAGTACTTCCACCCAAGCTAAAGAATATCTTTTTTTTTTTATCTCATTCGATCCCTTTCTACTTTCAGATCTACGGAAATATCTAATATTCTGAAAATCCGAATTAAAGAGTGGGGCCATACGAAAGGATATATATATATATATATATATATATATATATATATATATATTAGTGCTTTTAAACTAGCTAGAATCTTGGTTTTGGTTTCGTTCGATCCGTCTCAGTTTTCAGATCAACGGAAAAGTCGAAAGTACAAATTGGGGGTGACGTTACCGTCATCCTAATTTGTAAAACTCCTAAAAAGATTTTCAAAAAACTTACACCACTTTACCTCTCAGAATTAATAAAGACCCGATTTTATATTCTTTCGCTGCCAACAAGTTAAACTGGGAAAAAAAAAAAAACACGCAATATACGTTTTTTAATTGTTTTAATTAAATCATTGTCTCGCGCACGGAAATAAGATTAAAAATATGTTTTCATTTAAGATGTTAACAGTATTATAAAATGTGCGCTAGTTTTATACTTAAATCTGTTTTAGCTATTCAGAAAAATTATTAACAACTTTTATTAAGTGTGTAGGTGTCACATTTAATGGCCACTAGCCATTTCAACCGCACGAATGAAACGGGCTGGTTGTTTTATATATTTTAAATTTCGTTTTCATCACATTAAATTCTTTGAGTGGTTAGAATACTGATTGATCAGACACTGAAACACCAGGAGTCGTGGTAATGTTGTGAACACCCGCTTCCTGCACACCTTCATTAGCAAGCTACAACTGCTAGTCCTAAAATGTTGAATACATTGGGCAGTCTTCCTTAGAAAAGTCTCAGTGGTGTAATCTATTCAGTAGCAGTACGACCACATTTTCACCCTGTCTTAGAAATATTCTCTCTTTTATCCTATTTTGCATCAAATGGTATTATTTCGCTTTTAAACAACAGGAAAAATTGTTTTGTTAAAGAATAGTGACAGAGAGAAAATAATTTTTTAACAGTATTTCGCAGTTATTGACGTTAAAACCTAAGCTGTTTTAGTTTTGATGTTAATTCTTTAGCTGTCTTTCATGCTAAAAAGAGGTTAAGAGTGACAGCGTAACAAAGATTAAGGAACTTCTATGGTTTCTTAATACATCTAGAGAAGTTAGAAAGGTGACCAAATCCCCCAACTAAGGATTAAAGATTATTTGTGATTTATTGCATTCGATATGTATTTCTGGTTTTATTGGATTTCAATCAGCAAGGATGAATTAAGTACAGTAAACTTCCCATGATCCTGCATGTTCGGGATTTAGTGATTATGTGAAAAAAACATTTAAATTTATTTTAAAATTATGAGGTAAACTTCAATGAACAGAAATCTTCAAGAAATCATTTAGTCTATTACAGTAAATGTACCTCAATACAGCCCCTAGATGAGTAATCTAATTGATACTAGCTCTTTGTCCTAGCCATAAGGTAGGGAAAGGAAGGAACTGCCCCCCCCCCCCCCCGTCTCCGGACATCTAAGGTCACAATGGCGAATATTAAACTAGTCGATGTTGTATGTCTTGTCTTTGAGTCCCCCCCGCTTGAAAAAAGTTCTTTGGGCGCCCAGGAACATACATCTCTCCTTTGACAGCATCGCCTTTTTTAAATACACATCCCTTTTTTAATCGATCGATTAGTTTCGTTATTCGTAAATTCGTCTTTAGCTCGTGATTAACATTAAACTCAAGCGAGGAGGAAATGGCTGAAGTCCAGTTGCGTCCATACACAATAACTATCTAACACCTTAGATTACTTAAGTTCTTAGCAGGGATTAAATGATTCGCCTCGTAACCATTAGCTCACAGGATAGAATTTTTATTTTCGTGTTATCTCATGCGATGAACAGAATGTGAAATCATCAGTATGCATTACAAGACAGACTAGCATTTCAAAAACAGGAAAGCTATGCGTGGGCTTTTGCCGATCACCACATAGGAACGCCTGACCTCCCAAATATAATCCAGTCTGCCATGTCCTGGAAGATCGACGAGATATCGTCTCCGTTAGGACAATTTTCGGAGCGTAACGTCACTTTATATGTTGATGCCCAAACGGTCACGATGTGATTTTGCCTCGAGTTTGCAGGTTATCAAGGAATACGGAATGTCCTTACACTTTAAAATTGAGGGATCTTTTTGCAAATTTGTACAAAACTGTGTGCTTGTACTATTTCACAGTGCTGCACAATGTGTAGAGTGTAGGTATACAATTATTTTTGCAGTGTTAAATTATTACTTATTTACAAATTAAATACTTATTATTAAATAAAGCCCGGAAATTAGGCAAAAATGTCTCAAAAAGCTGTTTTTTTTTTGTCTCGCATTTGAAGAAAATGCAATTTTATAATTTAATGCCTTTTTTGTTTATATTGGCTTCAATTTATGTTTTATATGAAAATTCAGTTTTTTTTTTCCTAGGGAGAACAAAAAATGTTCAGTTGAACTCTGTAACATAAACATTAAACATTCGTAAGGGAAATGGAACTTTTTCAAAACAGTTTGTTGCTCTTCTGCATTGATATAGTTTTATTAGATAAGGATAGCTCAATACGAATCATATCAAATACTATGCAAAGATTCCATTCGTTAGGATTTAACTTTTATTCAAGCACACTTTTCAAAGGTGCTTGCTATTATTACTTATTTCGAAGAAAGGAACGAAACGTTATCGAATGCCGTTAGTTATTAAATTATATCTGTTCCCGGAGTCCGGATGAAAGGGTCGCATCGGGAGTGAAAAATGCAAATTAGTGCTTTTAGAAAATAATGATTTAGAAAAAATAAAAATATCGCTAAAATACCCCTAGAAGGTAATACTGATAATTCAGCTTACAATGAAATGTATCCTTACAAATGTCATAAGTTTTAAATACGCTTCTATAACCTCTGTTTAAGTCGAACGATCATTTTCAATTCTAAAACACATTCTCAGAAGGCAAAGTATAACTTTCGACAATTAACAAAAAAAAAAAATAGCAATTATATGTAATCGTTGAAATAAGTAAGTGCTCTGAAAAATAATTGAAAAATAAAACTTAATAAATGTCTGTTTTGATGTTTTATTTTGCTTATTTGTTTGTCTATTTTAGCTTTTTTTTACTGCTTGAACTTCCAAGCTTTACTTATATTACGACTATTAAATAATTACTTATGACTATTTTATTCAGTTTTAAATTTTTTATGAACAATGAATGCTTTAGCGTGTTCTAGTTTTCCGTATGGGGTTAGGTATTTTATTTGATGTGAGTTCTCAAAGATTCCTTTTCCTCCGGCATGGTATCGAAATTTTAACGTTTTATTTTTTTCTTTCCGCCTGCATAAAAAAAGAAGAAAATACGCAAAATATATTTTACAACATGTTTGAGATGAACGCGTGGACCAAAAAAAAGAAGAAAATACGCAAAATATATTTTACAACATGTTTGAGATGAACGCGTGGACCAAATGACTACTCTTACCTAATTACTTTAAAAATGCAGTAAAAGTATGTACTCATCAGGATTTATACTGTGTACGCGTGAACGCGCTCACATTAGTAGGTGTACGTTTTGCACTCGCTACGGAGATGTTTGTGATGCAACACGTTGATCTAAGCCAGAATTTCTCAGTTTGAGGTTTCATTTCAATCTGACCATGTATGTAAGGTGTATATATGTTATGTCCAAGCAAGTTAAACGATAATTCTTGGCCTAAAATCTCGCTGGTTTATACACACGTATGTATATATGTACACACACATATATACATACATATATATATATATAAAATTAAAATGATAAAAACAAAATGTGCAGGAGTGCTATATATATATATATGTGTGTGTGTGTGTGTGTGGGGGGGGGGGGGGGGGGGGTAATGATCTAGAAATGCCGACAAACATTCAAAAGTAAAAATAAAAAAACATGTGTTTTTGATTATTTATGATCTGGTTACTAGTGATTTGGCAAAACATTCGAAAATTCAAAAATTTAATAAAATTTTAATTATTTACGAAAAATCTTTAAACAATTCCCTAAAGCAACCCCTTTTCAATACGCTTTAAAATACGCCAACTTTTGCCCTAAAATCTCACGCCTTTCCCCCATTTTTTTAAGGCCGGCGAAATATTTGAGCATTAACGCAATACATTCGGGAGAGGAAAAGTTTTATATCCCAAAAATCTCTTGTATCGGATCAGAATTATTGAAGATTGTGTTAGCGGGCTAGGAGCGCCTACGTAACGGATGCCCATATATCGCCCGTGTTGGAATTATGATTTCTGCTAAGCTTTTTGATTTCATATATCGCCCGTGTTGGAATTATGATTTCTGCTAAGCTTTTTAATTTATTGAATGTAGTTTCAATTTCGCATTATTTAGGGCGTATTATGCTTGCGCGTGTAGTTTCGTTTTAAGTGTATTTTGGGTGTAATCTCTTAGTGGCATATGCACCCATTACGTGGTCGTTTATTTAGGATTGTTAATAGCTTATTTATTTAGGCGCTTTTTTTTTTTAGGAAGCGAGCTACGAACCTCTTCCCAACCTTCTTTATATCCCAAAAATCTCTTGTATCGGATCAGAATTATTGAAGATTGTTAGCGGGCTAGGAGCGTGCGCCTACGTAACGGATGCCCATATATCGCCCGTGTTGGAATTATGATTTCTGCTAAGCTTTTTGATTTCATATATCGCCCATGTTGGAATTATGATTTCTGCTAAGCTTTTTAATTTATTGAATGTAGTTTCAATTTCGCATTATTTAGGGCGTATTATGCTTGCGCGTGTAGTTTCGTTTTAAGTGTATTTTGGGTGTAATCTCTTAGTGGCATATGCACCCATTACGTGGTCGTTTATTTAGGATTGTTAATAGCTTATTTATTTAGGCGCTTTTTTTTTTAGGAAGCGAGCTACGAACCTCTTAGCATGCGCGTATTTCTGTTCATTTGCTTATAATAAGAGATTGCTATAGAAGTAGACCACGATAAAATAGGGAAATAAGAGATTGCTATAGAAGTAGACCACGATAAAATAGGGACCGGAGTTAGTACTCTTTATTAGCAAAATTGTGTTACAGTAACATAATTAGATATGAGTAGAAATTTTGATAGCTTATGACTTACAATTAATTCCAAGATGCTGTATCATCAAGCAATGGTCTTTAGATTCTGCACTACTTTTAATGTTTATAATATAGGCTACAATAACTTCAAGAATATTTTTAGCTAAAATTAATTTGTGCTACAATTCTTTAACCTCTGTAAAAAAAAAAAAATCTGAATAAAAATATTCTGTAAAAAAAAGGGGAGGAGGGGCTGGATATTTGGATATTAATTAGAGCCATCACTTTTAAGATAGATATTCTTATTCTTAATGAACGAAATACGGACAAACGAGCGTCTTTTGTAATTAATGTAATCTTATTGTTTTTCAAAATACAGAAATAAGAGTTTATTTTGCATAACGTTTTAAGTTTGATAACGGGATTTTGTTTCTGACGCTTTTAAAGTTTTGTCCAGGTTAATTGATACAAGCATACAAGGCTTCCTCTCTTTGAAACTCCGTTTGTATGAGAAAATTATTTCTTTGTTTCATTTAACGTTGCATTTGCAGCTGTCAATTTGTTTCATTTTCGTCGATATGTAAGTGGCAACGCATCTTGTTGCTCTTTTTATCCATGATATGAAGGGTTCGACTGACAAAGATTCTGAGAGTACGTATTCTGTTCAACCGTCATTGTTAACTCTTGCCATGGTTGAGCAACGTAGCGTAACGTTTAACATCAATCACATTCCGTCGTCGATAGTTGGTTTTCATTCATTTGTTTATAATAGCATTTGCGTGGAAGTTTCGCTGGCGGGGCAGACTCGTAGTTTTCGTTTCATAAATTCCACAGTATCTGAACTAAAACATTACCTATCGTTTGCAGTAGCGTCGCCAGAGAGAAAAAAAAAATGGGTGAAGTTTTGATTCCAAAATATTTTGTTTTCCATTGCTCCAAATATCGTTTCTCCAAATTTTAATGGGTTCCAATAGGTTCCTGAATGGGATTATGACCCCCCCCCCCCCGAATTCTCACCTTGGCAACGGCACTGAACATTTGATATCATTATGTGTTGTATTCAGAGCGATCTGTCCATTGCAAAATCGTTAAATTGACTAAGCTCTATATACAGCTAAAGTATATTTCAATTTTTAGAACTAATTCCTTTTTGCAAGTCTCAAAATAAATACAGTTCTCCAGTTCACATTTTCCTGGAATTTGAAAATTTAATATTCTTTTCTTCATCCTTTTCAAAATTAGTAAGTTATTAGATATTTTATTAGATATTGAATCCTTTTCAAAGTACTTCCACGAAAAAAATAATAAATAAATAAAATGAAAGTCATGTGATTTTGAAAAGGACTCATCACAAATGCATTTTAAATTATAACTGCAATTTTTAACATTACAGGTTAAACCTCTGATTATTTAAATATAATGTGCAAATCTTTGCATGAATATTTAAATTCAATGGATTAATAATGTGAAAAAACCCTTTACTTCATTTCCAAAGTATTTTTAAACTTTCAGAAATTATTTCCAAAATTGATATAAAATTTATGAAATAAAGTATGCATGAAATTATTTTAAAAGTCTAAAAAAATAATAAGAGATGAAGGAAAATCATTTCAATCCCTAAAAAGCTAAGATATAATATAACAGGACAATTCAGAATTTTGCAGATTATCAGTAATTTATTTAGACAGCTAATATTTAAATATTAAATAAAAAACGCAAAAATATTTAAATTTATTACGTTTCTGACTTCACAGATAAAAACCTGGAATCTTATTTCAAAGCTGTTTGTTACGCGGAAGGCCAGAAAGTATACTAAGCCAGAAAGCCTTCTTTCAAATCAGACGCCAAACTTCGTTTTATCGCCAGCGTGATAGGCGAAGGAGCGCTCTCTCTCAAGGTTACTATAGCAGCCACATCAAGAGAAAGGACTCTCGCAATTTGGTTTACCTTTTTATAGGATATATAACTTACAATTTAGCAATAGAGACACGTTTTAAATGGATTGTCTCTTAGATTGGAATTAAATTAATTCAATATTGATTATAGATTGAAGAAGCCGATGTATAACTTACAATTAAGCAATATGGGCTTATCGTCGATATATAACTTACAATTAAGCAGTATAGACACTTTTTAAATGCATTATCTCTTAGATTAAAATTAAATTCAGTATTGACTCAATTAAAGAATCATTTTATTATTTTCTAATGCTATTTTATACAGGAAGTTCACGGATAATCACTACATTTAGATGAAAAAATACACTTAAAGACACCATGAACACATTTCGAACATTTTGGGAAATATTTCCATCAGTGTGTGTGTGTGTGTATCTGTGGGGTGCGAATGCACATACCACTATGACAATTTATATGTAGATGCATTCTGTAGAAAATTAGAAACAGGTAAAATATTTTGTAATAAATGGGATTAAAACATTATTCGAAATTAGAGATTTTAAATTAGAGAGAGTACGTACAGCCATGAAATTCTATATGTAGCTACATTCCGAAAAAATTAGAATTAGGTAGATCATCATGTAATTAACGTGATTAAAATACGGGTGAAAAGAAGGGAGGGAGACACAGAGAGCGAGAGAGAAAGAGTGTGGTTGTGTGTGTGTCAAAATATAGTACGATCAAAATATAGTGTGGTAACTGCAGGAGAGGTCGACCTTGTTTCGAACGAGTAGGATTCAAAGGCGCCCATAAAACTTATTCCTGAAATAGCCAAACTCAAGGATGGGAGGTAAATATCTATTAACTTAATACCTACATTTCTGACCTTAAAAACGTTCGAGGGAGCGAAAGTGCCCCCTCGCGCTCCCCTATGGGCACCCATAGAACATTTTCCAGAGTGTAAACTCATGGATGAGAAGTACAATATTGACTAACTTGATACCTACATTTGTGACTTTGAACGCCCCTATGGGCACCCATGGCTATAAGTGTTGAAGACCCAGACCATTTGACTAGACCTATAGGGCTTACAGCAGCTGTTTGAGTGGCCGGGAGAGATGGCTGTAAGCACAGACTAATATAGTATTCTGTGGCTATAAGTGTTGCAGACTGAAACCACTCGGATGACCCAGAGGGCTTACAACAGCTATTTGAGTGGCCGGGGTGGCTATAAGTGTGTAAAGCTTTAGACTTCATGGAAACTTTTGTGGGGTCTGGAAAGACTCCATTTTTCCACACCTGGGGAAATCGAAACTCAACTTCGTTAGGTTCTGTCTTGAGGTTACTAGTATAAGCAGGGAGTTTTTTCAATGAGCGCCCATAGGGGAGGGAAAGGAGGCACTTCCGCTCCCCTGGACATTCAGTGTCAAAAATGTGGGGATCAAGGTAGTCGATATTGTACATATCATTGAGTTTAACTTCTAAAAAAGTGCTATGGGCGCCCATGCTTATAGTATCGACAACGGGACAGAACCTAACGGAGCTTAATATTTTTGTTTCTCACTCGAAGGCGAATAAAATGGGTGGGAGTGTCAAAAAGACTTTATCAATCAATGACTTTGAGTCCTTCACAGCTTAACCGAATTAACTTTTATTTTGTTCAAATATTGTATTTGAAACGATTATAACCGCGAAACTCAACATATCTTAATACAAGAATATTAATTTCCCCAAAGGGACAGGAATTATCAAATAAATTAAACTTCATTTTCCAAGATATTGACTATCATCAATTTGACATCATTTTTATTAATTTAGTGTCATTTTTGCCAATTTGGAAACATTTTAAATAAAATGTCGAGTTGATGGTATTTTGTTAATTTATCGACAAGCATTACAGACATACAGACAAACTAATAAATTACATTTGACAAATTGTTTGATGTCAAAATACAAAACTATTGTAAAACAGTGTCTCGTGAATAAAACCTACCAGAATGATGCTAACACCGTTATCACATAATATTGTACATGGAATGGAAACATATTACGGTAGTTAGCACTGTTTTAATTTCATGTATTTTTAAAAATTTATTTGAAAAACGTACAATATATCTAAGAATGGTTCATGCTATTATCCCAAAGTTTGTTATTCATTTTCTAATAAAAAATTTAAAAAATATTTTATGTAACAATATTAAAGGTTCTTATTTTTTATGATTTTTTCAAAATTTCATTTGAATGTTTGGAGCTGGTTTTCAAATATTCGATTGCGTATAAAATCAATAGACTTCCAGTATTCACTGATTGTAATAATCGAATTTTTTTTTTTGTTTGAAACGTTCCATCCGTTCGTTAGATATCGCATCCACTGACTCAAGGACGCACACACTAATATACATACACACACACTAATATACATGCACATACCACATACATTAATATACATGCATACACACAGAGATATCACTTTAAAAACATTCGATTCGATTTCAGGAATGTTTGAAACAAGCTCTACCGGCGAAAACACTAAGTAGAATTCGAGTATTCTACTTAGAATACTCGAAAGAGAGTATTCTACTTAGAATACTAGGGAAAGTATTATGACGAGGTTTTCAACCTCGTCATAATACTTTCCCTATACATTATATCAATGTTTTTCAAATTTATTTTCTCACGAATCCCTTTTGAAGTTTAATTTGATGGTAGAACCCCAAAATAAGAAATATCCCCATTTGTCCAAATTATGCATCAAAATTTTACATGTTTTTAAATTCAAGACAATTTGCATGAAACTATCACGTCGCGGAATCCGAAGGGTTCCGAAAACCTTGAAAAGTCCACCTTGAAAAACGATGCATTATTCTAGGTATGTTAGAAAAGTAATATTTATTGCTCCCACAAACCGAAAATGTCAAGCAAATTTCCTTAAAATGTCACAAATTTTGCATTTCTAAAATGACAAATATTCTTTCCTTTCAAATAATCTTCAATTTTCGTCACTGATTGTTGTACTATATAAGTATTGAACAACATACGGATCCTACACATATATTTACTCCAAAATCTCGCATATAAACGTTTTATTCAAATAATAAATTCAAATAATGTGGGTGGAACATTTCTTACACTCATTGCAAAGAATCTGTGTGCAGTACAAAAAGGTCTTAAATACATGTATTTTCATAGTATTACTTTAAAACCAAAATGTACATAAAACATGATTTAAATAATGGGAAACAAATGTATCTAATCTGTCTTCATGAACAATATCGCAGATTAAAAACAATCGTCTTTCTCTCCGTTTTTGCAGGAGTTGCAAAAATAGTGTACCAGAACTGGCGATAAAACGACGTTTGGCGTGTGATGTGAGAGAAACTTTCTGAATTGGTATACCTTTGGGCATATCACGTTTGTTACTGCCCATTGTAGCCCCTCTAAAATCTGATTCAAATACTGCAGGGGACTTAGATACAGAATAATGGAATACTAGCCAAATTACAAGAAAGTTTTACACCTTGACGAATTTCACATGTGTTTTATTGTATCACTGGAAAAAATTATCAGGTGTTGACCGGAACGTAAATAAACCCCCGCTACTTAAATAATACATTTACAGATAATACTACTCAATTTTTTTCAAATCCTAACCAACGCCAAATTGGCAGTAAGCTATCCGTGAAGCAAAAAGGAAATACATGCTCTCCGTAATGCAAAAAGTGAATGAAAGATTAATAGCCTTTAACAGATGAACGTGGCATTAGATCGTTACGGTAGCTGTTAAATAGTATGGGTAGCTGTTAAATCATATAGATGACTGGAGGTTCTGTAACTGTTAAATTGTGAATATAGCTGCTAGGTCATGTCAGTAGCTGGATATTATCTGATTTTGGAATTTAAAAATTCGTTAAAAAACTAATTTAAATTTTGAAAAAAAGGCCTTTGAGACGCATTAGTTTAGGTATAGATGCGAGTACTTGAAAAAATTCAGTACGGTAGATATCGCGAGGCATTGTGGACAAACAAACTGATTCTTCTTTTTGTTGTTATAGATTCATTGGGAGTGAAGACGATAGAATTGTAATGTTTAAAATGTCCCTGAGTTTGTGACAAGTGAATGAAAATATATAAAATATTTTAGAAGATACAACAACTAATTCAAAGACACGAAAAATACATAGAATTGAAAAAGGGCGACAACAATTAGGGAGGAAAGGGAGAGGGGAGTAAAAATTAAAAATACTCTAATTTTCTGTCAAAAGATAAAGTGCATCATAAAACTATGAGAGGTAAGAAATCATATTTGCAATCATTAGAGGACAAAGCAGTAAAAAACACGATATTTTTTTTAGTAATTTAAAAAAAAAAATACACGAAAACATCTGAAAAAATTTAGAGATACATGGACCCAACAGAAACACAAGGTGCTTCCAAATTCATTAAAAAAAAGGGGGGGGGGGTAGAAATAAAAAAAAATATGACTTTCGAGTGGGGATAATCAAAATAGGGTATATTAAGAATAAAAAGAATTCCATTAGTTGGAAAAGAGGAAGGTCAGTGTTTCATTTTTTCTCAGTTTTGAAAAAAAAAATGGATAAAAAAATACCACATATCATACAATACAACTTTATATAAGAAGAATAATAATTCAAATGTTTTAAGTTGACTAGAATATAGGGATAGGGGTAATGAATTGTTCGAGTAGAAATAAAAAAAATATCAAAATGTACATTACAAATTTTAAGATTGTTTACTTAACATTTTACCTAATAGTGTATTACATTATAATTACAGTCAAACCCGTCTAAACGGTCACCCCTGAGATATGGTCACCTCGTTTTTACGTTCAGTTATAAATTCCCTGGCAGGAAACTCATTCACAATATGCACTTTGAACCCCTGATTAGCGGTCACCCTCAGATACGGACGCGCACACTATTTTAATGATTCATTCCATTAGACTAAAACCTCTGTACGGACACAATCAAAATTTGAATTTTCTATACCAAAGATAGATTCCCAGAAAAAATTGCAACTCGCCTGAGTAAGAAAAACACCTGCGACTACAACATTGGTCATTCTCTAGGGACATTAAGAGCAAGCAATTCAAAAGGGAGATAAGCAGTTACGGGAACTCCCTCACCCCCTCAATCACAAAGGAGTGGGATCCACTTCAAGGGAAAAACTGGACTAAGACCACAAAGGGTACGAAAATGGAGTGCGCATGGTCGTTAAATTAACAATTAATGCGTTGCTTTTCGAGAATTTGAAGTCACATCGGTGTTGAGGTCGTAGAGTTCATACGTGTATGTATAGTCACCCTTCTTTCAAAATGGCTAGCATTAGTAATCGTCGTGCTCTGTCTCTGAAAGATAAAATTAATGTTATTGAGTATAATGAAAAACATAAAGTGGGAGTTCGTACCCTCACGACTAAATGTAATGTAGGAAGAACCCAAATATGCTGTATTTTGAAAAAGAAGGAATATTGGCGAAACTAATGGTTGAAAAAAGGAAATCAAGAAAGAAAAAATAAATTTCCTGAAACACCTGGACTTGCTGTAGATGCAATTGTTTACGATTGGTTTGTTTCTTCAGGAAACAAAAATCTTCCTATTTCCAGATCAATTCTCTAAGAGAAAACGAGAGAAGCCACAGAAGAGTTAGAATTCACAGACTTCAAAGCCTCGAATGGTTGGCTGGATCGATTTCGAGTTCGACGTGAAATCGCGTTCAGGAAACTGGTCGGCGAATCTGCTAATGTCGACAGTGGTGTGTGTGAAGATTGGGTTGAAAAAATACCAAGAATTATTGAAGGATATTCAGCAAGGGATATCTATAACATCGGTAAAACTGAACTGTTCTATCAAGCTCTTCCTGACAAAACGCTTTGCTTAAAAAAAGAACGTTGCAATGGAGGAAAAATTTCTAATGAGCGATTGACAATTCTTCTGGGAGCAAACATGCAAGGTGAAAAGTTGACCCCTTTGGTGATTGGAAAAGCAGCAAGAGACTGGATATACATGGCTTACCCATCGAATGGCACTCTAATAGGAAAGCATGGATGACTTCTGATATCATGTTGAAGTATTTGATAAACTTAGACAAGCACTTCGTGAAGGAAAAAGAAAAGTCCTTCTGTTTATGGATAATGCCAGGTCCCATCCAACAGACGTTCACCAGAAAAACATAAAGGTAATTTTCCTTCCCTCTAACACGACATCAAATTGTCAACCACTGGATTTCGGTGTTATCAAATCTTTTAACGTTCAATACCGCAAGCTACTTTTAAAGCATTTGATCTGCAAAATGGAAGAAGCTAAATCAGCTACAGAACTATCTAAGTCGATCAATGTTTTGGATGCAGTTTGATGGATAAAATCCGCATGAAATAGTGTAAAAGAAGAAACGATTTCTAACTGTTATCAAAAAGCTGGTTTCAGAGAGTTTGCAACACTTCTGACTGATTCAGATGAAGAATCTAAAAGTTTACAGATCTTGGTGGAAAAGGCCGGATTCGTGGGAGTATCATCTGAAGAATATGCTCCTATGAATGCAGATGTAATGATAGAAGAAAACAACAGAGAAATATCTGATATCGTCAGGGAATTTGCAACAGAATCATCTGAAGAGGAAGAAGAAGTCGAGTGTGAAGAGCAAGGAGTCAGCATCAGAAATTACTCTGCAGTTTTTAAGTGTCAGACTGACTAAAGACATTTTCCTGTAATCATAATGATGGAAAGGCATTAAATTTAGTCTCACAACTTCAAATACACTTCGAAGGAGAAAGACTGGTTGCTAAATCCCACCAAACATCAATTGATCAGTTCTTTCCCCGAAGGTAAATAAATTCAATGTGTACTACTGTACGTTTTTTGCATATGAGCTTACAAGTTGTGAATTGAATTGTTTTTATGAAACAAGTGTGCACTTTCGTCACCAAGATCGCAGCTGGGGGGGGGGGAGAGAGTTAACCCCCGATAAAAGAAAAATTTAACACTGAAAAGGTACAAGGCAAAGATCTAATCAGGCATAGTATCAAAAACAATGTTCAATCTCGACCCCTCCCCCCCCCACGAAAGCAAATTTTGGCTACGGGTTTATCCGTTACCTTAAAATTGTTTTATGTTCTCAAAAATAGGTATGTTTCAATATGAGGAATTTAAAATGATTAATGTGTAATATTTGATCTAATTTTGAACGATCCCCTTTTTTACGGTCACTCCTCGTTTACTGACAAATTTTTCTGTCTGGAGAGTGACCGTAAATGAGAGGTTCGACTGTATAACTAAAAGTGTAATTATACACGAATAAAATGATATTTATAGATTATTGAACATACATCTAGACAGAAATTTGTATGCATGAGCAAAAAATTTGACAAATTTGCAGAATGAGTCTATAGAATAAATTCGTTAATTTATAAAACAGCTCTAACAATTGAGAAACAACTTTTGCACTTTTATGCAAATATTCATAAAGGAATATTTTGCTTCACAAAAATCTTTTGTACCATTTTTTTTTTTCGTTTTGCAATGAAACTGGAAAAGTTACAAACTTAAGATCATTTTACACCATTGCTTAATTATTTGCCTCTGAAATTCCTCATAGAACAGCCATTGGAAATAAAAAAAGAAATTTTAGATAAAAGAATAATTTTTTCCCGTTTTTATTAGTATTATTCTGAGGCTAATGCCATAGACTAAATTCAGCATCAAATTTATTTTATTTGTTAAAGCACATTGAAAATTAACAAAAGACATAGTCAATTAAGAAGTTTTATGAAAATATTTTAAATAATCAAAAAAACAGTTACCCGAATGCTTATAAGAAGCCATATTTGACGATGAATTTGTGAACATTTCTCGCACAGCAACATAACAGAACACTCTCAACACTAAGAAGTAGCTTCTTACTTCTAGTTATCGTGTTATCTATATGCCCTCCAGCTAGGCTCAATGCCTAAATGAGCTAAAATGGTAGATGACCAAAAGAATGACTACCTGGACTAATCTCCTCCCTCCTCTTCTTCTAGGAGTGCGATCATAGAGACCTCATCCATGTGTTTGCAATTTGAAATTGAAAGCAGCAACAAATGCTGAGAATCGCCCCTTGGGTTTTTTCCAGTATATGGAGAAAACAAAGTCTCCCTCAGGAATTGCAGGCTGCACCCAGCTGCAAGTTGTATAAAATCTAGTAATCTCCCAAGTGTTTGAGTGTACATACTTTCAAGTAGAACATTGCTTCAAAAAAATATAATTATGGGAGAAAAACGATTTTACCATTTTAATGTTTTAATACTATCTAAAAACCTGCATTAATTCATTTATATTAAAGTGGCACGAAATTGGTTCATTTTCAAAAAGAAGTTTAATACGGCCACAAAAGTCATTCTTACTACACCTAATTTCACTTCTAAATAGCCGCCTTTAATTCAGCCACCGTGGGCAATTGCCCACGCCTTAAACCGGGCCTGGGTACATCAAAAGCTAATTGGGTACATAAAAAGTTAATTGGGTACATCGTAATAGTTTTATATGCTGTCAACTGGAAAAGCCCCAAATATACAATTCAACATTAAAACTATAGTGCTATGGATCTTATACGTCATTTTTCGCTTTGAAAAAAGTAAATTCTTCGCATTATGTAGAGAAAGTCATGTGCTGCCCGTATCAATTTTTTTTACAAAGTGGGGGAGTATTTAAAAAAATGCGTAATAGTATAAGTATTTTTTGAAGTACTCTAATACTTATTTTCAAAAATGATATTAATTAAAATGTTTCAGTAGACATTTTTCTGTTTTATGGTTTGACTGCTCTATTTTTCTCATTCCAAAGAATTGCATTTGAAAGTAGTTGATATACTTATATTTTTGTTTCATAGTATTTCAGGAGTGGATATTTTTAATCACAAATACAGATATATTTTATTTATAATGTAATTAATATTTTATTATAACGATAAAATACATTTATATAAGTTTGAAAAAGTAGTAGGAATTAATTTTATTGATAAACCATAAGATGGCATTTATGCATTATTTATTAACAAAAAATAATCACAAAAGTGTGCTAAAGGAAACACCTACAGATAAAACAGCATATTAAACTAAAGAGGACTATTAATGTATCAGTGCAAATTTTATTGTAACTATGAAGACGGCCTCGCAAATTTTAAATATTGAGATTCATAGAAGATATTAATCCCTATCAAATGACATCTTCCATTTTGTTCTGCTATGTAAATTGTACAATTGCAATTTTTTTGTTGTTGTTGTTGTTAACAGTTGTACAGCAATTAAAATAATGAAAGTGGGAAAAATTGAGTTGAAAAGAAAGTATATTTTATTTCTTCAAGTATTATGTGTACTTTTATGCTCTGGTAAAATTCCAAGGAGTAAACAGGTATTTTGGATGCGTATCAGATGTGTAATTACCCAATTTGATGAACTTTCAGGGTAAGCAAATATAGAAAGTTTGAGAAGCACTTTAGAGCATGTACTGAATTGAGGGACAGGTCAGTTGTTCGAAAGGCCCCAGACCATACAGTTCACCCAAGGAATTAGGGACATGTCAGATGTTCATATTGAGCAGAATTTCGTCAGTTGCAAATTCTGTTTTGCTCATATTTCATTGTATGTGTTTTAAAAACATGCAAAACGAAAAGGCCAAAAGAATAAATCGTCTATGACAGGTCAATGAGCATTGAGTTATTGTATAATCCCAAAATTAATTAGAATTTTACAAATTATTAAGAATTTTACAATTCCAGAATGGATAATTTCATTTTAATTCATTTGATAGAATCTCTATTTTATATTGCTATTTTTTAATATATTTGTTAATGAATGCTGTATGCATTTAAACAATAATTAATGTTGGAATCTTCTTGCAACAAATTTTTAATTTAATTAATATAATGAAAAATATTATGAAGCACGAGGAATATGCTTTATTAGTTTTCTATTTACTTTTCGTACATGCATAGTATAGGGAAAGTATCATGACAGGGTCGAAAATTCAAATTAGAGTTTTCGACTGGAAAGTACATTTTAAGTGTCTCGTTAAAAAATGCTACAAACAATTATTACAAACAGTGAACATTGGAACCCTATTGATTTTAAATGCGATTGAATGTTCGAAAGACCCCCCCCCCCCCTCTCCCAATTTTCAAATGAATTTTTGAAAAATTTAATAAAAAATCAGAACCTTAAACATTATTAAATAAATAATCATTTCATACGTAATTTTTCATTATAATACCAATGGCACAATTTTTAGAATGCTAGCACAAACCATTCTCGAGGTATTGCACGTTCTCAAATAAATTTATCAGAAAGATTACCTAAAATTATAAAAGAAGTAAATATCATTAAATAGGTTGATATTTCATATGCAATATTATGGGACAGAGTACATACCTTCGAGCCCTGCTAACCATCAATATTATGGGACAGAGTACATACCTTCGAGCCCTGCTAACCAACTATTAAAGACTGTTTTAAAGATGGTATTACTTACGAATGGTTTTTCTGTATCGTTTTCATAGCACTACTATTTCACTCAGTGCTAGGCATTCTTCAGAAATTTGAATCCAGAAAGTTGTGATATAAATGCAGTTACTTTCCACTGCTGTAAGATGCAGGCCAGATGACAGCTTAATCAATTGTTGTTACTCTAATTGTGATAGGCTGTAATTTCCATTGTGAAAGAGGGATCCATTAACCACATGTTTCCTGATCAAGCATAAAAAAAGGTGGAAAATGATTTTAAAGAAGTCAAAACACTTAATACAAATTTGATAACACAACCTTGAACTGCAGGTCTACTGCTCTATTCCATCAAAATGATAATATAATTCTCAAAACTATTCTAATGTCATTAAATACACTGCACCACTGTAATTTGTTCTTAGCGGATGTTAAGGGCTCATACTGCTTGTTGGCGTGAAGAAGGGGACTTATAGCATCCTTGAAACAATTTGTAGTCACTTAACTGACATGCCTGAATTCTTCAAGGAATTATTATAAGTTAATTTCTATCCTAATATTTCTACTTCCTTCTTACAATTTTCTACATCGAACTTAATGGAATTGATTTGTTTTTTTCCCTTCGAGCAATTACAGGGAGAATTTATAGTTTCAGCCTTAATTCCATTACATTTTTGGTTAACCTTTTTTTAATAACATTTTTGATATAGATTTTAGCAATCAGTTTATCAGTTAAATGTATGATCATTAGTCTATAATAATAATAATGTATGATGTCTGTCAGTTCATATTTATGTCTGTCAGTTCATTTGTCTGTTCGTCATTTTTTTTTTTTTAAATTTGAGTAAAATTATTTTATGTTGAAGCACAATGATGAGTGATTTTCACACATCAGTTCTTTAGCTATCACAGAGTTTCCATTGTAACACCATCATCAAAGATCAAAGAATGCTCTTTCCAACAAACTTTAAATGGAATACACAAGGACAACAAGTTCATTTAAAAAATAACCTTTTAAAAAGCCATCTGTGAATTGAAAATTGGCACAATTCTTTCCCTTCGAGCAATTACAGGGGGAATTTATAGTTTCAGCCTTAATTCCATTACATTTTTGGTTAACCTTTTTTTAATAACATTTTTGATATAGATTTTAGCAATCAGTTTATCAGTTAAATGTATGATCATTAGTCTATAATAATAATAATGTATGATGTCTGTCAGTTCATATTTATGTCTGTCAGTTCATTTGTCTGTTCGTCATTTTTTTTTTAAATTTGAGTAAAATTATTTTATGTTGAAGCACAATGATGAGTGATTTTCACACATCAGTTCTTTAGCTATCACAGAGTTTCCATTGTAACACCTTCATCAAAGATCAAAGAATGCTCTGTATAACAAACTTTATATGGAATACACAAGGACAACAAGTTCATTTAAAAAATAACCTTTTAAAAAGCCATCTGTGAATTGAAAATTGGCACGATTCTAAATTTTGCTTGAATATGGAGTGTTATCTTCTCATTTGAATTAAAAAAAAATGTTTTTAATTACTCTATTTCGGATGTTTTTAAATGAATTTTTAAATGTGTGTATATATAAAAGCTAGGCTAAACTCAACTCGCCGGCTACCTCGCCATCTCGATATCAGGCTGTTCCATTCTTCACCAGAACAATAAATTTCTCTTAAATTTTGGATGGCATATGAGATAGGTATGTGAATATATATATATATATATTCATTTTTCTGTTCTCTCATGTATGTGTATACAGGTTGTCCCAAAAAGATTGAAACATGCTTTAATTCTTTACCTGTTGGCAATGTAAATTGCAAAAATGTTGAAAGTAAGGTAGGAAATAAGACTACTTTAATGAAATAGTCCTCCCAATAATTTTCAAAAAGTTACACTTTTTAAATTTTTATATGACCCCCTTAGACAAATTTAGTTAATCAGAAATTTTTTATTTTTAATGCAATAAGATCATTACAAAAAACCCTGCATATCTGTATCTTTAAAATCAACTGAATTTATAACAAAGGAAAAAACATCTGACTTATGCCACTTTTCCGTACCATGTGAAAGGCTGTTTCATCAGTGAGAATAGGAATCACAAACAACTTGAGAGATGGAAATTGTTTAGATAAAAAAAAGTACTTAAAAGTACTTAATTATTGAAAAGCACTTAAGAATCCGTGATTGCATCGTGAGCCTACGTGGAATTCGCAAAAATGTCTCCTATGTATTATCATCCAGTTTTATCTTTCTTGTGATATGTCACAAATTTATATTTCTAATTTGATATATGGTTCCCATTCACAATGTTCAATTTTCAATTAAATATAATTCTCTCAATTTAAGATACAGATATGCTGCTTTTTTTAATGATCTTGTTGCAATAAAAATAAAAAAATTCAGATTGACCAAATTTGTCTAAGGGGGTCGTATAAAAATTTAAAAAGTAACTTTTTGAAAATTAATGGTAAGTAGATACTTATATTCTTTCCAAGATATTGAATTTTCTTCAATTAGTCGTCATTTTCATTGATTTAGCGTCATTTTTATCCATTTGATGAGATTTTCGTTAATTTGGCAACATTTAAAAATGTCGCCAAATTGGCGACATTCCGCTAAATTCGTCGCCAAAATCTCGCCAAGCGTTATGGACTGAGAAATAAGTTATTCTTACAGCGGATAAATGACTATTGGCATTCAAATACAAAAGTATTACTCAAAGTATCTTTTCTCGTGAATGGAATGAGTTAGATCCATGAGAATGATGTCACCAAATTTATCGCATGATATTACATATGAAAAGTGAACATGTTTCTGAACAGTTAATATTTTTTTTAATTTATGGGATTTTTTGATAACTTTATTTGAAAAATGTGCAATATTTCGAGAACGGTTCATGCTAGCATTCTAAAGTTTATGTCAATCGTTTTCTAAGGAAAGATTATATAAGAAATGTCTATTTGTGTAACTTTATTAAAGGTTTTGATTTTTTGATGATTTTTTAAAAATTCCACTCGAAAATTTAGGTGGATTCTGAACATTCGATTATATTTTAAAACAATACGCTTCCAGTCTTCACGGATTGTGATTTTTGTACCAAATTTCATTTGCATTGCTCCAATTCGTTTGTGAGATATCGTCTCCAGAGACTCACACACACACACACACATCACTTCAAAAATGTTCGATTCGTGATCAGGGATGCTTGAAATGTGCTCTCCCATCGAAAACTCGAATTCAAATTTTCGACCCCATCACAATATTTTCCTTATACATTATGTATATAAGGAAAGTAATAAGGCATCATTATTTTTCTTAAAGGTTTCAACATTTAACAATTTAAAAACATTATGAAAGTAAACAAGAAAATCATCTAACTTTGCCTCTAAAGAATTCATCACTACAATAATTAAAGGATTTATAGAGCAATTAATGTGCCAAATATTTTTATTGTAAAATAATTAAGCTCACAGAATTACATACGAAAATTAAATCCCAAATTATATTCCAGAATTTTCCCACACAAGTAACCCAGGTTTGAACTCTCCTCTCAGGATTAAAGATCCTGAGTTTGATCATGTGGTTAATCTGTGACAATTTACCATTAGAACAATTTAATTAATAATTTTTAAATAAATTTCAGTGAATATATTAATTTCAGTATTATCAATTTGACAAGATTTCACACATTATTTTACCAACAAAACTTCATAAAATTGTTCAAGGTAGTATTAAATTCCAAAGATAAAATTGCTGAAATATTTTTTAGATAAATGAAGACAGTTCATTTAATCATCATCATCATTACTAACAAGGTGATAAAACAGTACATAATAACTGTGCGTCGAGGAAAATATTCACTGAAAAGCACTAATTGTAGAATACTTACCAGCAAACATGGGCACTGGAACAACTAAAGTCGCTAAAACAAAATTTCAATTCTTCATCAAAAATTTAGCACCAGCTTCCAATACATAGCTTAATACAGGGATACATAACTGATAATCACTAGACGAACAGCCACTGCAGGTATGAATGAATGACATGAAGATAGGTGGCTCCAGGAGACCTCAGCACAGCGACCAGAGGTCTATTGTACTATCCCAGAAATGAGAAGTTCCCTAAGAAAAGAGACCAGTAGCCGAAGCAAAAATCAGCAGGCACTTGACAGGAATGTCATACAACTCCCAGGGCTCGATCACATATCGACCCAAGTGTTCGAACCTATAGGCGGAGAACACCCCACTTTAATGACACCCATAATATTTAGGTGTCTTTTAAGGGTGCAGTGCCCAGTAAGGAGCCCAACAGCCCTTTTGTTGCCAATTCTACTGAGCTTGAATAATTCCTTTTAATGCATACTAGGGCACTTACAGTTTAGTTCTTTCGCCTGCCTTTGGCCCTTAGTATTATGCCAGTTCTCACACTGAAGCTTTCTGCAGATGTCATAGACAAATCTTCTAGTCAGTTCATTAGGAACACCTAAAGCCGGCTCGGGACCAACAGAAGGTGTACTTGAACCTTTTCTAGCCAATTCATCAGCAATTTCATTGCCTGGAATGCTTGAATGTCCAGGTACCTAGTAAAGTATGACTTGATTGTTGCTAGCAATCTTACAAAGTGCAGTATAGCACTCCCAGACAAGGGATGACGTCATAGTAGACTTCCCTAAAGCCATAAGAGCAGCCTGACTATCAGAGCAGATAAGTATTTGGTTGCTCCTGTAATTTCTGTCAGAGCAAATTCTATAACACATTAGAATAGCAAAGACCTCAGCCTGAAAGACAGCGTAGCTGCCAAGAGGGTAAACTAATTTTGTATCATCATCCGGACAGCATACTCCAGTACCAGTACTAGTGCCTAACTTAGAGCCATCAGTATACCATACAATACATTTCTTCTTATTGTAGGTAGGAGTTCTCTTCCAGTTATCACTTGAAGGGACCTGAATTTCATAAGGATTGTCAAATGTATATCTAACAAGAATACCATCAGATGGCATATGGAAATAAGGATGATTTATAACATTACTGTTTAGATTACTCCAAGATAAATACTTTGAGTAATCTTTCCAGTGTTTCAGATATTTAAGTCTGTTCATGCATATGAGAGCCTCAACTTCAATGTGCATGTAGAGCTGGTGCAATCCAAGCAAAAGTTCAAGAGTTGCAGTAGGAGTGGTTTTCATACATCCAGAGATCGCAATACACACCATCCTTTGAAGCCTCATTAAATCTAATTTAGTAGTTTCACATCTAATTCTAGACCACCATATAATGGAGCTATAGGTAATGATGGGACAGATTACCATAGAGTAAATCCAATGGATAGCCTTGGGATTATATCCCCAGGTTTTTCCAATAGCATTTCTACATAACCAGAAAATTCTTCTAGCTTTAATTATGCAGTATTCAAAGTGCGCCTTCCAATTGAGACCCATATCAAAGTATATTCCTAGAATTTTACCTCCTTGGTGCAAGTAAGCTTCTGACCAAAAAAGCAAATGTCTCTAAGATTAAGAATACTTTTTCTTGTAAACACAACCATAGCAGTCTTTTGCGGATTAACAGAGAGGCCTGCATTTTTGCACTATGACTCAACACTCCTAAGAGCAGTGGACATCATGTCAGAGACAGTATTACCAAATTCGCCTCTAGCAATGATTACAACATCATCAGCATATCCAACACAGGATACACCAGAACTAGTTATGTTCTCCAAAAGAGAGTCTGCAACTAAACACCAAAGAATTGGTGAAAGAACACCTCCCTGCGGACAGCTTGCCAAAGTATGCATTGTCATATTATCACCAAGTAAAGATGCACAGATGATGCACTATTAGATAACAAATTCTTGATCCAACAAGAGATCGTCATATCAACACCTTTCCTATCAAGAGCATGTAGGATTGTGTCAGTGGTCACTTTATCAAAAGCACCTTCAATGTCAAGAAAAATAGCTAGAGCAATTTCCTTAGCATTTAAGTTTC
Source organism: Amaurobius ferox (assembly GCA_951213105.1). Taxonomy (NCBI): domain Eukaryota; kingdom Metazoa; phylum Arthropoda; class Arachnida; order Araneae; family Amaurobiidae; genus Amaurobius; species Amaurobius ferox. Next base: position 78,083,380 of record OX578142.1, on the reverse strand, counting down.
TCTTCAGTATAAAGGAGAGACTGTAAAGGGCAGTATCTGTAGATTTACTGGGTTGATAGGCATGTTGGAAGTTAGACAGCAGCATTGAAGTCAGAATTTCTTCCCTAATATACCTGTCAATAAGCTTTTCAGTAGTCTTTAAAAGAAAAGACGTAAGACTAATAGGCCTGAAGGACTTGGCCTCATAATAATTATCTTTGCCAATATCTGGAATAAAGTTTACCTTAGTATGCCTCCAGGCAGACAGCATGTATCCAAAGGCAATACAGGCTCTGTAGATTCTACAGAAAATGGGAGAAAGCACCCCAATTCCCTCCTGAAGAAGAATCGGAATGATGCCATCAGTCCCCGGGGTTTTATAGAGTTTGAAAGAATTAATTGCCCAATTTACCCTATCCAGATTAACCACCCTCCTAGCAATACCCCACTTACTACTATTACAGGTAAGAGTGGAGCGAGCAGCAGGAATAGTGTTATGGTTATTCAACTCTGAAACCGGAAAATGAACCCTGAACAGTTCAGCAAGGGTCTCTTTCTCAGTCCTAGAATAACCACCATTAGGCAACCTAATTGTATTTAGACTACAGTTTCTGTCTTTAGTCATAATTTTTACTAACTTTGCATTGGCAGAAATGTCCTTAATGCTATCACAGTAGTTTCTCCAGGAATTTCTCTTGGAGTTTCTTACCGCCTTGCTATAGAAAGTGAGGGCAGTTTTATAAATCTGCCATTCGCTATTCTTTTTAGCTCTGTTAAAGAGCTTTCTACACTTACTACGTAGGTAGCTAAGTTCTTTTGACCACCAAGGGATCAGCCTTGGGGATTCATCCTTGGTGGTCTTACAATTATTATGATAGGAGAGAATAATGGCCTGTTGTACCTGATCAACAGCCAAATCCAACTCAGCTGTTGAAGAATACTACCGGATTCATTTGCAAGCCTGGCATGCAGATCTTCCTTGTAGGAAACCCATACCTTCTGTCTTTAATCTTGAGAGACCTTTAACAGAAAAAGTAATTAAGAAATGATTAGACAAAGTTATATCATCTGAAACATTCTAATTAATTACATTATCATATTCAATATTATTGCATATGGTTAAGTCTATGACTTCCCTACGATTTATTGTAACAAAAGTAGGCTTATTGCCCTTGTTAAGAATAAAAAGATTCAAGCTAATAATGTGTTCTAAAAGATCATCACCACATCGGTTGCAGTCACTGCTGCCCCACACAGTGTGGTGAGCATTAGCATTGCAACCAATGATGAGTCTTTTTCCCACACTACAGTGTTCAATAAGACTAGTTGTCACTTTAGTGAAAGTTTCCCTTTCTTCATAAGGAAGATAAGCAGATGCAAAAATATACTCATCCTTATGTTCATTGGATTTAAAATTCACACTGACGGCAACATTATCACCGTCCAGGCCACTGCAGGTAAGATCCATAATACACAGTGACAGTCATTAAATTTAAAACACAGTTGAAAAAAACTTCCAGTCAGAGAGAAGGTAATAAATAAACCCAACATCTCTTTCAGAGTCTTTGACTCTGGGTGTGACAGCTCAGTAGTTAGCGCATGGGAATTGCACTCAGTCGGCCCGGGTTCAATTCCCACCACTGCCAAAACTGCCCCCATGTTCACAAGGAGTACAATCACATTAAACATGTGTGTCCGTAAGTTCTTCCGAGAGGTTGGTGGTAGGGGAAGGAGAGTACGGTCCTTGTGGATGCCTCCCCCACTGGGTTCCTGTCTAAATTGGGTGGCACTTCCCGACCGTCCAAACAGATATCTTATACCTTTCTGGTAGGTCAAATGGTCTGGGTCGAAGAAGAGGAGTCTTTGACTCTAAACAGAACATAAGTAGAAGTGAAGTATAAAAACATGTTGTTGTTGTTGAGACCCAGACCGTCCGACCTACCAGAAAGGTGTAAGGTAACGACCTACCAGAAAGGTGAAAGGTAAGGTATAAAAACATGTGTAGAAGTGAAGTATAGAAGAACATGAGTAGAATTGAAGTATAGAAGAACATGAATAGAAGTGAAGTATAGAAAAACATGAGTAGAAGTGAAGTATAGAAGAACATAAGTAGAAGTGAAGCATTTGAAAACCATATCCGTTAAGTTGGGTCTCATAGTTAAAACTATAAGGTTGCAAAGGTAAGATTGAGTCTTCTAGGTCACCGGGAAGAGGAAGTTTCTGGCAGGCCCAGAAAGATTTTTTGAAAACTCTCCCCTTTTTTCTGCTTTCGGGAAGGGGAATCTAATATCCTGCTCAATTGGATTTTGTACCATGATCTATACTATAAGAGTGCAAAGTTTGATACCATAAGTATGCAATGATAAGATTCAGCTTTCTAAGTTACAGGGAGGAGAGAGCTTTGGAAGAATCTGAAAATCTTACCAAAAATTTTTCTCTCCCCCCCCCCCCTCTCTTTCAGTGGAGGGAAAATGAAAAAATCTGGCTCTGTTAGATTTTGTCTCATAGCGATATCATAAGATTGCAAAGATAAAATTTAGCCTTTTAGATTTCTGCAAGGAGGGGAGATTCCGGTGAGCCTGCGTAGACTTTAAAAATGCCCTGTTTTCCCCATTCATGTTGAAAGAAAATTGAAAATCTTCTATGTTAGGTTCTATTCTGTGGTTGATGCGATAAGTGTGCATTCAGTTATACACTGGGGGGGGGGGAGGGTATATCTGGAAACACTTTCTATCCTCCCTATTTTGTTCACCCCCAGGGAAGAAGTTGAAAATCTGACTCCATAAGGTTCTGTCCCATGGTCGATACTTAAGTGTGCAAAGATAAGATTCAGCCTTCTAGTCATTTCATATGTATTTTTGTACAAAAAATAACCAATAAAAAATGAATGAAACCATTATTTCAAGCTTCTAAAAGCTACTGTTTAAGGAAATTTGAAGCTTTTACGAATTTTAAATAAATATTAAAAACTAGTATTTAAGCATGTCAGAAACAGGGAAAATAACACTCTCAAACACTCTCAATCTAACATAGCTTTCTAAGTCACCAGGATTCTGGAGAGTCTGAAAAGTCTCACCCCCACCCCCGAAGAAAAAAAAATTATGTTAAGTTCTGTTCGATGGTTGATACTATAGTTGAGCAAACAATGCCTTCTAGGTTTCCAGGGAAGTTTCTGGAGGGTCTGGAAATACTTTTCAACTGCTCCTGACGCAATAAATAAGAAATCTGACTCTGTTAGTTTCTGTACTGTAGTCCATACTATGAGTGTGCAAAGATTAAACCTTCTGGGTAACTGGGGCCTTCTGGAGGATCTGAAGCATCAAAAGCATGTTGACCACATTAGACAATTATATATAGGTTGATCATAAACTCTTTCAATAAAAAAAAAAGAGAGGTGATAATACACATCAAGATGAAAAATATTTGCACTGGAACATAGGGCTGCATTTCACTCATAGTGCCAGAAATGAATAGTTACTTGCATATCCATGTTGATCTTTCAATAGTGAAAAAAAAAGGACTGTCTGTTACAGGATGTTCCACTCACCGCACAGAGAAACATGTGGTTTATGCATGATAGGGCCTCAGCACACTTTTTCACCTAGGTCCGATACTTCCAAAATGTGACATATCCTAGGTGGTGGATCTGTGACATGGCTTTCATGTTCTCTGGATTTAATCCACTGTACTTCTTCTTCTGAGGGCACATAAAAATATTGGTGTACGAGACACCTGTGATGAGTGAATGCGATCAGTTAAAAAATTACAAAAATTAAAATTACCTACGAAATCAAAAACATTTTTTTTTATTAGAATGATAATATATATGGGGATGTTTTAGCCAAATTATAGAATTGCGCTAATCGTAATTCTTCATATCCAATGATATATATATATATATATATATATATATATATATATATATATATATATATATATATATATATATTAGATCACTTAAAAAGTGTAAATTTTGGATGTATTTAAAAAAAATAAATATGAAGGAATTATTTCATGGGTTCGGTTCAAATATTGCTGTACAAAACTTCTTCAATTTTTCTGATGGTGCCAAGATGGAAACTCTGTGATAATATTTTAGGTCTCTAAAGAATGAATTTATGTAAATATCAGCCTAAATCAGGGTAAAACATAAAATAGTTAAAAAACTAATTCGAAATTGTAAAAAATAACATTAAGGTGACCTATTCTGCTCTTGAAGTGCCTGTATACCAAATTTCATGGTCATACTATGCTTAAATTTCCAGATACAGATTGCACAGACAGACACATACACACACACATAGACGTACGTCTTCCCTTATTAAGTAAGATTGTTTTTTCTCCAGAAAATTTTAAGTTTTCCATGTATGCTTATGTATGATATTGTAATATATAATGGATACAATGCATTTTCTTTTACATATTCCGGAAATGAATATTATTTCTTTATTTTTCTTTTTACTTTATTTTTTAATTATTTTCTTTACTGCAGTGAACTTTTAAAACAAAAACTTTTTAATTAAATTGAAAAATGTATATTTTGTGCTCTTATTTCTTTAGTAAGAACATTTCAGTTTGAGTATAAGACTAGCTTCATACAGGTTGTTTCACCAAATGGTGATGTCAGAGAAACATGTGTAACGAGTTTCTCCAGTGTGTGAAGACTGTACTCCAGATTAGTAATATGTCTCTTAGTTCATACAGCACATAGTACTGTAAAGAAAAAATTAATGGGCTTAAAACTGCAATTTATAGATTTTGATGGATTTGCACATTTGAATTTGAATTAACCATTTTTTTCTGTGGTATCTGTCTATCTGTGGGCACAATATCACATGGAAAAAGTGAATGGAAACGACTCATTTCTTTCAATCGATGAACATCCAAGGTCTATTGATTTTCACTTGAATAAATCAAGGGAAGGCTCAAGGGAAGGATAATTTTTCAAATATTTTTTTTAAAATAGAAAGCACTATAAAGATAATTATTTTATAAACACTGCTACAAAAATAGCTTTTTAGTAGTTTGCTATTGAAAAGCAAATGCTATTTATAGGACACTAATATTCACCATTCTTGACATATTGCATATCTGTTATCTAAAATGGAAAAGATCATAAAATGTTAAAAATACTCAATATTATTAAATTAGTGGATGTTTTGGTCGTTACTAATTCCTCTGTGGTGAAGGAGCGCCTACGCACCACGTCCACAAGACCCCCCAGGATATCCCATGGCGAAGGGGAGTAGATTTGCAGCTTCACTTTTATAGAGGCTCCCCCGAAGGGCGTGGATGCTTTGTGAATACATTAACCCAGAGATGAGTTGAAACCAATGTGGTTTGCAATCTAATTCCATTTTTGCTGAGGATTTTGTCTTGGTATCCTTTGTGATATCTGGCATTTAACCACATGGACAATTTCTGACTTCATCTAATCATCCATTTGAACAAATAGTAGACATTAAAAGACAGCAGATAATCAGAATCAGAAAAGTGTGAGCTGGTTCCACAGCTTTTCAAACGTTTGCATCTCTGCTTCTTCAATGATGTTGTGTATTTATAGTTTTCTGGTTGCTGAGTTGTTCATTAGACTGGTGTGCATAGCCGAAATAGGAAAATTTACTAGTTTCAGATGTGGTTAGGAAGTGATGCACAAAACTCCTCCCACTATGTGCAGTATCCTTAAAACTAATTTTTGCTATGCAGTCATGTGTCTACTGTCGGTAGACAGCCTGTGCTGAGACAAAAGTCTAGTAGATTCTCTGAATATTTTGTTTCCTAAATATTTTCATTCAAGTTCCTTTTATTATCTTTTGTCTTGTGATTGATAGTAATTTAATGTAATATTTTTTGTTTTCTTATCTAAGGGTGATTACATCTGGATTGAGCCTCAAGCCAAGAAAGAATTTGATGTTGCCATAGGTGCAAGAGTGACATCGGCAGAAGGGAGAAGGATTCAAGTTATTGATGATGATGGCAAAGTAATACTCTCTCTTTCAATTATATTTTAGATAAGGAAGAAACTTAAAATAATCCTTTTATATTTTTATTTCATCTTATTAATACAGTACTATTTTTACATCAGGAACAATGGCTCACTCCAGAGAGAAGAATCAAAGCCATGCATCCTACTTCAGTACAAGGTGTGGAGGACATGATATCATTAGGAGACTTGCATGAAGCTGGAATCTTAAGAAATCTTCTCATTCGTTATAATGAAAATCTTATATATGTAAGTGATTTTAAAAGATTTTCTTCTATGATGTTTGCCAATTGTTTATGAATATCTGATTTCTTTAAAGTTATTTTTAATTACATTGATTTCATAAACTTTTATTTCAGACTTATACAGGTTCCATATTAGTTGCCGTAAATCCTTATCAAATCCTTCCAATTTATACTGCAGAACAGATTAAATTATATAAAGACAAAAAAATTGGTGAACTTCCTCCACACATTTTTGCAATTGGGGACAATAGTTACAATAATATGAAACGTTACAAGCAAGATCAATGTATAATCATCAGGTGAGTCATGTGTATATTAAATGTAGTTTGTACTTAGTTATGCTATTTTTAGATACCTTTTATTTCTGGATTTTCCCTGTATGTCAACTTATGCTAATACTCTTTGCATTGTTTAAAATTGTAGAATTTAAAATACATACATAATATTTTGCAATCTACATTATTAAAATCTGTCGACTTATATATGCATGTATCTATGTATATATGGGGTTTAGCTCCTCAAATAATTTACTCTGAAAGACAAACTTTTTAAAAGCTATAGATATGTAAAATCTTTTTAAAAAGTTAATAGATTTTTTATTATGACAGTTTAAAACTGGCTAGATCAATAAATTTTGATCAATAAGGGATAGAGGGGATGGATCTATAATTGTTTAGGACTACCTTTTATAATCGAAGTTCAGAAAGGCATGCTTTTATTTTTCTATCAGTTGTTAAGTCTAGAAAAATAATTGGGATGGGCATGGTATATATAACGAGAATGATTAAAGTAACAGAGTACTGAGTGCTTGTTATTGTGAGCAGACTACAAAAAGAGCTTTATTTTCAGGGGGAGCATATTAGGGGTGCTTTTTAATACTTAACCAAAAACTTACATCCTTATATTTTTATTTCAGTTTTATCAGTTTGGTTTGAGCAGTCTTAGTGTCCATTATGAACCTATTCTCTTTCTGATCACTTTTGTTTAAAGTGGGTGGGCAACTGGGTGGAATGAAATTAAGCATGTGCTTGACCATATTTGTATAATTTAAGTTTTATTGCTACTATTTCATCAATCCTAGTATCTATCGTTGACCCCTATCGTTGCTACTCATGTATGTAGCTGTTAGTCACAAGGCATGTACTTAGTTAAACCTAGTTATATTTCATAATTCTCTCAGCTCAATTTAGATGGTCTTGGGCATGTATCTATCATTCAGTGAATTGTGTTTCGAAAATTTTAATCAACTATTTTTTTTTAAAAGCTAACTTCTGACTGTCTGTACTGCAGCCAGTATTTGTATACATAGTATCTGAAGTGTGTTTTATAAATTTATTATTGTAAAAAAAATTTTTTTATCCCTTATCGAATTATTTTTTTAAACCTGTTTAGTTTTTTTTATAAAAAAAAACTTTAATATTTCGGAGCATGTTAAAAGTTTTATTTCTCTCACCATATTCTTACATATCTATACTTGCGTTATCTTGCTTATTCTTATGTTTTCTATACTTGTCATCTTTCCCTTCTCATATTCAGATCGGCTTGATTTTAAATAACCTTTTCTTCTTCAGAATTGTTTTGTTTTATAATCTTAATTATTTTTGACATTATCTTGGCTCATATTATTGAGATTTCTCGCTTTATACTGTCATTGCCCCCAACTCTCCCACATGATATGTGAGTAATGACAGTGTCTTTATTAAAATCTTACATTGTAATAAAATAAAGGGTTACATGCACTCACCTGTAAGAGTTTGATAAAAATGGTTTCTTGAATGTTATGAATACAAAACTTCCCTCACAACAGCCATACCACTAGACAACGAGGTAACTGTATATGAGGTCCTAAACAAGCAAATGATAATTTATAATAAATATTATTATGCAGAGACAAGAATGATTACAGAGTAATTTAAGTATATAAATTAATATATAAAAATTCTATACATACAAATCAAATATAAAATAATTCCATATATACAAATTAATATTCAAAATAATTTGAATTTATAAAAAGGACAATACCTTTCTATACTTTTAACATGTGAAAATAAAAGTTGCAATGTTTAATATATTATTAACTAGAAACTCTATCCGGTATTTCCCAAAATTTAAAGCAGGGATTAATTGAATTCTCTCATTAAGGCTTTCGAAAGGCTCAGTCACCCATTGCACTGACACATGCTTTAATTACAAAATACATTCCAGCACATGCTTTCCCCAAATAAGTACCTAACCACACATTAGACAACTGCTTGGTTACGTAATACGCCTTGGTCCCAGCACTGGGTGCATCAAATGCTATGCCCTAACATGACTACATATTATGACTTAAATATGCCTTTTTCCCTCTGTGTGTTGTATAAGCTCTTTTGATACACACTAAATAAGCTCTTTTGATACACCCTAAATAAACATTTTTGATACACCCTAAATAAACACTTTTGATATGCCTTAAATAAGCTCTTTTGATATGTCATAAATAAACTTCTTTGATTCGCCCCAAATATGCCTTTCACCCTCTGTGTAGGCATAATGTACTTTATGTTCTTTTCATACACCTTACATAAGCTCTTTCGATATACTGCCTAAGCTCCTTCGATTCACTACATAAGCTTCTTCGATTAAAACCAACAGCATGTTTTCTAAATAAAAATTATTGCAAACTCTGATAATATTTTCGATTCTAGTACTAACTCGCAATCCAAATAAAAATGTCAGTTTTGCTGATGATATCAGAAATACCAACTCATGACTTGACCTTAAGGCTCCTGAACCCCATCTTGATTCTATTCTAAGGTGTGTTCAAATATGGGAAAACCTGTTTATCTCATCTCGTGTGCTATTAGAATTCTTTTGAAAATTTATGAGGCTTTATATAAAAATTCATAATTAATGAATGGAATACAGCAGAAATATAATTTTTTGTTTGGAGTAGTGTGTGATATTTAAAAAGAAAATCTGGTAAATTATGAGGATAGGATTGTCAGTCAATTATTTTATTTCACAATATAAAATTCAGATATATTTTAAACACTCAAAAAGTATGTATATTTGAAAAATTCATGATAATTTGTCTATTAATGGAATGCATTCCATTCAAAGTTTGCTCAAAAAAGAATTTCTGAATCTTGCAGATGGTGCGAAGATGAAAAATCTGCTATAATATTTTTGGTCACTAAGGAGCCAATTTGTGTGAAAATTACCCAAAATCGTGCTGAAACATAAAATAACTTAAAACTAATTCGAATTTAAAAAAATCTCATTGAGGCATATTGTCTTAGGTTCTAAAGTACATGTGTTCCAAATTTCATGCCTGTATGATGTTTAAGATTTTTTCCTACAGACGACACACACAGACAGACATCTCCTTCCTTTATTATTATAGATTAATAACATTAGATAACTTAATAGGTTAGTTAAATAAATAATTAAAAGCTAACTGTGAATACTGAATTTACAAAAGAGCACTAGTTTAAGGAGTATGCAATTTGAATTGCAGATTTTGTTATTGTAAATTTATTACATTTAGTTTGTTGGAATTCCATAATTTATATCTTTTTGATTGTTTTCGTTTACATGTTGCTGATATATTTTCTCATTTGTTTTTTTTTGTTTTTTTCATTTTCTCATTTCAAGTTTAATAAATATACATTTATACTCAGTATTTTTTTAATAAATTGAATGAATTTGCTTACATGAAACTGATACTATTTTGTGTTATGAAAAATTTTGAGTACAAGAAAAGGGTGATAAAATTCAAAATTTATAAAATGTTTCAATGCAAACATGTACTTTTGAAATGCGTATATAAGCATTTTGTTTGAAGTTTTATCGTTACAGATTTAGGGATGACTTAAAAAGTTTGGTATTTTATAGTCAAATTGTTAAAGTCAGTCATCTAAAAAAGTTTTGAAGAAAAATTAAATATATTTTTGTCTAAATTGTATGCTTTTTATGAATTATTATTAGACTTATTTGCAGAAATAAATACTGCTGAATTACTTATGTACTATTGAAAAAATACTATAATATCTGGGAAAAAAAAGCTGTAGCATTTAAGAGTTAATTTGCATGCATTATCTTCCTGGTATTAATTATTGTAGCCAAATTTAAGCAACCTGAATCAGAAGTCAATAATGAAAGTCCAAATCCCTTTTTGGATGAATTGGGTTGTCCAAAAGTCTTTCTCTGTTTTTAAAAATTAATTAATAACAAATTACCTCCTAAAGATGAAGTTTTTAGTTTAAGAAAGACACATGAAAAATTGCATACTAGTTAGTAGATTTTAATCTCACATCACTTAGAAACTCAATTTGTATGCTCAATTTCCTACCAGGTGTATCTTATGTCAGCCAGCAACAATGGCCCTCACTTGATATAGTATTTCATATCATGTAAATCATTTATCTAAGCAAAGTTTGTAAAATTGTTTTAATAAACAGTAAGAAAAATGTTTGTTGTTATGTTGCAATACTCTTGGAGAGAAATGAATTGTAGGTTATAAATTCTTTGTGACAGAAATTGATGACTTGTTGAAGTCTATATATTGCTGTATAGCAAACATTACTATCATTTGAACATTAAAGTCCTTGTGTTTCTACAAGTTATATTTTTAATTTATTTTAAGAAAGGCAGACTTTTGGACCACCCTAATTAATGTTTAATACTAATAATGTTTTAAAATGTTAAACTATTTTAATTGTTTGATGTAATACATAAAATAATTTTTTTATGTGTAAAGAGATATCTGAATTTTCATAATTTTTTCATAATTTGTTCAAAAATATCCCTTGCCTGTGAAATATAATTTACAATGTATACATAAATTGAGCCTTTACTATAAATACTTATAATATTTTTTTAGGTTCCAATATACAGCTATAGTCTTGCAATGATGCAATTCTAGATTATATAGGAAATAGCTTTTGTTTAACTTATTTACAAATTTTAAGTATTCTATGCTATGTGCACAATCTGGTTTGATCTATGACTTAACATTTATATTTACTTTCCCGATAGTTGTTTTTTAATTTAACTTCTTCCCGTATTTAATAATTTATCTAATAGCATTTTAGATATAGCTAAAATTTTGTTTCCTCTAGTGGTGAAAGTGGGGCTGGTAAAACAGAAAGTACGAAGTTGATACTTCAATATCTAGCAGCTATAAGTGGTCAGCATTCATGGATTGAACAACAAATTTTAGAAGCAAATCCTATTTTGGAAGGTATATTCAAATATGTGTTATTTAAAGTGCATTTCTTTGTTTGTATAACTATTAAAATGGCAATGTAGTAAAAATCTTTAAATAACTTTAAATATTGCTTAAGTAAAATTATGATTTTTTTCCTCCTATAATATAATATTTTATGCATTTAGTTTTATGTTGATATGGTTATAAGTCATTTAATGGTAACAGTTTCAAACACAAAATTTCAGAATAGATTAATCTGATCTCTTTTATAGGATTTTGTATTAAAAAAATAAGAACTTTGAGATATAGAAAAGAACAAGTAATTTTTTATGACTGAAAATGTGATATTGCACTATTTTTCAGTATTCAGAGAAATTAAATTTTCAAATGTAACAAATTACTGCATTTATTTTCAAATTTCATAAAATATACTAAAATAAATTATATAGTTCAATTTAATTGAATAAAATTTCATTGTGTAAACTTTTGTTGAAAAGTTCATTTATTGATCTATACATAGCATCAATGATATTTAAAGAAAATATAGATTCATTTTTATCTCTGATGATTTCTCTAAAATTTCAGTCAAATAGCACTTTGAATATTATGTATAGTCATCACAATGAAAATAATAGCATTTGAAATAGTACCGAATTTTATCTGTTTACCATACATACATTAAACTTATACATTAAACTAGCAATGAATACCCAGCATTGCTCAGGATTTAAAATGCAAAACTGATTAAAACAAAGCAATGGCATTTTCATCTTAAAATAACACTATAAATGATGCAGATTTGCTGGAATCCTGGTCTGCTGAGTCTGTTGGATTTAAAATTTTTCTTTATTAATAATATGTATGATGCAGGGCCATTACCAGAGACTGGGGGGGGGGGGGGAGCAGGGCTTTGAAAATTGCAAGGGATTGATCAAAAATATTTTTCTATGAATTTGTTAATGTTTTGATGATGCTTCAACAGGAATTTGTTGATGATTTTTCCATCATTTGTACTTATATAATTTACAGTACAGAATTATATATGAATATCAATTAATTATAATAAAAGTTATTAAACATTGTAGTTTTTATTTTTCCTTCATACATAGTATAAAGTGTAGGGAAAATATTGTAACAGATTCAGTTAAAGCTAAATTAGCTAAAAGTTAGTTTGAGCTTGTAGTTATAGCAACGTGCAATAGGTGTTAGTATAAGACAAAATTGACTATTCAATTGGGATGAGAGATAGATCAAATTTTAATTGAAATTTAGGATAGGACTAAATTTTGACTATTAAATTCATAACTTCATAATTTGAATTTTAAAAATCTCACAGAGTTGTATTTTCCCATGTCTTGAAGTACCCCTGTGCTAAATTTCATGGCTGTATGGCACTTATATTTTCCGCTGCAGTTGACACAAACAGAAAGGCAGACATCTTGCATTATTATTATAAATTATAACTTCAAATTAAATTTAAAATAACTCCTCTTCTTTACTCATAAAATTACATTCCTATATGTCCTGTGAGAGGCAAAACTTTTAGGTAAGAAATAGAAGGAGTAAAATAAAATATAAATTAAAATAATGTTTTACTTTTTTACATATTTTATTTAGGCAAACTTTTAAGAATATGGCATTGTGTGTGTTTAAAGGCCAACATTTTATTAGATATTAAAGACAAATTAAAAGTTAAAATTTGAAAAAGAAAAAAGACTGGGAAAAAAATATTTTCATGCACACTTAATTGGAAAACAATGTGACAACTTTAATATATTCTAGTCATTCTATCAACAACATTTACCACACATTTATTCTGTATTAAAAAGATTAATAATATCTGTTTTATGATCTGATACACCATACCACTTTTATGACTAGCTTTGTTCTATGCATAAAATACTTTAATTATCACGTTTTGTGCTAATTAGTTTAGTATTTCACAATTACACTAATATTAACATATTTCACCAATTTTGGATTTAATAATTTACATTAGAAAAGATTAAATTTTACTAACAATTTTTCTACAATTTTTGATTTATCATTATTTTGTTGCTTTCAAAATCATGTAAATAATTTTTCTACCTGCTTTGTAATACTTCTAAGACTTGCCATTTGCATCTAATAAAGTATTCAATTTAGAGATTTAGCTAGCTGTAGTGCTCATAGCTAGCTATCACTAAATATAGTCACCATTTGTTATAGCAATCAGTTTTTACCAAAAAGGTATTGCATAAAATTGCCATTTTAATGTTAAGATTATATTTTAATGTCATTTTTATGTCATATGATTTTTATGACCTATTTTTAGACATAACCAAGCACCTAACGTTTTTCTGAATAGTCATCATTTTTCTGGGAATTATCATTTCCTTTATAGAAACAACATTGTAAAAATCTTTAATTTGGAATAACTGTTCTAACCATAAAAATGGAAGCAATGTTAGTTTTTTTTTGTAAAATGAAATTTATATGAAATTTATATTGATACAGTACAACATCTCATATTGATACAGTACAACATCTCAAATCTGGAATTTTCTGGACCTCAGTGATTCCAAATTTTGGACTTTTCCGGATTTTAGGTCATTTTTGAAAAAAAAGTATGAATCCCCCCCTGCCTTCTTTTTGTAATTTGAATCTTCTGAATACCACTACAAAATATAAATTTAAACAGTTAAGCAAAAATATGAAACAAACAAAAAGATACTCAAAAAAAAAGTTTTTATTTATCGTACACTTTTAAAACAATTTAAACTGTTTTAGCAAACATTTCTATAATGGTGCATTATCTCATAATTTTGTTTCTGCAAAGCAACTTTTTCTTTAGTTTTAATGGCATAAGTTCTTGATTTGTTACAAAGCTCCCTTGTTCCAGTTCTTAAATAATGTTGTTCAGTAAATGTTCTAAAATTTCCAAAGAAACTTTATCTTCATCAACATCATCATGATTGCTAGCTATGTAACTATCTTTTTATTGCTGCAACAGAGTCACACTCTTTTTATTGCTGCAACAGAGTCACACTCTTTTTATTGCTGCAACAGAGTCACACTCTTTTTATTGCTGCAACAGAGCCCCCAAAGTGACTCTGCAACAGAGTCACCCATAAGGGGCTCTGTTGCAGTAGTTCATTAAGGGGGCTCTATTCCCTCTTATGGGTGGTTACAGGGGAAGGGACACCACTAAAATGGAAGGGCTCAGACCACTAAATTTTCTTTGGGGGCTGAAGAAAACATAAAAAATTCGCAAAATATGAGAAAATCAAATATGAAGGAGTTGGGAGGGAGGATGTGATACCTGCTTGAAGGGGGCCAGCAATTTCTATGGATGACCCAGACAACAAGACAAAAATTTGAAAGCACAATTTAACTGTTTGAAAATCAGACAGATGATAGAACTAGCCCTTCCCTGTATTCTCCTTTAGTGATACTCCCCTTCCACCAATTACAGTAGTGGACCAATTATCCAGAATCCTCCGGACTGCTAGCTTTCCAGATTTCTGATCCATCACCAAAACAACTGTTTAGCAGGGTATTACATTGATTTAGCACTATTGTCTAATCACTGTATTATGCTAAATACACTATAAACCTTTATATGTTTTATAACATAAATTATATATATTTTATAATTTAAAACTTATAAATATTTTATTTATTTTCTAGCATCTGTACATCTGTATATTTAAAAAAGCTAATGCCTCTGAAAAAAAAAAAAAACTATTAAAAATAGTCAAATATGTGAAAAATACTGCAGTAGATACAATAAATAGCTTTTCTTATAAAGGAAAATACCTCTCTTCACAATGATTTTTTAAAATATGATGAGACATTGTTGAGCAGCAGTGCTGGGAGGGCGTGGGGTATTGAAGGTGAAGAAAAGAATGTGCCATGCTCACGAATGCAGCTAACCCCTTTGAGAGGACAGTGTATAAATGACCTTGTTGTGCTTTGGAATAGGATCTTAGTTATTTATGATAAATATAGCTCTCCAAACAAAAGGAGCAAAATATATGGTTAATATAAAGCTGAAAGTTGATATTTTCAGAGAATAACTGTGCTGTTGCAAACAAGCTAAATTTGAGCGATAAACTCATCAGATATATGGAGGGGTGTGTGAGCTGCAGATGAAACAATCTATTGAAGAATGGAATCCATACTATAATGAAGTGAATAAAATACATTTTCTTGAGCGTTTTGCACT
The DNA here is from genome assembly GCA_951213105.1 of Amaurobius ferox. NCBI lineage: Eukaryota > Metazoa > Arthropoda > Arachnida > Araneae > Amaurobiidae > Amaurobius > Amaurobius ferox. Next base: position 78,067,772 of record OX578142.1, on the reverse strand, counting down.
TGGAGAAGTCAACAGCATGATGCACGCTCCATCCGCGTTCCGATCTACAGGTGTCCATTTTTATATTCAGTGTAAAAATCGACTCTTACATTTTCATATCATTTTTGGGGTTCAGAAACTAAACTTATATACCAGAAACAATATTTATTTATAAACTGTAATTCAATATAAATAATCTTATCCTGTTGTTTTAAATCCACGGCTTTGGCAGTCCGATAGTTAAAATAATTAAAAAAATTTGAATAATGTCCAAACTAGAAATTTCTTGATTTTGGATGTTCGGATTTTCGCGGTTATTGTGTTTCGCATTTTCGAGGTTTTATATCACAAAACCACTATACACATTTAAAGGAATTTTTTTTTTTTATATTGAAGAAAATTAGTAACTTCTATTAAAAACACATATAAACAATCTAATTTTTTTTTCTGGATTCCAGATAATTGATCCGTTACTGCATTATTACTTACTTAATCATGTAAATGTCTAGAGCATTGTGTTTCTTCTAACCCACCCCCTTTCCTCCCAGTGCATGATGGAACAATACAAGCAAAGAGCTATTGCTTGTGGGCAGGAGACCCCCCCCCCCTCATTCCTTCTAAAGATAATTAGCAGGTGGTTGCCAACCTTTTAGAGGGCAGTTAGTTCTTTCTCATTTTCAAAGAGTGTAGATTTTTTTTTTATGTTCCTGTTCTTATACAGTGTTAAAAGGGTTCAGCTTTTGCATAATTCCAACTTTTGAATGTCTGGATTTAGGACATTTAACTGTGTATGCATCCATTCTTATGTTATTACTTGACCTCATGCATATGCAGTTGATCATCATATTAAACAGGATCAAAGCATATATAGAAAGCCTTAAAGTGTGTTTACCATTAACATTTTCAATTAAAGATTTATGAAGAAGTAGTACTTTCTTTTCAATAGTATGAAGAAAGTAAAAATTGTAACCTATATTTTACAGCATTTTAAATTTAAATATTTTTAAAGCTGTATTGCCCATAACACAAAAAAGTGATACAACAAAAAAAAAAAAGGCAATTTTCCAGGAGAGTGTAAGAATTAAACCAAACTGAACCACTTAGGCACGTATTTTATATTTATTCAGAAATGGTTTGAAGTACAAAGTTGAAATTTTTACATATAATAGCAGTAAATTGTGTGCATCTCACACTATTGTTAACTCAAATTGTGGAATTTTTAGTTGTCTCTTTTGTCTGTGATGCATCGTATATCTGAATTTGATTATATTCTGCAATAATATTTTGAAATATTTTAAAAATAGGGAAGGGTAGCATTACTTTGATGTTCAAGTAAAAGTTAATAAAATAATATGTGTTGATTTCTAAAGCTACTTTTGTAGCTACTTAATTTGAAGCTAATTATTTTCATATAGAATGATACATTAGTATTTGGGCCAAGTCACTACATTTCAAATCATTTTAAATTGAAATGTTTAACAAATTTCCAAAATTTGTACATATGTTTTGTACATAAAATTAATTTATACACAAAAATAATAGTTTTAAAAAATTCTGTATTTAAAAAATTAATAAGGGAAAATTGAAATTAAAAAAATATGTGGATGTCATACTCTAATTATCAAACTTAAAGGATGTGTAAAGACATCTTCTTCTATATAATAAAAGGCAATGTCTGTCTGTCTTATACACTATACGTTTCGCGACCGCGCGTCGGAGAGCTACGAAATTTGGCAATCGGAGACCCGGGGGGGAGGGAAGGGGACACGTGAAAACCGATTTTTAAAATTTTAATTATTTTTTTATTTATTTAATGTTTTATGCGATTTCGACCGTTTTTTGCCCTTTTTTCTCCACGATCCAGACGTCGTAGAAAAAAACAAATTACACCATCGGAAAGAGCAGAGAATTTCGAGTAAAAATATATCAATTTCAAATCTGAATTTTGATTTCTAATATTTTTTAAAGATTTTAAAACAAAAGTCACTTTTTGCTCAAGAAAACGATTTTTGGTTTTTAAATTCTCGCATCGTGAAAAGTACTCATAATTTCGACTAATAATTTACATTTTTAGAAAGGCCAAACATCTGGCATTCTTACAAGTCCAATCTGGTCAAGAAATAACTAAAATTGGCCCCTGGATCGGAATTTTAAAGAAGTCATGATTTTAAAATTTATCGGCGGGCGAAAGAAGTTCCCATTTCCCATCACCGGTTTCCCCCCAAGCAGGCGTTTCAATGGCGCCGGTTTGTGTCTAGGTGGAGGTGACGTCACGGTTCTGAATATGCATAGCGATTTATGGGACAATAAAACACCGAATTAGAGTTTGTTTTCCGTTTCCCGTGCTTCCGGTTTTAAATGAGTTAAGAGCTTAGCATATGTATTGTAGAAATTATTATATCTATATTTTAAATGATGGAACGATATGGATTTTTAAATGGATATTTTAAATAGATATTTTAATTTGTGGATATTGTAAATGGATATTTTAATTTTATGGATATTTTAAATGATGGAACGATGGATATTTTAATTTTATGGGTATTTTAAATGATGGAACGATGGAATGAGGTTGATGGAATTAAGAGCTTAGCTTATGGTCATTTTAAATTGTAAATTAGAGCGCGGGAAGTTAGCAGTAGGCCCGGGTTCGATTCTCGCCACTACCTAAACAGCCGCCGTGTTCAGGCGGAATACGATCACGTTATTTTAATTTTATGGATATTTTAAATGATGGAACGATGGATATTTTAATTTTATGGGTATTTTAAATGATGGAACGATGGAATGAGGTTGATGGAATTAAGAGCTTAGCTTATGGTCATTTTAAATTGTAAATTAGAGCGCGGGAAGTTAGCAGTAGGCCCGGGTTCGATTCCCGCCACTACCTAAACAGCCGCCGTGTTCAGGCGGAATACGATCACGTTAAACATGTGGGTTCGTAAGTCCTTCCGAGAGGTTGGTGGTAGGGGAAGGAGGGTACGGTCCCTGTGGATGCCTCCCCCACTGGGTTCCGGTCTAAATTGGGTGAATAAAAAGAAAGTTATGGAGATTGTCGCGGAGGACGCAGTAGCCCAGTGGTTAGCGCGCGGGAATTGCACTCGGTAGGCCCGGGTTCCATTCCCCCCACTGCCGAAACTGCCGCCGTGTTCACGCGGAGTACGATCACGTTAAACATGTGGGACCGTAAGTAATTCCGAGAGGTTGGTGGTAGGGGAAGGAGGGTACAGTTCCTGTGGATGCCTCCCCCACTGAGTTCCGGTCTAAATTGGGTGGCACTTCCTGGCCGTCCAAACAGTTACCTTACACCTTTCTGGTAGTTCGCACCAACGAGTTTGCAACGATCAGAATTTGCCACGGTCAGAATTTTCAAGGGTAGCGAACAGGCTGGTTGCCAAAGGCGGCTAGTAAATAATAAAAGGCAATGTCTGTGTGTGTGTGTGTCTGTCTGTCTGTCTGTCTTATACACTATACGTTTCGCGACCGCGCGTCGGAGAGCTACGAAATTTGGCAATCGGAGACCCGGGGGGGAGGGAAGGGGACACATGAAAACCGATTTTTAAAATTTTAATTATTTTTTTATTTATTTAATGTTTTATGCGATTTCGACCGTTTTTTGCCCTTTTTTCTCCACGATCCAGACATCGTAGAAAAAAATAAATGACACCATCGGAAAGAGCAGAGAATTTCGAGTAAAAATATATCAATTTCAAATCTGAATTTCGATTTCTAATATTTTTTAAAGATTTTAAAACAAAACTCACTTTTGGCTCAAAAAATCAATTTTTTGTTTTTAAATTCTCGCATCGTGAAAAGTACTCATAATTTCGACTAATAATTTACATTTTTAGAAAGCTGAAATATCTGGCATTCTTACAAGTCTAATGTGGTCTAGAAATAATGAAAATTGCCTTCAGGATGGCAATTTTAAAGACGCCATGATTTTAAATTTCTCGGCGTTCCGTTCGTTTCTCCCCCGCTGAAGCAGGGAAGGTGGTGGGTGGGGACGTCAAGGTGGAGGTGACGTCACGGTTCTGAATAGAGCGCCTTTGCTCTATATAAATTATTATATTTATATTTTAAATGATGGGACGATCTGGATTTTTTAAATGTATATTTTAACTTTTGGATATTTTAAATGGATATTTTAATTTTATGGATATTTTAAATGATAGAACAATGGAATGAGGATGATGGAATTAAGCATATGGTCATTTTAAATTGCAAATTAGCGCGCGGGAAGTTAGCGGTAGGCCCGGGTTCGATTCCCGCCACTGCCAAAACTGCCGCCGTGTTTACGTGGAATACGATCACGTTAAATATGTGGGTCCGTAAGTCCTTCCGAGAGGTTGGTGGTAGGGGAAGGAGGATACGGCCCCTGTGGATGCCTCCCCCACTGGGTTCCCGTCTAAATTGGGTGAATATGTAGAAAGTTATGGAGATTGTCGCGGAGGGCGCGGCAGCCCAGTGGTTAGCGCGCGGGAATTGCACTCAGTAGGCCCGGGTTCGATTCCCGCCACTGCCAAAACTTACGCCACGTTCACGCAGAGTACGATCACGTTAAACATGTGGGTTCGTGAGTCCTTCCGAGAGGTTGGTGGTAGGGGAAGGAGGGTACGGTCTAAATTGGGTGAATAAAAAGAAAGTTATGGAGATTGTCGCGGAGGGCGAAGTAGCCCAGTGGTTAGCGCGCGGGAATTGCACGCGGTAGGCCCGGGTTCGATTTCCGCCACTGACATGGAGTACGATCACGTTAAACATATGGGTCCGTATGTTTTTCCGAGAGGTTGGTGGTAGGGGAAGGAGGGTACGTTCCCTGTGGATGCCTCCCCCACTGGGTTCCGGTCTAAATTGGGTGGCACATCCTGGCCGTCCAACCAGTTACCAGGCCCGGGTTCGATTCCCAAAATTGCCGCCGTGTTTACGCGGAGTACGAGCACGTTAAACATGTGGGTCCGTGAGTCCTTCCGAGAAGTTGGTGGTAGGGGAAGGAGGGTACGGTCTAAATTGGATGAATAAAAAGAAAGTTATGGAGATTGTCGCGTAGGGCAAAGTAGCCCAATGGTTAGCGCGCGGAAATTGCACTCGGTAGGCCCGGGTTCGATTCCCAAAATTGCCGCCGTGTTTACGCGGAGTACGATCACGTTAAACATGTGGGTCTGTAAGTCCTTCCGAGAGGTTGGTGGTAGGGGAAGAAGGGTACGGTCCCTGTGGATGCTTCTCCCACTTGGTTCCGGTCTAAATTGGGTGAATAAAAAATAAGTTATGAAGAATATCGCGGAGGGTGAAGTACCCCAGTGGTTAGTGCGCGGGATTTGCACTTGGTAGGCCCGGGTTCGATTCCCAAAATTGCCGAATAAAAATAAAGTTATGGAGATTGTCGCGGATGGCACGGTAGCCCAGTGGTTAGCGCGCGGGAATTTCACTCGGTAGGCCCGGGTTCGATTCCCGCCATTGCCAAAACTGCAGCCGTGTTCACGCGGAGTACGATCACGTTAAACGTGTGGGACTGCAAGTCCTTCCGAGAGGTTTGTGGTAGGGGAAGGAGGGTACGGTCTCTTTGGATGCCTCCCCCATTGGGTTCCGGTCTAAATTGTGTGGCACTTCCTGGCCTTCCAAGCAGTTACCTTACACCTTTCTGGTAGGTCGCGCCAACGAGTTTGCCACGGTCAGAATTTTCAAGGGTAGCGAACAGGCTGGTCGCCAAAGGCGGCTAGTCTTAAATAATAAAAGGCAATGTCTGTCTGTCTGTCTTATACACTATACGTTTCGCGACCGCGCGTCGGAGAGCTACGAAATTTGGCAATCGGAGACCCGGGGGGGAGGGAAGGGGACACGTGAAAACCGATTTTCAAAATTTTAATTATTTTTTTATTTATTTAATGTTTTATGCGATTTCGATCGTTTTTTGCCCTTTTTGCCCTTTTTTCTCCACGATCCAGACATCGTAGAAAAAAACAAATTACACCATCGGAAAGAGCAGAGAATTTCGAGTAAAAATATATCAATTTCAAATCTGAATTTCGATTTCTAATATTTTTTAAAGATTTTAAAACAAAAGTCACTTTTTGCTCAAGAAAACGATTTTTGGTTTTTAAATTCTCGCATCGTGAAAAGTACTCATAATTTCGACTAATAATTTACATTTTCAGAAAGGTCAAACATCTGGCATTCTTACAAGTCCAATCTGGTCCAGAAATAATGAAAATTGCCTTCAGGATGGCAATTTTAAAGACGCCATGATTTTAAATTTGTCGGCTACCGGCTCAGTTTCTCAACGGCATTTTCCCCCCATCCGCATTAGTTTCTTCCCCGTCTCCATGGAGACCGCGCTTTCGGTTTTAACTGAATTACGAGCATAAGTGTTGTATACATCGGGCGAAATTATTATATTTATATGATATTTTAAATGGATATTTTAAATAATTTAAATGATTGAATTATGGTGGTTTGAATTGTGGTGATGTATTTGAAATTATTATATTTATGGATTGGTGGAACGATATGGTTGATTTTTTTATTTTAAATGGATATTTTAATTTATGGATATTTTAATTTATAGATATTTTAAATGGATATTTTAATTTTATGGCTATTTTAAATGATGGAACGAGGATGGTGGAATTAAGAGCCTAGCATATGGTCGTTATAAATTTAAATTAGCGCGCGAGAATTGCACTCGGTAGGCCTGGGTTCGATTCCCGCCACTGATGCGGAGTACGATCACCTTAAACATATGGGTCGATAATTCCTTCCGAGAGGTTGGTGGCAGGGAAAGGAGGGTACGGTCTCTGTGGATGCCTCCCCCACTGGGTCCTGGTCCAAATTGGGTGAATAAAAAGAAAGTTATGGAGATTGTCGCGGAGGGCGCGGTAGCCCAGTGGTTAGCGCGCGGGATTTGCACTAGGTAGGTCCGGGTTCGATTCCCGCCACTGCCAAAACTGCCGCCGTGTTCAGGCGGAGTACGATCACGTTAAACATGCGGGACCGTAAGTCCTTCCGAGAGGTTGGTGGTAGGGGAAGGAGGGTACGGTCCCTGTGGATGCCTCCCCCACTGAGTTCCTGTCTAAATTGGGTGGCACTTCCTGGTAGGTCGTTCCTTCTGGTAGGTCGCGCCAGCGAGTGTGCCACGGTTAGAATTTGCCACGGTCAGAATTTTCAAGGGTAGCGAACAGGCTGGTCGCCAAAGGCGGCTAGTAAATAATAAAAGGCAGTGTCTGTGTGTCTGTCTTATACACTATACGTTTCGCGACCGCGCATCGGAGAGCTACGAAATTTGGCAATCGGAGACCTGGGGGGGAGGGAAGAGGACACGTGAAAACCGATTTTTAAAATTTTAATTTTTTTTTTATTTATTTAATGTTTTATGCGATTTCGACCGTTTTTTGCCCTTTTTTCTCCACTATCCAGACGTCGTAGAAAAAAACAAATTACATCATCGGAAAGAGCAGACAATTGCGAGTAAAAATATATCAATTTCAAATCTGAATTTCGATTTCTAATATTTTTTAAAGATTTTAAAACAAAAGTCACTTTTGGCTCAAAAAAACGATTTTTGGTTTTTAAATTCTTGCATAGTAAAAAGTACTCATAATTTCGACTAATAATTTACATTTTTAGAAAGGTCAAAGATCTGGCATTCTTACAAGTCCAATCTGGTCAAGAAATAATTATAAATATTCACAGGATGGCGATTTTAATGACCTAAGGATTTTCAATTTCTCGGCCAACCGCGTTTTCACCCGTTGAATTATTTCCCCGTTTCCATAGAGACCGACCGCCCTTCCGGTTTTAAATGAATGAAGATATGTGTTGTATACAGCGGGTGAAATGATTATATTTATATGATATTTTAAATGGATATTTTAATTTATGGATATTTTAAATGGATATTTTAAATAATTTAAATGATTGAATTATGGTGGATTGAATTGTGGTGATGTATTTGAAATTATTATATTTATGTATTTGTAGAACAATATGGATGATTGATGGAACATTTTAATTTATGGATATTTTAAATGATGGAACGATGGATATTTTAAATTAATAGATAAATAATAATGATAAATAATAATAATATGGATAAATAATAATAATAATAATATGTATAAATAATAATTTTAAATGATAGTACGCTGGAATGAGGATGATGAAATTAAGAGCTAAGCATATGGTCATTATAACATTTAAATTAGCGCACGGGAATTGCACTCGGTAGGCGCGGGTTCGATTCCCGCCACTGCCTAAACTGCCTCAGTGTTCAGGAGGAGTACGATCACATTAAACATGTAGGTCCGTAAGTCCTTCCGAGAGGTTGTTGGTAGGGGAAGGAGGGTACGGTCCCTGTGGATGCCTCCCCCACTGGGTCCCAGTCTAAATTGGGTGAATAAAAAGAAAGTTATGGAGATTGTCGCGAAACCGCAGTAGCCCAGTGGTTAGAGCGCGGGAATTGCACTCGGTAGGTCCGGGTTCGATTCTCGCCACTGCCAAAACTGCTGCCATGTTCACGAGGAGTAAGATCACGTTAAACGTGTGGGTCCGTAAGTCCTTCCGAAAGGTTGGAGGTAGGAAAAGGAGGGCACGATCCCTGTGGATGCCTCCCCCACTGGGTTTCGGTCTAAATTGGGCGAATAATAAGAAAGTTATAGAGATTGTCGCGTAGAGCGCGGTAGCCCAGTGGTTAGCGCGCGGGAATTTCACTCGGTAGGCCCGGATTCGATTCCCGCCACTGCCAAAACTGCTGCCGTGTTCACGGGGGAGTACGATCACGTTAAACATGTGGGTCCGTCAGTCCTTCCGAGAGTTTTGTGGGTGGGGAAGGAGGGTACGGACCCTGTGGATGCCTCCCCCACTGGCTTCCGGTCTAAACTGGGTGAATAAAAAGAAAGTTATGGAAATTGTCACGGAGGGCGTGGTAGCCCAGTGGTTAGCGTGCGGGAATTTCACTCGGTAGGCCCGGGTTCGATTCCCGCCACTGCCAAAACTGCTGCCGTGTTCACGCGGAGTACGATCACGTAAAACATATGGGTCCGTAAGTCCTCCCGAGTGGTTGGTGGTAGGGGAAGGAGGGTACGGTCCCTGTGGATACCTCTCCCACTGCGTTCCGGTCTAAATTGGGTGAATAAAAAGAAAGTTATGGAGAATGTCGCGGAGGGCGAAGAACCCCTGTGGTTAGCGCGCAGGATTTGCACTTGGTAGGCCCGGGTTTGATTCCCAAAATTGCCGCCATGTTCACGTCCGTATGTCCTTCCGATGACTTACGGACCAAAACAAATTTACATTGGAAAAAAAGAAAGTTAAGGAGATTGTCGCGGAGGGCGCTGTAGCCCAGTGGTTAGCGGTTCCCGCCACTGCCTAAACTGCCGCCGTGTTCAGGCGGAGTAAGATCACGGTAAACATGTGAGTCTGTAAGTCCTTCCGAGAGGTTGGTGGTAGGGAAGGAGGGTACGGTCCCTATGGATTCCTTCGCCACTGGGTTCCGGTCTAAATTGGGTAAATAAAAAGAAAGTTATGGAGTTTGTTGCGGAGGGCGCGGTAGCCAAGTGGTTACGCGCATGAATTGCACTCGGTAGGCCCGGGTTCGACTCTCGCCACTGCCGAAACTGCCGCCGTGTTCACGCGGAGTACAATCACGTTAAACATGTGGGACCGTAAGTCATTCCAAGAGGTTGGTGGTAGAGGAAGGAGGGTACGGTTCCTGTGGATGCCTCCCCCAATGAGTTCCGGTCTAAATTGGGTGGAACTTCCTGGCCGTCCAAACAGTTACCTTACACCTTTCTGGTAGTTCGCGCCAGCGAGTTTGCAACGGTCAGAATTTGCCACGGTTAGAATTTTCAGGGGTGGCGAACAGGCTGGTCGCCAAAGGCGGCTAGTTTATAATATAAAAGATAAGAAACTTAAAGTTTCAAGTAAGTTCAAACTTAAAGTTTAAGTATAAAAGATAAGAACTTAAAGTTTCTTATTTCCTTATACAAAAAATGATAAATAAAAAGGAATAGCTTTAGTCTTCATCTTGCATTCTAATTATGTGCATTTTTTAAGTCTGGCAATTAGTACATATTGTTAGTCTGACAATTAGTACATGTTTGCTTTCTGTACAATTATCCTGATGTGTTTATTTTCTCATTTTTATAAATATTTTGAAAGCAGGCACTATTGATTCAGTTCTGTAGGGGTATTAAATACTATCACTATACTTTATTTATAAAATTTTGAAATCATGTATATTTTTACTCTAAATAGGGCTAAACTTTTCCAAACTCAAATTGAGTTTTCAAATGTTGTTATTTCTCGGACTCAAATTAGATTAATTTTTATATGATAAACATGCTACTAAAATTTAAAAATTCATTTAATAGACTCTTATTTATAAAGGATGAGTACTAGACAAGGAGAGCTTCCTCTCAGATGGCACTATATCTATGTCAATGGTATTTGATAAGCATTGCATCACAAGTTTTCTGAAGCTATATAATAAAATAATTTAGTAGTACAGTATTATAATGTCCCAAATCTGGATGTCCAAAATTTGGATTTATCCAAAATTCAAACACTAGCACAAACTGTTTTTTAAAGAAGTGACAGTCACTTATATAACCATTTGCTCATAAATTAGGAAATATAGCTGAATCCTTTTAACACCATAACAGGAACATAAAAATCTCCCCTCTTTGAAAATGCGAAAGAACTACCGTATATACTCACGTATAAGTCGGGAAATTTGTGATAAAAAAAAATTCAAAGTGGGAAGGGAGGGGGGTCAATTTATACGTGAAATCTAAAAAAATTGTAAGTCTAAAATTTTTTTTCTCCTGTAAGGCAATCCATCCAAAAATGATGCAGTTGTAATCACTCAATCGAGCACTTAGAATTTCTCTGTATTTCAAAACTCTCTTTTGTGTCACTGCCCTCCCGATTCCCCCTACTACTAGCGTATCACATCATAAAAACATATATATATATACATATATACAACAGTTACACACAATTCACTCATTTTCATTCAATGTTTATTTCTCGCTTCTCTGATTATGGCTAATCATCAAACAAGAAAGATCAATCATGCTTAAAGCATTAATTATGAAACACTTTCCAACTTCAATGCAATTTTATTTAAACATGCCTAAAATGCAATACATTCCTCAGTAATATTTTAAAACTTCTCACAATACTACATTGATTTATTATATTTGAAAACTTAAACCTTCATCGAAAAAAATGAACTTCATTCAAATGACGGCATTGAAATATAAATTGCCTGGTTTAAACATCTCTAAGATGTGATATATTACTCGGTAATAATTTTAGAATTATCATAATACCACGATAATTTATTATATTTAAAAACTTCATCGAAAACAACTGAAATTCATTCAAATGACGTCATAGAAAAAATAACATGCCTCTCTAAAAAAGCAGCATTTCATTCATAAATAATTTCCCATTCATCTCATTCATCACAATACTATAATAATTTATTTTATTTAAAAATTAAGACCATGGAGCTACAAGTAATTTAACTCTATGCTTAAAATTTCATCGCAGAAAATCTTCCTTCTCTCGGTAAAGTCAATGAATATTTCTTTCATATCAGCTATGCAGACTCCATGAGCTAAATTCTTTTGCTTTAAAAAAAATACAGCAATTCCTATACAACTCATCCTACATATTTTGCTGTTTACACTTTACATAAGTGAAAAATAGGCTTCGTTGTAGAAATAATCAAATTTGGATGAGCATTTAAACTCATATATATTGTAATTGCATTGTTTTAGTATGTAGATGCACAGAATTTAAACCAAAATAAAGTGATTTTTGGATGGATACAACACTCAATATGAAATAAAAAGAACTTTAAAAATCACGATTTTGAGACAAGATGGATGCCATATATCATTTTGAAGTGGATCACGTGATACTTTCATATCATGGTCACGTGATAGTTTCATATAAGAGGTGTTATTATTATTTTAATTTTTATTTAAAAGACTACTGAAAATATTTCACTGATTTTTTTTTTATATATTTTATGGAACAATTTGAACATTAACAAATTGCTTTGAAATTTTTAGGTAATTTTAAATCCGCTTAAAAAATGTTTGAAAAATTATGTCCCATAGGGTTCAATCCAAAACTAATTGGGTGATAATATTCATTTATATTCCCATAGGTCCTACAGACCGTCTGAACAACATACTAAAATTTCATTTTGATTAAGTCATTTTTATGGCAGTTATCGTGCTAACGGACAGACAGACAGACAGAATGAACAAAGTCATAACCACTTTTCAACTTTGTTGTAAAGTGTTAAAAATTTCTCTTTTTAGAACTACACACTCGTAACAAAGATTGTATAAAACTATAATACAGGATTTTAAGTTTAAAGGTTGTTTTTTTATGTTATACACAGAGAGTACCTAATAACAACTATGCTTCTTCAAGACGCTACGAGGTTAATGAGAATATCAGTTCAAATAATGGACAGAAGCCAGATATTGTTTTCATTGCACAGTGGGTCAAGGATGCTTGGAACAGGGATGCGATACCTGTGGGAAATGGTCACAAAACCTTTCAAGAAATGTTGCTTTAGTAATGAATTTGATAGCACAAATGATGATGGTTTTTTTATAAATGACAGTGATTTTTGATGACATGGATATAGATGGGATTGCTGATATTTAAATGACGTGCCAATGGTTTTTTTAAACGATTTGGCGAGTTTAACTCGGACTATATGTTTTAGACTTGCTTGGAATCAGAATTTAAAGAGTTCCATTGAAGTTTTTGTTATGAAAATTAAATTTATTATTATATATATAATTTTTTTTTTCTCTTTTTTGAATCGACTAATATGCCAGTTTTGGATTTTATCCGATTTTTTTTCTCTGAAAGTAGGGAGGTCAACTTATACATGAGTATATATGGTAACTGCTCTCTCAAAGGCTGGCAACCACCTGCTAATTTATTTTTAAAAGAAATGGGATTCTCCCACCCTTAAGCAATAGCTCTTTGCCTGTATTGTTCCTTGATGCGCTGGGAGGAAAGGGGGTGGATTGGAAGAAACGCAATTATTTAGACTTTGACATGATTAAGTAAGTGGTAATAATTGGTTTGGTGGAAGGGGGGGGGGGTATCTGAAAGGAGAATACAGGGAAGGGTTTGTTCTATTGTCTCTCTGCTTTGTAAAAAGTAAAAGCTTTCAAATCTTTATCTTGTAGCCTGGGTTGCCCATAGAAATTGCGGACCCTTTCAAGCATGTATCATAGCCCCCTGCATCCATATTTGATTTTCTTATGTTTTGTGAATTTTTCATGTCTTCTCCAGCCTCCAAAAGAAAATTTAGTAGTCCTTGCTTTTCCACTTTAGTAGTATCCATTTCCCCCCTTATGGGTGGCTTTGTTGCACCAATAGGAAGATAATTATGTAGTTAGCGATCGTGTTGATGTTAATGAAGAGAAGGTTTCTTTGGAAAATTTAGAAGGGTTACTGAACAACTTTATTAAAGGACTGGAACAAAGGAACTTTGTAACAAAACAAGAACTTATGTCATTAAAATTAAAGAAAAAGTTACTTTGGTAAAACAAAATTATGAGATAATGCACCATTATACATAGAAATGTTTGCTAAAAAAGTTTAAATTGTTTTAAAGATGTATTATAAATAAGAATTTCCTTTTTGAGTATTTTTTTGTTTGTTTTATATTTTTGTTTAACTGTTCAAATTTCCATTTTATAATGAAATTTGAACAATTCATTATAAAATTTTCCATTATTTGAGGTTCAAATAATGGAAAGTAGAGAAGAGGGAGGGGAAAGGGTGAACCTTACTTTTTTTTTTCAAAAATGATCCAAAATCCAGGAAAGTCTGAAATTTGGAATCACAGAGGTCTGGAGAATTCCGTATTTGAGACTTTGTACTGTACTAATTTTGAGACATTTTTCATCATTTGATCCAATATTGGTTGGAAATTTTGTATTAGAAGCTGTAATAATTTTTTCTAGTTTACTGTGAAACACAATGGCAAATATTTTAAATTTTGTCCTGCTTTATTAAAAATTAAAATAACTTATTGGTTTTAAATAAGAGAAATGTATTGAAACTTATTTATGTAGGATTTTAAACTAAAACATTATATTCTTAATAAAAAAAGGGACTTAAGCTGAATGTTATATTTATTCATATTTTTTTGTCATTTTGCTTGTTAAGTAGTTTTAATTTTATTTTAATTTACTTTTTCTATTTGGATTTTAACTTCTGTATCTTTAAATTTTAACTGTTAATTGCACCTATACAAGGTAATCATAATCAAGTGTCTGTGTTCAGAGTCAAATCCCCCCACTCCATCCTCCTAAAAAAAAAATATCTAGCAGTCCAACTTCCACCAAATGTAGAAGGAATACTCTTCATCCCCATCCTGAAAAAAATCTTTGAAAAAATATTAGTTTGAAAATTCCTAGTAGTAATAGCAGTTTATGAATTTAAAGACAGATGTGATACATGTTTTGTATTATTGTAGAAAAAATATAAATAAAATATTGCTATAAAGTTATTTTCTTAAGATGCTGTTCAGTAGAAACAATCGTAATTTTGTTTTTGTGATAACTCAGATTTTTTTAGATAACTCAGAAATATAACTTTGATTAGTTATATACTAAGTATCACTTTCTAGTTCCTTACACCTCAAAATTACTTTCAAGATCTCACAGTATGTTTTATTAATACTTTCAGTGCCAAATTGCCCATGATTGTGATATTTTAAATGATTGTTTTTATGTTAATTTGGTTGAGTTTAGGTTAATAGAAACCTCTTAAGAATTCTTTGAATAGGGATACTTTAATTATGATCACTCTGTATACAGAGTTCCTATGAAATTCTTTAAGTATCCAAATAACTTTGTAAGGAAAGGTCCATGAGTGTACATGTTAAATCTATCTATAGTAAAGTGACCATACCCAATTGAATAAAAATGATTGCAGTGCCTATAGTGCCTATAGTGGATAATTTGAGAAAGTAAAATAATGAACTTGACAACAAAGCCAAATAGAAGTGAAAGCCAATTACATAGTTGTAAAGCATTGTTTAATTAGTAGGAGTAGACAACCAAACTGTTACAAAAAGCATTTATTTCACACAATATGGCTATTGGTAAATTGTTGTTGCATTCAGGAATGATATGGGTGATTTTTAAATGAATTGCCTAAGCTTTACATCACATAAAAATTTGACTTAGATTAAAAATAAAATTATACTCTGTTATTAATTTTTTGTAATCTTTTTTTTTCATACTAGATAAGAAGGAACAATATGGCTTCCATTAGCTTTGTTACCAACTGCAGAAATCAAAACCTATTTAAAATAATTGTAGTAACACTCCTGAGGTAAGACTCATGAGATGTACAGGGGACATATATTAAATTTAAATTTTACAAATATTAATAATTACATTTTAAAGGAACTACTTACATTTTTGTTAATTAAAATGTAAAACCATATTTTTTAATTCATACACAAAAGCTAATCTAGTTTGAAAGCATAAAAAGAGACTTCCTTAAGTGTAGTGTTTTGAGTTGGGGCATGCAAATTTATTACTTGAAAACTAAAAATAATAGAAAATAGCTAATATTTTTAAAACATAAACACTTTAATGAGTAAATTTTATTAATTATAAACTAATGTACCAATATATGTTCTAAAAGTATTAAAAAAAATTATTAGCATGAAATATGAGTTCAAAGATTGGGACATCAAACAGGCGTTCATTTTGAAAATCACCCATATAATAAACAACACTTACATAAACAGAAATCTAGTGCAGAGCCTGTTTAAAGTGCGCCTCATCAGAGACAATGCAGATTTGAATTAAAGAAATAATATTACCACATATTTTGATAAACATTGCAGGTATCACAGTGTTCAAAACCCTGATGGTACAACTTTTTCACAGGTATTTATTGCCTTCTTTATATGTGTTTCATTCATTTCTGGTGTCAATTCTTACTAATTAGACAATGCTCTAAAACTTGGTAATTGACTTTTTTCATATATCTTATTTTGTTAAACACTTCACTAGAGGCACTGCAATTACTTTTATTCAATTGGGTATGGTCACTTTACTACAGATAGACACAGGGTTTAAGCTGGCTAAAAATAATAGGTAAATGTTAAAGAACATTAGCTGCTTTTGTTTCACAGAAAATCTTAACACTAACTGATTTTTTCTTGTAATTGCTCTCTGCCATGCACTTAGCTTGTACAGCATGGTTGGGATCAATGCTTCCTTTGTGTTTTGTCAAAGTGTCCACCTTATATAGAACATATAAGAAATTAAAATCCTTTTATAAGTATGTATTTGGAAAAGCATATATTATTTTTTTTTCTTCCTAAAATGCACATATAAAAGCTTTTTTAAATAATTTTTATATTCTATTCTGTAAATAAATGAAAAAACAAAGTTTTGGAACATCTAATAAATCATTTGCATGCTCATTTTATTTTATATACACACTTTTCGTATTTTAATATTTCTTACAGAAAATTATTTTTAGCGGTGCTTCCACTTCCAGCAGGTAATGGGTTAAAAATTCAGTTAACAATAAGCTTGTGGTGAAAACATTCCCCTGTGTTTGCATTTCCTCAGTAATAGAATATTGATGTGATAGATGAGGGGATGGGCAAAATATGGGGAAATGACTACTTCTAGTGAGAATTCACTTGGGAGATTTTGACTGTATTTCATTTTCATTTTGCTCTTGGACCCTCACATTTTGGCTCCCACCTCTTCGATGTCTTTCCTGTCTATTATGGGGAGAGTATTTGTTTCACAATCAGCCTACCAGGTTTCATAAAATTTATGTAATTTTTGTTGAAGAAGACAGATGAACTTTTTGTTTTAAATCCTTTATATAGTAATGTTAAATATTTTACAAATACAGACTTTTATAATAGGTCTAATATTCAGGAGTAACTACAATGATAAACTCTGTTTTTTTATTTATTTATTTTTTATTTTTTTCAGTACTGTGGGGACTGAGAACAAAAAACAATGACCCTTTACTATCACATACGAAACTATTTTTTTTGTTAATCAGCCAAACTTTCAATCAAAATAAAAGTAAGACAGAACATAATAGCACTTGAGAGCACAAATAATTTTAAAATCAAAAGAAGAAAATTTCACGTGGTTGTGTTTTTTAATAATTGAATTTATAGCTAGCAATGGTGACACATGTATGATGGATGGCGTTTTTAACTCCTTGGGAATGAGGAGGGATGCATAAGTACAGTGTCACAGCTGACTGGTTTGAACTTGAATGAGGGAAGTGGTCTAATCACTCTACCCTTTATGGAGTTCTCTAAAATGTGTTAAGAAGGAAGGGTAATTAAGCCAAGATGTGCAGCATGAAAAAAAATAACAGCAAAGAATAAATATCAACACATCAGCAGAATCTGCTGATGGATTGATATTTAAACAGTGTTGCTATTTTGCAATGAACACTAATTTTTCTCTCATATTTAGGATTTACTTATCATATTTTGGAAAAATAGCAGCTGTAGCTTAATCTCCGGATAGACCTAATGTCTACACTCCTGGTCCTTTTCTTAAGTTATTGGGGTTGCTTAAGGCCTTTCCTAGAAACCCTAATTATATAATAAAATATACCAGATAATTTTCATTTGAATGAGGGACATATAAAGTGAATATCAATTAATAATCCATTTTAGTGGGGCCTTTAAAAAAGTGCAGTGTTTTAAAACTTTTGTAAAATAAAATTTAAATGAAACTCCCTTTTATTCTATCATAATTTATTTGATAAATTTTCTTTCCTTTTATAGCTGAGATGAACATATTTGATTAAGTCTTTACTCACTCAACATTCAGGTTAGAGCATGACTCTTGATGGTTGCGTTTTTATGACTGCTACCATAACAATATTTTATGTTGTTCCCAAAAGATATATTGCTATATAGAGTCAAAACAATTTATTCAAGCATTATTTAAATTATTTCATATGTTATTTTTCTTGTGTTTGAAATATTTTCAGTATCATTTATTTTTTTAAATGTGATTGTGCATTAATTGGTTAGGTTTGTGAATGTGAATGCATGTATCAAACTATTATTTTATTTTGAACAAGCATGATGCATGTTAAAAACAAGTTTTTAATCTCTGCATTCAGAAAATATTTATTTTGGAATATTTTTTTTTACAACTGCCTTGCTTGGATTTCAAGTTATAAAAGTTAATGATGAACTTTAAAAAAAAGTATTTAAGTACTAAATTAACATTTATATATAATTAATGAATGGCTGCTTCACTTTCATTTAACTGGACATGTATCTTGACGGCATCTAAAGCAATTATTTACTGCAAATATTTCTAAGTAAACTATATAAAATTTAAACCTTATTTATCATTATATATATTTCACTTTCCCCTTCTTTTAGCATTTGGAAATGCAAAAACAATTCGAAATGATAATTCAAGCAGATTTGGAAAATATATTGACATTCATTTCAATAAATCTGGTATAATTGAAGGAGCCAGAATTGATCAATATTTGTTAGAAAAGTCAAGAATTGTTGGTCAGGTAAGAATATGTGAAATATTTTACTTTATCTAGCTTCTATAACTTTGGGTTTCATTAAAATCCAATTTTTCCGTGTCTTGAATTGTAAATATAAGATTTAAATATGATCAAATGAACAATGTGTAAAATTAGATTTTACTATATGACATATTTAAAGTAAAGAGAAGTTATTTATATTTTATTTTTAAAGGCAAGTTCTTGTATAAGATACCATACGAGAAGTTTTATGATCTTATAATTTTTCCTTTTCTTTATAAATAGGCTACTGATGAAAGAAATTATCACATATTTTATTGCATGTTAGCTGGGTTATCACGTGAAGAAAAACAAAAATTAGACATAAGTGATGCTTCAAAATATCACTATTTAACTCAAGTAAGTGCAAATGATTTTTTTAATCAAAGTATTTTCTTATGACAAAGATAGATGCCTACATATATATATAAACTAGCTAGATATCTCCTTTGAAGGGGACTTTTAGTTACAGAAATTTTAGCTTTAGAATTTCCAATGCAGAGATCTTGACAAAAAATAAACCACAAAGTAGATATAGTGATCATGCTGCTAGGTCATCATTTATTCCTCCTCTTCTCACATTCTTTGGAGTGAGTTATAGAAATATTAATATTTTTTTTTTGTATCCTATGACCATTAAGGTACATTCCTGTAAAAATGCTGGTTCCCAGGGAACACAGACCTCTTATTTTTTTCTGTCATTTCCAATTTTTTCAGGACCCAATCACTGCTGAGAATAATCACAAAATATTGTTATAACCAAAATGCAAATTAACTGTGGATTCTCTGTATTTTCTATGGAAAACATACTCATACTATGAATTATAGAATTAGCAAATTTCCCTGCAGAAAATTGATATTAGCCATAACTGATGTAATCACTGCCAAGAATAATTGCAAAATATCATAACAGAAATGCCAATTAACTGTAGATTCGCTGTAATTTCTGTGGTAAACATACTCATATTACAAATTATGGAATTAGCAAAATTTCTTGCGGGTAATTGTTATAAGACACAACCAATGTAAATTTATGGTCATATGTGATGTTAATCAAAACAACAATAAGAATTTATATTAGCGTGTGATGGGATTAAGATATCTTTTTCCCTTGGAAATAATAAATCTGCTTAAAAGTTGCCAAATTTTGCATAAATCATTAAACAGGATGCATAATCATTCCTGCTGTAGAGCACTTTCTAAATTACATAGGAATTGCACCGTATCAATTAGATCTAAAAACTGTATGTGATGATTTTTGCACTAAGGAAGAGTGTTGAAGACCCAGACCGTCCGACTCATCCTTAGGATATAGAGCAACTATTTGAATGGTCGGGATCTAAGAAAGGCTAAGAAAGGCCGGGACTAAGAAAGGGTGTAAAATTGTTATTAACTGAAAGTGTTTCATGCTAGTATTCACATTTCTATACTATAGTGCATTATTTATGCAAATATCTTGGAAAGAACTTAAAAATACACCTCCCGACATAGAAAATGTAACACCCTGAAGCTTTGGCCGTATAATTATGCATATTGCGCGACAAACTCAGCTGATTGATGCATACAAATGATCTGAAATGCAAGTAGGTCACGTGAGTAGAATGCAGGATAAAAGGGATGGAAACAGCAGTCGGACCATCAGATGTTACTGTCTGTCGCCTATGGAAACCCGTTTTCCTAGCAATTTTCCATTTCAGAAAATGCGTTGCATGGTCATTTTTTGTTAGAACACTTTCACACAATTTTATGGGTAGCACACTGCCTAAGCCATCATGAACTGTATAGAAAGAAAACCTGCATATTTAGATCTAAAACTACATTTTATTTGAAAGACACTCTCACTGCAGATATAAGCAATCATTTTTCAGTTTTTTATAATCCTTTAAAATTTTAGGAATGTCCCTTACATGCAGGTTTTGTGATTATACATTTTATTTTTAAATAGGATTAATATAATACATGATTAAAAAAAACAATGTGCTTTTGGATAGCAGTTGAGCATATTTTAACTTGTGAACATATTTGAACGTGTCAAACATTTTATAACATTTTTTAATTGTGCCTCCTATTTTTTTCTGCTTTTAGAGCTGTTGCTTATATTTTTTGTACATTTTAAAAAATTTGAGTCATTAATCCATTGGGTCATTAAATCTAGGTCATTTCTCCCATTACCACGACTCACCCTAAGGGTTACAGAAATGACTTTTTAGTGTTTACCCTATTACCCACAAGGAAATCCCTATAAAATTTCAGGTTTGTAGCTCAAGATGTTTGCAAATATAGTGATCATGGTGCTTGGTTGTCAAACTCCCCCTCTCCCTCCCCCACCTTTCTCACCTCTTTAGAGATGGATTACATCAATATCCTTTTTCAGTGTTTACTTAACCCTTTCAGACCTGACTTTTCCCTCCAGGTAAAAAAAAAAAAATGTAAGTTATAATCACTCTGTAGTCAATAAATTAAAAGAAATATGAGTTTAAAATATATTTCTATTATAATGGACACCAAGTTTGAAAGGGTTAAGACTCACGATTACCCCCCCCCCCCCATTTTAAGTTTTAGATTTTTAGCTTTAGGAGTTGTGGAAATATGGTGAACATTTGCCTCGATTATCCCACACCTTTTCACTCCCTTAACAGTAAGGTGTGAAAATATCCCTTAGTGCTTACATGTGGTCTATAAGAAAAATCCATGTAAAAAATCAAGTTCCTAGCACAAACCGATAGGGAGATATGTCGATAAATCAGTCAGTCACACTGCAGGCTTTGCCTTTTACATGTTTACATATTGGTTGGTAGAAAATTCAATCAATGTAAATATGCTTTTTTGTTAATTAACAGATTTCAGAATTAAAAATATTACAAAATACACTTAGTTGCAAAAAAAAATATGCACCCATAAAAACAATTGAGCTACAGCTGTGAAAATTTGCATGTATATGTCGTTTTAAAAGTTATGCAAGCTACAAAACTGTCATCTCCACTGATGTTATAGGGCTCATGCAACACTCATGAGAGCAACATATTTTGCAGCATTTAAGAAGACCACTGTTTTCACTCACAGGCAATTAGAACTGGATTTTATGCTTTGATACTGCAAGTTGTGGAGAAAGATGCCTTTAAGATGTATTTGACTGTGCTATGAACAATTGTCAGATTTAGAGAGAGGCCATATCATATGCCTAAGGGAAACTGGTTGGTCTAACAGACATATCAGCCACCATCTTGGTCGGAGTGATATGATAATTGTTCGGTGTTGGCAACAGTGAATCAGGGAAGGCACATGTAACCGTGGCAGAGGCTCAGGATTCCTCAAACACACAACTACTGGAGAGGATTGTGCAGTCAGGAGAATAGCCACGTCCACACCAATGGTGGCACTATTAGCCATTCAAAAGCATTTACCAATCTCTATGCATCCTGTATCAAGGAATACTATTCAGAGATCATTGGCAAAATGTGGAATTAGGTGTTAACATCCATTAAGATGCATACCAATGACCCCTAAGCATAAGCAGAGCAGTTTCTGATTGGAGGCATGTTGTCTTTAGTGGTGAATCCTGCTTCTCTCCCAGTGCTAATGACTGCCGCATATGTATATGGAGGAAAACCGGCCAGCGTTCCAATCCCACATTTGTTGTCGAGTGGCACATGGCCATCAGATGTGGTGTGACAGTCTGAGGAATCATCTTGTGGGACAGCCGATTGCCTCTAGTTGTGCTGCAAGCCAATCAGATGGCTCGCTTTTACATTGACAATATTCTGCAGCCAATTATTCTGCCTATACTGTCAAGCTATTCAAGTTCCATTTACCAACAAGATAAAACTCTGCTATATACTGCATATTTTTCTCAACAATGTCTTTGAGGAGAAAATCCATGGCCATCCAGATCCCCAGATTTATCACCAAGAGAACACGTCTGGGACACGCTGGGGTGGCAACTGTATCCTTCTACCACTGAATTAGCTGACCAGTTGCAGCATTTGTGGCAGAATCTTCCACAAAAGGACATAAGCAACTTATTTGACTCCATGCCTTACCATATATTGGCTAGTATAGCTGCTAGGGGAGAATTTACTACTTACTAAATTGCCATATTCTTGTTGCCACCATTTATTAATAAAATGTTCTTTTTTTCTCTCCCAAATTTTAATCATTTGCATATCCTCAAAGGATACATACATGCTGAGTTTCACAGCTGTAGGCTGTAGCTCAATTTCTTATTAGTGCATATATTTTTTTGCAGAGTGTTTAGGTTAATAAAAGTGAATTTTGCATTAATGGGTTAAAAGTGGTATATTTCATTTTGACCACGTTTCATTTTATCCTGGTTGATGAATTTTTATCATTATTGGCTGAAAATTATATACTTCCATACAGAGATTGTCCTAGAATTTTTCCAGAAGAGTAAAAATACTCCCTGACTTATTCTAAAGGAGTATTTTGCTTTCCAGAAGAGTAATTTTTAACAAATGAGCAATTATCCTCAAATTTCCAGATATTATAAAAACAATTTCAGGGTTACCCAATGAAAGAAAATTTTAACTTTTATTTGTTTATAAGAAAGATTTAAGAAATGCTCTCTTATGTGTACTTGTCTGGAAAAAAACAAAATACATTATATATTTGACAGAGTCAAAAATGTTTTGTAAATTTTATTGTTAAACCAGCTAAATTTTAATTTTTTTATTATTTTCCAAACTCATTTAAATTAAAGTTATTAGGATTACTATATTTAAATAAAAGGATGAAACAAATGTTAATTTTTAATTTAAATTCTAAAGATGTAAATTTAGCTGCAAATGCATCAAATTCTAATTTATGTTTTTGGAATGGTTGTATTTATATAAGTACCCACATCAATATCTTAATACCATTATTCAAAAATTGATGTTCATTTCATTAATAATGTGTTTGAAATATAGTTTCTGTATAAAACACAAAATAACATAAATATTAGCCAATGCAAATATTGTGAAAGTGAAAATTATTTTCACAATAAAATTAAATATACGGAGGATTGTGTACAAATGCAGTTTTTCATGAAGCCACTGCAACATATACCTTCATTTCATTAATAATAAATTTGAAAAATGACTATTATACAATATGTAATAATTATAAAAAATTAGTCAAATCAAACAGATTGCATAAGCAAAATATATTTTCAAAATTGTACAACATATGCTGAGAATAAAGTACAAATTTAGTTTATTTTTCATGGTACTGCTGCAAACTATCCCTGCATTTCATTAATGATATGTGCGAAAAATATATTTTTTTATATAACATGAAATTATTATAAAAATGTTAATCGATTAAATAGATTTCAAAAGTGGAAGAAAGGTAATCATTGGTCATCTCTTGTACAGAGATGCCAACCAGTTGATAAAGATACCAGTAGTGAAGAAGGAAAATATCAGTAGTTAAGACTTTTTCAGTTGTCAAGTTAAGAAATAAAATATATATGCTCACATAACAGAAAAAGGCATATATATATAAAATTATTTGAGCATATGCATAATTATGCATTAATATAAATATTTATATTTATATTTATGTTTGGTAAAAGTTTTCACTAAAGATAATAATAAATATTAATTTTTAATAAAAACATAAAATGTAGCAGTGTTAAATGATGTAAATATATAAATTTTAATCGCTGCTAAATGATTTTGCTATTTATTTGTCTAAATTATTGTTTTAATACCACTTTTTGGAAAATATCCTTTCACTGGGTTCATACCTATTTTTCAAAATAGGAAAATATGTATTATATGAACCTTAATAATTAACCAGAACATGAAAATAAGCTAGTTTAGATAATCTAATATATGCAATATTTAGAAGATGGAGGTGGGTAGAAAAAGATACTAAATGTACACTCGGTAATTTACGAGAACAAACAGAATTGCATAATCACACTCTTTATGTGAAAATAATTTTAAAATTAACCATAATAATTAACTAGAGTATGAACATAAGCTAGTTTAGTTAATCTAATATGCAATATGTACAAGATACTAATAGACGCTCGGCGATTCACAAGAATATAAACTGAATTGAGCAGTCGCACTATTTATGTGAAAATAATTTTAAAAAATAACCATTTAGAGATTTATACCAAATGACTATTTTTTAAGAAACATGCTTATTACTTTCATGAAAAAAGTTATTACAATCTTAATTTACATTACACACGGCCATAAATCCCCTTTGTCACATTGATTTTGATTTAATTGCAATACTATGCATGTGGCCGTAAATTGACATTACCCTAGATAGAAACTCAATTTTCCATAGAAAACTATGCGAATTCTGTAATTAGTAGTATGAGGTTATATCCCATAGAAACTGTGGAGAATATGTAGAAACCGGTATATCTGCTCTTGCGTGGAACAGTGGGAATCTTCGTTTAGGAGCATGATTTTTACAGTCATGGGAAAATGAATTACCAGAAGGATGAGAAAACTCTGATCGCAAAATTAGTGTCTGTTTTCAAATATATAACATTTTCAGGAAATTCGTGACTTTTTTGGAACTTCCGTAAACATCGTGATTGGCAATTTAAAAAAAAAAAAATCAACATGTAAAAATATGCCTTACTGAATTTTCAAAGTGTATTTTCCTATTTTATAGCCTGAAATATGCATATAGAGTTGTTCTCTCGATCTCTGTTTCCATATAAATTAAATACCTTTGAATGTATACCAGTATGGATATTTGGTGTATACTTATGCATAGATTATTTTAAAAGGACAATTTTAGTCAGTATTTAAAGTTTATTTGATTAATGTTATGAAGTTAATATGAATATTAATGAAGTATAAGATTGTTTTTTGAATACTAGAAAATGTACCGGGTGTTTGCTGGGAGTTAAACAGGATAGTTATATAAAATACCAAAATAAATAGATTTTATTCATATACATAACAGTGAAATTGCATACAATCCATGTACATTGGTGCAACGGACCCTCCCCCCTCCAAATCACAAAACCAAAACCTGTCACTTATGGAGACTCTACATTCTACATTCAAATCTGCCAACAGACATAATTTAAATCATAATTTCAACAGTCTCCGCACATTTAGAACAATTTACATATTGGCCATATCTTTTGCAAAGAATGTAATTTTTATATTTTCAAATGCTCCATTTTGACCACTCATGAAACTGTGAAAGGAACAAAATGGCTCCAATACCCCCCCCCCCCCCCTTTCAGTTTCTGACCACCTTTACTAAAGTCCAGATATTAATGATACATTTATACCTTTTAAAATCATAATTAATGTACAGAGGACTACAGAATTTTTGTTTTGGAGCAGTGTGTAATATTTAAAGGTGCTGCTGTTTTAAATTATAAATTCGGGATTGCCAGTCAATTTTTTTGAACACACAAAATGTATGTAATTTTTTTTTAATTCGCAAAAATTTGTTTATTGATGGTATGGATTCTGTTCCAAAGTTTGTTTGAAAGATAATTTTTGGACTTTTTTATGATGTCAAGATGGAAATACTGTGATAATATTTTTGGTCACTAAGGAACCAATTTGTGTGAAAGTCGAACTGAAATATAAAATAACTAAAAACTAATTTAACTTTAAAAAATAATGCTGAGGTGCACTTTCCCGGGTCCTGAACTGCTTGTGTTCCAAATTTCATGTGCTTATGATGTGTATGTCATTTGTGTATGCTTTTTCTCTAGTAGGTTGGGAACTAAGTTTGTTGTGTGATAGATGCAAAAAAGAAAGTATTTAAACTAAATTACTGTAATTGAGAGATGAATCCTAATGTTAACAATTGGGAATATTTCTTTGAAGTTTTTTGTTGAGCCTTAAATAATCACATGGCTTACATGCAAATATACTCACAATGAAAAGTGATTAATTTCCCTACTTAAGTTTATTTAGCACTTTTTTTTTATATCTTTTCAATGTTGAATTTTTTTTATTAGGGTGGTTGCATAACATGTGAAGGAAGAGATGATGCAGCAGAATTTTCTGATATTCGGTCTGCGATGAAAGTGCTTATGTTCTCAGATCAGGAAATTTATGAAATTTTGAAAATTCTCAGTGCTCTGCTTCATTTAGGAAATATAAAATACAAAGGTAATTGCATAATGTGGACTAGTGCAATATTTAATATATATAGTTTTTATTTGTATTCTGAACTCAATGTACTTTTTATCATAGGTACTATCATTGATAATTTGGATGCCACCGAAATTACAAATGCTGGAAGTGTAAATAGTTCTGCTAGATTACTGGAGGTATATATAACAGCTTAGCTCGTGTATTAGCATTCTTCTATCTTGTCAATTTAAAAATAATTTTCAAAGTTATTTGGAAATGCTTCAAAAAATTTTATTTTTAAATATAACTTATTTTTTGTACTAATGTTTATTTTTTGTAAATGCAGGTGAATAGTTTGCACCTTATAGATGCACTTACTACTCGAACTATTTTTGCTCATGGCGATGCTGTTGTATCTAATATGAGTACATCACAGTCTGTAGATGTCCGTGATGCATTTGTGAAAGGTATATATGGAAGAATGTTCGTATGGATTGTAAATAAGATAAATTCTGCTATATACAAGCCAAAGCATTCAGCAAGCTACTATAGAACAACCATAGGCGTTCTTGATATATTTGGATTTGAAAACTTTACTGTGAATAGGTAATTATTTTCTTTAACTCGACTATGGCTAAAAATATTTTATGTATATGTAAAAATGTTTCCAAACATTAAAAAAATATAAATATTTATATTAATATATGGTATAAATATTTTATTAATGCCATATGTACACAAATTTTCTTGCAAAATATGTGTATTTTATTCTTCTATTTTTAAAACCTGTTAGAATTTTGTTTTTAATGTAACTTTTTATAAATATTTTCTTTTTAGTTTTGAACAATTTTGCATTAATTATGCAAATGAAAATTTGCAACAGTTCTTTGTGCGCCATATATTTAAACTTGAACAAGAGGAGTACAACTTGGAAGCTATCAATTGGCAACATATAGAGTTTGTTGATAATCAAGAGGCATTAGATCTCATTGCAGTGAAACCTATGAATATCATGGCCTTAATTGATGAAGAAAGCAAATTTCCAAAGGTATATTTGTGGATTTTATCGATATTTAATTATATATATTTATATTTAAACATAAAAGCATATTTTTTATGTTATAACAGAATTGTATTTGAAAGCAAAAATTTTTTATGCAATTAATTTTTCTTATTTTATAGGGAACTGACCAGACACTTTTGAACAAGCTTCATAAAATGCACGGAAGCAATAAAAATTATTTGAAGCCAAAGTCTGATATTAATACATCATTTGGATTAAATCATTTTGCTGGCGTTGTCTTCTATGATACTAGAGGTACTTTAATATTTTTAGCATATAAACCATATATTTTTCCGAAAATCTGCAGTTTACTAAATCATCAAATGAAGGACCTGTTCAGATGCATTTGAAGTTAAATAATGCAGTCAAATCTGTTAAAGTGACATTTACTCTAGAATACTTTCTAGGTTCTGTCAAATGATTATTAACATTTTCAGTGCAAATAGAATTTCCTCAGTGTCAAATTTTTCTCTTTTTCTTTTTGTTTCATGAATTTTCTCTTCACATATGACTGTTCACCTATTTTATTTGAAATGTTTGAAGTATTTAAATAGAAAAAGGAATATTCATTTTTTTAATTATACTTTGTTTTATTGAATATTTTTCATTAGCTAATATATTTATTTCCACCACACATGTGTAATTAATGAAATTAGTGATTTTTTTTATGTTGGGTGCACACTGATATTTCTATCTAGAATTAATGCAGCAAAATCTCATCTAATTTTGTGATAATTTAGAGTTGTCTCATGAAGATAAATTACTTGCATAAAATCAAATTTTATATTTATTAATAATAAGATACGAAGGCTATATTTTTTTAAAGGTCTGATCGGTCAGGAAGTAAAATCCACAGTAACAATCAAAACTGTTTTATTTGGAAAATGTAGATATACCTTCCAGCTACTTCTCTACATAGTCGCCACTCCTATTGAGACATTTGTCGTAGCATGGTACCAACTTTCCAATGCCCTCGTCATAGAAGGCAGCCGCCTGTGCTTTCAGCCAATTCTCTACACTGGTCTGTAGCTCATTGTCTGAGCCAAAGTTCTGTCCTCCTAGCCAGCATTTCATGTGAAGAAAGAGATGAAAATCGAAGGGAGCCAAGTCCGGGCTGTATGGTGGGTGATCAAACACTGTCCAGCGAAAACGCTGCAGGACATTCTTTGTTGCAGCTGCAGTGTGCGGCCGCAACATTGTCATGAAGGACAATGCCTGATGACAACATTCCTCTTCACTTGTTCTGAATTGCCCTTCGTAGATGTTCAAGAGTCACGCTCTATGAGGCTGCAGTGATGGTCGTGTCACGTTCCATGAATTCCACCATGAGAACACCTTTTTGGTCCCAGAACACTGTAGCGATACACTTTCTGCTGGAGAAGGTTTGCTTGAACTTCTTTGGTTTACGGGTCGGGGAATGAGAATGCATCCACTGTTTGGATTGCTCTTTTGTTTCTTCAGTATCGAAATGGACCCATATCTCGTCCCCTGTGACGATTTTGTTCAAAAAATCTTCTCCTTCATCATGGTAGCTCTGGAAAAATGTTAAGGCTGTGCCCATTCGGTGTGTTGTGTGAAGATCGGACAGCATCTTGGGAACCCATCTCACACAGAGTTTGCGGTACTGGAGTCTCTCACTCACGATGGTATAGAGAGCTGACCGTGAAATTTCGGGAAATGATTCACTTAACACCGAAATTGTGAACCAACGATTTTTTCAAATCACCTGATCCACTCGCTGAACAAGATCATCAGTTGACACTGGCTTCCTTCCCTGGCCGCCTGCATCATGAACGTCTGTACATCCTGCTTCAAACTTCCTGCACCATTCCCGCACTTTGCTGTCACTCATGAAAGTTTCACCGTACACATTACTCATTCGTCGATGAATTTCGGCTGCATTGCACCCCTTAGCATGCAGAAATCGAATGACAGCATGCACTTCACACTTGGCGAGAGACTGTATTGTTCGCGGCATGTTTACGTGCTCACTGTGCACTCCGAACTGACAGCTCTGACCTGACGTGATCGACGAGCATACTACAGATACTGCGTAACACATCTGCGCACAGCGTCATCGGATTTTCACTGTGGTTTTCATTTCGCGAACTTATCGGACCTTGAAAGAAAAAATAGCCCCCGTACTTGCATTGTAAAAATAATAGAACATATATGCACATAAAAATTAATGCCATGTTAGTTAATATATCTGTGCGATTTAACCCCATTTTGTTCATTAGGGGGTCAGTCCTCCCAGTTTGTGAACAAAGATATACAGTACAGGATCACTTTTCTAAAACTTACTGGAATGGTCTAAAATGTTATAGAAAATCATTATTCATTTTAAAAACATGTATTAAATACAGATTTTTTACAATCCATATGAAAAGATATACTTGGTTAACTAAAATGCAAATTACATATAATTATAGTATCAAATTTAGGGATTAAGAAAATTTTTGAAAGAAAAAAAATGTCTGAAAAAAGTTGATTATTCAGGGTAGTTATTAGAAGTTTTTTTTTGGAACATTTCAACTAAAGTGGGCCCTCACCATATTCATCTAATATTTTGGAAAAAGCACCTTTGTTCATATGTTTCAAAATATTTTAAAGTACTTTTAATAAAATTAAGATGAGAAGGATGTTCATTTTTAATTAAAATGAGAGATTCAACTATTGGTACTAATATATCAAATTCTAATTTATGCTCTTCAAATGTATTTCTAATAAGCCTTATAATTCTACATGCCTGAATAAATAAAAAAAATTTAATTTCGTTATCCTAAACATATATCTCAAGTTCATCAACAATATGTTTAAAAGATATAAAGATCTCAACATAAAAAGCACAGAAAATATAAAAAATAATAGTGGATGGAAACAGATTGAAAAAATGGAAAATATTTAAAAATAAAACGAAATATTCCGGTGATCATGTTTAAATAAAAAAATTTCACGATATTGCTAAACTGTCTTCTATAAATTACTAATTAATAAATGTAACACGCTAAAATCCCATAAATATACTGCAATGGAACTTTTGCTACTGTCGATTTTCAGTCCAAAATAGCCATTTTCATCCAAATAATAGGATTTATTTGAAAATGATTTTGATCTTGGAATTCCATCAACGTTTTTTAAAATACTGAAGATGTGTATATTTCCACAGCGATGAAAAAAAAAAAATCTGGTTTTCCCGAGAAAATAACACGTTTATTGCTTAGGTTAAGTATTTAAAGAGATCAATCAGAAGGCCCTGAATGACATTTTATAGCTGCTATATTTTCCTCCGCAGTTTGGCAAAAGTTAACTCTCATTAATTTCGGGAATTCCTTACTTAAATGTACTTGCTATCATCTCGCAAATATGCTGATGACTCTTTTTTTTTTCATCTTTTCCAATAAATGTTTGTGCAAAATAGTGTGAATTCTGTGCGGCATATCGCGTTTGAAGGGCGTACATAAAGCAAATAGAATTTCTTAAGCAATATCGGAATATTTCTAGCGAAAAAGTTAGAATACGTTTACCGAAAATCAAAGTCCCGGAACAAAACCCAGAAAAGAAAATGTAATGAATTCAGAAAAATCAAAACCTTTGTGCCTAGTGTGCTCTGCCCTATACACCCAGAAGAAAATGAAATGCCATTAAAAAAGCAACTTGTCGTGAATTGTCCATAACTAAGATACATATGAATCCTGTATATACAGGAGCCTTATCCGTAACTAGTGAAGAATGGAATGACGCTTCTCGCCCTTGCCAGATGCAGCCGCTTAGGAAATTTTTGGGAAAAACGGTGCTACATCGGATGTTTTCCGGAAAAGAGGAGTTGCGATATGGAGATGCGGAACTTCCTGGAAAAAACACGATCCATGGAATATTTTCAT
The DNA here is from genome assembly GCA_951213105.1 of Amaurobius ferox. NCBI lineage: Eukaryota > Metazoa > Arthropoda > Arachnida > Araneae > Amaurobiidae > Amaurobius > Amaurobius ferox. Next base: position 78,036,165 of record OX578142.1, on the reverse strand, counting down.
TCCTGCTTTTTATTCACTCTCATGAGAATTCCTCATGTTCATTTTCAAAATTTAAGAAGGATCAGCAGTGGTGAGTGCATGCAAATTCCTGCGTGGCGTTTTTTTCTGCACAGGATTTTTAACACTTTACAATAAAGTTGAAAAGTGTTTATGACTTTGCTCATTCTGTCTGTCTGTCTGTCCATTAGCATGATAACTGCCGTAAAAATGACTTAATCAAAATGAAATTTTAGTATGTTGTTCAGATGGTCTGTAGGACCTATGGGAATATAAATGAATAATATCACCCAATTAGTTTTGGATTGAACCCGGGTTGAAAAAATGAAATACATTGAGCCCTATGGGATCTAATTTTTCAAACATTTTTTAAGCGGATTTAAAATTCACAAATTGCTTCGAAAATTTTAGGTAATATTCAAATTGTTCCATAAAATATATAAAAAAAGTTCAGTGAAATGTATTCAGTAGTTCTTTAAATAAAAATTAAAATAATAATAATACCTCTTATATGAAGCGATCACGTGACCCACTTCAAAATGATATATGGCATCCATCTTGTCTCAAAATCATGATTTTTAAAGTTCTTTTAATTCATATTGAGTGTTGTGTCCCTCCTAAAACCACTTTATTTTAAGCGATTATGTGACCCACTTCAAAATGATATATGGCATCCATCTTGTCCCAAAATCATGATTTTTAAAGTTCTTTTTAATTCATATTGAGTGTTGTGTCCGTCCTAAAACCACTTCATTTTTGCTTAAATTCTGTGCATCTACATACTGAGACAGCGCAATTACAATATATTTGAGTTTAAATGCTCATACAGATTTGATTATTTCTACAACGAAGCCTATTTTTCACCTATGTAAAATGTAAACAGCAAAATATGTAGAATGAGTTGTATTAGAATTGCTGTATTTCTTTAACACAAAATCATTTAGTTCATGGAGTCTGTGTAGCTGATATGAATGAAATATTCATTGATTTTGCAAAGAGATGGACGATTTTTTTCGATGAAGTTTTAGGCATAGAGTTTAATTACTTGTAGCTCCATGGTCTTAATTTTTAAATAAAATAAATTATTATAGTATTGTGATGAATGACATGAATGGGAAATTATTTATGAATGAAATGCTGCTTTTATAGAGATAACCAGGCGTGTTATTTTTTCTATGACGTCACTTAAATGAATGTCAATTGTTTTCGATGAAGTTTTCAAATATAATAAATTATCGTGGTATTATGATAATTCTAAAATTATTACCGAGGAATGTATCACATTTTAAAAATGTTTAAACCAGGCAATTTATATTTCAATGCCGTCATTTGAATTAAGTTCATTTTTTTCGATGAAGGTTTAAGTTTTCAAATATAATAAATTGATGTAGTATTGTGATAAGTTTTAAAATATTACCGAGGAATGTATTGCATTTTAGACATGTTTAAATAAAATTGCATTGAAGTTGGAAAGTGTTTCATAATCAATGCTTTAAGCATGATTGATCTTTCTTGTTTAATTTGTGTGCAGTTCGCTCATCTTATTTCAAACCCTCTAAAAATGTAGGTTTCAAAGCATCATTTTTTAATTGATATTGCTAATTAAGACAAAAAAACATTTGGTGGGATATTAAACAAAAAATCGCTATTTGGAGCAATATTTGGCAAATAATCACTTGGTGCAGAATTTGGCATTATTTTACCAAATTCCAGTTTTGGGAGCTTCCGGATATTTTGACACCAGATAAGAGGTTGTGTTCTGTAGTATTTTTCTTGCAGGTGTATGTTTAAATTAAAATAGATAAATTGACTACAAGAATGGGGAAACTACAAATATGTTTTGTGCTTTATGTTCTTAATATTTTGTTAGGAATTAAAATTTTGAATTTAGATAAAAAATAGATTTATGTCTGGAAAAAATTTCATAAAATGCAAAATGACAATATTCTTAAAAGGTATTTTTATATATATATATATATATATATACATTCACCTGTTTTTTACTGGCTTTAAGTTTAAATTCAGGAATAAATATTTTTAATGACTTGTAGTGCTTTTTTTTTTTTTCAAAATACACTAAAAAATAAAGTACTTAAAAACGAAAACTTCAACGTACTCGTTTTCATTTGAGTATAATGGCACCGTAAATGAGTGACATACTGAAATATAAGTAACCGCACTTACGTGAAAATAAATACTTCAATATGCTTCAAATATGCTTAAAATTGAATCTCATATACTCAAAAATGAGTACATAGTATTTACAATTATGCTTAAAATTGATTCTTCCATATACTCATAAATGAGTACATAATATTTACAATTTGAACCTAAATATGCTTAAAATTTAATTCTTCGATATACTCAAAAATGAGTACATGCATTTTTCAAAATTGAAACATTGTTACTCTGAGCTATTATAAGCATGCAAAGTGCTCGAAAATGAGTACATTCTACTTTTTTTTTTAATACCCATTTTTAACAGCATACGAGCAATCGCAACTATATTTTTTCTAAATTATTTCTTCATAAATATGTGTTATATACTGCCTATAATTAGTACCATATATGTGTTTCAGGTACTCAAGGCAAAGGAGTTAATGGGTTAAAAGTAAACACTAAATCTTTGATGAATGTATTTTTTCATGATATTTTTCATATGTATCTAAGTGCAACAAGAGCAAAATTGATCCTGTATTGTATTTTTCATTAAAATTATTAGCTTGTTCAAATGCAACAATCATGTTATGAGATATATTAAATGAGATACTTTTAAATAAGTAGAATTTATTCATGTAAATCTGAATTCATTATTAAAAATTTCACACTAATACATTTGTTCTTAATACCCCCAACGCTGATGTAATATTATTGTACACCTTTGTTATTACAAAAGTGTAACATTAATGTACACTGGAAAATTTTCCTGAAAGCTGTAATGTATCATTATTGATACATTTTCCATTGATTTTGTATGAGGAATATTTTCTTTTGGTCTAGAGCTACCAGCGGCTATATAGAACTTTAGCATTTCTATCAGAGTCGGTGCATGAAGTGAAAATGTGTATTTTACAAGTGGTTATAGCAAATGGAAAAGTAGACAAATTGAATTTTTAGTTCTTTATTTTATTTATAAAACTTGGGAAGCAACAGAAACTTAGTAGCAACAAAAACTGACAGAACTAAAGGAAACTATAGTTTCTCATTTAAACTTAACTTGCAATAAAGGAGCTGGCTTTTACAAGTATTGCATATGTTCCATACTAGCATGACCCATTTTCTCTTCCCAGCTATTACACTGCCTTGCTTTCTGTATTTTTATAACATTCACATTCATTTATATCGAGTTTTCACGATCTCTTTCTGATAGAGAATTTATAACAGACATTTTGAAATCTGTAGTTGTCAGTGCTCTGTGATATAACAGAATTTTCTTTGTACAGATAATAAGTGTTTACTAAGCTCATTCTCCAAACTATTTCAATATCGCTTTGTGTCTCTATGAAAAGCTATATTATATGAGGTCAGCTGCTCACTCACATCTACTGAAAGTTTTTCTTGTTCATAGTCCAAGATGCAGACTGAATTTTTAATTTCTTTTACTTAACTCTTATCAGTTTTGTTTCACTATCTAAATGCATTCATTCAGTTAGTGAATTAGACAGTGAGTATTCGTTTTGTTAACTATTCGTTTCACTACCTAATTTTATTATATCAAAAATGGTACATCCGGCACACAATAGCATTTTCTTTCACAGGCCAGTGTAACATTTTGTACACTACCTTACCTAATAACAAACGAAATAAATATAAAACCTAAATATAATAAAAATAACTTTACAGGCATTATCTAGTAAAATCTCATTTTGGCCCACAGTGATCAAATATGGAAATCCCCGCGGCAGCTAGAGTGTTAAAGATCAGGTGTGCTTTTCTCTCAAAATGTATAATATTTCTTCTGTAATTGTCAAATTGAATTAATTCAAGATAAACTTTCTATTGTTTCAATAGAAAGGATTTAGACAATTTAATATAATGTTAATATGTTATCACCATTTTATTTCTGGCAAAAATTAGACTTTCTGGAAGTCTGAAAAGTTATATTCTTTTATAAATATTTTTCATTATTTATTATTAGTAGTGTGTTATGATTAAAATGTGTTATTCTTAGTAAAACACAATTAAGAATGAAAAATTAAATGCGGCAGTTGTTAGTTCATATTTGTTACAGATATTATACATATTTGTTAACAGATCCATAGAATCAAAGTATAATTCCTAAAAGTAATGAAATTATAACCCTCATAACAGGTTCCAAACATTTAGAAGTGCAATGAAATATGTATTGGAATCTGTAGATTGGTTTTATCTAAAAATTCAAGCTGTAATCTGTCTCTATTTATGCTTATAAATTCCTATGGTATCCAAGTGATACTGATTTTCTTTTATTAGAAAAATCCTAATATTTTGCTTACTTTTCTTTGAAAAAAATGGGAGGGTATTTTGAAATTCTATGGTATATAAGATGAATGTTCTCTCAAAAATTATTAAAATTTCTTATTGGATAATATACTTTTTTTTTTCAGGATTCTTAGAAAAGAATAGAGATACATTCAGTGCTGATTTAATTCAGTTAATTCAAGTTTCCAATAATAAATTTCTTCAAAATTTATTTGTCCATGAAATTGGAATGGTAAGAAATTCAAACATATATATAATCATTTTTAAGTATCTGTCATGCTCTAAACTTTAGAAAAATTTATATTGTTCACATATTCCATATTTTACAATAATAAATGTATAGTTCTACTGATCTTATGGTAATAGTTCTGCAAGAAAAATTTTGAAACAAATTTTCTCTGCTTATACATTTCAAAATAACAAGTTAAAAGTTATTTTATTATTTTACAATAATTCTGAATCTATTGTACTACACTGTTGATTCTTGGGTTATTAGATCATGTTACCCCCCCCCCCCTCCCCCGCCCTTTTTTTTTTTACAGCAAATAAAATAAAATCTAATAAATCTTCTGGGTAGATATCTTAATAGTCAAAACTAAAAAAAATCTAATTGAAATACTCTTCAAAATATAAAGCAATTTCTGTGATTTATTTTTTCTTATACAAAAATGATCCTCTAGAGTGGTGCTGCTTAACTGGTGAAAATGAACTAGAAAAATTTTCAATAGACAATTGATGCATATAAAAAACATATGATTTATATTATGTATACTTGTAAAAAGAGCACATTTCTAAATGTGTTTGTTTATGAATCTGGTCTATTAAAAACAATGGTTATTTTGTTATACTTGGGAGAGTAAAACTTAGTAAAACAATACAATACAATATAATTATCTCACTCCACATTTATATTTCGGTTCATTTATTGTATATTAAATTATCCTCTTAGAAATCAATTGTAGATTTTACCAGCTTGAGTTTCAAATTTCCCCTGATGTTGAATGTTTAAATTAGTTTCCAAATTAACTGTCTTTTACATGTTTTTAGGCTGTCGATACTGGTAGTTTAATTGCGTCTTGATTGCTATGTACATATGCAGAAGGCCTTGAATAAGGATACATTAATTATGATCACCCTGTATATACATAACTTTTTTAATCTAGTTCTAATTATATTTTTATTCATACATGTCCGTGTTTTCCTTAGTCCCAAAAAGGTATCATTAAACAGCAAAATAAAATACAGCTACAGTATTCAGACAAAATGTTAACAGTCTTGGTATTTTCTTTTTTTTTTGCTAAATAAGCTCCTATATAATTCATTTGTACTCCTCTCAGTCTTGCTGCTTTTTTATGATGACCAACATAAAAGCAGTAAAATACAAGTGTTCAAAATATTAGCAGGCAAGACCTTGTGCTACATTCTTCCTGTCAGAAATGAAATTTAGAACTCATTAAGTGGTGACTCACCCAAATTGAAAAGACTGTTTATTAAAAGTATGATAAATGTGTAATATATATATATATATATATATCATTAGACAAAATTTAAAATATTCTTAGGGCTCTACAGGGAATCTTTGTATAGTGTTATTTACATTTATTAATAATTTTCCATTTTATTTATTATTCTTTATCATTTCTATTTATTATTTTATCCATTGAATGATACATTTTCCTATATTTTGCTCATGAAAAATTATTGATTTAATAAATGGCTTGAGCTAGGTAGACTTGACTTTTATGTACAGGTTGAGCCATCCCAATTTTCAAGATTTCCCTACAGCTTCCCAAAAGGCAGTTTTTCATCTGCCTTGGTTCCAGTATATGCAATAATTCTTAGCACTTACTCTAAATTTAGTGTTAATTGTAGCTTTTAACTTATAAGCTTTTCAGGCATAAGATAGTTATGATCTAAATTTTTGTCTCAATTATCATGTGTCAAAATACTAAAATGAAAATGCTATTATATTATAGAAATGTTTCTTTAATAAATACAATTAAATTACTATTTTTCTTGCATATGGAGTTAGACTATTAAATAAAGGAAAGATTCTGCTTTACAAATAGTTTAGATCCATATTAAAAATCACTTAGTGTGTGTATAGTGTTACATGGTTATCCCTACCTTACCCATGAGCCAGGTTTTTTAAGATGCAGAATTATTTAACAATTTGTCAAAAATATAGACTTTATGAAGGTACTACCTGGGTTGAAAAAAGCTATACCTTTGATCAAATTCTGTATACACCCAATACTCAATCTTTAGTGCAGTACTTCCTATCACCATAATTTCAAAAAATATTACTTGCAGATTTTAGAGACTAAATTGATTCTATGCATAAAAAATCGGACAAATAGATGCTTTAAGCAGATTGTGAATATTCTACGATTTAAATTTTGTGAAGTTTGGCTTCTTGACTAATAAAAATGCTTTACACCAATTCATATTCAACTGTTTGAAATACAAAAAGGTTAAAAACTGAAGATGATTTTTCAAAGCTGTTACATGTTTTCAACTTTTAAAACAATGCCAGTATATTTTTTCACCATTTATCAAACATGCTTATAATTAAGCCATGAAAATGTTGTTGTAATGAAAAAGAACCTAATTCATTAATTTGAAAAAAAAAATTCATATTAAATTTGTATTTTATCACAAAATTTTCACATTTTATTACATTTTAAAAACCTACAAATTGTATGATTAAGCCAATCTCTTGTGACTTAATAAGAGATCTCAACAGTCTGGAACTTTAGACTTTTACCTGACACAGAAGTTTGCAGTGTTTTAAATATTTTTTTTAATTTTTCTCTGCCAATTGGAATTTTCAAAATATTTCATATATTGTGTTAATAATTATTTTTAGTACCTTTAAAATACAGACCAGCTGGAACTCTTCAAAAGAAATTGTTCCAAACTGGCCCATTGACGCTATTTAGAAGGTTATACAATATCTAAGGCAAATTTTCTTTACTGAACATGTTGTAATGTATATTATATATTTTATTAGAATATTTTCAAACATATTTTAAGCACCTGCTTCTATTGATCAATAAGACTTGTAGCTTTTCAAAAGGGAGGATAAGGGCCCTGCCTTGAATCCATACATTGTATGCATGCAGTGTAGTATACACCACATTTTTTCACATTAATTGCAAAAATTATAATCTGGAGTACTTGCTGCTATTTATCAAGTGAAAATTAGGCATATATCCAATAGTGATTCATCAGTTCAGAATGTGGTCGTGCTGCTAATAAATTGCAAAAGAAAGTAAAAAAAGAACATGGTTTAAATCAATGTAGTTTAAACCAGCCAACCCAATTTTAAACTAAACTAGATTTTTAACACAATATTAAAAAAATTACATAGCTATAAATGTCCTATTTATTTGTACACAGAGTATGTTCTTTACTTGTAAACAGTCATGTATTTCAAAAGGAACAAACAAGCAACGAAAGTGAATGGTTTCTGATTCAAAACTGAAAATCAACTGAAACAGAATAGCACATGCAATATGAATAAAGTGTTCTTCTATAAGCTTGAACTGCAATTATTGGTGCACAGAGACGTATTAAAAGAACGTTTCTCCTTACACGTCACTCACTTTTCTCCCTACACATCACTTGGAACATGCACACTTAGCCTTCTAGTGGAGAAAAGGAACTGCAAGTGTTATAGCCCAAAATATGCCTTTTTCACACACTTTGAGGACACAAAAATATTGACCTTCCCACTTAGAATGGAAAAATTGTACAAATGTAATCAATAAATATAAATATATATATTTTTAAAATAAATTGCAGGGGGTACTGCAGCTGTACAGCACTAATACACGAACCACTACTGCATATATCTTTTCGAACAGGGCAAGGATCCCAGGCACAATCAGGCTCCTCCTTGAATTTATACTATGTATGCATTTAATGTAAATGTACACTATACTATGTATAAAACACTTTAATTTCACCAATTATAATTTTGAACTCTTACTGCTAGTGATCAAGTTTAAATTAGATTGGCTCTTCAAAGGGAGAGGAAACGACTTGAGAGAAATCGAGCCCTTTGAATCCAATCTTTGTATGCATATAATGTAGCATACATTACATGGCTCAAAATTAATGGTAGTCCGAGAGCACAGAAAACCCAATGGACCAACAGAATAATAAGCAATACTGGTCTATTGGACGAATAACAAATTTAATTACAATTAAATAAAACTTCATTCATATTTAAAAAAATATATTTTTATAAAATAAAACTATAATTTATATAAAGCTTTTCTTATTTTTTAATTAAAGTATTTGCATAAATCAAAATATAATATTCCTCAAGTAATTTAATTTATTTTGTAATTTTTTTTAAATCCCATATCCCATATACAGACCTGTTATAAAGATTGTGAACCAGTGAAGTCATGCGGACCAGTGACTGAATTTTTCTAATTTCTACCCCTACATTATATATTATAAGATTAATTTTACCAATTATAATTTGAGCATTTGTTGCTCTTGATTAAGTGAAAATTTAGACATGTCTTTTCAAAGCATACATTATATAATTTATGAAACTACTTGAATAATTATATTTTCAGTGCATCCTTCCATTAACAAGTGAAAACAGATTTATAACTTTTAGAAGGAGGAGCTTAATCACCCTCTCAGGATTTTGCCCCTGGGGCCTACTTCAGTTACTAAATGGTTTCATTTCCTAATATAACCTTATTTTTCCAAAATTGCATTTGTGTACACTTATTGAAGTACACCCATAGACAATGAAAGTTGCCTGAAAGTGATTTTACCAATTATAATTTGAGCATTTGCTGCTCTTGATTAAGTGAAAATTTAGACATGTCTTTTCAAAGCATACATTATATAATTTATGAAACTACTTGAATAATTATATTTTCAGCGCATCCAAGTTATAAATCTGTTTTCACTTGTTAATGAACAAGTGAAAACAGATTTATAACTGTTAGAAGGAGGAGCTTAAGCACCCTCTCTGGATTTTTCCCCTGGGGCCCACTTCAGTTACTAAATGGCTTCATTTCCTAATATAACCTTATTATTCCAAAATTGCATTTGTGTACACTTATTGAAGTACACCCATGGACAATGAAAGTTGCGCACCAAGAAGAAAACATGGTACAACCGCTAAATGATGTAAATAGCTAGAGGGCGGGCTGGTATGAAAATGATCCCAGTCTGGTGTGATTGTGCATGACTGTACACCTGTGAGTGGCACTGCAAGCATGAGCCAGCGGCCTTATAAACTGGCATGTAGTCGACGCCCCATCAATGCAAGAAGCTTTGGCCGACGCAAGCATGACTAAGGAGTCAAAAGAATAGTGGGTAGATGCCAGAAATGTCGATATATGCAACTGATGGACTTCGGGAGAGGCCTGATCATTGGGCTGAAAACTGCAGGGTGGTCAGCACACCGGATAACCCGTCACGTGGATCATTCGGACTATACTCTGTCTGATGATGTTAGGAGTACTAGTCACAGGATGTCATCCAGACATGGAGGACTGGCTCTGGACAGACCAGGCATACCATGAGTAGAGAGGATCAAATGATCATGCGGAAGGCACATATAGAGCCCACGGCAACTTGATCCACGTTACAGGCACACGTAGCGGCTCCTGTGTGCCCACAAACCATATCTAGAATCCTGAAGGAAGTAAATCTGCAATCTCAGTGTCCCTTGCGTGTGTTGCCGTTAACACGGGAACAACGGTGGCTCAGATTGCAGTGGTGCCAGGCCAGAACAATATGGAACGCCACAGATTGGCGATGTGCGGTTTTAGCGATGAGTGCTGCTTCGTTTTGGAGACTGATGCTCAGCTTGTCCAGGTGTGGAGGTCCCCTGTGTTGAAAAAATCGAATGTAAACATCGCGATTCATGTTTCCCGTGAACGGACGGATGTTCATGCAAATTTCTCGTGAACGACTCTTTCCATTCACCGGCGTGAACTGTGATGTTTTTCCATCATGAGGAGACATGCAAATCAGATTCCCAATTTGCATGCATCTTATTTGCATATCCGGGGGCATTTCCGGAACGGCCCATTATCGGGTATATAAGATGGAACTTTCTTGAAGCATTAATCATTCTTCTAATCTTCTTCTTTTCGGATTCCATTGAATTCATTCCAATCATACTACAATCTGTTAGGATGATGTTAGCAGGCTATCGCTAACATATTACGACGATAAGATGGACTTAGTTCTTAGTCGACATGTTTGATATGCGAGTTTAAGTCGGATGTGTTCTATTTATAATACAGACTTGTAAGTTCTGCTAAGTGACTGCATTTTGATAAAGTTATGTGCAGTTGTTCACGACGTTAATCATCTGAGTTCATTAATGGTGAATAGTATGAAGTCATAGAGTATCGGTACTTCAAGTTATTGAATCTTTCCTGCCAAGTGTGATACCAGCGGTGGTGGCTTCGAACAAATACGCACGTTATCAAGGTAGTATAAGTTTTCTTATATACTACAAAAGATGCTTCAAGAAAGTTTTAGAACCCAACTCAATCTTTACAAGCTTTCGAGCTTTATGTATATAGCCTTGTTTACGTTTTGGCATGGATTTTACTAAGTGATGTAAATTGCCTGAATATGCTTTATCTCATGAATAAAGTGAATTGAATTTCTACTTAACATGTTTCATCTGTCTTCAATTTACAAATGAACATTTTTCACTTGAGGTTTTACTACGTGTGTCTCTGCTTGAACGAAACCTAACTATCTTGTTCAAATTTTCATCATACCTTCAAAAGGATATTAATTTCTGAATCGACTTTTTAAATTTTTCCTGCACCCTGCACAATGCCATAATCCCAACCTCGTTATTGAACGCAACACCAGCCCCACTGCAGGCATCATGGGCTGGGGAGCCATAGCCTCTGACAGCCGATCTGCTCTAGTAGTGGTACCTGGAACATTGATGGGCCAGCAATACATGGATGAGATTTTACAGCCCCATATGCTCCCATTTGCTTCTGGGATTCTAGGTGCATAATTCCAGCAGGATAATGCCCGGCTGCACATGGCTCGGGTTGCCCAGGCCTGCTTGAGTCATGTCCAGACACTTCCATGGCCTGTCCCCTATCGAGCATGTGGGGGACCAGTTGAAATGCCAGCTGCCTCGTTGCTGCAATCTAGGATTTGGAACATAACGTCCAACAGGTGTGGACTCGTCTACTGCAGGACAACATCAGGCATCTATTTGACACCATGCCGAACTGTATTGCTGCTTGTATTGCAGCATGAAGTGGTGTGGCGAGGTATTGAGGATGACCGGACTGTGTACCACAGCTCCCTCTGTACGTGTTTTGCTGTGCTGTTTTTGTGATCATGTATATCATTCATTTGTATCCTTCTATCAAAAAATTTTCAGGTCCATCCTATGCTTCCTTCCTTGTGAGCAACTTTCATTGTCCGTGAGTGTATTACTGTATAAAGGCATTTGTATTTATGAGTGACAGAACTTCAAATTCTGCTCTCTTATCCTTCTGGATACTGCAAGGTTTTACAGTGTGATATCTTCCACCCCCTCCAGACCTTTAGCTTTTTCATGAAAAAAATAAAAAGTACTAGATTTAGAATCTTAATCAAACTTTTATTTATTAGTTTTACTGTTTATTATTTTCCTATTTGACAAAAATAGAAAACTGTGAGATTAAAATATTTATTGCTCTGTGTACTGAAATATATTCCTAAAGTTATATTCTTTATTTAATGATAATTTTATTTGAGTTTTAGTATTTGTTTAAAATTATAATATTTTTTATTTTAAAATTGTATAGCTTTAGTCTTCAATTTAAAAATGTTGCTTAAATGCTGTTAACTTTCTGCAATTTTTTCATGATCTGTATGATCGTAATTGTATCCTTTAGGGTACTGATACAAGAAAGAAAACTCCTACTCTCAGTGCTCAATTCAAAAAGTCTCTTGATTCATTGATGAGGACGCTTAGTCAGTGCCATCCTTTCTTTATACGTTGCATTAAGCCAAATGAGATGAAAAAGCCAATGGTAAGGTTATTTTGTAATTATATCACGATTAAAGTAATTCTCAATTAAAGAATATATTGTAATACACTCTGTTGTAAAAAATTATATACACCCATAAGAAATTGAGCTGTAGCCATGAAATTCGACAGGTATGTATCCTTTGAAGAGATATGCAAATAATTAGAATTTGGGAGCAAAAATAAGTTTTGTTAAGAAATGATGTTAACAAGATGATGACATTTTAGTAAGTGGTAAATCCTCCCCTGGCAACTACACAAGCCAATATTCGGTGCTATCAATTAAGCTGCTTATGTCCCTCTGTGGAAGATTCTGCCACAAATGTTGCAACTGGTTAGCTAAATCAGTGATATTCTGACAAGGCTGCAATTGCTATCCCAGCATGCTCCAGATATGTTCTATTGGTGATAGGTGTAGACACATAGATTGTCATGAGAGGGTATTAAATCCTTGAAGACACTGTCGAGGAAGTCATGTAGTATGTGATCAAGTGTTGTCTTATTGGTAAATGGGACCTGTGTGGCTTGGCAGCAAAAGCAGAACAGTTGACTGCAGAATATCTTTGACTTACAAGCAAGCCATCAGATTGGCTTACAGTACAACTGGAGGAGATCGACTGTTCTATGAGATGGCTCCCCAGACTTTCACACCACATGTGATGGCTATGTGCAGCGCGACAACTAGTACATGATCAAAATGCTGACCTACTCTTCCACACACATGTAACAGTTACCTTACACCAGTGTTTCCCAAACTTTATTAACTCGCGGCGCATTTTACAACAAATGGAAATTTTGAGGCGCACTTATTATATATATATATATATATATATATATATATATATATATATATATATATATATATACATATAAAAATAAGTATATCACGAACGGAACTCCTATTTAAGTAAAGGAGAAAACAGAAACCTTACAGAGGATGTGGCGCATAGCAGCTCTGCATCCAGAGTGGAATACAAGGATATAAACAAGAAGAAAAAATAAGCGAGAACAGGAGTGACCATATGATTTGCATAGAATGGCTGGGGTGGATTGCGACACCCCTTTCCCGCTTAAAGCAGCTTTTACGACCCGGGCAACGCTCACGGCACCAATGTAACTCAATGGTCAATCTTCCACATGTGCAAAGACAGAAGCACCCGAACGGACAAAAGAGCAAAGATGGAACCAAGCATGGAAGAGATACACCTTACTATCCAGCATGAAAACACAACATTTTATAAGGGAAAGTCGCACATGCGCGAAAAGACTTCAAGATGATAGGATCGCAGATATGAAAATATATATGATTAAGAATTCTCATTTAGAATCAAACAATGTACAATTTCTTTCATTGAAAAAGGAATAGTAATAATGTTTTAAAAAATATTTAGGGTAATTTCTTTTTAATGCATCATTTATTATTTTATTACATTCATGAATGCAGTCTTTTTTAAAAGTACTGTAGTTTCTGTTTCTTCTGAAGTACCCGATAATAATATTTCTGAATATATTTTTAGTGAGGTTTGAATTCCAATCAATAATATTATTAATTTTGATATTGTATGAATTTCTCTTGTCGTGTATGGTTGTATAAATTCCATACTGTTGGTGCTTTCTTATTGACAAATCCAGGAAGTCTGTCGATCCATCCTCATTGATCGGGTTTTCAATTAAGTCCAATTCCCTTGGGTAGAATGCAAAATCTATGTCAGGGGTGTTTGCATAACCCCCTAATATCACATCGTCAACATAACGGAAATAAGGTATTTCCGATAATAGATGGGTTCCTCTTTCATATTTGGATAGATAAATATCCGCCAATATTGATGAGCATGCACCACCCATGGGTATGCCTTTGACCTGTTTGTAGAAATGCATTCCGTCATATAGTATGTTTTCATTTAAAACCAACTCAATCAAATCCAAATATCTTCTGAGAGTTATATATGGTTTTAAATTATACTCTTCATGTAATTCTTTCAAGATCATTTGTAGGTTTGTTAAATCGATGTTATTAAACAGATCCCTGAAATCGTAGCTTCTGAAGTTTAAATCTTTATGGCAAAATTTCAGTCGGTCTATCAATTCTTGTCCGTTTTTTAACATTATGGAATTTTGCTTCTTAATATCAGTCATAACATATTGGAGTAATTTCAGAAGTTTTTTATTTGCATGTTCTAGGTATGATCCGCATCCCACTGTTACAGTACGGAACTTGACTGGCTTTTTGTGTAACTTGGGAATGAGGATCAAGTATGGAAATTTTACTGATTTAATATCCGTACCAATTCTTTTATACACTGCTTTTATTCTATTAGTGATGATTGATTCGTTGCTAGGAATTAATGTATACATGGCACAATCCTTATAGCATTGTGTTAAAGTATCGACATAGAATTTTTTACACGTGAATGCAAAATTCGATACGATTTTGTCGGTGTATGTCAATACGAATTCTTCATTAAAATGTTTGATTGAAAACGGAAATTGAGAACTCCCAGAATCCTTGTTTCTTCTCGGGTAGAATTGGCAAAAAGCACTGTAAAAGGCATATTTCCATGCGTTAAAAGTTTGTACAGGTATACTGTGTTTGACAGCCATCTTGTATATGAAGGTTTCCAGATCATAATTAAATTCATTATAAATATCATTATATTCTTGTATTCGGTACTTGGTACCAAGTTGTAATAAGTTTTTGAGTTTATTATCTTTTATAAAATCTAAGTTTCCAGTAATTATATGCTTGTGGTAGGGATCACAATGTATATTTTTATGACATTGACAGGATTCAATATTAAATGAAGACACGGTTTTACATAATTTATTGTAGTTGAATAATCTTCTTCCGTTGGTTCTTACAAAGCGATAGGATATCTTAATATTTAGATTAGGTAAAGGAAGACGTTCTTCTATATTATGTAATATTTGGTTGAATGGAATATTTTCGAACATTTTATTCTTAAATGTTGTGATAAAAAATTCTTTTGATTTGTTTATTTGATATTTTGGTTCAAGTGCTACATTATATTTTGCGGCTCTGAGTTTAATTAAATCCAGAATGATGTCTATATTAGTGTTTGTATCTTCTGTATTGCAGGATTTAATTAAACTCAGAGCCGCAAAATATAATGTAGCACTTGAACCAAAATATCAAATAAACAAATCAAAAGAATTTTTTATCACAACATTTAAGAATAAAATGTTCGAAAATATTCCATTCAACCAAATATTACATAATATAGAAGAACGTCTTCCTTTACCTAATCTAAATATTAAGATATCCTATCGCTTTGTAAGAACCAACGGAAGAAGATTATTCAACTACAATAAATTATGTAAAACCGTGTCTTCATTTAATATTGAATCCTGTCAATGTCATAAAAATATACATTGTGACCCCTACCACAAGCATATAATTACTGGAAACTTAGATTTTATAAAAGATAATAAACTCAAAAACTTATTACAACTTGGTACTAAGTACCGAATACAAGAATATAATGATATTTATAATGAATTTAATTACGATCTGGAAACCTTCATATACAAGATTGCTGTCAAACACAGTATACCTGTACAAACTTTTAACGCATGGAAATATGCCTTTTACAGTGCTTTTTGCCAATTCTACCCGAGAAGAAACAAGGATTCTGGGAGTTCTCAATTTCCGTTTTCAATCAAACATTTTAATGAAGAATTCGTATTGACATACACCGACAAAATCGTATCGAATTTTGCATTCACGTGTAAGAAATTCTATGTCGATACTTTAACACAATGCTATAAGGATTGTGCCATGTATACATTAATTCAATCATGCAACGAATCAATCATCACTAATAGAATAAAAGCACTGTATAAAAGAATTGGTATGGATATTAAATCAGTAAAATTTCCATACTTGATCCTCATTCCCAAGTTACACAAAAAGCCAGCCAAGTTCCGTACTGTAACAGTGGGATGCGGATCATACCTAGAACATGCAAATAAAAAACTTCTGAAATTACTCCAATATGTTATGACTGATATTAAGAAGCAAAATTCCATAATGTTAAAAAACGGACAAGAATTGATAGACCGACTGAAATTTTGCCATAAAGATTTAAACTTCAGAAGCTACGATTTCAGGGATCTGTTTAATAACATCGATTTAACAAACCTACAAATGATCTTGAAAGAATTACATGAAGAGTATAATTTAAAACCATATATAACTCTCAGAAGATATTTGGATTTGATTGAGTTGGTTTTAAATGAAAACATACTATATGACGGTATGCATTTCTACAAACAGGTCAAAGGCATACCCATGGGTGGTGCATTCTCATCAATATTGGCGGATATTTATCTATCCAAATATGAAAGAGGAACCCATCTATTATCGGAAATACCTTATTTCCGTTATGTTGACGATGTGATATTAGGGGGTTATGCAAACACCCCTGACATAGATTTTGCATTCTACCCAAGGGAATTGGACTTAATTGAAAACCCGATCAATGAGGATGGATCGACAGACTTCCTGGATTTGTCAATAAGAAAGCACCAACAGTATGGAATTTATACAACCATACACGACAAGAGAAATTCATACAATATCAAAATTAATAATATTATTGATTGGAATTCAAACCTCACTAAAAATATATTCAGAAATATTATTATCGGGTACTTCAGAAGAAACAGAAACTACAGTACTTTTAAAAAAGACTGCATTCATGAATGTAATAAAATAATAAATGATGCATTAAAAAGAAATTACCCTAAATATTTTTTACAACATTATTACTATTCCTTTTTCAATGAAAGAAATTGTACATTGTTTGATTCTAAATGAGAATTCTTAATCATATATATTTTCATATCTGCGATCCTATCATCTTGAAGTCTTTTCGCGCATGTGCGACTTTCCCTTATAAAATGTTGTGTTTTCATGCTGGATAGTAAGGTGTATCTCTTCCATGCTTGGTTCCATCTTTGCTCTTTTGTCCGTTCGGGTGCTTCTGTCTTTGCACATGTGGGAGATTGACCATTGAGTTACATTGGTGCCGTGAGCGTTGCCCGGGTCGTAAAAGCTGCTTTAAGCGGGAAAGGGGTGTCGCAATCCACCCCAGCCATTCTATGCAAATCATATGGTCACTCCTGTTCTCGCTTATTTTTTCTTCTTGTTTATATCCTTATATATATATATATATATATACTAATATGTATATAAAATGAGTATTTATACATATGAACATAAAAAATGAAAAAGAAAATTAAGTACAGTATACTTACTTTCTTTTCGGTAAATAAAAAAAATATATCAATGTGGAACATGGGTTTGATGTTTTTTCACCACATTTTCTATGTTCGGACGTATTTCAGATAAACAGACCCTCATTTCATCTTCAATGCAATGGAGTCTCGCTCTTTTTTTACATTTAATGTTAGTGAGTGAAGAAAATCCCAATTCACATAAATATGATGTGGAAAACTGCATCAAAATGGATAATGCTTTTTTAGCTGCCGAGGGATATTCTTCTTTAATGGAAATCAAAAATGCATCAATTGATAAATCTGCATGCATGATTTTAAGCCCCCGATCACTGGAAATAGAAGCCAATTCTTCTTCTTCTTTTAAGTTCAAACCTATATCAGGTAAAATTTTCATGAATGGATTTCGGACCCAGTCATAATCTTCTATATTCAGTGATGGAAAATAATAGTTTAATTTTTCTTCTAGAATTGCCAAATGCTCGACTACAATAGGAGTCATTTCTTTTATGTTGGTTTTACCAAGTAATGAAAACATTTTAAAGTTACCATTTTTAGCTCTAGTTTTCCAAATTGCTATTTTTTTCTGAAATGCAATCAGTTTATCTGTCGAAATAAGAATATTTTCACATTTACCTTGCATACTTGTGTTAAGAATATATTAAAATTGGTAAATATCGCTGTTTAATATTCCAGTCTAGAAATCCAAGTTTTCCACTTTGGTGTTTTTCTCCTTCAAAAAAAGGAAGTAATTCTTTCTGGAGTTCTTGTAAGCGACTTAAAACCTTTCCTCTTGATAACCAACTGACTTCCGTGTGTAAAATTAAGCATTTATGCTGGGAATCCATATCTACACAAATTCGTTCAAATAAGCGAGTCTTGAACCGTCTGCTTTTTATATAATTCACCATTTCAACAACTTGATCTAATACGTCTTTTAATTCAACTGGTAATGTTTTCGAAACTAGTACCTCTCTATGCAGAAAGCAATGAGTTCGGATAACGTTTGGATTTTCGTGTTTTACCAATGATGCAAACCTTTCATCGAGCCTACCATGGATGGAGCACCATTAGTGCTTATTCCAACGCATGATTTCCACGAAAAATTCCATTTTTTAAGATAGCCAGATAAATCAAGAAATATCAAATATATCTTGACCTCTTGTAGTGCCTGGCATTTCTTTGCAGCAAAAAAAAAAGTGATTTATGATTTGATCTACATCAATAAATCGAATAAATGCAAGTAATTGGGCCTTATGTATAATGTCAGTTGATTCATCAGCTTCCAAAACAAATTCTGAGTTCTGAAGTTTATTCCACACATTTTCTTCTATATCAGCAGACAAATCCATAATTCGCCTATGAATTGTATTATTTGAGAGAGGAATTTTGTTAATTTCTTGCTCTGCCTCATCCCCAAACATTGTTTTAACCATCTTTCTACATGCGGGCAAGTTAATAAACTCGAGTAAAGTATGAGACTTCATTTTTAACGCAATCATTTGGGCTATCTCAGTAGAAGCGATTTTGAGTAATTTCTGAAATTGTAAACTTTTTTTCAATATTTACCCTGCTTTGATTGTTGTTCTGACAGTCTGTTGAAATAATTCAAATCTTTTCCTTGAAGATATTGGTGTTTAGTTGTAAAATGTCTTTTTAACTTGCTAGGTAACATGGCTTCTTTAGACATTTTCTCGCCACAGACAAGGCAAAGAGGAAATGGATGATCATCGTTTCCAGTCCAAGTAAAACCAAACTTTAAATAAGTATTGCAGTACTGACAATTAGACCTTGCTTTTACCATATTACTAGTACAAGGCTTAGTTACTTTTGACAAACGTTCATGCTCAGGTTCACAATCATCACTGTTATTTTTCCTCTTAAGAAAGCTATCCATTTTTATGGGAAATATATTTTACCTAAGAAATAGTTACCGAAAAATAAAATACTGCTCTAAAACATTCACACTAAATAAGCATTATTTGCACAAAATCAAAAACAAAACAAAAAATACTTCCAATCTGATCGAAATCAACTATAAAACTAAGGTAAATGAGTCAATGACGAGTGGACAACAGAATGCCGTCTCAGCCAATGAGGACTCGACCCTCAAAGTGCAGACGCCATTCGCATACCAACGGCTGCTAATAATTCAATTTACAATTTTGCATTCGTATATGCTTTTTCCATGAATTTTATTTTT
This sequence comes from Amaurobius ferox, assembly GCA_951213105.1. NCBI lineage: Eukaryota > Metazoa > Arthropoda > Arachnida > Araneae > Amaurobiidae > Amaurobius > Amaurobius ferox. The sequence goes on along the minus strand of OX578142.1, from coordinate 78,016,207 downwards.
AATGAGTAAGTAGATTTTTAATTAACTTATAACATCTTTACATAAATAAAATAGATATACCAGGAAATACCACATGAATTTTTTAATCAAAATTAATAAATATTAAAACGTATATAATTCAACATAATATATATACGGTATATAATTTTTTTTAAAGGAAACTAACATTCGTACTGAACCAAGCACTACACAACAAATATGAAAGATTTTATATTATTTTAATATTAATGATTTATTTAAGAGTTTTATTTCATATTTTACTCATTTTTAATATAATTTTAATTCTTTCGCGGCGCACCCAGCTATACTTCGCGACGCGCCAATGCGCCGCGGCGCACAGTTTGGGAAACACTGCCTTACACCTTTCTGGTAGGTCGGACGGTCTGGGTCTCAATAACAACAACATACATGTGGCAGTCACCAGCACAGAGAAAAGGGGAGATTTGTCACTAAAGATCAAATGCCTCTAATTGGACACTGTCCAGGCTGATGGAGCTCAACACCAATCCAGGTGGCTCAGCCTATGTTGAGGGGTCAGTGGTAGGTGCATTAATGGTCACTGACACCTGATCTCACCTTCTGCTAGTCGTCTCCAGATAGTATCCCTTGATGCAAGATGCATGAGGGATAGTAACTACCTTTAAATGGCTGATAGTGATGCCATTGGTATAGATGTGGCTCCCTTCCTAACTGCATGATCCTCTCAAACAGTCATGTGTCTGGGGCATCCTGAGCCTCTACAACGGTTACATGTGCCTTCTCTATGCCACAGTTGCCAACACTAAGCAACCACAATATCTCTCAGGCCAAGATGGTAACTGGTCTAAGCTTCCATAGGCGTAAGAGAAGCTGGTTGGTCCATTGGATCAACCAGCTATCCATAGACCTATGATTCAACCTCTCTCCAAATCCGGCAATTCTTTGTAGCACCGACAAGTACATCTCAAAGGCATCTTTGTATACCACTTGCAGTGATGGTCTGCAGTGAAATGATTGTCTGGTGTATCCTAATCATTGTTTATTAATGCTGATTAGATTCCACTTGTAACATCATTGCAATTGATTACTCATTATTATTGACTATATTTCAAGTGGTCACTAAAACAGTTTCATTAAAGAGTTTTGAATCATGTTTAGTAAGTAACAAGCCTTAATTATCAATAATTATAATTTTCATTTTGCAAGCAAAATTATTATTATAGAAAGAATTAGACTATTTAATTTTAATTGTGGTAGATGTATTTTTGTATTACTAGTGTTTCAATAATTTGCAGATGTTTGACCGAGAACTATGTTGTAAGCAACTAAGATATTCTGGGATGATGGAGACTATTCGTATTCGACGTGCTGGTTATCCAATTAGACATACTTTCAAAGAGTTTGTTGAAAGATACAGATTTCTCATACCTGGTGTTGGACCTGCTCATAAAATTGATTGCAAAGCTGCGTGTATAAAAGTTTGTTCCATTGTCCTTGGTAAAACTGATTATCAGCTGGGACGTACTAAAGTCTTTTTGAAGGTATATCTGAAATTCTATTATTTATTTTAATATTTATACAGGTATTTCAAGCTTGTTGAAGTTTATTTGAATGAAATTTGTCTAATTTTAACTTTTCTTTATTTAGAATGCCATTTCGCATCACTTTATTTTCATTTACTGTTTGAAATTTCAATATTATTAGTTATGAATATGAGTAAATCAAAATAATTTGAATTTCTCAGTTTATGTGAAAGTCAGATTACTGGAATTTGTATTTATTTAGCAGCAGTCAGTAGTAGAATGTTTAAATTAATAGGAACCCCAGATTTCTTTCTTATATTTAGCATTTTTCATTAGCTCAGTTATTATTTTATTTAGCATTTTTCATAAAACTGGTTCATAAATCATTTGAGATTTATATACGCCTTTTAGCATTAACTAGTGGTATTTAGTAACAATAAAGTTCAGTTAAACTTTCAAGCCAAAATTTTAGTTCTCCATTTATCCAGAAGTGCCCGATTATGATTTTTATCACTTCAATTATAATAGTGATATGTGTTATTAAAAATAAATTATTAAACAATGTTTTATATTTTCTGTTAAATGAATTAAAGTTTTAGAGGTGTGCATGCATTTTGCTCAATATTTATTACAGGATGCCAAGTGACATGTTCTAATAAATTTGTATTTATGTAACTGAATTTTAAGTCATTTCAGATTTTACAGAATTTGTATGACTTACTTTATATGTAATTTTAATTAAATCACTTTTATATAACCAGACAATATTTTCATATTTCAGATTACTATATTTTCTGGCAATAGAACTGGGACACTCAATAAAATCATGTGACATATTTTATGTGATGCTAGGAAGTTTAATGTTATAGCATTCTTGAAATATTGATCTCTTAAGACAAAAAATGTTGCAAAGTGATGATTTAGTAACATCTAAAATGGTGAAACATATAATAGCAAAAATATTTTTAATAGCACCTATTGGTTTGAATTTCCTGTTAATCCGTTTTGAGACTCTGAAAGATATAATATGCTTATGAATTTGAATTTATATAAATAAAGCCTTTTCCAAAACAGGATATATTGTAAACTTAGTATCGTACCAGACTTCAAAAAATCTGACTTGATTTGGTAAAAATTTATATAAACAGGGTGTCCCAAAAAGATTAAAACACGCTTTAATTCTTTACCTGTTGGAGCTAAGTGGGCAATGTAAATTGCAAAAATGTTGAAAGTAAGGTAGGAAAAAAGACTACGTTAATGACATAGTCCTCCTATTAATTTTCAAAAGTTACACTTTTTAAATTTTTATACGACCATTTAGACAAATTTGGTTAATCAGAAATTTTTATTTTTAATGCAACAAGGTCATTAAAAAACCTACATATCTGTATTTTTAAAATCAACTGAATTATGATAAAGAAAAAAATCTGACTATGCCACTTTTTCCATACCATGTGAAAGGCTGTTTCATCAGTGAAAATAGAGACCATAAACAAATTGATGATGGAAATTGTTTAGATCAAAAATATGTTAATATGTGTCAAATTTTTTTATCACAAATGTATCTAAATAAAGCATTACACAGACAGAGATCATATAAAGCAGTGGTACTTGCCACGCGGTTGAGGCACATAATTTTAAAATATGCATACATTGATCTTTTTTGTAATATGTCACAAATTTACATTTCTAATTTGATATATGGTCCCTATTCACAATTTTCAATTAAATATAACTTGCTCAATTTTAAAGATGCAGATATGTAGGTTTTTTAATGATCTTGTTGCATTAAAAATAAAAATTTTGTGATTGACCAAATTTGTCTAAGGGGGTCATATAAAAATTTAAAAAGTGTAACTTTTTAAAAATTAATGGGAGGACTATTTCATTAATGTAGTCTTATTCCCTACCTTTCTTTCAACATTTTTGTAATTTACATTGCCCACTTATGTCCAACATGTGAAGAATTAAAATGCATTTCAATCTTTTTGGGACACCCTGTATATATATATTTAAAAAATAAATTTATTTGATCGTTTAAATCAAAAATAATTTGATCTTGTTTGATTTGCGAGGGTAGGATGACTTTTATGAACATTTTATCTTAGTTAATTTATTAGAACCACTAACAAACCATTTATTCATTATCTCCATTATAGCATTAGACAGTCAACATAGAACTAGACAGTCAGCATAGAACTTAAAATTGTGTTTTATAATTTATTTTCATTAAAGGAATATTTATTTGTGGTAATTTCTTCTCATTGCTATGGGTATATACTTTTCATTTAGAAATTGGTAACATACACACTTGAACATAAATTTAGAGTGCTTTTGCTTCATATTTTCCTGAAATAATGTGTATCAGGCATTGATTTTACTTCAGACGTGGATCATATAAGCCTATATTTTTCTATGAAAGAAAACTTTCCTGTATTTGTAGTTAACAAACTGGCAGTGGAGGCATCAGTTGTTAGTGTCTTAGTAAGTTATATTTTCCATTTTTGCAAACTTTACCTAGGTCTGATAAGTTACCTTTGAAAAGTTTATATTCTTGTGTTAACATAAATATAGCCCTAGTTCCAGTTAATAAATCCATCATAATTCATCTCCTTGGTAAGCTAGCCCTTGTGCCCTTATTTATTTACTTGTAAATATTTTCTTGCACTGTTAAACAGATTTTTTTTTTTATATTATCACTGAAGTCTTGCTTTCACTGTTGAATATGATGAGATACTTTGTTTCTGTAGGTATTAAACATTTTTTCAACATGAGTAGTTACAATCTTAATCATATTACAGGTATTAAAAATATATTTGATTTAATATTTCCTGAATTTTTTCAAAAACGTTAAAATGTTGTTTAAATATAAATTGACTTGAAGAAAGAAATATTTTAAAGAAGAGTTTAGAAAAAAGTTGCTTATCTATGATGATAATAAATTAAAATATGATTTTAAATTACTAGAGCTTCCAAAGAGTAAAAACTGAAATAAGTTTCCCTTTTACACAACTGAATCTATATAAGTAATTTACTTTTACAAAATTACTTAAACTATGTTTAAGAATTAAAATTTTTGTGTATTTGACATATGTAGTTTAATCCAAATGTCTTCTAATTTATTTGTTATATTTGTTTGTATAGTAATATGGAATTTTCTGTCTAGGATGCTCATGATCTTTTCTTAGAGCAAGAGAGAGACAGAGTTCTGACTAGAAAGATACTTATATTACAAAAAGCCATTCGTGGATGGTATTATAGACGGCGGTTTTTACGCATGCGTAAAAGTGCTATAATTATCCAGAGATTTTGGAGAGGTTACATTCAAAAGCAACATTACAATTATGTGAGTTTGAATATGTTTATTTTACATTTTGTGTGTAATTGTACAGTGAAAAAATTAAAGAAATGAATATTTTATTAAATATTTCTTTTAAAAAATAACATGAATGTCCTTAGATTTTTTTTTGCGCTTGTAGCACTTACTCCTTTGTATTTATTGCTAATGAAATTTAATACTTTTTCATCGAATAGACAGTTATATCACTTAAATTTTAATGATCATAAAATATATGAATTTGAATTCATGTGCAAGTATAAAATATCATAATTTTAATAGATATAAGAGCATATGATCTTTAAAATCTGTGTCTTTTTAAATATTCTGTTAGTTATGCATATGAATCTATAAGCATTTAGATGCATAGTTAACAGAAATTGTGATACATTTAATTATTCAAATTTAATAACATAAAGAAAAGAAAATATGGTATTCTTATCATGGGGAATACAAAGAAAATTATCAATATATAATTAAATAATAGATAAACAAAAACATAGAATTTTAGGCAGCAAAAACAGTTTATTGGTAAAGGTCTGTCAATACAGAATATGATGACCTCTGCTGGAAGCACATGCCTGACAGCATCAATTTATGCCAAGAATAAGATCATCTATGGTAGTTTGGGGGTATCTGCCCATTCACGGAGCTGACATGTTCTTAGCTCATAAGGGTTCTGGGGAGTATCATGGAGAGAACTTAAACATATCCCAATCATGTCCCATGCATGCTCGATGGAATTCAAGTCAGGTGATCTCAATGGTCATTCCATATGAAGCAGTGTTTCCAGTTCTAATTACTGGCTTATAATGCGAGCCTTGTGAACTTGGACATTATCATCCATAAAATTGGCATCAAGACTCATGCCCTCAAGAAATGGGTGAACATATTGAGCATGGATATAATTTTTATACCACACTCTAGTGACTACCACAAGGGTAGATGTAGATATCAGTACAGGTGTCAACAGCAATCCCTATACAAACCATCGCCTCTGTATGTATGCATTTTGCAGATGTTACTGACATGATGACGAACTGTAAGCATTCTCCAGACCAATAACCATTGGGAATCACTGTATACCAAATCATGACTCATCCGTGAATAGCATAGTACCCCATTGTTGTGGAATCCAGTTGAGGTGATCTTGAGCCCAGACCATAGCATACAAAACTTTTTCTGAATGTACTAAATGTGAAGTAAACACTTGTATCAAATGCTCATATAGCAGATCAAATGCCTTGAGCTGGCGACATCTTTAGCTCAATACTATGATCCTGACCTACCACACTTTGGTCTCGGGATCAAACCCTGGTACTGCAAAGTTAGTGATTTTGCTTTCATGCTACATTCATGACCTTGGATGAGTATGGCGCATCCTTTGCTCTATTATTTTCCAATTATTCAGATTTCTAAAAATTATATATGCAATGTAAAAATTGTTCATTCTGTACTGCATTAGATGCCAGGAGGTAGTTGAATAAAGGATTCAAACTTTACCACACTTTCTTCATCATTCAAACTTTACCACACTTTCTTCATCTGCCAATGGCCATACTGTGCTGAAAACACCGGTTCTCATTAGATCACCGAAGTCAACCATCATCGGGCACGGTTAGTACTTGGGTGGGGGATCACCTGGGAACACTGCATGCTGTTGGCACTTTTTGGGTGCAGTAGCCTGGTGGTTTGCGCGCTGGTTATACACGCTGCTATAACTGCCGCCATATTCATGCGGAGTACGATCACGTTAAACATGTGGGTCTGTAAGTCCTTCCGAGAGGTTGGTGGTGACAGAAATATGTATCATTTCCATAAGTTATATATTGTAAATTAACGTATAATTAAATTTCTGATGAAGCTGGTGATAGAATAACTATGAGCCACGAAATTCTGGTTCCACAACTTCGTTGAAAATTTAAAACAGAGTGTTGCAGCTATAACAAACGTTAGATAGTAGTTGTAGGAATACAAGTAGCTGTAGAAGTGTTAAATGAGAACAGTTCCAGTTTAAATCAAAATCACTTTTATTGAAGAGTGAATCCATTGTATTTGCTTACAGTATATATCATGAAAACAGGTAAGCCAAATAACCAAAGCATACTATTTACAAAACATGAGCACTACAGCTCATATGAAGGTTTTTCAGTGTAAGTTCCATGCCTAGACACGTTTCTGGTTAACGTATTATTTACACAAGTAAGTGGAATAAAAGCATTTCACACTTACGTGACCACGTGCACTTTCCGATGCCACCACTAGCTGGGCACACGCTATGGCAAAAACTTTAAACTTTCCGGATCAGCACTATAAAGTCCACAACACGGGAAACATGGTCTCCTTAACTGAGAACCATCAAAAACTACTAAGTTTAGTTTAAATATCCGCGTTCACCGATAAACACTTTATCGTAACTTTCGACAACATCGAAACATGACTTTACGAAGATCCGTCTGCCCGATCTAGATCCTTCTAGATCCTTCCATCGATCAGTATATCGATCGAATGACTAACCGATATAATGACCAAAGCGATCTCACTTAAAACAAAGCGATCTCCTTTAAAGCGATCTGACTTAAAACCGATCTACCTAAAACCAGAAAAGTGTCTAGCCTTTATACCCGAAGATGGGTGCGTTCCGGAACATAACCGTTGCCGGCAACGCCCTCTGGATATGCAAAACAGGATGCGTGAGCGGCGAGAAAGGTGATTTGCATGATCAGCCAAGTTTTGTCCACATCGCGATTCGTTCACGAGAACGGAATAATCATTTTAATAATGACGTCACGCTCCCGCGAAACGAGAATCGCGATGTAAACAAAACCAAGTTTCTAACAGGTGGTAGGGAGAGGAGGGTACGGTCCCTGTGGATGCCTCCCCCACTGGGTTCCGGTCTAAATTGGGTGGCACTTCCCGGCCGTCCAAACAGTTACCTTACACCTTTCTGGTAGGTCGGATGGTCTGGGTCTCGACAACAACACTTTCTTCATCGGTCATGTAATTGGCAATCCAATTCCTGCAGCATACCTCTTCACTCTCCTTACTTATAGCTTGCACACTAGAGATGAATTTGAGCTCACTTTCAAGAACTCAAGCTTGAACTGTTCAACATAAAATATAGCCCGAATCAACCCGAAAACAAAATATGTTTTTAATTGTCCCACTTAATTTTTACTCATTTTCAAAAATGTTCATTTGGAAAATTGGGCATGTAAGTTTAGATATAAAGCACAAATAATGCATAAACAATTACTTTGAACACTGAAGCTTTGAAATAACTTAAATTGAAAATAGAAAAATTAGTATCATGAAAATCATATAATTACATTAAAGTAGTATCACAATATGGCTATTTATAGTTTGTAGTAGCAAAATTAATATTGGTGTTTTCTTTTTTTGACTCAATATTTTGTAAGTCTATATTTCGATATAAATTATTTCTGAAATATTTCATTCCTAGTTTTGCTGTGTTTTGCAATAAAGAGATTTACAAATAGGTTGATTGCATGCTACATTATACGGTCAAACACATTCAACAAACAGCAGCCTTAGGGCATCCCAAGGGCAGTTTATGACCAGAGTACAAACAATGTGATAGTTATTTAAACAAAGCAATAAAACACTTAAATAGGAATGCTATATTTAGAGAACCCTCACTCACCTAGTCCTAATTCTCACCAGATAAACTTCTTTCATACATTGTTAGCAGTGGACTGGACAACGTCTAAAACACATTGGCATTATTTTTGAGTTTTTTTATACTTTGTTTACCCTCCCTACCCCCACCCCCCGGGCGAGTTGTCAACCGATTTAAGTTGATTTCATTAATTTCCAATGTCCAGTCTTATAGATATAATGGATGGTGTGGGAGTGGTCAATAATAAGCAACGTCACATTTTACTATATGACACTTCCTTGCATAGAATGATAGAACCCATTTACCAAGACTTCAAATAACATTTCAGACACCTGTTAGCAATAACTTTTTAGTAATAAAGTAAAATGTCATTATCTTTGATTTCAAAGTTTTTATCAACATCTAATAGTTTGGAGACCGAGTTGAGCCCATCTCATCTCTATTGCACACCTATCTGCAACCCAACAACAACATCGTTCGGTTTCATCAAAACTCACTAGATGGAGAAGTAGTGTAGTGAACACTCATAAGGCAATATTAACCCTTTCGCTATGGTTGGCACGCCCGCGTGCCGGCTTCGAACTTGCATTCAAGGACGGACGGCACGCACTCGTGATGGAGAGAACTTTACCCTAAACGGCGAGTGACACGTATCGGTGTTTCTATGTGAAACGTTTTCATTTGAATTTATTTGTCTACTAGATGGCGTGTTAAATGCCCGTGGAAGCAACTTAAATGTATTTTGCAGATGCTTGACCTTGGCACAAGGAGAATCTAATGAATTATTTCTCCATTTGGAGCGGTGAAACATGGTTCTGTAAAGTAAACAGACAGAGCACTTCTCGCAGCATCAACAATTTTATAATTGAGTTCCGGGTCTCCTTTTGATTTTAGCTTTTAATGATTTCGTTGGTGAATTACAGGAATATAAGAGAGTATTTTTTGGGAGGGTGGCGGAGGAGGGATAAAGGAATGTGCGACAGTGAAATGATTAGGTTATTTCGGATAAAAATATGGCTGGTTTGAGACGTTTCCTTTCTGTGGAAGAATATATGCATATGGTAAACGAACCAGACAGTAATGAAAGCAATGCAGATAGTAAAGATTCGTGGTACAGTGTTATTTCTGATGATGAATCTGAAAATGCAATTGATTCTTTAGATTCTGAGCGTACTATTATTACAATGTTGCCAGCTTCAGTTGCTGTTTTTTCGAATGATGTTTGGACATGTGATTTGAAAGATCTGAATTCTTTGGAGTTTTTGAACATACCTGGAATAAATCACAATATCCTGCCGCCTAATTTAGATAAAGAACTTGATTTTTTAGCATATTTTTTGATGATGAACTAGTAGAATTTATTGTAAAAACAACTAATGAGTTTGCAAAGAAAAAATGGGAGAAAAATCTCCTCTCTCCTTCCACATCGAAGACGCCACCTGTTTCAAATGTATTTACACCTGTGACAGGAAACGAATTTCGTGTGTTTCTCGCACTAGTAGTTTTGATGAGCATTGTTAGAAAACCAAATCTTGAAATGTATTTTTCTAAGAATCCAATTATCAGTACTCCTTTTTTCAATTCAGTTATGAGTCGCAATCGATTTATAGGAATATTACGTTACCTTCATTGTACTCTTGATAGTAATGCCCAGAAACTAGATAAATTAAAACCCATGTTAGATGCATTAGTTTCAAAATTTAAATCTATATACACTCCTAGAAGAAATGTGTTCATTGATGAATCTTTGTTCTCATGGAAAGGAAGGCTGGGATTTTGTCAATATATCCCCTCGAAAAGGTCCAGATATGGAATAAAAATATATAAATTGTCAGAATCAGGCTATATATGGAATTTCCTTGTGTATACTGGAAAGGACACGGAATTATCAAGCTCTGATGGTGGGTATGGAGAACGTGTTGTGAAAACACTTCTAAGTGAACTTTTAGGAAAAGGATATACTTTGTATTTGGATAAATTTTTTACCTCTCCTGTACTCGCAAAGTATTTGTTGTCTAAGAATACGCATATATGTGGTACAGTTTTAAACAATCGGAAGGACATGCCAAAGAATTATCCATCTGTACCTAAAACATATATACACTAAAATTTTTAATATTTTGATAAAAGAAAATTTGCATGAAAAATATACATCAAATAGAAAATAAGTATTTCCTTTCTTCCTGAAAAAGTAGAATGCTGTGTTGAACGGGTGATTTTTAGTGAATTTTTTTCGAGAGTTAGGCTTACCACAAAAAATTAGCAGTCTTTTCTGAACAGTTCGGAAATGAAGCGCTCCATCCTTTGGGCCACGGCAGTTTCGGAATGCCGCCATTCCGAAAGGGTTAAATACCTTGAGCTGTGGAAATTAATTCTATGATACTGACCTACCATGCTTTGACCACAGCACTGCCAAGTTGGTGATTTTGGATTCATGCTACACACTTGACGAATAAAAAATGTACCTAAATATATTTTCTTTAATTTTATTAATATACTCATGAATATATTACTAAATTGACTAATTGACTACCTTCTTGGAAATTGAGTCAATCAAAGCAGAATTTATTTAGTTATATTGGATTTACTGCCACATGCTTAATTTTTAGAAGGCAGTTTATTTCAATTAGACATTTTGCACATTTTTTTATTACATGTTGTTACAGTCCAATTTCACTGAATTTGGTATTCAAGAATGTCATTTACTTGTTTGTTAAGTCAAAGTATCTAATTAACTGGCAAAATCGCAGGCTTTAAACAAATATACCTTTAGCAATGCTTTCTTTTTCAGTGCTGATTAATGTTTTAGATACAAGACATACAATTTTCTGGTTGTATACAAGTTTAGTATTAAAAACTCATTTTAGTCCATTTATAATTTGTTTTATTACTGTGTGAAAATGCTTAATATGAATTAAATTCTGCTAATTTATAAGTAATGTCATTGTTATTCTTTTAGATGAAAACTGGGTTTCAAAGATTACAGGCTCTTATTAGGTCAAGGATACTATCTCATAGATTTAAGCATCTTAGGGGTCATATTGTCACACTGCAGGTTTGTATTTAGTTTGTGTAATTTCCAATTATTTAATATGTTTATAATGAATAATTCTTGCATGTATATTTTTAAAATATGGGTGATAAAAGTAGCTAACACATTTCCACTTTTTATCATTTTTAGGCAAGATGCAGAGGTTTCTTAGTAAGACGGGAGCATATGAAGAAAAGGTGGGCCATTACAAAAATACAAGCATTTGTTCGTCGTGTTGTTGCTCAGAGAAGATATAAAAAGTTGAAAGTACAGGTATGGACTATACTCATTCATTTAATTTTATTTATGAGGCTACAAACTTTAATTTCAAATATCTTTTAAATTGAGATATTATAATCCCTTTATGTTTTAACTGGTATATAATTCAATTTAGAATATTGTTCATATATTTCTCATTTATGTATTTTTCAATAGGACCCTGTGATGATACATTAATATCCAAGTTATTTTATTTCAGTTATGCTTAACTACTGACTGGAATTTTCTTTATATATTTTTCCTTTGACATTATGTGACAAAAATTATTTTAGTAAGTTACAAAGTTTCAAAAAGTTACAAAAAAGGTAAGTTACAAAAAAAAAAAAATTAAGGATATATTTGGTACTACAATACTTATGATGTGCTGTTAACTCAAGACACCAGGCATGGAATAGCTTGGGAACAAAGTATCCCAAACAACTACACAAAACAACACACATCTACACAAAAAACTAGAATGGGATACTGTGTTCCCAAGCTATCCCATTCTAGTTTTTTGTGTAGCTGAGTTTATTGTTGTCCATTATCATGTGAGGCATGAATAGAATTTTTTCAATTATTTTGAGTAATAGAAAGTTTTTCAGGACTTGAGGACCAGGTAAACATGCCATCCTTAATGTCCCAATTTTATGAAAGAACTTGTTTCACTGCAAATAGTCGATGTACATGCATTTTGTTGTTTCTGTTGGATTTTCAATGCTGTATTTTATGGTAGATTTGTTTGTAGCATTTTGGTGCAAAAACCACTGCATTGTTCACATTTTTGCATTCTTATGCACATTTTTTGCAATTCTTATGAAAATGAAAATGCAGACTCTTTATAAATATTATATATGTTTGTATACTAAAAAGTTTCAGTTTATTGTGTTAATATTTTATTAATGAATGTTTTTCATGGAAAAACTGTGCACTTTTATTGATTAGGGTCTTGTATGCCCTGTGCAATCATTTACATCAGTGGAGTAGCCATGCTTCCTTCCGAATTAAACAGTATTATTTTATTAAGATTAACTTTTTACATATATTTTATTTATACATATTTATCAGTTATGTTTTTTTTTCATTTGGTTCCTTCATAAATGAAACAGCATTCTGCTATATCGCCATTTATTTTCCTTTTATCAAAAATATGATTAGTACTTATGAAGGTCACAAAAGTGATGAAAATAGTTACTCTACCATGAAAGTACCAAATATATATTTGATGAATTTCAGTTTTTTTTACATCAATTGCAAATAAATTTTCTACTTCAGAACCATATTTAATTATAACTTATTTGAACATGCTTTTATAACATCTTTCTTTTTCGAAATTCATCCATAAAGAAAAGCTTTTTTTTCATACAATGCACATTTTGGAGAGGCAGAAATATTGCTGAAATCATTTATTAAACTTCATTCTATTTTACAAAAGCATTTTTAACTTTTTATTATTTCATTAGTAAATGCAATTGTACTGCCATTTTAAGCGGATAGTTTGTATTCATTTTGTCTTATGAACCTAAAATGGGACTAAAATGAAAGTTTTGAAATTAAATTGGGATTAAACCAGAAAATTATTATGTTCAATTCAAATTCTAGCTCAGTATTGATGAAATAAGCATAATCACAAAATGTGTAATTTTTTTTATTCTTATGCTTTATGAATTTATAAAAGATGTAAATGAACACAATTTGAAACAAAATATGATGTGTTATTTTTAAATCCTTATGTCCACATTTGTTAAAAAAAATTTATTCAGTTAATTTAAAAACAAATGATAAATGTCATTCTTGGGATATCTACATGATCACAATTTAAAGCAAATTATTAATGTCGATTTCACATTCCCTTTAAAATCACCTACATAGGCTTAATTAGATTTGATGCTCGAGTAGGGGAGGCTGGGGTACAATGGATCACTTATATACAATTTGACGTTTTTCTTATAAACAATGGGCACAATTATCACTTTAGATGAGCATGCATATTGCTTATATATTCAGGTATATGATATGCTTACTTTAAAAAAATAATTACAATTATGTTTTGCTGTAAAAATTTTTTAAAAAATAAGTGACAAAATGGACCATTGTACCGCAGGGCCAGGGTACAATGGTCCATACCATGGGGCACTATGCACCATGGTTAAATATTCTAAAAAATGTGAAAATGATTCATCTGTACATTTAAGAAAAAACTTATGTATTTAATGTAAACCCAACAAATAGATTTCAGCAAGTTATTGCATTTCAATTTTTAATGGTCTTGTTTTTAATTAAAATTTCAGAATTGCCAACTATTACTTTTTAAAATCTAAAAAATTCTAAGTTATTCAATAAATATTAGAAGAAAAATAATAGTATGCAGTTAATAATAGTATTTCAGTGTATTCTGCTTCACTATAAATTGGCATATTGCTATCAGAATCATTAGAACTTTCAAATATATTTGCAAAATATTTTTGTTTTCTTTTCTCTGCACCAGATTGTTGAGCTTTAGTTTTGCTTTTGTCTTCCTTTGAAACCGTAATTATCTCTGTTTGAATATTCTTTCTGGCTTTAATTGAAGCGGTTCTTTTTGTTTTAAATTTTTCTTCATTCTGCTTGGTTCTTTTTTTAGGATATTTTGAAATGATGCATCAGTTGGTATTTTTGATGACCCTTTTCATCTTAAACTTACTAACATAAAAAACATTTAGTAAGGGTACAATTTCTTCAGCTGATCAAAATTTTGTCATATGATTTTCTTGTGATAATTTTGTTGGAATTTCTTGTTGATGGCCTATGGCAATTATAGTTGTTGATTCTGACTGTCTGAGCAAAATTTTAAGATTCCGAATTTTAAAATCATACAGAAAATTTTTTGCTGTTGAATTATTTTTTCCAGAACTCTGGCATATTCTCTTGATTAAACATTTTAAATTCATAAGTGAATTTTCTTGTCATTTTAAATATAAGTCCATGATTTATTCTAGCAACATTTACATTGTAATTTTGCAACATTTCTTCCTCTTTCTTTGATAATACCTGTTTATTTGCATAGTTAGGCACAAACCTAATGGATGATGTGTTTGTTCTTAGCTGCTATTAGTGAGGACTTGTACTTTTGAACATAACACACTAAAAGTGTTGTTTTTGCAATACCAGTCTCTTTGCAGATTAAACGAATAGATCGATTATCATCAGTAACACTTTTTCATCTATCTTCATGACTTCATTTGGCGCAGTTCCTTTACCAGATTCCTGTGGTATGTTCTGTAGCATTCCTATAAAAAATAAGTGTTGAAATGTTTTTAAAATAAATCGATATTTATAACAACAGAATGGCATTGAATTGATTTTTTTAAATGATTTTATTATTGATAAATGTTTTATTATTGAATGTTTCTTTTGTGTACTAAATTATCCCCTCTTGACACCGAACAATGTCTTAATCATGATAGTACTGTCATATTTAAATACAGTTTCTGAAGTATATATTAATGATTGCATATTTCTATACATATTTCTGAATATGACTTTAGCTCCAAGATTTAAAAACAGTTCTAATTATTTCTGTAAAATGTGATTTCAGTCACTCTACACTGATCCATCCAATATACCAAGAGATAGAACTAGAAATATATTAATAACTTAAAATATTCTTTAAGATTCTGTTTGATTAATTCTAGATTTAAAATATCTTATGTAAGGCATCATGTTATCAAATCTCTAACATTTATTTTCTTATACTTAATTAGTTCATTAGTTCCATTTTCATTTGCAATAATTGAAAATTTGAGTTATAACACTTCAAGTGTGTAAACTAGAACATGAATCATGTATAAATTTATTCATTAGAACCAAATAATTTATCAGTATTTACTAAAAAGGACGCATGTCCAACTTATAGAAGAATATGGAGTACAGTGAACCATGGTCCATTGTACCCCAAGTGTTGTGGTCCATTGTGCCCCATATGGAAGTTCAACAACATATACAAATAAAATAAATAAATTTTGAATTTATTGAATGTAGTCAGATATGATATAAAAAGAAAAATCCTTACCTTTATATTGTACTGAGACACTTCTTCTGAGTTACAATTCTTAAATGAAGAAATGGAAATCTGTACATCTGAATTTTACTTTTACTATCTATGAACCACCTACATCTGTAAAATGGCTTAATAATGAGTTGAGAACATGAATTTTGGATATAGTACATCAAGACTGTGTTGTCATATAAATGTCAAAATATGAAACATTGTGAAAAAATGTGAAAATTAAAGGGGGGTCATCCACTGAGGTCTATTGTGCCGCAGTCTCCCCTACCTCTGATAAAAAGAACTTGATTATCTGAAAACTAATCTATTTTTTAATTAATTTGTTACTGGTAATAAAAATTGGTTATACATGATAACTTTGTGCAATAATGGTGTTGGTTAATTAAATGATTTGCCCTATTAGCAATCCTAATGTGGGTTTATGACAGCAAAGACTTTCATTTTTATTTGAAGAATTTCCATTTATCCCAAGTATAATTCATTAGGAACTTCCAAATTGTGAAAATTAAAAAACTATTAAATAGGAAATGACAAATTGAACAAAACATCGAAAGTGCATATGGATGCATAACTTCGGACATCATGTATCAGTAAACAAATAAAAAATTTGGCTGAAAAATCTAAAATTGCCTGATTTTTCTTGATTTAATTTTATTTATTTATTTTTTCTTTCCAATGCTCTTTTGGTCTTAAAAAATAGATGCACCAGATAACATCTACACATACATCCAAAACCTTTGTGTAAAACTTAAATATATTTGTAAATATTACATTTTAAACCTTGTAGAAGTTTGTGTATTGTAATTAAAACTAACAGAAATTATGTAGTTCCACTGTAATCTAACATTATTTCTGAAAAATATTGTTTTTCTTAATAATTCAAAAGGTGCAGTTACTTTTTCATCAATCCAATATTGCTTAATAAAGGAAGATATCTGTTTGCCTGTCTGTCTGTGCAGTCTGTAGCAGGAAATCTGAGCATCGTATGACCATGAAATTTGGTACAGGTACTTCCGGACCCGAATAGGTGCACCTTGGCATTATCTTTTTAAATTTAGAATTAGTTTTTTAGTTATTTTATATTTAAGCTTGATTCACAACAATTTTGGCCGATATTTGCACAAATTGATCTCTTAGCAACCTAATATATTATCAGAGTTTCCATCTTGACACCATCGAACAGATTGAAAAATTCTCTTTAAAACAAACTGTAAATGGAATCTATATGATTATTAGATGACTTTTAGTGAATTTTTTTACAATATCTACTTTTTGTGTATTTTAAAACTCTCCGATTTTTATAAATTGATATACAGAAATTGGCATCCATCATTATTTTTTTTTTCAGTACTTGTGTACAATATGCACAGATTACTCCAGAAAAACAAATTTCATTAAACCACCCATTGAATAATTATAAATTTTTTATCCGAGACATGTATTTTCTCGATTTTATCAGGTGCTAGCGGACTCTGCTTTCCCCACACGGTGGGGGACATCCTGTTCTTTTCCATAGCTGTTCCTGTGCAATCCTTTGCATAGCTGTTCCTGTGCAATCCTTTGCATAGTTGTTCCTGTGCAATCCTTTGCATAGCTGTTCCTGTACAAGAATTCCTGTGCAATCCTTGTTGAGGTTTAGACTAAGCATACATTTAGATGGGATTTTTTATCATGTGCATTACTTTTTTCTTTGCATTTTCATGAGAGGTCAAAATGGGTTTCGGCTTCATATTATTTATTACAGGGTACTTATTTAGGACCTGGGCAACACCTGGTAATTCGTTCTAGAATGAAATAAATGTATTAGACAAATCTTCCAAATTTTAATTATAAAAATTTATTAAATTTGTGTTGTAATTTTTAATTTCTAAAATAAATATAAATGAAAATATTTGTAAATCTCTGATACTACAACACATAATTTTTTTAATTATACAATTAGTAGTGTAAAATTAAAAAAAGTACTGAAACAAATTGTTATCCTTTTTAAACTTTTCTATATGTAATTAATAGCAGAACATGAAGGAAATCTGGGGAGACCGTGTCTACAAAAACAACCAGTTACCAAGTTACTTTTTTTTCTTTCCCCAAGCGTAATAAATGCATAAAATATTTCCTCTAATTATGGACAAACAAAACATCCGTAATTACGACCATTCTCCATCAGGGTAAGAAATTAGCGGGGGCCATGTGCAAAATGCAGCCAAATTTTTATCGTTTGCGACCATAATTTTGGAATTGGGGGCCAAATCGCGACTAGAATTAAACCACTATAATTTACCAAAAATAACCGAGGAAAAAAAAAATTCTTTTTTTTAAAGTATATATATTTGGCAAGCAAATAAAATATTTAGATTAGGTCTATGTGGTTTTATCGTGTATATTTTTTATTTCATTAAATTGTTTTATTTTGGCCCTTAGAAATTTTCAAATGGCCCATAAAAAATTGATGCTGGGGGCCATTCGGGTCCCTACTTTTTTTTTCTAATTTCTTACCCTGTTTATTCTCCATTCCTAACAGAGCGGAATCAACATTTTCCTGTATTTTGTTATCCCTTTTACTCTAAAACTACAATAGGTAGGTAGACAAAACTTGGTATACATATGTAAGTTGCATGCAGATTTGCAGAATCACAATTTCATTTATTAAAACAAAGTGTATCAGGGTGAAACACCCATTTTTAAATGCACATACTCACTTCACTCCTTACAAATAACAAGTAAACAACAACTTTTAAACAGCTAATCAAAGTGTGTGAACTTGCATGCATTGTGATTTAAATGTGCTCCTATATATTAAATAGGTTTTAGCAATTTAAATGTTTTACTTTGATTTTATTGTTTTCCTGTATTCTAATTTTTTAATTTGATATTCAAATTCTAAAATCTTATATGCTCCTTTGTATAATGATTATTAAATATTGAAATTATTTTTTTTTTATATTTCTAATTTCATAATTATTTGTTAATTTAATTTTTAATTTGAAATCTTTAACAGCTCACATGCTTAATATGCATGAACCCTTTCAAAGCTCGGCTTTTTTGTTAGTGCAGAATTAGAGTTAGAGTTGTTTGGTAGCTGTGTGTGTAAGTACCACTGTCTCCCCAAATGTCATTCATGCGTCACTACTGTACTTAATTATAAAATTATCTATGTTCCAAAGTTTTAAATATCATAACACATTTCTGAAAATGCACATTAAACTTTTACAATTTCTGAGATTTGCTTCAATTTATTTCGAAGTAGGGAAATATTAGAAAACAGTCTTTACAAATTATATTGGCCATTTGTCCCAAAAGATAGGAATAAAAACACTATATTTTAAAATTGCATCTAAATTCACCTTCTAAAGATGTAAATTTAGCTCATTGAACTTTCTTAATTGAATTGTTAATATATATATTAATTGATTTTTAGCTATACATTTCCACTAGAATTGCCTTTGGCATGCTCAAAATGCTTTTGGATTTTGCTTTGATTAAGATGTTTGAAACATTAAATATTTACAATTGCAGTGTGTGTCATCACATAAATCTGCTTTAAACTTTGTATATCTTGTATGCATATGTTAACTGTTTTAAATATGAAATATGTATTTAAACTAAAATATATTAGCATTTAAAATATTTTCTGAATGTAATAATACCAATTATTTTTTAATATTATAACTAATTGAATTATCAAAAATGTTATAAAAATTTCATTTTCTTTCTGTATATAGAGAAGAGAAATTTTATATATATGGAATTCACATTTTAAAATGTGTATATTTTTGTTCAATGCTTTATAGTTTATTTTTTTTTTCTTTACATTTAAAGGAGATGAAGTGATAAAAAATATTTAAATATGTGGCACAAATAAGTTTTGTAACTTTTATTGTACAATTTATTTTATGAAATTAGTAGCAATATAGGGATATTAAAATTATTTTAATTTTGTTCTTTACCTATAGTAACAATGAAATTCCTTCATAATAATCATTGCAAATGTGAATCTTGGGGAAATTTTAAAATATATATTATGCACATAATTTGCAAAAATACATATTCTGCATTAATGTCTTTTTCTAGAATCGACATCGTTTAGAAGCACTAAGGATGAGAGATCAAGAGGAAGCCTTCCTTAGGAAGCAAATGAATCCAAGGAAAGCTAAAGAAATAGCTGAACAGAAATATAGGGTAAGTGTTTTAATTGCATTTTATGTGCTTTAAATTTTTGTATAGCTTGTACAAAATTTTACAGTTTAACATATTTGGAAAAATTCTTATTACAGGAGAGACTACAGGAGTTAGAATTGAGGCTTCATGAAGAAGAAGTTGCTGAAAAACTGAATATTGAACATAAAAAGGCTGTTATCATTGATGCATTTAATCGACAAGAGGAACAGCTAGATGACTCAAAATTAGTAAGTTTCAATGATTTTCTTATCAATGATAGCAATAATTATTTTTGTATGTGTTTTTTTTTTCTCTTGTATTAATTTTATAATTCTAAATCTGCTTAACAGGTAGATGCCATGTTTGATTTCCTTCCAAGAACTGATTCAAGTGGTGATCAAGCTGCTCCTACAGCCTTCAAAGTAAGTACATTTAAAAGTATACAGGAAAAATGATACATATCATTTTCGTACATGCTTATTAAATCTTCTTAATTAATGGCCATAAATTTTCTGGAACACCCTACATTCATTGTAGCTCATCTGCCAGTCAAAACATATTTAAATTCCATTTTTATCTTAGTGTATCATACAAGGTTCAAGTTTATGTCAAAGTTGAAATGCTGTACAAAACAACAATATGTTTTGACTTATACTAACTATTTTAGACATTGATAAGTTGAGCTCTGTTGATTACAAATCAAGTTGTGAATACTGTATTTTTTACCTTCTTTTTTCTGCTCCCTGTGAATTATCTATTTCATGAATGATGCATGTTGGGAAATTCTAATCTAACAAAGTTGAAGTACTATCTAAAAAATTTGTTTTTGAGAAATTCTCTAGATCAGGGGTTCTTAATACTTTCTTTCTTACTTCAATTTTTTCTAAATAAATGATTCAAAGTGATAAATTTTCTAAGAGGTATGTGAGACATCTTCAATATCATTTTTGCATCCCACCAATTATAAGAACTCCTTCTATAAGTACTTTTTGAAGCTTAATTAATTTGTCAAAGTAATTCTCATCTCAAATGATACATGCTAGAAGGCCCATATTTCCTATAAAACTGAAGACCTACTGCATAAGATGTTCGTTTTCATTCATGCAACATTTTCATTAATGATTATTAGCACTCACTCATATTGATTGAAATGAGATGTTTCTTTCCATCAACTAACATTATATATCACAGTTATAACTTTGTGCACATAACTTTATAAAAGCAAATATTTTCTTTATTTTTTATCTCTTATGTTTCAAATTTATACTGTTTTAACCCTTTCTTGACGATTGGTACGCCCGCGTGTCGGCTGCAAACTTGCATTCAAGGATGGACGGCACACACTCGTGACGGAGAAAACTTTACCATAAACAGCGACTGGCACGCATGCGTGTTTTCACATGGAACGTTTTAATTTATCTACTAGATGGCGTTAAATGTCCGTGTAAACAACTTGAATGTATTTTGCAGATACATGACCTTGGCATAAGGAGGATCCAATGAATTATTTCTCCATTTAGAGCGGTGAAACATGATTTTGTAATATAAACAGACAGAGCAATTCTCGCAGCATCAACTATTTTATAATTGTGTTTCGAGTTTTGTTTTGATCAGCTTTATGATTTCGTTGGTGAATCATAGAATTATAAGAGAGTATTTTTTTTGTTTGGGTTTTAGAGGCGGTGAAATTATTCGTTTATTTCGGATAAAAGAATGGGAGCAACTAACGAGTATTCTGTATTCAGATTTGTATGAAAAATATACATCAAATAGAAAATAAATATTTATTTTATTCTTGAAGAAAGTAGAATTTTGTGTTGAATAGGTAATTTTTAGTGAATTTTTTTCGAGAGTTAGGCTTAGAGCAAAAAAAATTACCGTCTCTTGGGAACAGTTTGGAGGCGAAGCGCTCCGTCCTTTGGGCCGCGGCAGCTCCGGAATGCCACCGTCACGAAAGGGTTAAAGAAAAAATATAGTTTTGGGTTAATTGGAAGTTACAACTTTATTATTCAATATAATTTTCTTAATAGTACTTTAATAATTGTTTTGTCATGTAGTTATGCACTTGAGACAAATTTATGCCTCATATTCTCTCAAATTTTCTGCATATTTGGTTCTTATTATATAGACTGTCATAATATTTTTGCACCTGTTAATTTTTTCATTGATTTAATGGAATTCACTTTATTTTGTACAAGCAAAATACTATAACACTTGTCTAGTTAGAACATCAATCTAAACACATAAATCTCTAATTATTTCTATTAAAAAATATGAACCCTGTAGATTGAAATATATTTAAGTGAAGAGCATAGGGCTGATTAAAAATATAGTATAAAATTAATATATAAACACAAACGATTGTGTGTGTTAATCAGTAAAAACACTTTGAGCAACTGATAAGGCAAAATTCAAACCATGTAATTAAGCACAGATTAATAAAATAAAGCAGCATACAGCTGTTTTGAGGATATGTTGGATCCCCTTCTGTGAACGATCCAAAATGTCCTTGAAAACAGTTATATGATGCTTTATTTTAATTTGTACTTAATTATGTTGTTTGAGTTTTGCCTTACTTGTGTGTGTGTGTGTGTGGAAGACCAAAAGACTTATTGTGTGTGTGTGTGTGTATGAGAGAGAGAGAGACTGACTATCGCAAAATCCACTATAAATTAAATGCTTTATCTCAAAATCACTGTTCCAACATATTTTAATTGAGAGCTGCCATATAATTTACATTATATTTTCTGTTTGTAATACTTATTTCACATTTTATTCTATTACACAGAAAAAGTGTTAGGTAATTCTTATGATTATTAACACTCACCCATATGAATCCTCTATTTTTTTCTCTCGTATCATTTTCCTATTTCATGCTTGCTGTTTTTTTAACTTTCAAATTTCAATTTTACAAATTGTTCATACTCATATATACCTTAATCAAATGGCCAAGCTTTACAAGGCCCCCTCTAAAAATTAAAAGCAATTAATATCTGAAAGTATGTATTCAGAAAGTTTAAGCATTAGAAGTGAGGTCATTTACTTTCAATAAACTTTTTTTTTTCGCATGTTTGTGCTGAGCTTTTATATGATAATAAAAGTTCTCATTATTTTTATAAAATTAATTCACTTTTACTTCTAACTCATGAACAGTCATGAACTCTTGTGTTTAACTCATGAAGAAAATGCTATAAAACACCCAGATCATTTTGTGTTTTCAATTAAATTAATTTTTTTAGTACTAAATTCTGAGTTTTTACTTACTAATTTGATTAAATTATAAAGATATTTCTTTAATTGATACAAGAAGTTTTAGAATGGACTTAGGTATTGTGTTTTGAATTTATATTTGCTATAAAAAGCAGAATTTGTTAATCATACCTGCATTTTTCATGTAGAAGACATTGATATTTTTATGTAAAATTAATGCACTATCATTTTTCTGATTTGTCAAATTAGTATAATTATCATTAATGCATAAATGCTAAGATTTAAAATATAATAACATAAATTTTGCTGCTATGGAATTTTAAGAATTTCTTATATTAAATTTTAGATCTTAATCCTGAAGTATATGATTTTCTTAACCGTATTGTTTTTTAGCAAAACACCAGTATTAATTCTGCACCTTTATGTCCAGAAATTATACTTTCATTGATTTTGAGTTCCAGCTACACTCTTAGAAGATGAGCTGAACATTTTTTATATTCAGATTGAGCTAGATATATTGAATCCTGTCACTAAGAAACAGATGAAATTTTTGAGCATGCACAAGCTTATTTTGAATACTTAATGTAGATTTGGGTCTTTAAAGTTACTTTGGGATTAGCAATGCAGAAAAAGAAAGAAAAATATATCATTTGCCCAGAATTACTAAAATTGCTTGTCATTCCACTGTTGGATACCAGATTTTCCAAAAATCTATGTATTTCATATTCTAACAATATTCCAATATTTCACAATTATATGATTTGCAGTAATCTTTGTCATGCATTTTAATTAAAAAATATTTTTTAAAGTTTCACATACATCTAAACTATGAAATTCAAATCCAATCATAGTAATACACTTTACGGAAAATGAAAGTTGCGCACCAAGAAGAAAACATGGTACAACCGCAAAATGATATAAATAGCTAGAGGGCAGGCTGATATGCACATTATTCCAGTCTGGTGTGATTGCGCATGACCGTACACCCGTAAGTGGCTCTGCAAGAATGAGCCAGCGGTCTTATAAACTGGCATGTAGTCGACACCCCATCAATGTTTGAAGCTTTGGCTGATGCAAGCATGAATACGGAGTGAAAAGAATGATGGATAGACACCAGAAACATTGATAAACGCAACTGATGGACTTCGATAGAAGCCTGATCATCGGACTGAAAACCGCAGGGTGGTCAGCGTCCCGGATAGCCCGTCACATGGATCGTTTGTACTATACCATCCGACGGTGTTGGGAGCACTGGTCACGGGACGCCATCCAGACACGGAAGACCTGCTCTGGATGGGTCAGGCATACCACGAGTAAAGAGGATCAAATGATCGTGCGGCAGACACATATAGAGACCACAGCAACCCGATCTGCGATACAGGTACACATAGCGGCTTCTGTATGCCCACTAACCATATCTAGACACCTGAATTAAGTGAATCTGCTATCCCAGTGTGCCTTACGTGTTCTGCCATTAACACAAGAACATTTGCGGCTCTGCTTGCAGTGGTACCAAGGCAGAGCAACGTGGAACCCGCTGATTGGCAATGTGTGGTGTTTAACGATGAGGGCCACTTCGTTTTGGGAACTGTTGTTCAGCTTGTCCAGATGTGGAGGTCCTCTGCACAATGCCACAATCTCAACCTTGGTATCTAATGCCACACTAGCCCCACTGCAGATATCATGGCCTCACATGGCTCAGGTTGCCCAGGCCTGCCTGAGTCATGTCCAAACACTTCCATAGCCTGCCCGTTCCCCAGACCTGTCCCCTATCAAGCATATGTGGGGACCAGTTCAAACATCAGCTGCATTGTTGCCCAATCTTCGGGATTTGGAATGTAAAGTCCAACAGGTGTGGACTCCTCTGCCGCAGGACAACAACAGGCATCTGTTTGACACCATGCTGAACTGTATTGCTGCTTGTATTATAGCATGAGGTGGTGCGATGCGCTATTTAGGAAGACCGAACTGTGTACCACAGCTCCCTCTGTATGTGTTCTGTTTTTGTGATCATGTATATCATTCATCTGTATTCTTCCATCAATAAAAGTTCAGGTTTATTCTATGCTTCCTTCTTGGTGTGCAACTTTCATTGTTCGTGAGTGTATATTATTAATTTACTGAGCTTCCAAATAGTTCATTTAAAGTCTGCTATAGTGAGAAATTTGGATTATCAGTGGATGTAAAGTTATAATCTGATGAAGACACTCTCTTAGAGTCTTTTTAAATCTATTCCTGATTGCATTTGCATTGTAATGAAATTCTCACAGGTGCCTACTTTTTTCCTATGTTTCCTTCTTGGTGTGCAACTTTTATTGTTCGTGAGTGTATATTATTAATTTACTGAGCTTCCAAATAGTTCATTTAAAGTCTGCTATAGTGAGAAATTTGGATTATCAGTGGATGTAAAGTTATAATCTGATGAAGACACTCTCTTAGAGTCTTTTTAAATCTATTCCTGATTGCATTTGCATTGTAATGAAATTCTCACAGGTGCCTACTTTTTTATAGTTTACATAATAATGCTATGGAAATGTTATCTGTTATTTAAGGATGAATGTTAATTAACTAGTCTTATTTAACCCCCATTCATACTTGCAACTAAAACCTTGGAAAATTATACATTAAAATGCATACAAACATTTCTTAAGTTGAAAATTCTGTTTTGTGTTTTAAGCTATATTTTACACTTTCTACAATCACAAGTATAGTTTTATTTATATTTTATTTTGTTAATATTATTAGAATAGTGGCTATTTCTTAATTTATTTCATTATTCTGCAGGATTTAGAGCGATCTCGGGAAGCTGCACTAGAGATATCATCTGAAGCTGAGGGCACTCTTCCAGCTCCACCTGTTGATCAAGAGGATTTAACAGAGTATAAATTTCAGAAGTATGCTGTTACATACTTTCAAGGAAATGCAAGCCATCAGTACCAAAGAAAGCCATTAAAACAGCCTTTATTGCCTTTAGCAACCCAGGGAGATTGCATGGTTAGTTTGATAGTTTGTTCATATATTTTCAGCATTTATACAATGATCCAACACCTGCTCCAAATCAGGATTCCTGCTACAATATAGCTACCAAAAGCTTGCTCTGAAAATTTTTGTACCAATTTTGCTGCAAAGTTCACATTTTTCTGTCAAATTTAAAATCAAATGTATCTGTTTTTGCCACATCAACTTTATTGAAAACTAAGATAAAGTTTATTATGTATAAAGCAAAAATGGTCATTGTGCAATGTTCATATTTATGTGCTATGCATCATCATTTATGCATATTTTTAGGGTGTCTAACTTTCTGAAAAACATAGAAAACCCAGAAAATTTTAGTCACCATGGAAAATTCCTGAAAAACCTAGGGAAATTTTCTCTCACCCTGAAAGTTTGTTATATAGTTATGATTTTCATTTTTTTTCCATTTATGGGTTAGTATCTTTTGAAAAACTATTCATAATTTTGCAGACATCTTGTTATTATTGTATATCTTGTATAATTGTACAATCTTCCAAATATTTCATTTCATTGTGAAAATCTTTTCCATTTTTGCAGTCTCTGCATTGACTTATGATTTTTCTGTGAATATTATTTTTAGAACATATTAATGAAATGCTAACTTTCAAAGCATTAAAATTATAAAAAACTTATTGTGATTCTGTAGAATTTTGAATTTTTAACATTTAACTTTTGTTTTAAATCTTTACTTAGCATATTTTTCATGAATTTTTAATTTTATAAGTTTCATACTTTTAAATATTTGTGTGTTGTTTAAACATAACATTAGACTATTTTTCCCTCTTACTTTTGTGTAATCTCATGAATAATTTTCACTCTTAAAAATTACATGTCTATATGTGAATTAAAAGCACATACACTTTTATACTCATTTACCACTTGTATAGGATCTATTATTTTTAACACCTGAAAAGGGCAAAACACCCTGGAAATTTAGCCTATTTTCTCATAGGAAACCTGGAAAATTCTGGGAATTTTGATTTGTAGTTTAATTAGACACAGTTTTCCCGAGAGGATGAAAAACAGCATTCTCCAAGGAATGCCAATTCATTTTTAGATAGAATTTTGTTGATGGACATAGAAAATAGCAATTTTAAATCAGCCCTTGATATTAATTTGAGTCATCCCTTTCAAAGTACCAAGAAAAATTAAGTTGATAACTGAAAAACACAATTAAAGACAGCCTTTTGATTAACATGTTCAAAAACCCATCTGAACAGTAATCCATGTATCCATAAAATGAATTGTATTGACAGACAAGAAAATAGCTATTTTTAGTTTATCCTCAAAATAAAATTAAGCTAACCATTACATAAATGCCGAGAAAAAGTAAGTTAGTG
The DNA here is from genome assembly GCA_951213105.1 of Amaurobius ferox. NCBI lineage: Eukaryota > Metazoa > Arthropoda > Arachnida > Araneae > Amaurobiidae > Amaurobius > Amaurobius ferox. The sequence continues at coordinate 77,988,668 of OX578142.1, read as the reverse complement.
ATCAAAGAACAATATTGAAAACACTTCTGATTGGCATCTTCAAATACTCTAGGGAACCTTTAATATGCCTTTGGTCCCGGAAGTGTGCTAAATAAAGTTTTAGTTGAATAAAACTTTATTCAACTAAAGTTTTATTACCAGACATGGAAAACAGCTGCATTTATTTGATACCTAATATTAATTTGAGTCCCTCCTTACCGAAATACTGAAAAAATATAAATTTGCAGCCAAAAAATATGATTCTAGATAGACTTCTAATTGACAGCTTCAAACACTATAGAGGGAACTTGATTTACTGATACACGAAATGCAAATTTGTTAACAGACACAATATATCACTATTTTTAATAGATATCTGAAATTAATTTTAGTCACCCTTTGTTGAAATGCTAAGAAAAATGCTTGCAGTCAATGACAGATTTCTGTTTGACATCTTCAAAAGCCCTAGATGAAACATAATTCATGTGTCTACAAATACAAATTTGCTCTCTAAACTTTTAACAGTCATAGAAAATAGCTATTTTTAATCAATTTTCATAATTGATTTGAGTCTTTGGGTCACCTTTTGACAAAATTCAAAGAAAAAATAAGTTAGTAGCCAAAGTATGCTTCTGGGATGCAAAGTATGCTTCTGAGTAGTACAGATTTCTAATTGGCATGTTTAAAAGCCTTAACTGAAATGTAATTTTTGAATTTGTGAATCACAAATTCATTCTGCTACAATTCTGTTACCAGAGAATGGCATTTATTTATGATCAAATGCTTCATGAAATTATTTTACTTTATCCTTTTTCAGAATTAAGATTAAAAAAAAATGTAGTAATAAAATGCAATTTAAGACCAGCTTCTGATTGACTTCTTTGAATACAAAAGTATTGCCTACCAATTCTCTCTGCATTTTCTCAGGAAACTTGATATTTTGAATTTTCTATCAATCTTCAAGGAAATATGCAATTTTTTTAATATTCTACAGAAGATTCCATAATTTAAGTATTTTAATGAAATACTTTGAAACTTGCTATACTTGGTCAAAAAAACCATATTCCCTGCCCAAAATTAACTTTTTGTATATTTATATGATTTTAATGTTATTTCATTTATTAGACAGTAATTTGTGTAAATTGTTTGGCAGTATTGCTGAAAATCAAATTTGTACATCATCTTGGGTATATTTTGTTTAGCGTACAGCTCAAACTACTAATAAAACTAAGATAATTTTATTAAAACCAAAATACAACACAAATTAATAGTGTCGACTGGTTTTAAAAGTAAGAAACAGCCTTTGTTGATGCACAAGAAGCTTCACTTGTGAGAGCAGATTGGTGACTAATATAAGAACAGCAAATATAAAGTAGGAAAAGGGGGTTGCCAATGGCGAGAGAGGTAAAAATTCAAGAAGGAAAAAACAAGAGGTAGGATACAATGAATGAATGAAAGATAAAAACCAAAGAGGAAGAAAATGTCCAACAAATGATTTAAAACACTTATTCAGAGAGTAAAACTACTAATGTAAAAGTCTTCCTAAATTATAAAAGACAACTAACTGGGTTTGGAAGCTACATGAGTTGAACAAATCAGTAGTAACAAAACAGATTCTAAATAACTACAAAAATTAAGTAGGACAGAAAATTGTTTTGGAAGCTAAAAGGGCTAAGATCATCAACAAATACTTCAGAAAAAACAAAAATTTAGGAAATGGGTGAAAATTAACAAAATAAAAAGGAAGCAAATTAAATCAAAACATTGAAGCAGAGATTTTTAAATGGGAGAGAAGAAGGGATAATTATCATTAATAAGGGAATGTGATAAATAGCAATGAATATCTGGTATTGCTTGGGATTTAAAATCCAAAAATCTGATTAAAATTACACCAGAACACAGAGAAAGTTCTGAAAAATGAAATTATGTTTTTGTTTTCAAATAACACTAGATGGTGCCACCAGCAATGCAAGTTTTCTGAGCATTTTATTTAATTTTTTCCTTATTATTGATGTGTATGATGCAGGGCCATAAACTTGAGGCAGAGATCTGATTAAAGTTTCTATTAATTTGTAATGTTTCTGTGTTTCTCCAGCAGGCATTTGTGAATGATCAGCCCATAAAAAATTTGTACAATTTACAGTGCAGAATTATATGAATATCTGTTAATTATACTAAAAGTTATTTAAAAAAATTATAATCTTTTAGGTTTTGCAATGGCAGTTATGGGAGAGAGCCGAATTTTTACTGTTAAATTCATGATTTCATAGTTAAAAAAAATATCTCACTAAAGCCTATCATCCCAGGTTTTAAAGTACATGTGTATCAAATTTCATTGCTGTCTGGTGCTTCGATTTTTTGCTATAAACATAGACATCTATCATCTTTCATTATCATAGATAAGGGTGTTTAATTGAGAAGCAATCAAGAAACTTTCAATAAAGTTCAATTCCAAAATGGAATTAGTAGTAAAAATGATTTTTAAGAAAATATTTTCCAGTTTTTTAATTTATTTGCATTGATTAAGATTTTAATTTTATTTTTCATTTATGATTATTTTTGATTAATTTTATTATGATTTATTTTGCATTTTATGTAGAAAAACTATTTTTCAAATATATTATTAATGGAGTGAAGAGCTATTTTCTGAATAATATTATTAAAATAATGATTAAAGCACTTTGAAACACTGTCATTTCCAGTGCATAAATTAGAATTTGGTGCATTTCCATCATCTTACATATTGTTATGTAGGCCTATGAATTAACTAGTATTTTTTTTTTCTATCCAAATTTAGCTTCAAATCTCTAAAAATTAAATATAGTGTGGAAAATTAATAATAATACTTTATTTTTATAGTATGATAAACAAAAATAAATATTTCAAAACAATGCTGAATTTTTCATAAGTAATCACAATAAGCCTACATTCTGAATAATACCAAAATTCATGAATCCATAAGCATATAATTTTTCTATTCATTTTAGTTTCAAAATCTACTTTGGTAACATAAAAGTTCCGGCATTATAAACTAGTTTATATCCTAGTTTGTATTATATATAGTTACTAGTATGTATTATAAACTAATTTGGTCAAATCTTCCTTTATCTACCTCATATGTTCTATTAAAGTACAATGGTCAAATTTGTTTTATAGGTTTTTTCTTTGCCACAAATGCCAATTTTTATGATACGAAAGTCACTTTTCACTGCTACAAAAGTCAAATTTTGATGCTGTGAAAGCTGATTTTTTTTGCTATAGAATATATACAAGATGTTATATACAGAAGTTATATTCTTTTTTCCTACCCAAAATTGTGATATGATGAGGCTTTGTGCTCGCAGAATAACATTTTATAAAATGTTATAGTGTCTTTTCATTTTTCTACTTCAATAACAATTATATAATTATTTTTTGGACTTTGAATTTAGTATTTTTTTTTATTTCAGGCTGCATTAGCTCTTTGGATTACGATTCTCAGATTCATGGGGGATTTACCTGAGCCAAAATTTCACACAATGGAAAGGGTATGTATTTTATTGTATTTTAAAATTATTTTCCATAAAACTACCACTTGTAATTTTGGAATTAAGCTATATATATATATATGATTTGTTTTAAGGATAACACATCTGTAATGAGCAAAGTGACAGCAACTTTAGGTCGAAACTTTATAAAAACCAAAGAATTCCAAGAAGCTCGTTTAATGGGCATGGATGCAGTACGTATATTTTATTCTTTTTGATATTCAGAACTTTTATCTTATTTTATTTTAAATAATTTGTTCTTTAATTACTATTTAAAAATTTTTGCAGTCTGTTATACCTCCTGAATACAACAAGCAAAAATCACGTAGCATTAGGAATAAATTAGTTTCTCTAACTCTTAAAAAGAAGAATAAGATAACTGAAGATGTGCGTCGACAGTTACAAGAAGAAGAATTGGCAGCAGATACTTACAGCAGTTGGTTAGAGAGTAGACCTACATCTAATTTAGAAAAATTGCATTTTATTATTGGTCATGGTATTTTGCGAGACGAACTAAGGTGAGTCATGTAAAGCAAATTTAAAATGTAGTTTAATGTGAGATCCAAATTCTTTTATGACATTCCAAATGGCAGAATATTTGTGTTGCAAATGTACTGAGAAAGATTATTAAAAAATGTATAAACATTAATGTTAAATAGTTTAAATGGAATATAATCATATTTTAATATGTACCTTATATGTAGCAAGAAACTTGTTGAAGATAATTTACAAATGATAAAGTTTTAACTTGAATTGATATATTATTTATGAATATGCAATTTGTAGAGAAATAATCTTGTCATTTTCCCCTTATGAAAGCTACTGAATATATTTTAGACTGGCAACATACCCGTTCTTTATACAGAGTATATAATATAAAGAAGCTTAAAATTCACAATCATAGTCAAATTCTTACAGTATACTAAATGACATTGTTAATCAAAATATTCTGATAAAATATTAATTTTTGTTCTCCTAAAAAGAAGTTTAAGAATATTTGGTCTCACTATGCAACATTATCTTCATGGGCAGATCTGAAGAATAAAACATCCTGGCCCCTTTTGTAAGCAAATTTACAAAAAATATGAAATTGAATCAATATATGCAAAATAAAAGCATTAAAATTGTATGGGGCCCGTACTATTATATACATAAATATTAGAAGATGTAAGCTGTATTAGTAGATTGCATGTATAAATTTAAAATATCAATTAACCTGTAATATCTAAACCTGAAGGCTGTCATTGATTCCAATATATGTCAGAATGAAAGCACTAAAATTATATGGTAATACATATTTACCCATACTACATTGTCGCAGATTAGAAAATATGTCTTTATGTTAGTAGAAGATTACCTGTATTACAATGAGTCTCAAAAACAGATGACATAATAAATTAAAAATATCAATAACCCCTGTAATCTTTATACTAGAAGGTCATAATTGATTCCAATATATACCGATATATATATATAAAAATATATGACAATATACCTGTGCTACTTATATTCTCGTAGATTAGAAAATATACCTGTGCATTTGTAGAAGATTACTCGTACAATGTACAACATATGAGTTTTAACAATTTTTACCATAATAAAACAATGGCATAATAACTTGACAATATCAGTAATCCCAGAATAATAATCCCCGAAAATATTAATAATAATAATGTTTAAACCTGAAGACCGTAATTTATATTATCCACTCAAAACAGCAATATCAATCAAATTTATTTTATATACATATCTTTATTATTCAAATCGAAAAAGATTGAATGAAAATCATATGCCGCATACACACATTGGATTTAAATCATTTGCTTCAAATAAATTGGTGGAAAAAAATATCGTCTGAATAATGCCGTCCCCATGGGAGGTTTGGCGATATTTTAAAAAATCACAAATTTATTGCCAAGTGGCACTGTAAAACTGACAGTCCCACTTGGCAACAAATTGATAAAACATCATCACAATATTTATCCTCTAACAAAAGACAATTTCATTTATTAAGTGCAATTTTATCAATTTCATGATATTTTTATGGATTTACAAACATTTTTATCAATTTGGTGGCATTTTAAAAATTCGCAAAATGTGTTACTAAGTAAGATGGTTGGAATGACAGACAAATGTTAACAAAACATCATTTCAGTACTCTTTTCCAACAAAACAAAATAAATTTCATTGATTTGCATCATTTTTATCAATTTAGCAACATTTCTATCAATTTGGCAACGTTTAAGAAAAGTTACCATGTTGGCAATATCCCGCCAAATTTGTAGCTCTGAATTTGCAGATCTGAAGAATAAAACATCCTAATCCCATTTGTATATACTAAATGAAAACACTAAAATTGTGTTAGAAGATATACTTGTTCTAATCTTATTCTGTTTCAGCAATCGTCTAAATGAGTTTATTAGCTAAACACAATATATTAGTTTATTAGCTAAACACAATATATTAGTTTATTAGCTAAACACAATATATAAGCTTGAAAACTCTTTGCCAAAATAAATGAAAGTGATCTACACAGTCTGCAATTAATATAATTAAAAGAAAAATCAAACCGTTCATTTATAAGATATATTTTTATATCCATTTATGTATTATTCAAATCAAAAAAATAATAATAAAAATTAGCAAACACATTTAATTTAATTGCATTGTTGAGCAACATGATATAAGATAGAATCTTCTGCATAAAATGCTAATAATTAAATAACCATTTTGATTTCGTAATACTTTTCATTGTTGAGTAAAAGCTTGTTAAAAATAAACCATGGTGATAGATTTTCCATTTAAATTCATGTTCATGTTTTCAAGCAATTTATATCTTTAGATAGTGACTAATTAGCACAAAAATCTCCCACCAAACTCAAATATAAAGTTTTAATTCACTTTCACATTTTAAACAAACGATTTCCAACTTTTTGATTTGGAGGAACCAGGGAGTTAGAGAATAGAACTCCTAGGGAAAATTTTCATTTTTCATTAATATCTCAACAACCCCTGGTCTTAGAAACTCGAAACTTGGACTAAATTAAATTGGGGGGGGGGGGGGCTATTTCAAGGTTACCCACAAAATTTCATTAAACTCGGTTTAGCCATTCTCTCTTGATGATGAGATAAACGAAAGTTTCGTTTTTCATTAATATCTTGAGAACCCCTGGTCTTAGTAACTCAAAACATGGACAAAATTTCAAGTGGGGCTATGGCTCATCTTTGACATTTCTAATTATTGCTTGATTCCCTTGTTGCATTTAAAAAAATTTAAAACCAATTTTACAGCCTGTAGTTATGATATCAATGGCAATAATGTCATTTAAGTATTCACAGTTACGAAAACTGTGCCTATTTTTAAGTTCACAGAGAGTTAGTGTAATTTCTCAGCAATGATCATTGTATTTTGATGAGTTTAAAAGTTAAGATTTTTACCATGTGCAACATTAACATTGAAATTGTGAGGGGGGAGTGTTAATGTAATGAAATCTAAATAATTGATCAAAAGTCCACTTTAAAATACCAACCACAATGTGCTGATGTTTCAATTTGAAATATCAACTTTGTTTTGTGATCGGGAAAAAATTATGTATTTGACAACAATGGGGAATGACTGCTAGTACTGTTTATTTTTGTTGCAGTTGGTGTGGCATTTCTTGATCAATTTTTAATTTATTCTAGTGCATTTTGGCTCCTACTGTGTTTAGGCCACTACTACCCTTTTACTAGAAATTATACTAAATTATCATCATCATCATCATCACCTGTTTTTTCCAAAGATGTAAAGTCAGTATATTTATTGAATTGCATTTTAATAGATTTTTCAGTTACTTGCCTCTAAGCTTTCACCAAAAATTAAATATCTTCAAATACAGTGATGGGTCAATATTTATTTATTCTTTTTATTAATGCACTCTATAAATTTTGAAGGCATACATTTTTGGAAATGACACTTCAAATTTTTGATAATATCTTAGTTTTTACATTGGCTGTAACTAGCTATTGCAGTTAGGTGAGAAAAAAATAAATTAAATTTTTTATAAATTTTTAAACTCTGAGGACTGTACAGTGCAATTATCTATCATAGAAATAATGCCCTATTGTTGTAATTGTCTGGATTAACATCAAATGTCCCATTCAAATAATTTCGATATTAACCAAATCATTTTGTTCATAAGATATATTCAGGAAGGTTTTTCACTTTTTTTTAAAAATATTGTTGATTATATTAATTTTTTCTATTATATCTATACTCTTGAAAATAATTAAAATTTTTATTAATATTTATTTCACAATAAAAATATTAAATATATTCAGAACTTCCATGCCATCTTCGGCTGACAATACAAATTAAATTTAACTTTTACATTAAACAATTTTACTTTAACTCTTAGAACATATTATAACTAGGAATTACTTTCACATTTGCTATTCTTATATATTCAGTTTATAGAATGTTTCTTTCAAAAATTACACTACTATTAAACCTAAAAAATGTTACAACAAAACAAGTTACTTGCATTAACTGCTTAATTTAAATTATTTATAACTTTAAAATTATCCTTAAAAAATAAAGAGAAAGGCCGTGAATGAAAAATTTTGTAATTTGCTAAAAGGAGACAATAACCCCAAAAGCCGGTAAAGATGTAGTTGATAAGAGACTGGAATAAACAGAGTTTTAAAGGGGGAGGGGAAATGTTTATTTTAATGAAAGTAAACCCATCTCGAACAATAAACTCTACAGCTGCAGGGAAATCCACTTGGGATTCTCTGAAAATCCATGACAATCATAATATAGACAAAAAAAGGAAGGTAGTGTCCTAAAATTAAGAGGTCCTAGGAGTCTGTTGACCCAATGAAACTTCGAGCTCTATAAAAAATAAAAAAATGTCACCTGGCCAGGGATGGCTAGTAAAGAAAAAAGGGTGACATCGCTGGTAGACAAACTTTGGTGGCAGGTGGTCAACGATGGGGTGGAACTGGAATTACGTGGGGGCCAACTCTGCACAAATTTGGTCTGAGATTGGTGGTGGAGTCTTTCAGATAGTTGGCTAATGGTGCCCCACTCTCACCGGGAATTTACCCCAGATAAGAGAGGCTCCCACACCAATCTCTCTTTATCCTTGTAGCAAAGACCTCGTGAACTCCTCCAAGCAGCTCTCTGACTGACAGGTCAATGGACAACCTTTTAAGTTGAAGGAATGGTCTACATGCTTAATGGGCCCTGCTTTTGCCAGAAATTCAATGTAAAAAAACTAGAAATTTCTGAGCAAGAGAGGACTCTGTAGCCTACCTCCATCCTATAAGACCAGAATCTTTCCATGGCATTTCATATGGTCCACGAGCCGGCTCCCTGAGCACAAGAAACTGCTTGCAACCATTACTTTTCAGTGCCTCTCTGGGACTGCCATGATGCTCCAAAAAGTTGGCGAGCAACCCTTTCCTGGGAGTCGCCAAGATCATGTGCATTCCTGCCAAATAGTGTAGAAAAATCACCACATGCACTGCTGTAGCAAAGAGCAAAAAACTAACAAATGTACAAAGTGCAGTGATACTGGAAATACTCTGGTGCACATGGAAACAGCAACTATGTGGGAGGAGCGAATGAGAAAGAAAGATACTAGAAAAAAAAAGTTATAAAGGCAGCACAGCTATCTTGAATGAAAATGTGCTGCGCCCCGAAGATCATCAGAAAAATAGCACGCACAGCAGTGTGATTTGAAAATAAAGAAATTATGTTTACCAAAAGGGGATTCATTTTGAATGCCACCGATATAAAAATGGGGTTAAAAACAAGATTTAAATGCCAGAAACAGGAAAACGAAGCTTAATTGCCAAAAATGGGAAAACAATTAAAAGAATTAAGAATTTAGAAAATAAAAAGGGGAAAATTAAGAAAAGCACAAATGGGAAATTTGGAAAAATAAACAAAATTTAAAACTTAAAATAGATGATCCAAAAATGACACAGCAGAACATAGACCCTTATTGGGGTGATTAGAAGTATACAAATAATCAGGTTGTTTAAAACTATGAAATAATTGCCAATTCATACCAACATTTTTGCTTCTTGAACACTGCAATCAAAACTCCTGAAAAGATACAGTACAGTTATTTGTCTTCTGCTAGAGCAGTGGTCTTCAAACTTCTAATGCCTTCGGAACCTTATGCTTAAAAACATTTTTTTTGGAACCCTAGTACAAAAAATATGCCCCGTAAGCATAGTGAAGTAAAGACTTTAAGCATAGTGACGTAACAGAAAATCTCGGTGCCCCCTCTCCTTCCGCAAAAAAGTTTTGAAGCTACATTTACAAAAATTATCTACCGAAGACTGCAAATTAATTTTGACCATTATAATCATAAAACCAAATACTAAATACAAAAATAAATTATTAAAAGCATGTTATTCAGATTTTTTATTGAATACAGCTGAGGTGAATTTGCCGGCTCTAAACAGCTGCCACTGCCGTGAAGCATACAAGCATATTTGTAGGCATAAATGCAAGAAAATACAAAATTCGGAATATATCTAATTCAGAAGTAATACTAGAAGTAACTAAATTTAATGACTTGAATGCGCTTGCTTCTTGCTACACAACTTTTGAAAATCAGGCTTAATTGTTGTTATTTGCAAACGCATTTCAAATTCTGCATCTAATTTGTTCCTGCATAAGAATTTTTACTGCTCGATCAGACGCTTCCGGGTATTCTTTGTAAACTTTCAGCCAAAAATCCAATAGTTTTTCTTGTTCAAATTGCATTTTTAAAGTCGAATCCATGGATATATCAATCAGTTGTTTTCTTTCCATCGGCAGTAGATCAGCATTTTCGACCCAGATTCGATTTTGAACCCAGTTATATGACTGTTTGGAAGTCGGAAAATATTCTCTGAAACTTTCCTGCAAATTCGATAAATGTTTGATAATGAACTTTTGGACAGTTTCATTAAGACTAAGATCGTTTGAAACCAAAAAATCGTTTAGCTTTTCAAAACATTGCACGTCATTTCTCTTTACACAATTTTTCCAAAGATCAAGCTTTAAAATCATTGCCTCAATTTTACTGTGAACTTTGAAAATATGTGTTTTTGCTCCTTGGAGTGAAATATTAATTTCATTTAAACAGGAATAAATATCGGCAAGATACGCCATACTTTGCATCCAATTTTCATCGTTCAACTTATTTGCATATTCATGTTTCTGTTCAAATAAAAAAAATCATATCTCATCCTTCAATTCATAAAATCGACTTGAAACTTTTCCACGGGATAACCAACGAACCTCCGTGTGTAAAAGCAATGTTTTATGTAAATTGGATAATTCTTCGCAAAGTAGTGTAAATAACCGGGAATTTAATTCCCTTGATTTAATGAAATTGACAATTTTAACCACATTATCGAGTACTATTTTCAATTCATTTGGCATTCATTTGACAGCAAGAGCATGGCGATGCAGGTAACAATGGGAATGTTGTATGTCAGGGGCTATGGCCTTTATTCGCGATATTGCACCCTTATTTGCGCTGAGCAAGGACTTTGCTCCATCAGTACAAATGTGGGAACATAAATTCCAAGGTAAGTCATGTACTTTCATATAAGTATTGATCGTTTCAAAAATTTGTTCACCTGTTGTTCTCTCTCGAAGAGGTGTACAAATAAGCATATCCTCATGAACAATCGAGTCAGAAACATAATGCACAAGTACAAGTAATATGGCTAAATTAGCAATATCAGTAGACTTGTCTAGTTGCAATGTAAAACCATGTGGGGAATTCTTTAAACGCCTTATTAATTCTTCCTCACAAAAATGTGATAATTCTTTAATACGTCTAGCAGCAGTTGTATCAGAAAGAGGAACGCTATCAATTTGTTTTGCATATTTTTCACCGATTTTGCAAATAATCAAACCTTTTGCACAAGGCTTGATTAATTTTTCTCCAATCGTGTAAGCTTCACCCGCTTTACCGATTCGATGACTAACGCGGTAAGAAGCTGCAAGTGATGCTTCATTTTCATGAAAAATATATTTTGAAATGATCTTATCTCTGTTTTTAAGCTCATCACGTTTATGTTTAAAATATTCAACACTTTTATCTTTCAAATTTGGATGATTAGTCTCCAGATGTCTCCGTAATTTTGCTGGATTTAAGCTGCTATTGTTCACCTCTTTTTTGGTTCTTTTTCTTTTTCAGTCCATGTAAATCCAAAGTTTAAGTAGGAGTCGTCATATTTTCGCTTCTTAAGAATACTTTTGTTCGAAGAAATTTGTTTATCAGTGCCATGTAGTCCACCTGTAGTTTTATGTGGTACAGAAGTGGGAATTCCGGATGTTGAAGGCAGAGAAATGGGTTGGTTTGTCGAACAACTTTCGTTTTCCGTCACTGCAGTATTTTTTATTTTTACTTTTCCAGTTTTTAACCAAGTATCCATTATTCTTTTTGCAGGAGCAAAAATTACTACAAAATAATAAAATAAAACAAAAGAATTAATTTCAAATTGATATTATATTAACAACGTTTGTTGTTGTTAAAAAAGCTGTTAAAATTTATCAGCTAAATCTAGTGAAAACGGCCGATTTTGATACTATATTATTTCGCATCTACTCAAATATACATAACTTTTAGTTGAGAATGATGTATTTATTCACTGTAAAAGTCCGACACCTTCTAACGGTAAGTAAAAATGTAACGGTAAGTAAAAAAAGGAAGTGTAGAATGAGACGACTGGGACTGACCGATACGAAAAGAAACGCAAAACAGAAAGGACGAACAGCAAAATACACGTGTATCAAGAAACATCAACAATCGACAAAGAAGCCCGAGTGGGGTGTCGCCAGTGCACGTTAATATACTTCCACCACGGGGATCGGGGAAGGTTCAGAAAGACACTGGGAAAACTCAACTCAAACAACTTGATTCTCAATCGAATCGTCCATAATTTTGTAAACTGAAAAATTGTCCCGGCTGAAAACTTTGAGCAGCAAGAGGAGAATATATTACTAACTTTACTAGTAATTAGAAGAAAGAGAGGGAATCAGTATCTCTACAGCACAGTATAGATATTTTAAAATGTGCATGCAATTTATGAATTTCAGTTTAAAAAAAAAAAATTAAATTTAATTATCGAAATTTTTGAATAACAAAAAATTTAATAAAAGTGTTATAAAATCTTATAACAAAAATATAAAATTTTATTCAAAAAGTCGCGGAACCCCTGAAAACGTTTCGCGGAACACAGTTTGAATATTACTGTGCTAGAGCATACATGTGGAAAATTATAGTTTTTGGGATACAACTTGACTTGTTAAGTAACTTAGGGTTCTGAATTATGTTTAATGTTTCCATACATGTGCAAGGCTGTTTTACAGTTATAACTGGTGACTTTCAGTTAATGATGGAATTTCTGATGACCTCCATTAATTCGGTCCACCTTGCACCAGCCTAAGTAAAACTGTAGGAATGTAGATATGGATAGTATTGAAGGTGGATATTGTCTTTAAATGTTCTATGTAGTAAGAAGGAAAATGTTAATTTTACAAATATATCTATAAGAAAATTTTTTTGTGAAATGTAATGTCATAAGTATGTCTTATAAGTAATCTTTTTACTCCCTAATGTTCCTTATGAAATTAATTTTAATTTTTAGGGATGAAATATATTGCCAAATATGCAAACAACTAACAAATAATCCTAATAAAAGCTCTCATGCACGTGGATGGATTCTCTTGTCTCTATGTGTTGGTTGTTTTGCACCTTCTGATAAAGTACGTATTTAATTTTATATATTTTAATAACTTCATACATTTCTTGCATGTATTTTTTGAGTTAAATAAATTTGATGAAATTATTACTACAGTTTAAATTTTGACTTGGTTTCATGCTTTCATTTTAGTTTGTCAAATATTTGTTGAACTTCATTCGTGAAGGTCCTCCTGGATATGCACCCTATTGTGAAGATCGTCTAAGGCGTACATTCATGAATGGTACTAGAGGTCAGCCTCCTTCATGGTTAGAATTACAAGCCACAAAATCGAAAAAACCTTTAATGCTGCCTATAACATTTATGGATGGAAATACCAAAACACTATTAGCTGATTCTGCAACTATTGCTCGAGAGCTGTGTGCTCAGTTAGCTGATAAAATAGGACTGAAGGATCAATTTGGATTCTCTTTATATATTGCTTTATTTGACAAAGTAAGTAATTTTCTTATATTATAATTTTGTAATTTTGGGCCCATCCTACATTTCTTTGATTTAAAAAAAATTAGAAATTCCTTACATTGCTTTGTGCTTTGAGCCCAGATGTTAACCCACTGCTCTTACTGTACACTACAGAGCTTGTACACTAGAAAATGTACCTGGTATTACCCAGAATTTAAAATGCAAACTGATAAATATTACACCGGAACTCACAGCCAATTCCTGAAAGCCAAATAGCATTTTAAACATTTCTTACAATTTAGCATCTTGCACATAGACTTTGAAAAAATTAGCATCCAATACTTGTACACCAGATCAAATTTATTTCTACGAGTACTATTTATATACAGTCAAACCCTGTTATAATAAACTCAGGATACAATGAACTCTCTGTTACAATGAACCTTTTCCGTGGTTCCAACTGAACTCCTATTCAACTACTATTTCAATTGTTTAGTACGAACTTCTAGCAACAAGGAGTTTGGATACAGTGAACCAAAATTACCTTTCTTGTAGTTTATCTTCAGGTATTTCAAAGGAATTTTGCTCTACTCCCCAACAAAAGGGCTTTGCCTTTTGTTACCTTTCGAATATGTTTCCTCAAAAGTAATGAGGTCCTTGCAGTTACCCTTTCCCCCTCCCCCACTCAACCAGTTTCTTTGGGAATGTGAATTCTTTTCATAGTTTATTGCTCCTTTGGAACGTTTGTGTTATCAATGTCACAACGTTTTAAAATGGCTGATTCTTTGAAGTGGAAAGCTTTTTCATCTGTAGATAAATTAAAAATTACAAAGCAGATGGAAAATTCTGATAGTCAATCAGTGATCTGCAGAGAATGCCTTACCTAAATCTATAGTTTGTATAATTTGGAAAACTTGTAGTATAATCATATCAGCTGATGAAAATAATCTGTATAAAAACAAAATATTGTACAAGGCCAAATGGGAAAATGCAGAATCGGCACTGCTAAAATGCTTTACCGTGCAAAACAATCAAAATCTCACAATAACAGAAACCATGTTGCAAGTAAAGGCCAACAAATTCGCAAAACATTTTGAGGAAAATGGTTTCATGTATTCAAACTGATGGCTCAAAAGATTTAAAGAACAGAACAATATTTCATGTGGAAATGTTGTGGGTTAAGTGGTGAGTGTCTCTGCTTTAGACATTGAGCAATAAAAAGAGAATATCCAGTCTAATGTAATCCGTGACTACGAGGAAAAATACATTTTCAATGCTGTCGAAGCCACCTTATTTTGCATGACTCCCAATCAAACTTTAAAATTTAAAGGAGAGAAATGCATTGGACGAAAGATATCAAAAGTCAGATTAACTGTTTTGTGTGTGCTAACATGAATGGTTCAGAGAAGAGGAAACTTGCTGTGATTGGCAGATCTCAGAAGCCAAGATGTTTTTAAAATATAAAAAAGCTACCTGTGATCTATAAAACAAAAAGTATTGATAACTTTATAAATTTTTGAAAAAGAGTTGCGACAATAAGACAAGGAATTGTTTACTCGCAAGTGCAAAATTCTGCTCTTAATAGACAACTGTACAGCCCATGTTAATGTGAAAAATCTTAAATGTATTAAGCTAATTTTCCTTACCTCTAATACAATATCTGTACTGCAACCCATAGATCAGGGTATGATACATAGCCTGAAATCTCACTACAGAAAGCAGTTGGTTATATGCATTTTGCAATTTTATAAAATAAAAAAACACCATTTGTAACATATCTCTTCTGGATGCAATTATTTTGTTATAAATGTCTAGCAGACTGAAATTACATCAACCAATGTTGAAGATGGTGATAAAAACCTACCAATCTCAAAGTGACTGGAAAACACAGAGTAACAGCTTTTTCTGAAAGAAGTTGAGCATTTTGAATCGTGTGACAGTGACATAATGACATCCCATTTAAAAGCCAATCACGATGTATTTTCGATTAGAAAAAGAAAAATGAACTCATGGGTGATTCGTCTTTGAATGAAGATAAAGAAGTTTCAACTCCTAAAGGAAAGTTGATGTTGAATGAAAGATGATGAATATTCTCAAGTTTTTTTTTTTTTTTTTGACAGAAATTACATAAAGTAATGGACTCTTTAATGATTGTTAACAAAAAGATAGATGCATTCTTTGAAACCTAGATGTTATCAGCCTAAAATTAAAATTTCTTTTACTGCAGAACAATGAATGTAACATGATAAGTCATATAAATTGTCATTTTATACAATATTTTACTTGCTTTTTATAGTTTTTCATGAATTGATATAACATATATCCTTCAATTAATTATTCTTAATTAGTTGTATTTTATTTACATTAATATTTGTAGCACATAATTAAAAATATCTAAACAATTTTTAAAAAAAATTTCTGAAGTTCTTTCTTTTTCTTTTATAGTGAACTCCTGGATCAATCCATTAGGGTTCATTATAATGGAGTTTCACTCTACCAATTTTTATCTATATCAGTTAACTGTCTATGAATATAGGCTATAAAAAGAGTGCAAATATACACCTTTCAGGTGCATTTTTCTTTACTCCACTTGATAAAAATATGAAAAGTAGTTATATTTTTTAACTTAATAAGACCTTTAAAATGACTTTTACAACCCTTACTAAAAATATTTTTAACTGCTGCTTGTAGCACCTCATTCCCATTTTTCAATAAAAGTTCTAAGCAAGAACCTATGAAAACCTCATAGATATATATCTAATTCAAATTTAGAGCTTATTTCCCTTTGAAATAGCCAAATATTTTTGCTATTTTTCTCCAGGAATATGCCAATTTAGTACAAATTATTATTACAGTACAACCTCGAAAATCCGGACTTTGCCGATTCCGGATTATCGATTTTTCTGGATTATAGAATTTGTATAAAATTCCGATTTAATATTAACTAAATACGCTATAAAGCACTATTTTTAGTAAAAATAATGGCTAAGTTAAGTTAATCAATTAAAACATATTATTTAATTTAAAAAATAGGGCAAAAGAAATTTCTAAGAAAAGAAATACACATTAATAATTTAGAATGTGTGAATGAAACGAAATGATAAAATCACATTTTATCATTTCGTTTAAATATTTGAATTAACATTTGTTATTTCATTAATTTTTGTTTATGGGAAAGCAGTTTTCTTTATCCTGTAGATGGATATTATTTCTGCTCGGTTTTATAAAGCTCCTTTGTTCAAGACCTTTAATAGCATGATCGATTGTTTGCATAAGATTATCAATGGGTATTTTTTCTTCTCCGCATTTATCGTCCCTACTTTGATCTTTTTTATTTAATATCATATCGCGAATTACGCCATCACTCAATTTATTTACGATTGGCGCATCATCATCAGAGTGCAGAACTTCCGTTATATCGGCTTTGTCGAGATTTAATGAAGCGCCGGAAGATTTAATGAAGTGCCGAGATTTAATAAAGATCAAGGATTAGCACTTTTGACGATATCTTTAAAGGTATAAATGTGTTTAAACTGTTTTCGCTATTAACGAACGAGAAACAAAAAATAAGAACTTAAAAGTTTTATTTATTTTCCAGCATCTATATAATGTTATGTTTAAAAAGGCTGATGACTCTGAAAAAAGTAAAAACTTTATTAGTAATAGTCAAATACATAAAAAATATCGCAGTAGATAAAATAAATATCTTTTCCAAAACAGAAAAATATTTCTCCTCAATGATTTTTCTGAATTACTATGAGTCATTACTAGGCTGCAGCACCGGGACGTAGTGGGGCAGGGAAACCGAAGAAAGGAATTTGCTTAGCTCCTAATCGTAAACCAACCCCTTTGAGAGGTCTGTGTGTTAATGACCTTGTTGCTCGGTTCTGTATGATGCGATATTTAGTTATTTAGTTGCTATTTATGCTATGTAAATACGGCTTTCTAAACAAAAAAGGCAAAATATACAGTTGATTTCAAGCTGACACGTTCGACGAGAATGAAAAAATTGTCAGATATTGGGAGAGGGAGGAGATTCTGAAGACAAAATAGAATACATTGAAGAATGGAATTCGTACTACGAAGTGAACAAAATAAACTTCCGTGAGCGTTATTTTATGAACTTTCAGGATTTTTAGATTTAATTGAACAATCTGTGATAAAATGTTGCGATAACGTTTTAAAGTGTTTAATATTAAAAATTGCATTGTTTAAGAAAAATGTCTATTTCAATAATGAGAAAAGGAAATTTTAATAATAAAAATTCCGTATTTAAATAACGATGTATATTTTACGCGAAATAATTCATCGGGAGTTGAATTGAATAAGGAGGAGGAGGGATTAATGATAACATAATTCACCCTCCAACCACGAGCCAATCGTTCTACGGCCGTCCATCTAAACTTTCGTTTCATTTCCGGGTTCAGAAAGTCAACCGGAAAAAATACAGTATTTGCTTATAAAATATAATTCCATATAAATAATTTTACCCTGTTGTTTTAAATCCGCGACTTCGTCAGTCCGGGGGGGGGGGGAAAAAAACGAAAATTTGGAAAACGTCCGGATTTTGGATGTCCGGATTTTCGAGGTTGTACTGTATTTATATAATTTCATGTATAACAATAAAAAACAAATTATGCATATGCTAACACACACTTACCATATAGAATATTAATAAACATTTTAACAACATTAAAGACACATTTTTATGTTGTACCATTTTAACCCTTTCACAACTAGTGCCAGTTATATTCAGCATTCACTAAATACTTCACCCTGGCTAGTGCCGAATATATCCAGCATCCACTAAACGCATCGCACTGGCTAGTTACATTTGCAGTAATGATACTCGAATTGAACACCATGCATTTAACTAACACACAAAAAAGTTCTTAATATGAGTAAAGTGTATTTGTTTTCTACCTTTTTGTGGAGTATCATAGTTTAAAAGTAAAGTAATTAATGTGTACGGTGTGCACTAATGGCACAAGGACCCATAGCTGATGGCTGATGGCTTACTGATGGCTAGTTCCGCAGTCACTAAATGGTTAGCCATGTGCAAAGTTTCATCTGGATCGATGAATGATGTACAAACTTGGCTCTGAATAAACAAATATACCTATTGACAATTCCAATGTCAAGTAATTAGTCTTGTAAACTTTTTACATAATATAAGTAAATAATTGATGAAAAATAAAGTGTACATGTTCTAACATTAAAACTCACAACTTTTAAATAAAGAAGAGAAGGAAAAAATTACTAAAGGATGATTGAAAGAATATCTCTATGTTGCCAAGAAAGAGGAAAGTGGATAAATTTCTTTTAAATCTTATTACTTATAAGATGATCATTTTACTTTAACTGAAGGTTTAAAGGATTAACATGAAACTAGAAAATTTATCACATTTTAAAAAATCAATTAGAATCTTACTTGAACAAATATTTTAAATATTGACATAAAATTAGTTTTAAGAAAATTGAATTTCTGATTTTAAAAAAAGATGATATTCTGCATTGCTTGTTAAGAATAAATACAATATCAATAAAGAATGTATTAGACATTCAAAAATAATGTACTACTTACTTTTTAGTTGCTTGGTAGTGGTTTTTTTTTATAGACACTGTCTCCAAAGATTCCCTTTATGCTTCACTACTGTTTACTTGATGTTTATCAGGAATCTAGTTAAAAAGTCCAGCTTCCTTCCAAGATCCTTCAAAAAATTGCAAATGTAAAAAGAAAAAAAAATACCCTTCATAAAATTACAAATTGGAAAAAAGTAGCCTTCATAAACTTTCAAGTTTCAAAACAAAATGTTTCACAAAATTTCTAAAATGGGCATTATAATAAAAGATTTTCTTTTGAATTTTTATCGAAGTTTTATCTACATCTGAAATGTATATTAGGTCTGTTCTCACTTATCACAGAGAATTCACATTTCGCACTTTCAAAGTACTTTTAAATTTAAAAAACTATACATAATGAACATTCTTTGCTATGTTTCAGAACATCACTATCAGAATATTTAATTACAAGAAAATGTGCTCAGCATTACCCAGTGGTCATGGTATAACGTGCCCATGCAGCAGTTTATTTATTTATTTATTTTTGTGTATGTGTTATAAGCCAGTGTCTTGATAAAGCATTTTTTGATTTTCGATAGTTCGCTTATAAGTTCTGGTGAACAAAATTTAAAGTATGCTTTAATAATACTTCCACTTATAACAACCACAGCAAAAAGAAAAACTTTGCAAGGGCCCATCGTACCGGGTACTGAAGTGCCTATGTACCAACCTTCATGGACGTACAACGCTTAGCTTTCCTACTGGTTCTTTTATTATGTATAGCTGTAATGGTGCAGAGCATCGCCGTGCTCTAGGCATCTGTTGTTGTTGTTGAGACCCAGACAGTCCGACCTACCAGAAAGGTGTTGTTGTTGTTGAGACCCAGACCGTCCGACCTACCAGAAAGGTGTAAGGTAACTGTATGGACGGCCGGGATGTGCCACCCAATTTAGACCGGAACCCAGTGGGGGAGGCATCCACAGGGACCGTACCCTCCTTCCCCTACCACCAACCTCTCGGAAGGACTTACGGACCCACATGTTTAACGTGATCGTACTCCGCATGAACACGGCGGCATTTGTGGTAGCGTGCAAATCTAGCGCGCAAACCACGGGGATACCGCACCCGAGATGGCCAACAGCACGCGGTGTTCCGAGGTGGTCACCCACCAAGTACTAACCGCGCCCGATGCTGCTTGACTTCGGTGATCTAACGAGAACCGGTGTTTTCAGCACGGTACGGCCGTTGGCCCTACCAGAAAGGTGTAAGGTAACTGCTTGGACAGCCGGGAAGTCCACCCAATTTAGACCAGAACCCAGTGGGGGAGGCATCCACAGGGACCATACCCTCCTTCCCCTACTGTCAACCTCTCAGAAAGACTTACAGACCCACATGTTTAACATGATCATACTCCGTGTGAACACGGCGGCAGTTTTAGCAGTGGCTGGAATCAGACCCAGGCCTACCGTGTACAATTCCTGTGCACTAACCACTGGGCTACTTCACCCGCTCTAGGCATCTGTGAAATTTTTAACAATAGGACTCTGAAAATAACAATTTAATTGACTCCAAGTTTTGAATTTCTTCTTTGCTCAGACTTATATCAATATTTCCTTAAACCCATCAAAATTTATCACTGTTTTCATTAAATAAATATTTCTTGCAACATTTTGCATAATAATACAAATGACACTCTTATGTTAGCATAAGCTTTTAAAAAATCTAATTTTTTTGTTTAAAAAATTGTCAAAATAATTGAAGAATCTGTGTCATTTAGAAAGCTTATTTGTATGTATTTTAAAAAATTATGGCATCAATTTAAATTTCAAGCAAAATTAGAGTGATAGGTAATAATTTTAAGAGAATGACAGGTTGTTTTTGTCCGTTAAATTTATTTCCCAATCATAATTTTATACATTCCATTATGCTTAACAGCTAGTATATATAATTTGATATTCCAGCAATAACTATTATCTGTTCATAATTTTAGAAAATTGCATAAGACATTTACATATACTGCAGTAAAAATTATTGTACATGTTTTCCTTTTTGGAAGAATGGCTGCTCTTTCCTGACAAACTTCCTTACCTTCTTTACATAAAATGCTGTAATTTCTGGAAAAATTTAATCAATTTTATGAGTTTAAAAGTTATATTTTACTATACTTGCATATTTTACTATACTATGGCGGCATTTACAGCCTAATGTACATATGCCAAAATCCTATTTTGTTTCAGTTTTACCATAATTTTATGGAACCTGAATATGAAAGTTGGTACTTTTAGTCATCATTATTTTAAGTCCTAATATTTTCATTTAAAACAGAACTTTTTTTTAAATCAGAAATCTCATTTTACATGCATGTAGCTGAAGAGAATTCAGTTCTTAAAATATTTAATGATAGTCTGTCTGTTCTGCTAGAAACTTTTAGCTGGGTGGATTATTTCTTCATGATTTGATAAAGGCAGTCACGGAATGAAAAATTAGGTATTATATAAGTCAATTACTATTTTTAAAAAATATTTGTTTTATTTTAAAGGTATATTTATTATTTGCCTCATTTTTTTACAAGCATTTTATAAAAATACTTTTCCCTTGTTTTGACTATTTTTATAATTAGAATGTATAGTAGGTATATAACAATTGAGACAATAAGCAAAATAATCCTAAATGCAAGTATTTTATGATTTCAAAAGTCCAGAGATTCCCATTAACAATCAATTCAATAGGATAAATGAAGAAAAAAAGAACTTGATCTGTGTACCACATCTGCCTTCACTTTAAACATTGTTTCATTTCAGAATTTACAATCATTACTTTATTATTTTATTGCCCATACTGCTCTGCAAATATGTAAGTATTTTTAAAAGAAAGTTACAAACTGTCACTTATAAATTTAAATTACCATGCAAAATGCCTTGCTTGTCAAAAATGCAGATTAACTTATATTAAATACATTTTTGTCCCTGCAGCATGTATTTTGGTGTAAAACTTCTTGCTAAAAATTGCAGTAGTTACTCTCAATATTTATGCTTATCTATAACATTTAAGTTTGTTACAGATTATCTTTAATTAATTGTTATTGAAATTCACATTTAAATGCAATTAAAAATACATAAAATTTGCAGGTTTCATCATTAGGAAGTGGAGGAGAACATGTTATGGATGCCATATCTCAATGTGAACAGTATGCTAAAGAGCAAGGTGCTCAAGAACGAAATGCACCATGGCGCCTTTTTTTCCGAAAAGAAATTTTTGCACCTTGGCATGATCCAACTGAAGATTCAGTTGCCACAAATCTAATATTTCAGCAAGTGGTGCGTGGAGTTAAGTTTGGAGAGTACAGGTGTGATAAGGTAGACTTTTGATTTAAAATAAAATTTATAAAATATTTAATAATTAATACTTTGTAAAAATACATATGTATGTTTAATAGTCCATTTAACTGATAAAATGTTTTAACTGAAAAACTTTTATGCTATAGGAAGAAGATTTGGCTATGATAGCTGCTCAACAATATTATATTGAACATGGGTTAGATTTAAGCATGGATAGGTTAATATCCTTACTACCAAATTACATTCCTGATTATTGTCTACAGAATGGTGATAAAAGTTTAGAAAGATGGGCCAGTTTAGTTATTACTGCTTGTAAAAAGGTTTGTATTACTAATGGTTAAGTTTATATGCTATATTTCTTTAAAATTTATCAAAGCATTCTAATCAAAACTTTTGAATACATTTATTGATTTAAATTGGGTCTTTGAAGTTTTCCTTTTTGTGTATGGAGTCAATCGTTAACTGAATATATACAAACTGTTAAAAAAATCTGTTATATTTATTATGTTTTATAATCACAGAGAAGTATATTGAATTTCTCTCTTAATGCATTTGAAATTTATTCTGCTATATGCATCATGTTATTTGATTATGGATGCCAATTAATAGATTTCTAGTGTTGAGTGTTGCCTCAACACATATCCAGAATATATTCCTGAACTAATCTTTTCATATATCTCCAGTAGTAGCATTATTTCTACATGTTTATTAAAGTTTAAAATGTTTGGAAGAAAGAAGGGGGAAACTGAATTCCTAGAAGAATATAATATATGTACCGTTTAGGAGATTTATCTTATAATTTTAGTTTATTTTAATTATTTGTAAATTGCATATTTTGTCAGAAACTTATTTAAACTAGTTAAGAAGAATTTGATTGTTTTAATTTTTCATTACTCAGTAGTTTTGTATGCAACTTAAATATTACTGTATGGACTGTTTGTTCTCAGTGTATTTTAGTGTTAGCAGAAAATTTGACTGTTTAAAAATTATTTCTGCCATATATGGCCACTATATTCATTTCAGAGACATGTATCTTCATATCCAAATTGATTTACATGCTATGTGAGACTCATTTATTTTTAGTTGTTCTTTCCCAAAAAGTTTAAAATGTTATTTCAAAGTCTACAAAACAATTAAATGAATTAATGTTGTTATATATAATAAACAATAATGTGACCTATTGTTGTTTCAATGACTGCCTTGTGATTCTACATTGATTGCAATTTTGATACAAACCTGACAAAATATTTAGATTTTATCAACTGAGCTTGCACAGTTTTATAAAATACTAGAATGAATTACTCAGCATTGACTGGGTTCTAAATAAGCATCCACTACATATAAATAATTAAATATGCACCCCCTGCTTAAATACTGCATCCATTACATATAAGCCCCCATTGCTTAAATAATACATTTGAAAGCAATTTAAAATATCTTTGAGCTAAAAATTACACAAATCAAATCTTATTCACTCACCTCAAAAACAAAAAATATGAGACTCACAATTGACCATATATTCAACACACTGCCCATGTAAACGCAAAGGCTGACCATCCTTGTACAGGCAATTCTGAGGAAGTCTTTCTTTGGGAGAAAACTTTGTTGAGTGGAATTTTTTTTTTTCATACACCCCTTCTCACCCCCTATGACAAAATGAGTAATTCCTTAACCCAGTATGTATTTACTTCCACGGGGTCCAATACTTTGCAAGAACCTGCAAGATTTGTTCAAGAAGTCCAGGTTTTTATCCAAGACATGCCTGGGACAAAAACTTATAATTAATCAACAGATGGATTTAAGAAATTTTTTTTCTGGAGTAATCTGTGATATTTTAAGCAGGTGCTAAAAAAATTGGACATTAGATGGCAAGTTGATTTTTGTATATAGTAATATCAAAATCGAAAAGGTTTAAAATGCATGAAAAGTATATATTTTTTAAAAATTAATAAAAAATCGTCTAATATGAATTCAATTCATAGTTTGATAAATTAATTAAAAATTGTCTAATAATCATATGAATTCAATTCATAGTTTGTTTGAAGGAAAATGTTTTTATCTTTCCGATGGTGTCAAGATGGAAACTCTGTAATAATATTTTAGGTCACTAAGGAATCGATTTATGCGAATATCGGCCAAAATCGTAAATCAGTCTAAAACATAAAAAATTAATTCGAAATAAAAAAAATAACTCTAAGGTACACCTACTTGGGTCCTGAAGTACCTGTGTACCAAATTTTATGGTCATATGATGTTTAGATTTCCTGTTACAAGCTGCACACACACAGACAGACATCTTCCTTTATTAAGTAAGATTGTCATATGACCCTAATGCAATTTAATTTTATAGTTTCTCACATTAAATTAATTTAATATACAAAATTCTATTTATATCAGAGAATGATTACTATTTTCCAATATGTATCTGCCCAGTTTGAGAAATTTCTAATCATATTACACAAAATCTAATGTCATTTTTTAATTTCTCATATCACATTATTTTAGCATACTAAATAGCATTTGCATGGGTAGATTGACAGAGAAAATGGTTCTTCGTAATTAGTGTCTAAAATTTCATGTTAAATACAGTGTTTAAAATTAAATAATACTTTCCTTTAGCAAGAAAAGTGAAATTTTATTAATGTTGCCTATAATAATTAAACCAAAATAGTTCAAATTTACATCAATAATTTTTATATTTCTTTTATCATAGTTTTTATATTTTTTAAGAAATTCAATTGTGTTCTCTCTATACCTCTCTGTATGAAAACATTTTATATTTTATTAGTTTTTTTAACTTACAATTCCAAAAAGTTAGATTGGTCAGCCCTAAAGTAAAACTGAATACTCCAAAAGAATTTAATCCTCTGAAATGTTAATAGGTACCTTTAACTACTTCTCATAGTTACTACAAGAATTTTGGCATATGTCATTACAGGGGCCACTAACTTCTGTATTATCTTCTTGTTAAAATGTATTGCTTCTGGAGTACAAAGCCAGTTCTCTACTAATATTTTCAGTTTATTATTCTTGAACATTTTTAAGTGCAGCAGTATTTCAAGTATAAGAACAAATAGTTATCACTCAGTACCAGTCCAGGCTGTACAGTGAGTGATTGAACACTCTTATTTGAATCTTTTATGGAGTTGGCAGGTATAAGCATTAGTATGCACAGTTCCAATTGGTATCAGCTCCAATAGTCAAAAAGATGTGATCTTCTGTTGATCTTCTTCCCTAGATGTTTTAACAGTAGCTTCTAATGTGATTCTTAATTTCACAAAATAGAAAGTTAGCAAGTAAAACACCTTTTCAGCATTCTGAGAGAGCACCAATGAACTGAAAATGCTTGTAGAAAACTGACTAGGTATACTAGTAGTAATTATCTTTATCAAGAGGTTACAGAACCCAGTGTTTCAATATGACAAATGCCTGAATTCCAATGGTAACCACGTGAATAAGTAGTGTAAGGTACCCATGAACATTTTATAATAATAAACTTTTTGAAGTATTTAATTTTCATTTTGTAGACACAGCTGTTACTTTTCAAATACCCCTTGTAATTTGCATTTTCTGTTATATATTAAAATATAACTTCGGGTATATTTTTAGTTATTTTTACATTTTATTTATAGTTTAACTCTTTATAAAGTTTATTTTCTATATCTAATTTTAACTGAACATTTTACTCATATTTTGAATGTTAACTATAGCTATATATTTCTTACATTTTTCTAATTTAAAGTTTGAAATCATTTAGAGTTACTACTACAGAGATCGTGTACCAATACCTCGAGTCAAAGAAGATGTTGTAGATTATGCCAAATTCAAATGGCCCTTATTATTTTCAAGATTTTATGAAGCGTTACGATCTGCAGGGCCTCATCTTCCTAAAAATGATGTAATTCTAGCTATTAACTGGACTGGTGTTTATGTTGTTGATGATCAAGAGCAAGTACTTTTAGAGCTTTCCTTCCCTGAAGTTACCTCAATAACAAGTCAAAAGTAAGTATATATTGAGTTCAATGACTATTCAACAATTTTGCATCTTTGTACATTAAAACTATTTACAATCTATTCAAAGTTGTAAAGAATTTTACTTTCAACTTTCAGAATATTTGTTTGCATTAGTTATCATTTTAATTTAACACTTGTTGTATTGCAATACAAGTTTTTTTGCTATATTATCAGTTTCAAAATATATATTTAATTTAACCCTTTGCAAACTGTGAAACTGGATTGACAATACTTAGGCATTTACATTAAGGAGGTATCTACCTTAAAGGACGATTGTCACAAATGCGAGTTTTCATATGGAACATTTTTATTTAAATTTATTTTAATGTTAGAATGGACATTTAGCACCATCTAATATCTCCAACCAGTTCCGGACATAATCCCGACAAGCCAGAATCCCGACAGCCGAAATCCCAACAAGCCAAAATCCCGACATGCCAAAATCCTGACAGGGTCGAAATCCCGACAAGCCAAAATCCCGACAGCCGAAACCCACTCTTGTACAGACTAATACAACACAGAATTCTTTCATTTCCAACTGCAGAATCTCTAACTAAAAATAACTCACCAGTTAAAGTGCTTCTTAAAGTAGGTGGAATATCAATTTCGTTCAATGTTTTTGGTTCTGATGGTCTTTCGTTTTGCCTGACTCGTTTAATCTTTTTGTGGGGAGCTTCTTTTGATGGAATATATGGGCGAATGTCCTGAGAAGTGTTTACAATGTTTGTTTGAATAATTTGGCATGGTTGATTTCTAGTATGCTGAGCATCTTCTTTTAATTGGCCAATACTTTTTGCAATATCAGCTGCACTCGTTTGTGAAGCATGGTTATGCTCCTTAAATTTATGGAGATGATGTTGTCCACTCAAAAATATCGTTGTAACTCGACCATTGCACATTTCAGATTTTCTTTTTTCACAACACCAATAATACAAATCGTCACGATTCTTATCTTTCACCATTAAATAACCACATGCATTAATTTTATTGCTTCTTTTTTGAGATGGAACAATTTCACAAATTTTAGCCATTTTTTTAAACAATTTAGCGAGCAAATATAAATCGACAAGTGAGCCCTTGCTAGTGCATTGCACCTGGGATTCTGTTAATCCATTATCTCTGCCCAATAAAAACACTTAGTTGCTTCTTTTGTTTGGGTACTCGTTTCCTTTACTGGTCACTAGTGGAGGGGATGAAGGGGGTAGGTCATAACCACGCCCCAAATGCGAGAGAGGGGGAAGAGAGATCAACCCCATGCCAATCACTCAATGCCAGAATATATGGCCATTGTCATAGCAAGCGGATGGAGACAAGAGGGAGCGTGAGTCCAGCATGTGTGTGGGGGGGAGGAGGGGTGCTGATTAGTAAATTCTAACCCTAGTGATGTCATTGTGATGACCGCCTTAGTGTTATATTAGTCTGTGCAAGAGTGGGTTTCGGCTATCAGGATTTTGGCTTGTCGGAATTTTGGCTTGTCGGGATTTTGACTTGTCAGGATTTCGACCCTGTCGGGATTTTGGCATGTCGGGATTTCAGCTGTCGGGATTCTGGCTTGTCAGGTTTTTGGTTGTCAGGATTACGACCCAGACCCATCTCTAACACATTTTGCCAATACTTGACCTTGGTATAGGGGGGGGGGGGCGGGCAATGAATTATCACTTCATATAAAGTAGTAAAACATGATTTTGTACTATAAACAAAGAGATTGTTTCTCACAGACTGCCATGTTATAATTAAATATGGGTTCTTGTTATGATTTTAGCTTAATGATTTTTTTTTGATGAATTATTGGAATGTAAGAGAGCATTTTCTTTCAAGTTTGGGTTTTAGAGGGATGTGCGGTAGTGAATTTATTAGGGTATTTTGGATAAAAAATGACTGGGTCAAGATATTTTCTTTGTTTTTTATTTATTTCCCAGGCCATCTTGGGAAGAATATACTCACATGGTAATCAGACAGTAATAAAAGTAATGCAGTTAGTGAAAATTCGTGGAACTTTGGTATTTCTAATGAGTGCGTAGACAGTTTTTATGAATGCAAAGATTGCAATATTGGCCTGTGCGTGGTTCCATGTTTTGAAATGTATCATACGTAAAAGACATATTAATTAGTGAAAATAGCAATGCTATTTTTTTTTTGTAAAAATTATACATAATTTCTATTAACTATACTATAAAGTTTTGTGTATAATCATTTAGATCTTTTTCTTGCATAACAGGTAACTATTTTAATCAAGTTAAGCAATAATTTCTAATTATTTAAATTTTTGATATTTCTATAAAAGATAATTTGTGTGGAACATATACATAAAAAAGAAAATAAGTATTTTCTTTATTCCCGAAAACAGTAGAATGCTGTGTTAAATGGGTGATTTTTAGGGAATTTTTCTCTAAAGTTAGGCTTAGTACAAAAAAATGTGCCATCCTTTAGGAACTTTTTGGAAGTGAAACACTCCATCCTTTGGGCCATAGCAGTTCCAGAATGCCACGATCTGCAAAGGGTTAGAGATATTTTCTATAAATTCTTGAAATTTTGAGTTGATCATATTGTTGATATTGTTATATTTATTTTGATTGCAATATTTTTAAACAGATTTTTATTAATTACATATTTCATGCTATTCTAGGGGTACCAGACCTTTCCTTCAAAGTTTTAGTGTTAGTACTGTTAGAGGTGAAGAATTTACATTTCAGTCACCTAATTCAGAAGATATACGAGAACTGGTGGAGTTCTTTTTAGAAGGATTGAAAAAGAGAGCTCGTTATGTTATAGCCTTACAAGATTATAAAGGTATTTATAATTTTGTTTGGATATTTTATTCTGATAGTTGATATATTTAATATTACAGTGCAATATTTATAATTTACTTTATATGTGAATTTTACTTGTTCTGGTTCATTTCATAGCATATAAATGTTTAATCTAAAAGTAAAAAAAATTTTTTTTTTTAAATTGATTAAAATATATTTTAAGAATCTAAAAAAAAATTGTTGCATTTGGCTCAAATTATGTAATCCTTTCTATGTGCTGAAAAATATTTTTTAAAGAAAATAATATATAAAAGTGCATAATCTAATTTATATAAAATTTGACTTTTAAATTCTTAAAAGTTACACTAGAATTTAGTTAAGCATGTTTAATAAAATTATATATATATATAATTTAATATATATATAATTATTTATAATATATAATTATATATTAATAATTATATATTACACCCAACTCTTTTTTTTTACATGTTTTTTGTTACATGGAGTTGAAGTTAAACGGTTCAAAAAAGTCTTCCTTTTTGGAAAAATTTATTTGATCTAACATGATTTCAAAGTCATTGTCTTATACTTATGTATGTAACCATGAGCGGTCTAGTATAAATTGCAGTCTTTGGTACCAATGTATCAAAAATATTCACATTTTTATCCACTTTAAAAATTAGGCACCACTGCTATAATGTTATCGAGTAAAGGGATTCCCCAGCTACTACTGGGGAATCCCCTTATTTCTGTCCTTAAGAAGTGAAAAAAGGTATTTTTATCTAGATAAAATTTTTACCCTAGAAACATTAAACAAAATGTTGAAAGTTTCAAAGATTTGTAAAAGACAAGCCATTTCTTTAGAAGCTAAATTAAAAATCTTAGACGGTCTTGCGAAAGGTAAAGTTACAACATCTGTGGGCAAGGATTTTGGCTTGAACAAA
Source organism: Amaurobius ferox (assembly GCA_951213105.1). NCBI lineage: Eukaryota > Metazoa > Arthropoda > Arachnida > Araneae > Amaurobiidae > Amaurobius > Amaurobius ferox. The sequence continues at coordinate 77,958,390 of OX578142.1, read as the reverse complement.
GCTACTATCAGAACCATAATGAAATTAAGAAAATGAGAATGCCATACAGAAGTCTGTCATCTGCGCATCAAAACTTAGTTCCAAAACATCATCATACATTAGAGATGAAGTGTTAGTAAAAATGGTATAATGTATGGTGCTTTGGATGGAGGATATATTGCAAAAGAGAATACCTGTAGATAGAAATATTATAAAGCAGAAGGCACTACAAATTTATAAGCAAGTGCAGATATTAGAACCATCAACAAGTCGTCAAGATAAAAGAAAATAATTTTCAGCTAGTAATGGATGGCTAACAGGATTTTTTAAAAGAAATGCATTTCATAATTTAAAAATTTAAGGAGAAATTGTATCAACAGATGCATTGCATATGTATGTATATATCATTCGTATTCATATCAGAACTTTTACAGTTTTTAACATTTTTTTTACATGGTTCTTAATCTAAATATAGTTCTTTATTTCATCTTAACGGTTTTCAGATAACATGGAACGTATCCCCAATTTTACTATAGGAAAATTACCTTTTTTTTACACTGTTTTTTTTTTACTTGAATTTCTGAGGAACGTATCTACCATGTAAAAAAAGAGTTGGGTGTATATATTATTAAATATATATATAATTATTTAGCTAAGTATAGCTTTTAAATTCTTAAAAGTTACACTTCAATTTAGTTCCGGCCGTCCAAGTAGATGCTCTAAGTCCACTGGATGAGTTGGACGGTCTGGGTTTTCAACTTGAATTTAGTTATAGTTAAGCATGTTTAATAAAATTATATATATATATGTTGCATTGGTATGTATAGTAACTCACTGTTGCCAATTCTGAAACAAGCATGTGTTTGGGTTAAGAAAATGAGTCTAGTCTAATTAATCTTCAAAATTAAGCCAGTGCTGTATACTTCTTTTTTCGGCGTTTTGGCCATGGTTTGGCTGTCTTTTTGATATAAATACTTTGTTATTACTTTATTTGGTCACTATATTATTCCAGGGTTCGTACGCCTCCTGGAAATCCTTGAAAAGTTCTGGATTTACGATTTTTCTTATAAGGGCCCTTGAAAACTCCTTATTTTATTTGTTTGGCTCTAAACTCCTGAAAATCGAAAAATACTCCTGGAAAATCAACATCGTGATCTTTTATTTCATAATATAATCAATAGGTGGCACCACTAAACCAATGATAGTGCACAAATACTGATGTTGGAAATACAGAGATGCCAATCATTATAGATTTTTCGTAATTCTTATGGATTTCTTAACAAAATTACAGACTGTGGAAAAGACCCGTAAAATTACAAAAAATTCCTTTTTTTTTTTCCCCATCCAACCTGTAATTATAGCACCTTAAATTGACAAAACTTGCTTATTTCTATATGTTGGTTTATTATTCATTTAAATATTTTAATTATTTTGACACATTTACTGTGATTGCACAATTCAATTAATTCTCCTGTAGTCCTGGGCGTCCACAAGTATCCTTTTCCATCCATCCCCAATTTCTAAAGGTTAGTAATTAGATAAACTGAGCTAGCCTATTTTCACATTTTGGTTAATTATAAAGGCAATGTTTTTAATTATTTTCTTATAAATAGAGGAATTGTGTAATTCCGGTAGTATTGATTGCATACATTGCCGAGCATTGACTAGTATCTTTTTCCATCCATCTCCATCCTATAATTATTGCACATTAAATTAACAAAACTTGTTTATCTTTATGTTTTAGTTTATTATTCTTGTTAATTTTATAATTATTTTGACATATTCTTTTCAATCCATCTCTATCCTCTATATATTAATCATTAGATTGACAAAACTAGCTTATTTTCACATTTTGGTTATTTGTTAAGGTTAATTTTTTTAATTATTACTTTTTGATTTTTTATTTATTTACATAAATAGTGTGATTGCACAATTCAATTTGCCCAGAAGAATTTAACAGTTTATCTAGAAGAATTTAATATTATCTGGTGATGAAAGCAATATTATTTGTTCCCCATAATAATGTTGTTTCAAAATGTATATTCTGTATTGTTGTTAGAAAATATGGGACTGATTTTAAACTAAATTTAAGTGCAGACACATTACATTTTTTTATTACTTAAAGAAATAAAAACCATGTCAAATGTTCTTTATTTTTCATGTTTTAGGAAGAAATTGTTAAAGTCTGAGCTGGAGCAGACTAAAAATAAATAAATAAATAAACAAATACATTTAGTTTAAGCTAAGCATATTCTGTTTTCTATTAACTCTTTCTGGACGGTTGACGCGCCCGCGCGTCGACTGTGAACGTGCATTCAAGAATGGCCGTTACGCATTCACATCGGAGAAAACTTTACCTTAAAAGACTGTGGTCACAGATGCGCGTTTTCATATGGAACATTTTTATTTGTCTACCAGATGACGTTAAATGTCCATGCAAACAACTCCAATATATTTTGCAGATTCTTGACCTTGGCATAGGAAGGATCCAATTAATCTTTTCTCCCTTTGGAGTGGTGAAACATGGTCTTGTAATATAAACAAATAGAGCACTTCTCGTAGAATTAGCTATTTTATAATTGAGTTCTAGTTCTTCTTTGGGTTTTAGAGGAGTGAAATTATTAATTTTTTTTTTCGGATAAAAGAATGGAAGCAACTAACAAGTATTTTGTATTGAGATTTGTATGAAAAATATACATCAAATAGAAAATAAATATTTCTTTTATTCCTGAAAAATGTAGATTTCTGTGTTGAATAGGTGATTTTTAGTGAATTTTTTTCGAGAGTTAGTCTTAGAGCAAAAAATTAGCCGTCCTTTGGGGATAGTTCGGAAGTGAAGCACTCTGTCCTTGGGTCATGGCAGTTCTGGAATGCTGCCATCCGGAAAGGGTTAAGCTAAGCATGTTCTGTTTCCTACTTATTGTTTAGTTTAAGCTAAGCACATTCTGTTAAGGATTTTGGAATTTCTTTTTTGTTTAGTAATGAAGACTAATATATTCATATTTTTTTTGTTTAGTTTAAAAATTTGAACATTTCATATAAAAAATTTTAAATGTTTGATTAAATATTTTCCTGATTATCATTGCAAACAATTGTTTTATCGCAAATCGAACTACTCTAGTCATTACTGAATAAAAATTTCTTGTCTAGATTACTGAGACTATAAGCAGCCATTATTCATATAAATCTTGTGAAAATACAAAGCAGCAATATACAGCAGTACAAAGCAAATGTGAGCAAAGGCATTGCTGAAGGAGGAAGATTTGTGGGTCATACCCCCCCCCCCCCCCCCCCCCAAGAACCCATTGAGTTTCAAAGAAATTATATATGGAGAAATGGAAAACAAAATATTTGGTTGCCAACCATACCAGCTAAGTTGATGTTGGATTCATTTAAAAAATTATTAAAAGACATGGTTAAGATAAAATTTGTTAATGGACCCTGTTCCATCACTGATATTTAATAAATTATGGAGTGTAAATTGGCAGACTTTTCCTTTATTGGTGTTGTAATTTAAGACAAATTTTTGTATGGCCAGAGTGGTGTAGTTGGTATAAAACTAAGCGACATGGCTGAAGGAGAAACATCTGTAGAATCTTGGTTTCACTTCTACTTTTAATGTGTAGAAAAACTCCTGGAAAAATTCTCAAACCCTCCTGGAAAACTCCTTAACAACTCCTGGAAATGGGTTCTTGTAAAAGAGTATGAACCCTGTCTTTCTAATATATATATATATAAACAGACATACCGGACACAATGCAGTAGGGTTAACTAGATTACAGCAAACCACACTTACAAAGACAATAATTGGAAATTAGCTAATTACCTTCAGCCTTTCTCAAGCCCAAACTCAAGACAAATAGCCCTTGGTGATTTCTGGAGAAATTTGATTATCTATCAGGTGATCATCATGCAATAACCAAATAAAACATTAGACAAAAAGGGAAGACTCCTAAGTCATTGAACATTTGATTATATCAAAAGCAAAATTTGATTTAAAGGAAATAATAATTAAAATGAAAACAATCTTAAAAGAAATTAAATTAAAAGTTCTTAGAAGTGGTTAAATTAAAAATTAAAATGGAATAAGATGTAAATACTTACACATACTTAAAAATACACAACCTTTCAAATCTTAAAAATATTCAAATAATTTAAAAAAAAATTCAAATTAAACTAAAAAAGATCATTTCACTGTAATCAACACTTAAAGATCGTACAATAAAGAGTACACATAAATTGACAATCCATAAACCCAGTGATGAACTCAATGATAAAAAACCTATAACATTAACTCACAAGGAGCGTATCATCATCAAGTCAGGTAATAATAATGGTGGCTCAGAAAATATTATAACTAAGATTCTCATATAAAATTAACCCATTGGATACTAAATAGAACTTATAAAAAATTCCAAACAATTACCTATTCCTAAAAAATGTACTTTTAATTATTCAATCCTAACATAATAGTAATAATGGACAAGAAAAAAAAAATGATATGTAAATGGCCTTTTCAGACCAAAATTCCTCATTTTCTATGGGTTTTTTTATCTTTTTCATTTTTAGTTAGTAATTTTTTAAAGTTCTGTCTGCATTATTGTGGAAATTTGCATTAATACACAATTATCTGTATATTTTGTTTTAATGTAATTTTCCATTTTTGCAATCTGTTTTTATTTGCTAATATTTTTATATTAATTTTGTTTTTTTATACAAGAACATTAGTTTTCAAATATATTACTGATGAAAAAGCTATATTTTCTAAGTACCGCTAATAATATGTTATTTATTTAGGTATTTAAAATGATTTAGGCTCGTTAGAAACATATTTGGAGAGCATATATAAGAATTTGATGTATCTGTATTTATAAATTTAATTAAAAATTAATGTATTTGTCATCATTTTTTAGAGTACCCAGAGTAACTTCTGAAAGACCCATGTTTTGGTGGCCATATGGGTGTGTCCCATGTTATAATAAGACCAGTGTGACTGATATATTATATCTTAAACAAGACAAGATGTTAATTAATGAACTATGCGGGTGTAAATTCTCGTTGCCGTGTGGATTAACATCATACACAACTGTACATTTTTGGCAGTCGATACTAATTTTTCACAGTAAAATATAAAAATTCTGTAATTTGTATTATGAGGAAGTTATTTTCTGCAGAAGCTACAAAGAATCAGAGTATTGACACTTTTGATCATGAGGTGAAATTAAAAAAAAAAAAAAATACTACTTAGCAAATTTTTGGTGAAAAAAAAGGTTTCTTGGCACAAAATTTGGCGTTATTCTGCACAATTCTTATTTTTGGATTGTTCCAAATATCAGGACACCGGGAAAATGATCCTGTACTATATTAGCTTTATTTTGCAAATTAATTTTAATATTTGGGGAAATATTTTAACTTAAACCATGAATCTGAATTATGTTCCTTAATTATAAATTTGTTGTACTTAATTGTACATTATGCTATAACCTTTGCATTAACGCTATTTAAAATTTCTAGGTGATAACCCATCTTATTTGAGCTTTACTCAGGGTGATTTGATTCTATTGGATGACAGCCATACTGGAGACAGTGTTGCTACAAATAACTGGGCAGCTGGTAGAAATGAAAGAACTAATGAACGAGGCGATTTCCCCTCTGAATTTGTATATGTTTTACCTGCATTGGTAAAACCCCCAAATAATATATTAGCCTTATTTTCACATGATGCTAGTGACCAAGGTAAAAGATTATTTATTCATGGACCTAAAAATGGACCTGAACCTGTGGATAAGCCTCATACTTTAGAAGAATATGCCATAGACCATTTCAGGTACATATGTTTCTATAATGTTTTTATTAAGTTGCAATTTTAACTGAATTAAATATAAAAGAAAATAAAAGTCCAAAAAATTGAGAAGTCACTTTCTTGATGTTTTATTTTTTAAAAAGTAAAATTTCTGAATATATCTAAATCACAAGTTTGTCTCATATTTATTCACTTGTTTTCAGAGAATGTATATAAAGAACAGTGTAGTTTATTAATTTATTTTATTAAGTTATATTTTGTTTTGGGGAAGTTTTTATTACATTTTACCTTTGAGTGACACAGGTTGATCCTGGCATTACATATATGATACAGAAATGTCAAGCCTGTCCCAAAAATGTGCCTTTTTCTTTTCATAATTATTATTCCAAATTCCTATTTCACATCCAGCTCATATTGCAACTACATTAAATTTTATCCCATTCCACTAATATTAACAAAGTCTGCCAGCACTTTCTAATATGAAACTGCATTCCCAATCACATTTAAAACCTAAAACTATTTAAAGCCTAAAACGCAAAGACAGCGTGTGCCCCAGGCTTCATATCACTCCCCCTCCTATGTAAATGTAATTTGTACTTGTGTGTGAACCAATGCAGACTGCACTGAGATTTGGTGAGAGCTGGTCAACGATCAGGAGTCATCCAGGATATGTAACTATATCTATTTCTAGTGTCATCTAATAAAGTAGATTTTTGATAACATAATATGCCTCTTTCCTGGACTATTTCCACCAATATTACATATATGCCATTATATTGCTGGCCAATAGAGATGAGACTAGCCCTGCCCAAGCCCAGGCCAGAATCAGGTGGTGGTGGAGTGTTTAGTGGAAAAGTTAAAACATATTTTGTTTTTAGGTGGGTTCTGGCTCTCTAAATTGAGTCCATACTCATCTCTACTGTCCAAGCCCATATTTTTTTTAATATTGTTTTATTTTATTTTAACACAATTTTAATAATTTTTTACTGTATTAGTATATAAATTATTATAATTTTTATTTAAAAGTATTATAAATGTTTAATATTTTTTATAACATTTTTAGATTTGCAGTATTTCAATGTCGAAAACTGAAAAACTTTCAAAAATGCAAATGTTGGAATGTACAGAAATAAGAGGAAAACTGAAATGTGGTTATCTAAAATTGATGATATAGTTATTAAGTAAATTATGATGTAATAGTGATGTAATTATGATGTAATAATTATATGTACCAGTTAACTTTATAGAAACTACCTTGATCAGGGATAGAATCCAGCATATGTTGTCAAATGAGAAACTTTTGCACTGTTTTAAAAATTAATTACATTGCATCCTAAAATTTATACATAATAAAGTGGATATCATGTGACCTCCTTTCTGACTTTAATAACATGATAAAATGTATAAGGAGTTATTTTTGTAGGTGCTAACCCTCAAGTTTGTGTTTTCTGCTTGCTTCATACCATTCTACACAGAATGAATTCATATTATTTTATCATAATACAGTAGAACCTCGATTATCCAACCCTCGTTTAACCGGAACGGTCTGTTAACCGACGTCGGCTTCCTGACTTTTTTTTCCCCTGACCTTCCTTTATCCCTGTTCTAAACAGAAACACTTCCTGCTATTGCACCCTCTGATTGTAAGCAGACGCAAGGAACAAAACCTCTTTTGTCATCTTTTCACAAACAGAAATTTTCACAGCTATAGAATTTCAAAAGAGGGTGGAGAAATCAATCGCTACACGCTCGCTTACGATTGGCGTGCCTACCCTTCGTGGACGATTCTACTCTGGAAAAAGGTGATTACGTATGCTTAGATGGGCGAAATTCTAGTGCGTAACTGTTTGTTCTCTTTTTCTGCTGTTTGTTGCTGTGGTGAAGTGTCTTTGACTGTAATTTTGTATTATTGAAGTTTGCTTTTTTCATCATGGTTTCCATTAAGAAAAAACGGGTCATTCTAACCATAGAGGAGAAATATGATACTGTTACACGATTAGAATCGGGAGAAACTATAACAAAACTTACAAAGGAGTTTAATGTTGGAATATCAACTGTTGGTGACATGAAAAGGAACTCTGAGAAAATTAAGAAGTTTTTTCTGAATTAGATAGCGGGAAATCCACCAATTTCCGAAAAACCATGAAATCAACTGATCAGACGGATTTAAATGCTGCTTTGTACAAATGGTTTGTTCATGTACTACTATACTGTACTGTAATTTGAATTTAGGTATTTATTTAGCAGTTTAAATAATCATAATAGCAGTTCGATGACGATGTTGCATATTAAACTAGACGATTATTGAAAAATTCTCTATTATCCAGAAATTTCGATTATCCGATGTAGGTTCGGTCCCAATTACGTCAGATAATCGAGGTTCTACTGTACTATCTTTTATCATAGTACTGTATTCTGAGCATTGAATAATCTAGATCTTTGCTGTTTTAATGAATATTTTTGTTTTCAAATTTGTGTTTCATATATCACTTAATAATAGAGTTAATTTTTTATTACCAATCGAGATTGAACTACAAATAAGAGTTACTAAAAAGATATGATTAATGTACTCATGGACTCCAAACAGGTGACATTAACCCTCCTTAAAAGATCTGATATGTTTCACTTTAATGACTTTACTACCTTTATTGCCAGTTTAGTTTTTGAGAGTAATTATTTTACTCCCTTATCACAAAAAATTAACAGTTATCATTACAATGGGTACATTTGAAATTTTTTATTAGTTTGAATAAGAGTTCAAAAGTAACTCTGAAATGTTAGTAAAATTTCATTTAAGTGATAAAATTACTTAAATGGCAACACCTCTAAAGACAAATCAAATATTAACACTTTTAAAATTATAGAATATTTACACTGATGATACTTATAAGTTTTATATTGGTAGTACAAATCATTCTATAATTAGATTAATTGAGCATACTCGCAATATTAAAATTATCCGCTTTTTTATCCCAATCTGTTCTAAATGAACAATTTGTTCCTTTATTTGACAGGAAGTTCATTTTAATGCATAGTAATAACCCTAAAAATATTTCATTTTATGAATCTTTGTTCATTTATTTTTATCGGAATTTTATTTGCAATTTTGACCCTGTACAAAAACTTCATTTTAACTGGCATCTTATTCTTGATTCCTCTAAAATCTTGACATGTCTATCTACCTGCATCTCTTTTTAATTTCTTATCTTTATTAATTTGTGTTTTCTTTTTTCCATTTTTACTTGCTGTCACGTAGCACTTGATTTTATGCAAATTTTAAATTACAAGTTGGGCTGTATTTATAGCTTCATTGTACTAGTTTATGCCCCTGAAGAGCCATATGCCTGAAAATGCTAGGGTGATTTCTGTACTTTTATAAACACCCTATAATTTGGAAATAAACTTCTGTTACTTTAAATGTCCCAATATTTAAAATAAAATTTTCTAGAAGAATTAATTTTTGGAAAAAGTCTGTTTGCTCAGGTACAACCTGATCTTATACCTTTCAAATCAATCTCAAGAATTAAAGTGGCTATAGCAGAGCACCTATAGGATTTATAATAGAGTAGTTTCACAGTTGCTTTCGGAAATGGCAGGAACATTAAAAACATGGATAAGTAGCCAAGCAAACAGATACGAACTAGTTAAATGTATATATGATATTTTTTAATATGTGTATTCACTATATCTTTTATTATGCCTAGTACATATGTAACTTGGTAATTTACAATTTCATAAATCTAAGTTCTAATGAAGGTGTATAATGTGAGATATTGTTACATTGGTCAGTTAGTTACCAGACAAAATATGAAAAAAAAAATGTAGACGATGAAAGAAACAAGGACTTGAGGCTAATTCTTTTAAAGTGAAATTCTAGCATCACAGTTGAGATAATTAAAATAAGAAAATTAATAAGGGAATTAATATATCCTCCAGTATTAAAATAATATTTATTCATGCTTGGTAGAACTTTTATTTGTAATTAGTTGAAATTTTCTGAAGAAAACCCATAAAACCTGGAATTAAAATTATGGTTAAACTATTTTACATTAAGGAGATTGAATTGTATCAGACTTTCATGTTTTAAAAGCTTGTAGGTTATTAATAAAAGATTTTTCTGTATAATTTTTTTTCTAGACTTCCACCTAAACGAACTATACCAAGAACATTAACTTTGTCATCAGCTAGAAAAAGAGATGGTGATCAGTTATGGAGGCATTCAAGAGAACCAATTAAACAACCACTGTTAAAAAAATTACTTAATAAAGAGGAACTATGTCAAGAAGCATGTTTTGCATTTAATGATATCCTTTTTATATTTCATTATTTCTTGATTAAAAATGTTATGTCATTTTGATATTGTGTCAATTTTAAAGTTAAGATTCTTGATGGTAGTATTAATCACACCTGATTGTCAAGGATACAGTAAAGGTTTAGTTATTTTTAATCAGATTAGAAATTACTATTCTTAGTTTTGGCTGAGGTGCTAGCTCTGAAGTGTAGTTTGTATTTTCAGTCATAGTAAAATTTTTTATTGGTTATTTTTGTATTGTACGTGAATAAATTATTTTACCCAACATTTTTTTTACATTATCCATTTTTCATTTATTTATTATCACTTAACATATTGTACCTTTGTTGAAGTACATGGGTGACCTTCCTTCAAGGCGTACTAGAACTGGAAATGAATTGACTGATCAGATATATGATGGCCCTTTAAAACATGTAAGTTAAAAATAATAAAATAATAAAATTTATTGAATGCTGATATACATTGTTCTTTACAGGAATATTGCATTTTTGTTATTTATATTTAAGCACCAAAATGAAGTGCAATATGCAAGATATATACATTTATTTATATATTTTTTTAAGTTATAAGTTTCAGCAATGTGCAAGATGTATTATTTTGTATAATATTCCCTTAAACCATTTCTTCTTTTGATATATATTTAAAAACAGACTACAGATTTTTAATTTATGATTTATTTGAATTAGGAAATTTTAAGAGATGAAATATATTGCCAAATTATGAAGCAACTCACAGACAATAAAAATAGGTGAGCCAAGAACTTCCTTCAATTTTTATGAATTTTTTTTTAAGTGCAATCTAAAATTATATTCATTTTGTTTCAATTTATATATTTAAAATGTTGGAACATAGTATAAATTTCATAAATAGCATTACAGTACGACCTCAAAAGTCTAGAAATCTCTAAAATCTGGGTGTTTTTCCAATTCTTTAAATTTTTTCTTTAACTATTGGATTGTTGAAGTCATGGATTTAAACCAACAAAATAAGATTATTTATATTGAATTATATTTTAAAAACAAATACCATATTTTCTGGTGCATAAATCAACTTTTTGAATCCAAAAAATGAGATGAAAGTTTAGGGGTTGACTTATATACTTAATATAAAAATGAATGCTTGTAAATCGGCTCATGGGTGGAGTGCAAATCATATTGACATCAACCCGTTTTCCATTATACAAGTGAGGATTCAACATTTCCTTTTCTTATTATTGAAATACAAGACATTTGCCTAAAACAATTTAATATTAAGCACTTTAAAAATTATCATAATATTTTATCACAGATTGTACAATTTGATCTGAAAATCCCTAGAATTCTTATTCCCTGTTAAATGCAAAACACTCACAGAAATGTATTTCGTTCTCTTCATTATAGTATGGATCCCATTCTTCAATGGATTCTGTTTCATTTCCAGCATTTTCTATTCCAATATTGAACAAATTTTTTGTCCATGTCGAACCTCCTTGCAACAGCACAGTTGTTACTTTCTTCATTAGTAAAAATAGCAACTTTCAGGTTACAATATTGATTATATATTTTGTTCTTTATGTTTGAAAAGCCATATTTATTATAAATAACAAATAACTACACAAGATCTTATTGCCCGGCCGTCCAAATAGGTGCTCTTAGTCCCCTGGACGAGTCGGACGGTCTGGGTCTTCTACAAGATCTTATTGCAAAGTACTGAGCAACAAGGTCAGTAACTAACTGGCCTCTCCATGGGGTCAGCAGCTGTATTTATGAGCACATTCCTTTCTTTCTTCACATCCCCTACCTTGCTCCCTCTCAGCACCACTGCTCTTTTCAGATAGAAAGAAAGAATATTCAGAAAGTAATGAATCATTTATTTTAGAAAAATCATTAAGAGGAGTAGTATTTTTCTTTATAAAAAATATTATTTATATTATAAACTGTGGTATTTTTCACATATTTGACTGCTCCCAATAAGTTTTTCCTTTTTTCAGAGGCATTAACTTTTATAAATACAGGGTGTTTCTAAAGTCGTGCAACCCACATTTCAGTTGATATCTCTCATAAATAGATCTCTCTCATAGACAGATATTTGAATTTCGCACTATTTATACATCATATAATGCACAATAGATGGCATTGTTAGTATAGAGTCAGTTCACATAGTTCTAAAATGGCACTCAGTTTACCGGAGCCTGTATTTATTGTGGAGCATTATTTAAAGACTAACTCTTACAAAACTGTTCGTTCAGCGTTTCGCAAACATTTTGAAACACGAAATGTGCCGAATAAATCATCGATACTTCGTGTAGTGAAAAAATTCAGGGAAACTGTATCTGTTAATGACCGACGACGTAGTGGTAGGCCTAATCTGAGTGCTCGTGAAATGTCCGAGATTGAAGCAAGCCTACAGAGAAACCCCAGAAAATGTCTTCGTAGGTTATCATCGCTGAGTAGAGCTGTGCTTGGCAGCAAATGGTTATCATTTTCAGCATTTGTTGTAATGCACGATGTTTAAACTATTTACTGTGAATATTTTATATTTATGTCTTTTTTGTATTGGGAAATATCAAACGAAATGTGGGTTGCGCGACTTTAGAAACACCCTGTATAACGATGTACAGATGTTATAAAATAAATTAAATGTTTGAGGTTTAATTTTTTATTTTTCATTTCAGAGAGGAGAGGGAGTGCCATATAGTGATGAGAATTATAGCTATTTTTCATTAGCAGTGCTAAATGCTAATGTTAAATTTTATTAACTGCTAATTTTAATTGCTATTTTTAACAAATGCTATGTTTTATAATTTCAATACTTGCCAGTTTCAATAATCGAAAATATTGAATATCTCACAGAATTATATATCATATGCATTCATTACTCCCTATTCCTTAACATTAATGCAAAGTTTACATCTTTATCTTCGACCCAGATCATCCGACCTACCCGAAGGTGTAAGGTTTATATATTTGGATAGCTGGGAAGTGCCACCCAATTTAGAACCTAGTGGGGATGGCATCCACAGGGACTGCACCCTCCTTCCCTTATCACAAACCTCTCAGGACTTATGAACCGACATATTTAACGTGCCTATACACCACATGAACGTGGGGAATTTGGGCAGAACCAGGAATCAAACTCGGGTTGTCCGATTGCAATTCCTGCATGCTAACCACTGGGCTGTCTCACCCCAAAATTTTTCACCTGAAAGGAAGAAGCAAATATCTTCCGTTTAAACCAATCAATCAACTTTGGAAATAATTTCTCGAGAGCACCCATGCATTATTGACTGCCCAGCCTTATTAACACTGCAAACGACTTTGACAAAAAAAAATATAAATACACCTGCTTATACATATGTCGCTTTTTTCTTATTTCCATTGTCTGAAAATAAATTCCAAATACATGCCTTTTTACTCAAGATTTTGAAGGAAACAAAGTATTCTATTTTAATTCTTGAGATGGAATTGGAAAACAATGTCAACTCTATGCCAGGTAGGCTGAATAAAATTGACCAAAAAGTATAATTTCAGTGTGAACCTGTATGATTAATAAGTCTTCAACGAACCCTGCTAATAAAACAAAACACTCAGTCTGTATCTTAGCACCAAGCTATTATCTGAGCGAAAACATAATAATGCAATATCAATGCCAATAAGTGTGATAAACATCCCATCTGCAATTTCTGATATCCTTTTTAACACTAACATGACACTATGCTACTGGTTTTTTGCACCAACCTCTTTCTCAGAGCAAGAAAAAAAAACTGAGAAAGCAAAATATCAACAACCATATTTCAGAGCCTTAAAGAAAAGTGATCACAAAATCCTCCAAAATATTATCGCCAATATTAAAAACCCATCTAAGAATTCTGCAAACATGCCCAACCTATTAACAAATATATGCTGCTTCACGCCAAGCTTTCCATTTGCAAAACAGAAATACTTGCGAATGGAAATTGTAGCAACCACATGAAGAATAAGCATGCAATGGAAACAGAACGAGCAGTTAGCATTCCGGAGAGAAGTGATTAGCAAAATAGTCTTTAATGTTTCAGAGAGAAGTGATTAGCTGTTAATTATTAAATAATTAACTGTTAAATTTTGCACTGCTTTGGTAAATTTCCCAACCTGCTTCTTGTTAAAGCAAGTCGGGATTTAACTTTGATGAATGCTAAAAGCTATGGTGGTAGACAATAAGTTTCAAAATTTAGCATAGCAGTAGGATAAGAGATCTTTTAATTTAGCTGAGGACTTTGGTGACTTTGCTGAAAGGAACCAGCTTGTTTTGACCTGGCACAGAAATGTACTCGTTTTGGAGGGATTAACAGGAGCAGCTAGCAAATCCAAATTCAGTATGTGGCCATCTTTTGTGATACATTTTAGTTATTTGACTTTTGAACTTTATACAGGCTAGCCCATCTTGGTCTGTCGTAGGAATGTACTCACTTTTGCGAAATAATGCAAGAACCAGGGCAATTAGAATATCTAGATTTTGTATGTAGCTGTCATTTGTGGTATATTTTCATTTTTTGGATTTTTTAAAATTATCATGCTAGCCCATTCTGTATCCAATCTGTGATCGTCATAGGATTGATGGAATAACTTATGAACCGGTTCAGCTAGAATGTTCAAATTTAGTATGACGTTCATTTATTTAGTGGTATATTTTAATTCTTCATTTAAAACCTTATCAGGCTAGCCCATCCTGGGCCCACCACAGGAATGTACTCATTTTGGTGGAATAACATGAAAAACAGAGATGGTCCAAATTAAGTATGTCATTGTCTTTTGTAGTATATTTTAATTCTCTGGATTATTAACCTTATTAGGATAGCCCCTTATGGGCCTGCCATAGGAATGTACTCGTTCTAGGGAATAACTCAAGAAGTAGATCAGCTGGAAAATCCAAAATTTGAACTTTGTTTACTTTTGTGGTATATTTTAATTCTTGAAGATTAATTCTTCTCTATTTTGAGCCTTATTCATCACGTCTGTCCCCCCCTGCCCTACAAATGAACTAATTTTTAGGAAATAATTCAAGAACAGGAGTAGCTAGTAGTAGTTCAGTATCTCATTGTCTTTTGTAGTATATTTTAATTTTTTGTACTAACCTATCGGGCAAGCCTTGTTTACTTTTGTGGTATATTTTAATTCTTGAAGATTAATTCTTCTCTATTTTGAGCCTTATTCATCACGTCTGTCCCCCCTGCCCTACAAATGAACTAATTTTTAGGAAATAATTCAAGAACAGGAGTAGCTAGTAGTAGTTCAGTATCTCATTGTCTTTTGTAGTATATTTTAATTTTTTGTACTAACCTATCGGGCAAGCCTTGTTTACTTTTGTGGTATATTTTAATTCTTGAAGATTAATTCTTCTCTATTTTGAGCCTTATTCATCACGTCTGTCCCCCCTGCCCTACAAATGAACTAATTTTTAGGAAATAATTCAAGAACAGGAGTAGCTAGTAGTAGTTCAGTATCTCATTGTCTTTTGTAGTATATTTTAATTTTTTGTACTAACCTATCGGGCAAGCCCGTCCTGTGTCTGTCACAGGAATGTACTCACTATAGGAGAATAACTCGAGAACTGAAGCAGCTGGAACTGAAGCAGCAGAAACAAATTAAGTATGTTATTGTCTTTTGTGGTATATTTTAATTCTTTGAATTATTAACCTTATCAGGCTTGCACATTTTGGGCCCATCCTAATAATGTAATCGTTTGGATGGAATTACTCCGGAACCAAGTAGCTAGAAAATCCAAATTTAGTATGTCGCTTTTTTTGTGGTATATATTAATTCTTTGTATTTTGAACCTTATCAGGCTCTCCCGTGTTGGGCTCCCCATACAAATGTACTCATATTTAGGAATAACTTGAGAACAGGAGTTGCTAGAAAGTTCAAGTTCAGTATCTTATTGTCAATGGTATATTGTAATTCTTTGGAGCTTATTTCTTTGGATTTTAATTCTTTAAACTTATTGGGCTAGCCCGTCCTGGGTCTTCAATAGGAATTTACACATTTTAGGGAATAACACCAGGACCGGAGTAGTTAGAAAGTCCAAACTAAGTATGTTGTATTATGTGGTGCATTTTATTTCTTTGGATTATTAAACTTATTGGGCTTGCTCATTACAGACCCACCAGAATGTATTCATTTTGGTGGAATAATGTGATAACCAAAGCAGCTACTTGACCTGGCATAGGAATGTACTTGTTTTTTGAAAAATAATAAATGTACTTAGTTTTTGAAAAATAATAAATGTACTTGTTTTTTAACAAAATAATATACATACATTCACAAGCAAAGACTTGTGAGTGTGTGGAAAAGGCACATAAGGAGTGCCAACCCCTATGCGGATGGGGAGAAAGAGCCTACGAAGTGAGCTCCGTTGTTTGATGAGCATGAGCGAGCAAGTAATGAAGCACATCTGTGCATATTATGCTTGCATAGCAGGTTGCGAGCTCCAGCTGTTATGAGCAGCAGCAAGCAAGGGGTTAATCCCCCTACCCTAGTACTAAAAGAAAAAGGATTTGTTATTTTTAGCAGTTTGGTGGAATCAATGTTAACTGTTTACAACTGCTATTTGGCATTAGCTGCTAATCTAATCGTAACGCATCTCTAGTGCCATAGGAAAAAAATGGAGATGTTTTGTCTGCAAAGCAGGGGGGGGGGGGAGTCAACTTATACTCAAGAAAAATACCTAATGATAATCTTGAACAAACATTCAATCATGTAATTGTCAAACAAGTCTTGAACAAAGAAACTTCATAGCCGAGCAGGAAATCATGTTCATCTACAGGATAAAAAGAAAACCACTTTCCCATAAACCAAAATTAATGAAACAACAAAAATTTTATTGCAAATGTTTAAATGAAATTATAAAATGTAATTTTTTTTTGTGTGTATATTTTTTCTTAAAATATATATATATATTTTTTTTTTATTAAATATCTTTAATTGTCATTATTTTTACTAAAAAGTGTTTTATAGTGTATTTAGTCAATACTAAGATGGAAATTTATTCAAACTCTCTAATCCAGAATCGATAAAGTCATGATTTTTAAGATTGTTTTGTAAAAGTGCATGTAGTACTTTTATTTTAACATCTTTAATGTTTTGGGAAAAATACAGACTAATACAACAAGAAATCAAAAGTTTAAATATAGCTAGCATTGTCAGCAAATGTGTTAAAATATAAAAACCAAAATTAAATTATTTTACCGAGTATATAAGATTTATTTCTTAACTATCATTTTAAAAATGCTTTTAGACTACCAAGAGCACAATTTTATTTTATCATTGCTATTTATAGATTGAGTGAAGAAAGAGGGTGGGAATTGATGTGGTTAGCAACTGGTCTTTTTGCTCCAAGTCAGATTTTATTAAAAGAGTTAACATCTTTCTTGAGGACAAGGAGACATCCAATTGCTATTGATTCCTTGCAAAGATTACAGAAAACTCTAAGGTATGTTATTCTGTATAATTGTAATATTCTTTGAATTTTAATTGAGTCTGTAACAATGCCATTTTGATTCAAATACTTTGCTTTTAGTATGATTACTCATGTATTTTTTTTCATTTAATTAATTGCATATTATCTAATAGGAAGTATTATATATGCATATATTCCTATAAAAACAAATTAGTGAAATTTTGAATAGAACATAAGTTATTCTCTTCCAATCTTCTTAAAGCTGTTTATCCAGATTTAATTAGATTAATGAAGTGTCCACGTTAGCTAGATAGCATTTTTTGTTAGTAAACTAAAGTTGTAACACCTGAAAAGCCTAAAATTTTCAGGGCATAAGTAAAAGTATATCACATATTATTATAGAAATTATGGAAAGGGTGAGAATATATTTTTACCTAAAGCCTAATTTTTATTGCACCTACATTTCCTCCCTTTTCTGCTTAGGACTTTAGTGATTAGTGAATAAAAATAACCCCCTTTTTTTTAAGGCTTTGTAGCTCTGCAATCCAAATTGATAACTAAATAGTGCACTGCAGCTATTTGATAAAACTTGCAATTATTTTACTTCATTATAGTTTTACTGTTTTGCATTTAATTATTTTAAAATTAGAATAAATCTGCAAAGTTGCATAATTGTAATGTTGATTGAAAGAAATTAAATGATATCACAAGTCATAAATTTCATTTTGGTTGTAAAAATTCTTATTTCTATTTAGAAGTTGCTAGCAGTTGGCATGATGCATTTTAAATTGGTATAATATGAAAACCAAAAGTATTCAGTTGTGTTTTTTAATGTTAAATAAGATTTTCAGCTAATCATTAACCCAAAACAAGTCTGAAACACCTAGCTAGTGGTTTATATGCACATTTTGGCTCTCTCTGTTTCTGGTTTAGGGTAATTATGTAACATACATAGACTTATCTTGTATTTTTATATATTATGTTTTGTCTTGTCTTGTATATAGCTGGATCATTAGATAATGTAGATTTTGTCATGTCATCCTTTTAGCTAAAAATTTGTTAAATTTGTTTAAACAAAGCTACTTTTCATAAATTCTTTATTTCTTTTTAGGACTGGTCAAAGAAAATACCCTCCACATCTTGTGGAAGTTGAAGCTATTCAACATAAAACAACACAGATCTTTCATAAGGTGTATTTTCCGGATGATACAGATGAGGTAAAATTTAAATAAACATATTTTTATTGGCTTACTTGATTAAAATTTTATATAAAAAAAATATATGTTTTATATATACTGTAATAATAAATACATTTTTAATATACTTCTAGGCATTTGAAGTTGATTCCAGTACTAGAGCTAAGGACTTTTGCCAAAATATTTCACAACGGTTAAATTTAAGGTCTGCTGAGGGTTTTAGTTTGTTTGTCAAAATTGCAGATAAAGGTATGTGATCATTGACTTTTAAATATTATAAGTATTTTTATAATAAGCATTTGGTAAAGTTACTTTGAACATATAACTGAATAAGTACCTAGTTCAGGACTTGACAAATTCCTCCACAATCTAGGAGCCAGCTTTTAATTTTATGGTATTTTACATTTTGATGAGCATGTGTTATTAAAAACTTATAATAAATAGTATAATTACACACAGTGGTTAACACTAATCCTTAAAATATTTTAAAATTATGAAGAAAGCAATATATATATATATATATATATATATATATATATATACAGTACAACCTCGAAAATCCGGACGTTTTCCAAATTTTCGGGATTTTTTTTGTTTTTTTCCCGGACTGACGAAGTCACGGATTTAAAACAACAGGGTAAGATTATTTATTTTATACATAAGATTATTTATTTTACCGTATTTTCCGGTCAACTTTCTGAACCCGGAAATGAAACAAAAGTTTAGATGGACGCTGTAGATCGGCTCGTTGTTGGAGCGTGAATTACTTTGTTAGCATTAATCCCTCCTCCCCCTTATTCAAGTCACAACTCCCGATAAATTATTTCGCATAAAATATACATCGTTATGTAAGTACGGAATTTTTATTATCAAAATTTCCTTTTCTCATTATTGAAAAAGACATTTTTCTGAAACAATGTAATTTTTAATATTAAACACTTTAAAACGTTATCATAACATTTTATCACAGATTGTTCAATTAAATCTAAAAATCTCGAGAATTCATATTAACGCCCACGGAAATTTATTTTGTTCACTTCATAGTATGAATTCCATTCTTCAATGTATTCTGTTTTATCTTCGGAATCTCCTCCCCCTCCCGATACATATCTGATGATTTTTTCGTTCTCGTCGAACGTGTCATCTTGAAATCGACTATATTTTGCCATTTCTGTTTAGAAAGCCATATTTACATACTATATATAGCAAATAAATAACTAAATAATATCGTATCGCACAGAACCGAGCAACAAGGTCACACAGACTCTCAAAGGGGTCAGCTGCGTTTACAATTAGGAACTAAGCAAATTCCTTTCTTTGCTTTCCCTGCCCCACCACGTCCCGGTGCTGCTGCAGCCTAGTAATGACTCATCGTAATTTAGGAAAATCATTGAGAGGAGAGATATTTTTCTTTTTTGGAAAAGATATTTATTTTATCTACTGTGATATTTTTTACATATTTGACTATTACTAATAAAGTTTTTACTTTTTTCAGAGTCATCAGCCTTTTTAAACATAACATTATATAGATGCTAGAGAATAAATAAAACTTTTAAGTTCTTATTTTTTGTTTTTCATTCGTTAATAGCGAAAACGGTTTAAACACATTTACACCTTTAAATATATTGTCAAAAGTGCTAATCCTCAATCTTTATTAAATCTCGGCACTTCATTAAATCTTCCGGCGCTTTATTAAATCTTGACAAAGCCGATACAACGGAAGTTCTGCACTGTGATGATGATGCGCCAATCTTAAATAAATTGAATGATGGCAAAATTCGTGATATGATATTAAATAAAAAAGATCTAAGTAGTGACGATAAATGTGGAGAAGAAAAAATACCCATTGATAATCTTATGCAAACAATTGATCAGGCAATTAAAGGTCTTGAACAAAGAAGCTTTATAACCGAGCAGAAATAATGTCCATCTACAGGATAAAGAAAACTGCTTTCCCATAAACCAAAATTAATGAAATAACAAATGTTAATTCAAATGTTTAAACGAAATGATAAAATGGAATTTTATCATTTCGTTTCGTTCACACATTCTAAATTATTAATGTGTATATTTTTTCTAAGAAATTTCTTTTGCCCTATTTTTTAGATTAAATAATATGTTTTAATTGATTAACTTAACTTTTGCCATTATTTTTACAAAAAATAGTGCTTTATAGTGTATTTAGTTAATATTAAATCTGAATTTTATTCAAATTCTGTAATCCGGAAAAATCGAAAATCCGGAATCGGCAAAGTCCGGATTTTCGAGGTTGTACCATATATATATATATATATATATATATATATATATATAATTTACAAATGTAAAGTATTCTGAGATAGCACATGAAAAAAAAATTTCTCATACGTAAAATATGCAAACATGGCGCTAAGCTGCCCTTGTACACATTTACAAATATATTTTCCAAAAAGAATACCTAAGTACAGAAAAGCAAAAGATGAATAAGAAAAACGAAAAGTATCTCAAGTGGCCGGAGGGAGCTGTGACCCCCACTCTCCGGTTAAGCAATGCTTTATGCCATGGCGACACTCCCGGAAGCCGATACTTATACATGGAATGGCCTTAATACCATCAATTACCGAACAGCAAAAATTCAAAAATACAATTTGGATGACACACGAAAAAACTATTCAATTCACTCAATGTGTCTACAAATGAACGTGCCGATATAACCCGTCTCAACAAATTCCAAAATTCTTACCAAAACTGTCCGATGTATAAAACTCCAACTTGTAGTCCACTTATTGCAGATCTTAAGAAGCAGGGATCTTATTTTGTTAAAAATAGTTTTGAAGCTATTAATAAATTGAAGAGCATACCGCATAATGTGGTGTATAAGAGTTTTGATTTTAGCGATCTTTACAATAACATTGATATAAATGATTTGCTTAACATAGTGATAGACTTATACTATACACATAAATTGCATTTATTGATGTCGCTGTTTAGGTATACAGCATTGGTGAGACTGGTACTTTTCGAGACAGTACTATACAACGGTATAGGCTATTACAAACAGATTAAAGGTATCCCAATGGGGGGAAGTTGTTCTTCGGTTCTAGCAGACATCTATCTCGATAAGTATGAAACAGGTACCTATATATTAAATGAAATGGTATACATGAGATACGTCGATGATGTGATTTTGAGTTGTAGTGTTTCAGATTTCAAAATGGATTTTAGTTTTTATCCACAAACTTTAAACCTAATAGAAACTCCTAGCAATTCAGATGAAAGTTTAAATTATTTGGACTTATGTATAGTTAAAGACAATAATAAAACTTATTTCAGAATTTTTGATAAAAGAAAAGATTTTAAATTTGAAATAAACTTCATCACACCTTGGTCAAGTAATTTACATAAAAATGTTTTTCGTAATATTATCATTAACCAATTAACTAGAAATAAACGATTGAATAGTAGAGAGTATGATCAAAAGCATCACGATACAGAGTTTATAAATGAAGCTGTAAAACACGGTTACCCCATGGGTTTTGTAATTAAAATACTTTCAGAATTCACTGGGTTAACTGCAACTGAATGTAAGGGCAATTATTTAAACAGTTGAAACATTGTCATTGAATAGCGACGACTCGCGAGTATTGAGTATGGTTATTTGTGAAGTGTATATATATATATATATATATATATAACATAATATAAAAATATTCAATTTTTAATTATTAATTTTACATTTCTGCCCATATTGCACTTGATCTGCACTGATCATGTACATTTTGGTACGCAGGTACTTCAGGACAATACGCCTCGGCGTTATTTTTTTTAATTCGAATTACTTTTCCAGTTTCTCTATGTTTTAGTACAATTTTCATACAAATGCGTTCCTTGGCAACCAAAAATATTATTTCAGAGTTTCTATCTTAATACCAATGAAAAGATCGAAAAATTCTCTTTCAAATCAACTTTGAATGGAATCCATACGATTAATAATTGAATTTTCATGAATTTTTAAAAAGTATATATTTTTCTCTTGTTGAAATCAGGCTCCCGGGCCGGGATATTCCAGTAGAGTCTCTATCTTAACACCATCGGTGCAGCATTTTATTTTTTTTTCCCTGTTATTATAAGTGGGCGTATTGTATATGTCAAAACATTCTTTGGTTTTCCAGAATTCTTTGTGAGTTCCGGTGTAATTGTAATCAGTTTACATCTTAAATTCCAGACAATGCTGAGTACATTTTCTAGACCATTCCCGCGATTTCAAATGCAAATCTCTGATAAAAACTACACTAGAACTCACAGCGAATTCACTAAAATCAAATAACGAATTAACAATCTGCTTATAACAAAAAAAAAAAAACTGTAGTGTCTGCACACACGGCCATGCCACGAACGCTTATCTTAAATCCCAGGTACATTTTATATTTGATAATAATAATCCTATAATATAAAGTCATTTTTCATTGTTCAGAGTTAAAAGTTCATATAATTAACATTTATACCATCATTTCTGTCTGATGTACGTAGAACAAAGAAACTAGTTAAATGTGACTGCTTTGTTGTTTTTTCCGATTTATCTGGTAAATTATGTTTAAATTTTAAAAC
The DNA here is from genome assembly GCA_951213105.1 of Amaurobius ferox. Lineage (NCBI taxonomy): Eukaryota > Metazoa > Arthropoda > Arachnida > Araneae > Amaurobiidae > Amaurobius > Amaurobius ferox. The sequence goes on along the minus strand of OX578142.1, from coordinate 77,935,103 downwards.
ACCAAATAAATAAACAGAGCACAAATTTATAACATACTACAATTAGAAAATAAACCCACGTTAAAATCATACCTGCCAACTTTTACGCATTATGCGTAAAATTTACGCATTTTAACTCCTCTTTACGCTTTTACGCATATATTGCTATATTTTACGCATTTCCGCATTTATTTGAATTTTTTAACATTAATAGGAAATCAATCTCCGGCGAAATTCTCAGGCTTTTTATGTTTGAAATTTATCAATTAACCAGACGTAGTATAATTCCTCGGAAACACCGCATTTCCGCTTTTTTAGCACTAATATCTACCATTTCCGGGATCGTAGCAAATCCATAATGCCAATCAAATTAACGGAGATTTACGGCCGCGTGTAATGTAAATTAAGATCTCGATCACTTATTTTATGACAGTAATAAATATACTTCTTCAAAGGTTGTCTAATTCAGCATAAATCGCTAAAATGTTATTTTGTTCATTAATTTCGTATAAACACTGCGGTTGCGCAATTCAGTTTGTTCTCATGAATCGCCGAGAGTACAATAGTATATTTTTCCGTCCCCCCCCCCCCCCCCATTTCTCAATCTTCTAAATATTGCATTTTTGATTGACTAAACTAGCTTATTTTCGTATTCTAATTAATTATTACTGTTAATTTTTTAATTATTTTCGCATAAACAGTGCGATTACGCAATTCAGTTACTTCGTGTGAATTACTGAGCGTACGTTAGTATCTTTTTCCATCCATCTCTATCATTTAAATGTTGCATATTAGATTGACTAAACTAGCTTATTTTCATATTCTGATTAATTATTACGGTTAATTTCTTAATTATTTTCACATAAACAGTGCGATTGCGCAATTCAGTTACTTCACGTGAATTGCCGAGAGTACGTTAGTATCTTTTCTTCCATCTCCATCATTTAAATGTTGCATATTAGATCGACTAAACTAGCTTATTTTCAAATTATGGCTAATTATTAAGGTTAATTTTTTAATTATATTTGCATAATATAAAATTTTCTATTTAAAAAATGGGTATAAACTCTGTGAAGGGATATTTTTCAAAAAGTATTAAAGCAATGATTTAGGCAAATAAAAGGGAAACCATTATGGCAGGAATATAATTCAGTGCTATATATTTTTTTTATTATTAAAGGTCAATATTTGTTACTCTCTTTAGTGAAAACCTGTGTTTTGCCAAACATAAATATTTGTCTTCATTATAAAGTAATCCTCACCGGATAAAACCTTTATATATTTTTTGCTTTATAATTTATTGTCCTGAAATTTTATAAAATTGGTGTCCTGAATTTTCATATTCTACCAGTAAACCTGATATTTAATGCAATATTTCTTAATGCAGGTACGTGTACATAGTTGAATTCATTAGAAATGTCGTTTGCGCGTGTAGTTAAAAAAAATCATTATAAATGTCATTCACGCAAAATTTTACACATTCCAATTTTCCCAGGTTGGCAGGTATGTAAAATATGCAAACTGACTATGGTTGTGGTCCTGTCGTGATTGTGGAAAGATTATCCCCCAGATACTTTCTTCGGTACTTGGTGCTTACATAGATCTTTAGACACTTATGGCATGACTCACTCACGGCGTCGGTGCATGGCTGGTCTAGATAAATAAATATTCACAAGAGAAATAAAATTAATTTAAAAAAATGAAAAACTGCAATAGAACTCTCAGCGGCTGCCCCTACGATTTTCAGGTTTCTGTGAAGGCTTCATGGCAGTGTATTGCTGGCAGCCAGGATATGAGGACGCTACCGCATGCATTTTATGATATCCCTGTGGGAGTTTGCCTTCAATGTTTGGCCATCTGAACATTTTGGCTATTGATAATCTACTAACAAATGTTATCATTGCATTAAAAATAATAATAAAAGCATGAAAAACAATCTAAGTAAATTCTAGTCAAATTTTCTGTCTAGCAATTTTTTTTAATTTATTTTAAATTCTAGTTCCTCTGTTGCTAATTTTTAAATTTTTAATCCAAAATTTCTAGTCGCCACATCTAATTTTTTAGGCACCACGGTGACCTGGCGCCCGGAATTTGTCGAGTCCTAACCTAGGTACTATTACAGTTACTATTATTGATGTAAAGTTACTGGATGTTACAGTTACAAGCTATCTTTACATTTTTCAATAAACTACTTAATGTAATTTTGAATAATCAATACTATGTTCACACACACACACACACACACACACACACTCTTATTTCTGTTTTCATATTCAATCATTTTCATGGCATTTTATTACATTTCAAAACTAAATTGTATAAGAGTGAAACTAAAATTTTTCTTCTTAAATTAGCAACATTAAAATGAAAAGGGGGAGTTGCTTTATAGAGATTTGAGAAGAAGTTAGCTATTGCAGTAAAGAAAAGGAAGGATATGAAACTTTCAACTAAACAAATTTATATTGTTTTGAATCCTACTCATTATATTTTCCAAGAAATGACTAGCAATAAACTAAAATTTGTACTTTATGTACTTTTCACTTCGATAGATAAATTAAAGATGCATTCCCTCAGTGTATGCTATCCTCATCCTATGCTTACGTAATAGACTTAAAGTCCCAAAACTTTTTTAAACTACTTCGTATATCCCTTTGTTTCTTCTATTTGTGTGAATTTCATTTTTTTCACTGCAGATTTGTGAATTTGTTTAACACCGAAGAAGGGGTGCAACTTATTCTCAGAACAACTGTAGGCTGCATTGTACATTAATTTGTGTTTTATTTATATTGCTTGAGTTTTTCTTAATATATATAACTGTTACTTTTAATTAGTTACTACTGCACCATGTGTAAAATGATTGTAGTTTCATATACACTGCCTGGCCAAAGAAAAAGTTATGCATGTTTATATTTCTTTGGACCGCTTTTTGTATGAATTACAGCATGGCATTGCATCTATGAGTTTATATAATGTCTCAACAATTTTTTTGGTCAGATTTGCAATAACATTTTGTCAAGATCCTTGGTTGATAAAGGAAGAGTGGAATTACTCCTTAGATGATTCTCCAGTATATTCCATATACCCTCAATGAGGTTTAGGTCAGGACTTTGTGATGGCCAATTTAAGTGTGGGAATGAGGCCTCATGCTCCTTGAACCAAATTTCCCATTCCTTATAATTTTAGTGTGATGAATTGTGGCAGTGTAATCCTAGAATATGCCATTCCTTTCAGGGAAGAAATATGCCATTGATGGAATAAACTGCTCATTCAGTATGCTCAGATACTGAGCTTATGTCATACTTTTGCTATATAGTCTTGCTGCACTTAGACCAGCCAAACAGAAGCAACCCCAGATTGTAACACTTCCTCCTCAGGCCTGTATGGTATGAGGAAGGGTCCAATGCTTCATGCAATTCCCTTCTAACCTTGATGTTTCATCATGTTGGAAGAGAATAAATCTGGACTCATCAAACCACATAATTTTCCCCCATTACTCAGCAGTTCAATCTTTATGTTCCTTTGCAAATCAGAGTCATTTTTCCAAATACTCTCAGTAAACAGCTATTTTCTTTTTGAAAAACAGCTATTTAATCCCAGTCCTTTGAGTTTTTGTCTTATTGTGCAAGTGGAAATGGTCTTACTTCCAGTTTTGAACATAGTTGTAAGTTCTAGGGTTGATTTTTTGTGATTCGATTTCACTAAACATCTTAATGATCTTTGGTTGTGATCATTCAAAACTGTTTCCTGATCACACATTTTCCATGAAGTTGATGGTTCATCATCATCTTTCCAAGATTTAATAATGCACTGGAAAGTTTGTAATCCAGTGTCAGTGATTTCAGCAATCTCCTTGCACATCTTCTGTCTTTGATACATTCCAAGATTTTGGTCATTTTTGAACTCTGTAATGTTTTTCTGTGACTGTGCATAATGTATTCAGTCATAACTGCTGTGAACTGATAAGCTACATTCTGGACCCATTACATTTACAAGTTGTTCTCCCTACAGAATTATGCAGATTTTCAAAATCCAAAACCATTTCTTTCCTCCTCAGTATTTGCATGTTTCAATTCACACTGCAACAATTTTTTTGGCCACTCAGTATATATATATATATATAATATTTATTTATTTATTTATTTTGTGTATTGTTTTCTAGTCATTAGTGTTCCTGAAGGAGACTTTTTCTTTGACTTTGTGAGGCACTTAACAGACTGGATTAGGAAAGCACGTCCTACCCGTGATGGTAATTATTTTTGTAATTCGATTTGAATAGGTATTAAATTTATTTTATTATGTGATTTGATGAGAATGGCTTATATTACATATATTGTAGAAATGCAATAATACAAGTCAAAAATCATAATCTCAATGTTTTCAAAAATGTGTAGAGAAAATGAAAAGCATATAGAAATTTACTGTTTTTTATATTCTACAGTGAAAGATTTATAGTTTTGTTTGACTTTTAATTAACTACATAGTACTACATCATTATTTAAGAGTAAATTAAATGGTTAAAAATATTGTTGCTAAATGTATTTTACATGGCTTACAAAAATGTTAACATGACTTCTATAATGTTTGTTATGAAAGGATCAAAGTTTCTCTTTCTTACCATGTAGCATTTACTAGTGAATTAAATTTCTATAATGAAGGTATTGTGGTTGACAGTGTAATATGTTGTATGGATCATTTAAATGAAATCAACATAACACCATTTATTTAAAACAAAGGTAATGTTGTAATACAGATTATTACAACTGGATTGTTATAAACCAGACCTGTGTTTTAATGAGCCATCACCTATAGTGGCTATTTTGGAAGTCTGTGTCACACTGATAAAATACTGCATCTAACTGCTGATAATGAAAACATTAAATCTTTCGCTGGTGATTGATATAATACAATCTCCATATTGCCTTTTCTATTACCTTTTGAAGGTGTAAAGAAATTTTTGGAGTATCTTATGTAACAGGGGTGGAGAATTATTGGAAATTCTTACCAGCCAGAAAAAAGCTGTACCAACTAATTTGCACGCACTATTTGTTCAAGGTTCTCAATTTTTGTTCAAGGTTCTCAATTTTTATAAGCAAAATGAAATAAGAATCTAAAATGCAATTTTTGCATACACTTTGACACATTTTGAAAAAGTTTAAATACAATACCAAAAATAATATAATTATGTATATTGCTAAACTTTCATAGCTTTTTTCTTTATTAAAATATACAATGTACACACAACTTAATGTTTGCTATAAATAATTATTTAAATTTGAACACATACCTAAGTATATATAGCACTGGTAGCAGCATTAATGGAACATACATAGAATAACAAATTCATTTATTTTACAATGTAGTACTTTGTAGAACATTAGTTGTTATTTAAAAAAACTGAATATAGATGGCTTATTATTACTAGTCAGGGTCTTCCCCAGAATTGAAACAGGTCAGGATGCTATTACACAAAAAGAGAACTTAAAATAATTGAAGGCACTAAGTTACAGAGCAGAATTGCATGTATCCTCACAACAGCCGCATCATTAGTGATGAGCCTTCGTAGCGGCCGAGTATGCTGTCAACATATACTTCATCAACTCATTATTAGCCATCACTTGCGCATAATAGAAGTGCATGATTGACAGCAACTTTATGAACTGCACCATTAACCGTGACTTTTGTGCATAGCAAAGGTGTGCGATCAACACCTTTATGAACAATCCCATTAGCTGTGACCTTCACACTTAACAGAGGTATGCGATCAACACCTACTTCATGAACAATCCCATCAGCCATACCTTTTGAGCTTAACGGAGGTGCACTATCAACACACACCTACTTCATGAACAATCCCGTTAGTCACGACTTTCGAGCTTAGCGGAGGTGTGCGATCAACACCTACTTCTTAGCCATGACTTTCGTGCTTAGCCGAGGTGTGTGATCAACAGCTACTTTGAATGAATGAATGAATGAATGACATAAAAGCAGGTGGCTCCTGGAGAGCTCAGCACATTGACCAGAGATTTATTGTACTATCCCAAAAAGCGAAGGTCCTTAAGAAAAGAGACCAGTAGCCGAGGAAAAAGTAAGCAGGCACTTGACAGGAATGTCATACAACTCCCAGGGTTCAATCACATGTCGACCCAAGTGTTCGAACCTATGGGTGGAGAACACCTCACATAGTATGTGTGTGGCAGTTTCTTCGCAGTTTCTCACATTCACAAAGAATGTGTTGAAAACCCAGACCACATGGCAGACCCGAAGGCTTACTGCAGCTTAGTGTGTGGCAGTTTCTTTGCTATAATTTCAGCCTCTGCATAACGAATCCTTAGTGATTCCCATAATATTTAGGTGTCTTTTAAGGGTGCAGTGCCCAGTAAGGAGCCCAACAGCCCTTCTGATGCCGGTTCTACTGAGTTTGAATAATTCCTTCTGACGCATGCTAGGGCAATTACAGTTTAGTACTTTCACCTGCCTTTGGCCCTTAGTATTGTGCCAGTTCTTGCACTGAAGCTTTCTAAAGATGTCATAGACAATTCTTCTAGTTAGTTCATTAGGAACACCCAAAGCCAGCTCAGGACCAACAAAAGGAGTACTTGAACCTTTTCTAGCCAATTCATCAGCCATCACATTTCCTGGAATACCCGAATGTCCAGGCACCCAGTAAAGTATGACTTTGTTGTTGCTAGCAATTTTACAAAGTGCAGTATAGCTCAGACAAGGGATGACGTCATAGTAGACTTCCCTAAAGCCATAAGAGCAGTTTGACTATCAGAGCAGATAAGTATTTGGTTGCTTCTGTAATTCCTGTCATAGCAAATTCTACGTAGACAGTAGCATAACTGTCGAGAGAGTAAGACAGTTTTGTGCCACCATCCGGACAGCATACACCAGTACTAGTGCCTAACTTGGAGCCATCAGTATACCATACAATACATTCCTGTTTATTGTAAGTAGGAGTCCTCTTCCAGTTATCACGTGAAGGGACCTGAATTTCATAAGGTTTGTCAAATGTATATCTGACAAGAATACCATCAGATAGCATATGGAAATAAGGATAATTTATAACGTTACTGTTTAGACCACTCCAAGATAAGTTTGAGTAATCAATCCTTCCAGTGTTCCTTCATGCAGATGAGAGCCTCAGCTTCAATGTGCATATAGAGAGGGTGCAATCCAAGCAAAAGTTAAAGAGTTACAGTAGGAGTGGGTTTTATGCATCCAGATATCGCAATATACACCATCCTTTGAAGCCTAATTATGTCTAATTTAGCAGTTTCACATCTAATTCTAGGCCAATGGCCATACCATACTGAAAATACTGGTTCTCGTCTGATCACCGAAGTCAAGCAGCATTGGACACGGTTAGTACTTGGGCGGGTAACCACCTGGGAACACCGCGTGCAGTTGGCACATTATTCTGGCCGTCTAAATGGTTGCTCAAGTCTTCGGATGAGTCGGACGGTCTGGGTCTTCAACATCTAATTCTAGACCACCAAATAATGGAGCCATAGGTAATGATGAGACAGACTACCATAGAGTAAATCCAATGGATAGCCTTGGGATTCAAACCCCAGGTTTTCCCAGTAGCATTCCTGCAAGACCAGAAAATTCTTCTAGTTTTACTTATGCAGTATTCCAAGTGTCTCTTTCAGTTGAGACCCATACCAAAGTAGACTCCTAAGAATTTTACCTCCTTGGAGCAGATAAGCTGCTGATCGAAGAAGCGAATATCTTTAAGGTTAAGAATGTGTTTTTTTGTAAATGCAACCATAGCAGTCTTCTGTGGGTTAACAGAAAGACCAGAATTTTTGCACCATGTCTCAACATTCCTAAGAGCAGTGGACATCATGTCAGAGACAGTATTACCAAATTTGCTTCTAGCAATGATTACAACATCATCAGCATATCCAACACAGGATGCACCAGAACTAACAATGTTCTCCAAAAGAAAGTCTACAACTAAGCACCAAAGAATTGGTGAAAGAACACCTCCCTGTGGACAGCCTGCCAGAGCATGCACCATCATACAGGGTTTGTATAAAAAGTATCAGGAAAAATTTCAGAAAAATAGATTTATTACAGATATTGCTACAATATCTCAAAAGTCTTCAAAGTACATCCCTTGAGCATCGACACACTTTTGCCAACGGCTTTTCTATGACTCGAAGACTCCCTGGTAGGCGGATTGTGGAAGGTCCTTAAGGTTTGACAGCACTTAGGGTCCCATGGTGGTGTTTTTTGAGGGCCGATTTCACTTTTGGGAAAAGGAAAAAGTCTGATGGTGCCAAGTCGGGACTGTAAGGGGGTTGGGGAACCGTTGTGATGCCGTTTATTCTCAGGAAGTCGGTCACCTTGGAGCAGGTGTGGCTAGTTGCATTGTCGTGATGCAATTTCCAATTTCCAGCGATGGCTGGCCTCACCCGGTTCACCCTTCTCTTCAGGCTTCTTAGCACTTCTAGGTAAAAAGCACCATTCACTGTCTGCCCCTCAGGAACAAATTCGTAGTGGACGACCCCCTTTGCATCGAAGAAGACCATCAGCATGGCTTTCACTCTGGATTTGCTCATTAGAGCCTTTTTTGGACGAGGTGATCCCTCAGTGTGCCATTCCGAACCTTGGCGCTTTGTTTCCGGGTCGTATTCAAATATCCAAGTCTTGTCTCCCGTGATGACGATATCCAAAAAGCCGGGTTGCAGGTATACAAGGTACATAATATTCTAATTTAAACGGATTAGAATGTATCTTGTTGACGTTAATAAACTGCGAGAGCAAATTAAAATTTGAACGACTTCACTGGTATATTCATGACGTTGATTAGGCCCATTAGTGTTGTAGATTGGTCATGAAAATTTTAATGTAACCATGAAGGTATTTAAGCAGAGTAGCAGTAGTAACAATGTCAAAGGCAATTGTAAACTAATACAAACTAATTGTAGAGGTGTAGAAAAAAACAGTTCCAATTTAAGTCAAATCACTTTTTATTATGAATTGAATCCATTGCGTTTGCTTACATGATACTTCAGTAATTGTAACACAAAGCAAGCATACTATATACAAGCATTTCAGCTCTCAAGCTTAAGCGTAAGATTTCAGTATAGTTCCAAGCTCAGACACATTCTAGGTTTAAGCAATCCTTTGAAATATGCAGGTAAGTAGAATAAACGCTTTTTAGACTTACGTTAACTTCGTGCATTTCCCGATGTCACCAATAGCTGGTCACATGCTATGACTAAAACTTTAAACTTCACGGATTAACATTGCACTGAGTCCACAACACGGAACAACATGGTCTCATTGACTGAGAACCATAAAAACATAAGATCCACCATTACTTGGATCAAACATCCGCGTCTACGATAAACATTATCTAACATTTGACATCTCTGAACTAGACTCTAAATTAGGCAACAACCTTTACAAGGTCTGACGGCCAAGTCCGTCTGAGTGATCTATCCGTGATCCAATCGATCAAAGTGATCTCGATCCAACCATCGATCTGTCTGAAAGTCGATTTCATTTAAACCAAAAATGTGTCCAGTATTTATATCCGACGATGGGTGCGTTCCGGAACACAATCATTGCCGGCAGCGCTCTCTGGATATGCAAAGCAGGATGCGTGAGCGGCGAGAAGGTGATTTGCTTGATAAGCCCAGTTTGTTTACATCACGATTCGTTCACGAGAACTGAAAAATCATTTAGGATAATGACGTCATGCTCTCGCGAAACGAGAATTGCGATGTAAACAAAACCAAGTTTCCAACAGGAGTCGTCTTCAATGTATTGCAGAAGGTTTTCGCAAGCAGACACTCGTCTTTGCTTTTACTCATCCGTCAAGAGTTTGGGGATGAGTTTAACGCAGATCTTTCGCATCGCCAAATTTTCAATGATAATGCTGTGCACTGTCATCTTATCAATGCCAATTTCATCTGCGACCATTCGCACACTTAAACGACGGTCTGAATTCAGCACTTAACGCACACGTTGCACATTGTCGTCGGTTCTTGATGTCGACGGCCGTCCAGCATGAGGCTCGTCCTGCACACTCTCGGCCATCTTTGAAGAGCTTGTGCCACTTAAAAACTGCTGTTTGTGACATGCTTTCATTCGTGAACACTTGGCGAATCATAGCCAACGTCTCCGTACCTGATTTCCCCAATCCAACACAAAATTTGATCGTATACCGCTGTTCAATCATTCGCTGCATTTCACTCTTTGACCGAGTCACGCGACAGGGGTCCACTAAAAACACGATATAGCCTGAACGAATGCTCGAAGGCGACTGTCGCTTGGTGCGTCTTGAAGGTCACATTCCCTACTACCGAGCATGCACGCTGCGAGCGTGCTATGACGTACACTCGCGTCAGAAAAAAATTTTCCCGATCTTTTTTATACAGACCTTGTATTATCACAAAGTAAACAGCTACTTTAAGAACAATCCCTTTAGCCACTACTTTCGCGCTTAGCGGAGGTGTACGATCAACACCTACTTCATGAACAATCTCTTTAACCATGACTTTCATGCTTAGCAGAGGTGTGCGATCAACACCTACTTTATGAACAATCCAGTTAGCCACGACTTTCAAGCTTAGCGGAGGTGTGCGATCGACGCCTACTTCATGAACAATCTCGTTAGCCACGACTTTCTCGCTTAGCGGAGGTGTGCAATCCACACCTACTTCATGAACAATCCCGTTAGCCTCGACTTTTGCACTTAGTGGAGGTGTGCGATCGACACTTACTTCATGAGCAATCCCATTAGCTGTGACTTTCGCACTTAGCGGAGGTGTGCAATTGACACCTACTTCATGAACAATCTCTTTACCCATGACTTTCGAGCTTAGTGGAGGTGTGCAATCAACACCTACTTCATGAACAATCCCATTAGCTGCGACTTTCAAACTTAGCGAAGGTGTGCCATCAACAGCTACTTCATGAACAATCTCATTAGCCACTACTTTCACGCTTAGCGGAAGTGTTTTATCAACACCTACTTCATGAACTATCCCATTAGCTGTGAATTTCGCACATAGCAGAGGTGTCCAATCAACACCTACTTTATGAACTGTCCCGTTAACCATGACTTTAGCAGAGCGATTGACATCTGCTTCATGAACTGTGTCATTAACCATGACTTATATGCGTAGCTGAGAAGTGCAACAGACAGCTACTTCAAGACTGCACTGTTAGCCATGTCTTACACATGTAGCAGAGACTAGTGGTCGAAAGTTACTTCATGACCTGCACCTTTAGCCATGACTTTCGTGCGTAGCTAGGCTACTTGATTAACACCTACTTTATGAACTGTGGTGTTAGTCGTGACATGTGCGCGATCAACAGCTACTGCAAAATGTCTAATAAAAGTTAAGAGTTTTTTCAAACAACAAGGCTTGTCGCCGGAAGCAGTTAGTTAATAACATGAGCCAAATACATTCTTTCATATTTCATCAAAGCCAACAAAGATCGAAGCTACTGAAAAGGCCTAATCTACATAGCTTTTGTTTCCCCCTTCAATCATCCTGTATTTTGACAGACTTAACATACTACGCACATATTACATGTTCCTGAAAATGATGGCACAAAGAAAAAGTCCAGAAAGCTAAATTAAGTTTTAGAGCAATAATGCTTACCATCAAATCTTCAGAACTTTTAAATTGATAAATAATAAATGAAAACAACTTTGGAAGTTTTTATCTATTGGAAGAGGGAATGTATTTGTTCATTTTGTTTCTTTAAATGGAGGGGAATGATAGATGGGGAGATGCGATAGAGGGGAATGTAGATGTTTATCCGTTTTTATTTGGCACTAGATCACAGTTTTATCTTATTATTATTATTTTGGGGAAGAGTTAGGTGATAATACGCGGTCGAAAACTTCGCGGGAAGCTCTGCATTCTCCGCGGGTGAAGGCTGAAAACCCTTCTTATATGTGATGCACAATGCACCAATCCAGAGGGTTATTGCATAAACCGATTCTCACACCCACGACTTCTCACAACCAATTCTGAAACTTAATTATAGTCGGAATTTGCAGTCTGCCACGTGCTTCGAGTTTTTGGGAAGTCTCCATTGTTTTGTGCAATCAGGCTTGCTTTGAGGTAGAATTTTAAAATTTTGTGACTCGTATAAAATTGAACTAGCCAAGTGAAAAACTGGACTCGCCACTGGCGAGTTGGCAAGTGGGATTCCCCACCCCTGCTATGCAATAAATAGCATATTAATTTCATTCCACTCACTTATTCGAAAAGAATTCTTTCATAAATTAAAGAATTAGTAATACCTTTAAATATAGATTTATTTATACAATATGTTTTGGAATTTAAAGTTATTTGAATTATTTTATTATTTCAAATTATGTCCTTAATGCACACAGAGAGAGCTGCATTTTATGAATTTCAAACGAAGTTATGATATTCATTCTGCATACTGTAAGTACTTATGTGTATAAGTTGGCTATTTTTAGATAAAAATTAGTACCAACCTTAAATGGTCAACTTATGCACAAATAATTTTCAAAGGGAATGTTTTGAATTAGTATTCAGATTTACCGAAATTGACCTATGCATGCAAGTTTATTAAATGTAGTTGCAAAACATTTTAATATTTGATTTGTTTGAAACAGCATGAAATTACAATTTAAAAATATGACTAGCCGACTTGTGCATATCATACTTCATGGGTGACCTGTAGTACATGCATATTGCTTATTAATGCACATGCAGCATTATTAATTTTTAAGTAATTGAATCCCACTTGTGAATCTAACCATAGAGGATATTTATTCATGGAAGTTTTTCTTTTTTGACTCATTGGCCATAATTTAATAACCAACTAAATATTTACCATATCTTTAACTGTATGGTAGACCAAAAGGACTGAAGTACAGGAGGCTCTGCATATTGCAATCACGAATAATAAAAATATTCAGCTATTGTTAACTGATTAAAGTGCCACTCAGTTGTACACAATATATACAATCATCATCAGTTATTATAATTAGGGATTTGCTTAATGTGATCAAAATGTTCTAGACATCCCATAGAACCATTGATGGCATCATCGATGGATATCATCATGTTCGATTGATTTAGGTTTCTTGGGGTGACACAAGGAGATTTAAATATAAATCTCCTTTATGTAGAATTATTTCTCGTAGTTGCAAAAAGGGAGTTGATAGGAGTGAGAGAGTTGGAAGTGCAATCAAAATTGCTGTTTTTAATCCTTCTTGATGTCCTATATCTGCTGAATATATCATAGGACAAAACTCTGAAAAGATAATTAAGAACTATTTTAAATATAATCATTTTTTAAAATGAGATAAATTATGAAATAGCGGAAAATAAGAAAACTCAAACTAAGAAATGAAGAATTTGAAGCTTGAATGGATATTGAATAAAACTTTCAAGTTGTAGCATCAATGACAGAGGATGACATCCACCAATCCCTTTTGCAGACAGTTCTTAGCACAATATATGATCCCTATAAATGTAATATAATATATCTCTATAAGTGCAAAGATGAGAGAGGAGCTTCATATATTAAGATATGAGGCATCGGTCAGAAAATTTTTATAAACACTATGAATACAAACATTTTATAAATTAACTTTTGAGAAAGCTTGCAGATAATGTACTATTAATAAATTTTTCTGGACTTTCATTAAAGAAGCCTTTAAAAATATATATTTCAATGTTTTTAGTACATTTTCATTAAATTTGTTCCATTGTATTTCATGTCTTTTGAGCAATTTAATTTCCAACATTTACTGTTATCTTTTAGTTAATGCTACTAAATAGTCAGGAAACCAATGTGATCACAAACATCTACTGTACAATCAGTTGAGAGTAGAATTTGTTTGTGGCATATTTCACTTTCTGTATTTACTTGTGATTCATAAAGTAGATATTTTACTTATGCATAGGTTTTGGATATTTACCAAATTTTTCTTCTTCAGGAAGGGGACCAACTTATACAGAAATGTTCTTAGGCTTAAAATTAACTATTTATAGTTTGAAAATTGCAATTTATAAAAAAAAAATTATCTTCATTTAGAATATAGAGTACTACTAATATAATACATTTACTTACATAAAGGCTCAATACCACAGTTTACATATCAAGTTTTCTTCATGAAAAAACTTTGGACAAATACAATCCCTGGAAAAGACAGAAATGCTGATATCATCTTTCATTATCATCAGGTAAATTTTTATTTGTGTGGCTTCTTTCATCTAATTAGTTTCATACTTCAAATGCTTAAGAAGTATTAATAAATATATTTTTTTTTGTTTCTATTTTAATTTTAAATTGTTAATAGTTTTTTCATGTAACTGCAATATTTATTCACTACTTTTAGGAACTTCCAAAACTTTTACGTGGTTATCACAAATGTAGTAAAGAAGAGGCAGCCAGATTAGCTGCTCTTATATACCGTGTGCGGTATGGTGAAAGCAAAGTTGAACTTCAGAGTATTCCGTAAGTAGAAATTATTTTTATAATTTTACAGTTGGATAAATTTGGTTGTACAAACTGTGTTCTTATTCCTAATATTTTATTTTGACAGGACTATGCTTCGTGAAATGATTCCTGCAGATCTGCTGAAATCTCAGAATGCAAATGACTGGAAAAGGGTGAGTTTTATGTTTTCTATTTTTTTTTTCTATATTATATTTTATGCTCTATATTAAAAAAGGGAATCTACAATTATGTTATCTTCCAATTATCTATTCAAAGCTGTTCAACTTCCATTCTATGTGTCTTAAAATGATCTACTTAATTGACTATAATTTACACATCACTATTTAAAGAAAGTTTTTTTTTAATATGGCATATCATTTTTGTCCATAAATTAATTATTTGCATAAACTGAACAGCAAATATTAAATAGACATACACACAGTTTCATAATTCTAAGATAAACCATTTCTTAATAAAATTATAAAAACACTAATGAGTGGTGTTTTAAAGCTTAGAATCATGCTCCCAATGCATTAAACAGCATTGATGAATTAATTCCAATATTGTGAGAGCTCATCAGCACTGAATAATCATTAACTGGTCTTGTATCAAGAAAACCTGTTGTATTTTGATTTTCTTATTACCATTGTAGTTGACCTGCTCATGAGCAGCATATGAAGGAAGAATCATTTCGGTGAGACCGTGTGTAGTGAGAATCATCTGCTAATCCAGGCCCAGGCAGTTTTTTATGTAAGCCTAAATCTACAAAGAAATCATATTAAATAAACTTTGCTTTAAAATACATCTACCATTATCACAAAAATACACGGGTGTATTTAAGGGACACAACTCCACCATTGATTTTCAAATGCGAGTCTTGAAAACTTGTTTGTTTTGTTGACTATTACTTTTATAATATCATCACTGAAATACAGATTTAACAAATTAATTTTCTTTAATCCGTTCACGATTACTGAGTGAAGGAAGAAACATTTCCACAAGTCCGTGCATAGCTAGAAACATCTGCTACTCCAGGCCCAGACATTTTTTATGCTAAGCCTAATGCAATGAAAAAATCGTATTATAAAAACTTTGTTTTAAAATACATCTACCATTGTTAAAAAATGCACTGGTGTTTTACATTTTGAGGGACCTGACTGCACCATTGTTTTTCAAACATGAGCCTTGAAAACTTCTTGGTTTTGTTAACTATTACTTGCATAATATTATCAATAAAATGCGAATAAGAAAATTAATGTCCTTTAAAAAGGCTTTGAACTGTTTGTATTTAATCTAGAGTTCAGAAAACTGAAAGTATGGAAGATCTTCGACATTTGAACTCTAATTATCTGAACCAAAAATACCCCAAAACATCAACACACACATCGATGTCTTTTAAATAAAACTTTCACACTAAAGCACATAACTATTTCACTTACATCACTGTGCCAGCCGTCTAAATGGCTGCTCATGTCTTAGGAGAAGTCGGACAGTATTGACTTTCGACTTACATCACTGTGAGATTCATTCATCAATTCATGAATAATGAAATATATTTTTTTTTCAATGTATGAATCCCAGCAAAATTGAAATATAATATCTATTAATTCTTTTAGATCTTCCTTCACTTCTATTTCTGATAATGTTATCTGTATTGTCTTTTGAACTATTGCTTTTCTGATTATAGTCTATTTAAAACATGTTAGTATTTTGTCAAATATATGTTTACATTCAAATATCCAAAAATTTAAAACTAATCTTGCTTTAAAGACGTTTGATCATTTATTACTTTGCTATAAGCAAGGAAATTAGAATTAATTTTGTCATTTTTATAGGACTTTTTTTTATTCTTATTTAACCAAGTATTTTTTATAATCCAGATTTATTACAATAAAATTTGATTATGTATACATATGCTTGTTATGATTCTTGCTTTTAATGAAACTTTTAATTAACCCTAGCAAATTCGCTTATGAATTACATTTTATTTTTGTATATTTATATAATGCTGTTATGATTATATAAAAATCAATTTGTAGAATTTGTTAAACTAAAGTTTAAAAGTTATTACTGCCTACACTGTCCAACTTCTGTAAGTCTCCAGGAAACATTGCCTGTTGAAATTTTCTGTAGATCACATTTTCTCCAAGAATTATTCTGCAGGTCATTTAAAATATAATTAGTGGTATATCTTGTTCTATTAGTATTGTGTATCATATTTTATTAGGGTTTATCAATATTTGTTCAAATTTGAAACAAATGTTAATGTTTTTTTTTAATTTTAAAGCACTCGATTTGTGTGCCAAAATAATTCTTTTGGTGAAAGATTTAGCCTGCATTTCCTTTTAAATTTTTTATGGGCCATATTTTTATTGAAATTCTGTGTGTCATTAAAAGTATCCCAACCTTTTATTACACTTATATATCATATTTTATTATGGTTTGTTAACATATGTTCAGCTTTGAAATAACTTTATTAATAAGTTATTTAATCTTTTGTTTAATGCTCCATATTCATAGATCAAGAAGTAAGTCTTTCAAGGCTAGATACATTATGCAGACTGCTTATTGCACAGCTTTGCTCTTGCTAGTAATTAAAGCTTCAATCTCTTTGAGCAAGAGGTGTACTTGTGCCTTTAACTGCCCAGAGTTTTAATTAAAAGTATGCATACACAAAATATAAGTTTTCTTTAAATAGGATAGGCCAATCTCCATTTATGAAGGGATTATGCATATTAAACTTGCTTTTAGTAAAACTGTTTATTTAGAAATAAATGGAGTCAGCTCATTTAGAACTCCTGCAAATGTCAGTAAGCTTGTGAAAGTAAATATTGATTTTTTTTTCTAGTGTCCAAGAAAATAAATCAGCTTAAAATTTCTTGTATTTATTAGGAATTCTTTTTAAATAAGTGAAAATGAAAATATATGACTTGGTGATTGATTAGTAAATTTAAAATACTTATCTTTTAAGTAGTTGTTAAATATCAAATTTTTTAGCTAGGTTTAAAATTTATAAATTAATAATGTAACTATAAGAACAAAGTTCTTAATAGACTATTTTCTCTGTATAAAAAAGTTAAAAACAAACATGCTTTGAAAATTAAAAGGTTAAAGTAAATTCTAGTTTTACTTATCAGTTGTTTTGTTCTTTAGTCTGTTGTCGCTGCCTATAATCAAGATGCTGGAATGAGCCCAGAAGAAAGCAAAGTTAATTTCTTAAAGGTTATTTTCAAGTGGCCAACATTTGGCTCGGCATTCTTTGAAGTAAAGGTAAATTTTGAGTGAAGACATTTCTCACATTTTTTATATAGGTAAAAGTTATATTTGTGCAAAAAGTGTATATTTTTTTGTCCTACTGTCTGGTTGATGGATTGTAAAAGCTGATCACAGAAAAGCAAGATTCATGTAAAATTTTGAAATTCATTATTACTAGTTACTTGGATAAAATATGTGACTGTCTGGTTGTTGATAAATTGTAGATAGAATACTATGAAAAGTGTTTTACTAATAATCATTTGTCTATCACACAGAAACTATTATGTACACTTATGACTTTGAGTTTAAGAATTATAAAAGTTAATCTTTGTGACTACCATTAGTAATATAACCAGGGGGTGAACTTGAAAAGTAAATAATGTACTTTAATGTAGTACAATTTAGTGAACATTTTATATTCATGTATAATGCCATAGTCTCAGTTGAGGAATAAAAATATATTTTTAATACACTATTCATAATGCCAAAAATTCTGCCAGACAATAATTTAGATATATAAGTATAAATAAAAAAAATTTGGCACAAAGCATAATAATCTTTGCTTAAATGGATTTTCTGGCAGACCTGTCATAAGCTTAGACCGTCCGACTCGTCCTTAGATATGAGCAGCAGTTTGGACGGCTGGACTTTGGCAGACCTGTGAATATGTATGATGGTAGGATTAAGTTTGCATTAGAAATTGGAAACTATAAACTTTCAGACTTATATTAAATACACTCCATAAAAATTTAAATTGTTTATAGTTGTAGAACATCTTCATCAGGGTCCGATATTCTATGCTATGAACGAGCACACTTTCTGATTGACTTCACAATGTGGAAAAATGCAACAATTAGACCAAACGTGTGTAGGGGGAAAAAAGGAATAAAACCTATTACTTAACTATTTTGCTAGTAATTTAAGAGATCTTACATAGTTCAGAATCTTCATAGCTAAAAGATGTATCTATATTTCTAATAACAAACTTATCAGCATTTTAAATACTTTTAAACAAAAGCAAACCATATCACCGTATATCAGGCTTAGAAACAAATATAAAATAAATTATTTAAACTTAAACAATTGATAACAGTGGTGATATTTCTGAATTAGTAAAGATTACTATTCATAGTACTTTTACTCTAATTTCTGTAAAAGTTTTCATATTAATTTACGAACAATCCCATAATGGTAACCATTGTCAAGCAAGTTTTTTCAAATAATGTGTGATTCTTAGTATAACTTATTACAAATATTTTTTATACATAAAAGCTGAACCAATAAAATGTTTTTAAACATGTTTTTATGTAAGCATGAGTAAAAGTAGTTTTTTTTTTATCGCATATGTCTAAAATAGGTTTATTTATTATCAATCTTAATATTAATATTTAGAATATTAATTGAATCAGCAGATAAATTATCATGTAGTAAAAATAGATTCTTTGGATAAAAATCTAGCAATAGATGTGATTCAATTTCTTTAATATAAAATACAATCAAATTGTGATCTAAAATCATCAGTGTAACAATGCATTAAGAAATTTTGATCTGAAGATTTTTCATAAAATTATAGATCTAAATTGGCCCAAGTACTTGCAAGATTTTCCTTCTTGCAGAATACTGACCTACTGCAGATAAGTAAATGCTCCTTGATGCAAATAATTAATAAAAAAATATAAGAGTTTTTAATTTAAGGACAGAAAATGATTGCTTGTTACATGCTTGAGTAATGCAGTAGAAATTAATGATAACATGATAAAAGTCATTTAGATCAATGTTATGAAAAATATCTTTAAACTCAAAAGTATAAACTTTGTAAATTTTAATATTTTTTATTCATGTTATTAGTTCATAGCTGTTTTTTATGATAGTTGTTATTTACAATAATATTAGTTACTGTGCTGTATATTTCATTTAAACTTGATAAGAGAAGATTATCTGCTTTGTTAGCATAAGTATTAAATCCACATGCCAATGATCAAAAGGCTATAAGCTATTATACATATATGGGGGGGGGGGTATTTAAACAACTGCACTTTTCAGTGCAACATAGTATTTAGTTTTTTTATGTTAATCTAGTGTAGTACAACTTGAACACAGATGTTGTAGTGTTCAAAATATTCCTTTGTGTATGTAAAGATGCAAATTATGAAAATGCATTAATCCAATACTAAGACATATTGCAACTTGTGACTTAAACCTTGTTAATGATGATTATTTAAAAAATGCTTTGTCATTTGGAGCTAAATGCAGGCTACATTCCTGTAGTAACCCTTCTAACATATTAAAATAAATAAACTTAGATAAATATATTTATAAATTAGCATGTAAATGACTACTAGATTGTTTAAAATAGTTAAGTGATAGTCTTTGTTATTCTAGGAATGAATATTTTATTCTAGATAATAGCAAAGAATTAGTCAATTTATATATAATAATTAATATTTATAGTTTACAAACTTTTGATTTTAAAAATCTCTTTAATGACATAAATATACAAGATATTTATCATGTAATTCTAACACTATACAAAGTTTATATTACTAATAATTCTGACTATATCAAAATTTAAATTTTTTCCAAACTTTGTCACTTTGTATTAATTAATAATTATGTTTTTCAGAGTAAAAATCTATACATCTGCCATATGCCATATTTATAGATATGTTTATGGTAAAAAAATGGTTTGTTTTAATATTTAGTTAGATTTAAATTAAATAATTAATTTGAGTTCAAGATTGTAATAGTGTGTACAAAATCATGCATCCGACAAATAACCCACATGTTTGCAGTGTCATGTATCAACCTGTGAATAAACATCATTCTTAAAAGATAACAGTAAAATGCAACACTCTAAAATGATAAGACATTTTGTTTCTCAAAATTATATATTTATTAAAGTTTTTTGATGTTATTGAAATTATTATTCAGATTTAATTCACAATTTACAACTTGTATTTATCAATTCATATTTTATCGATCATTACATTTTTCAAATAAAATTTTGGAGCTGGTTGTGATGACAGACTAAATTTTTGATCGGTTTTAGAATTGAATTCATAATTAAAATATAAGGTCTTCATTGATGATAAAAGGGTACCTTATGTCTTAGCTTTCCATATCATCTAAAGACGTCTTTGGATACAAGTCGTTGTCGGCAGTTTTGTTACCAGTTTCTTTGAACTAATCTAGAATTTCTGTACAGGCACATTCTCATTTCTAGTCTTCTCCATCTGCATAAATGTCGAAATCTCTATGCTGTATTTGACTAAACTCAATTGCCTTTAGATTTTCATCTCTCCAAATCTCGCTTCTGGCTGTCTTCATTTCTCACCCTTGGGTACATTGACTACTGAGCTTAGTGCAAGGAAATTTTCACTGGTCAGAGATACATTGGACATAACTGCTTGAGGTCCTAAGTACCATGTGACCTTTCAATGTGTATGGACATTCTTTATGGCCCCATCATAAATTAAATAGAAGTTAGCATCGTCTTGACGTCAGCTAGTCTACAGTCTTATTAGCAGGAGCTGGCCTTTTATTACACAGGCCTCGGTTTGACATTTATCTTTCTTGGTACCACAGCATCCTAATATGAAGTACTCTACCTGTCATAGTCTGTCATCACAATGTTGATGATTTGATTTGCTTAGTTGCCTCAGACACTAATAATATCCAGTTGAATTTTTATCCAGATAATCTGAAGTTATTACCTAATGTTTTATGGGTATTAGTCAATATTGATATTAACCTTAGTACTGACCCATCCCATAAGATAATTACTAATTTATATGATAAAAATTGTAATTTTAACTTTAATATTAATAAATTATTACCATTTAACTTATGTAATTCTATTCAACTATTTTGTAATGTAGTAATCAGCTTTTTAGAATATATAGATTATCTTATAAAAACTATCATAATATGCATATTTATATACCTTAAAAATTCTTGTAAATTATTTAATTATCCAGTATATTGTTAGTGAATAGTATTGTAAAAAAGTTTAAATTAACTAAACATTTTTAAATACATTCTCTTTATTAGCATGCTCTAATATTTTAATAGCTTTATCATAATTTTTAACACAGTAGCATTAGTAATTACTACCTGTTACTTTTAAGTACTTATATCTAACATATTACATGATGTTTACCTAATTATTCCCAACTTTTACTTCTTATTGGCAATACTGATTTTTATCTTTATTAGTGGCAACAGTTGATTCTTTAAATTCTTTGGTATACAAAAATAAATTTTTTAACCAATGTAACAAAGTTATTTATTGAAGAGAACTTTATTTTAAGCGGTGAAGTGTTGTATGCGCCTTCTGATGATTTCGCAATTTCTTCGCCCTCTATCCATTGCTCTCCATTGTAATTCATTCTAATATTTTCCTAGTTAATTTTATTTCTTATGGATTATTATTCTATTTTCCTCCAACAAAACTTTTTATCATAATGTCATGTGTTCCATTCATTTTTTAATATATTTTTTAGTTTATTTGGTTTTTCTATAAGTTTTATTATATATATATATAATAAAACTTATATATATATATATATATATATATATATATATATTAAAAAATGAAATAATAACTAATATCAAACAATGATTGAAAAAAATACCAGAACAGTAAATTATCTAAAGCAGCAAAAACTCGGCCACCTTGCTGAAAAAATGAGAATAGCACTAGGCGTAAATTGGAGGTTAATTCAAATTAACTTCTTTTTTAAGACTGGGTATCTAAACCAAATTAACCAAAACAAATGCTTATTTTGGATTATGGTCACTATAAACACCATAATCCCAGTTTGCACACAAAAATAGAGGATTGAAATCGAAAAATTATTAATAATTTAAGTATTACAATGAACCATGAGCCAGGAGTCCATGAGCTATCTGCTAACACTAAACACATGATATTGAATGCAAGTTGAGTTGTGTCCAAGAGAAAGGGAAGAAAAATACAAAGCAGACCATGGATATTATAGGAGAGACCAAGAGTTGAAGGAACTTCCACTGAAACACCACCTAGTAAGTAGGTGGTGAAGATAGACAGCCGTAATTAAGATAGAGTAAATGGAATGAACAGGAATCATTGATGAAATTTTTTTTACTATAATAAATAGGAGATACAGGAGAATTAAATGAAAAAGTACATTACTAACACCATTAAGAGGGGCTTCAAGTCATTGTTACAAACTGACTACTGTCCTACCGCCACGAGAAAGTCTCTGAACAGGGTTGCCGCAAGTAGACGAGTCGAAGAAAGGAGGGAGAAAGGCTTAAAATCGACTGCAACATTTGGCAAATCAAGCGCACTTCGTTAAGCGGAGAATCCGTTTCGTTTATCATGATGTACTAAAAGAAAATTGTAGATGTTTTTATCCGACAGTTAAACAAAATTTTTCGTATTAAATGACATTAAATTATAAATTAACTTAAAAATTCCTTGTCATCTATACTCAGAAAATAATTTGGTATTATAGGCGACAGCGGCTACGAGAAGCCGTCAATCTATTAGAACAAAGTAGTTTTAGATATTTTCTTTTAGGTTCGGGCGATTCTGGGAGAGAAAAGCTTACAATTTAAAACTAGAATTTATATCATTTTGTTTAAAACTAAATTTCGAATTAAATGAAAATTATTACAGTTTTCAATCAGCAAGTTACACAATTATTAGGCAGCAAAAAGGAAAAAATAAATGATAAATAAGCAAAATTATGACTTATTCATTATATTATTCATTCAATATATTCATTCTTTTCATATTTTTCAATCAATTATAAAATATTTATTCACATTCATTGGAATAACTATTATCTACTATGTCCGAATCACTTAAAATGTTTTTACTTGAAGAAGAGTCTGAATCGCTATCCGACAGATTTCTCACTAATTTCTTCACAATATCTTCTATCGGTCCATCTTTCTTCCAATAAATATTCTCTATTTTTTCAATGTGTTTGTTCACAGTGTTTTTTCCATTCATTTTGTGTTACTTTTAAAATAGTTTCTTTAAGCAATACTTGTAAATTGTTCAAATAGATAAAATACTAATCTCAGTGTCATTAAGCGATTTCCCCTCACGTTTTATCTTTTTAACTGATGACGCTGAAACCTCTATCGCTTCCACAGTTCTCTTCATTGCATTTGAAATTGGTATTTTTAGAGAATTTGCGGTTTTTCTTCTTCAAAAAATGCCGTAAGATTGTGGACTATTGCCCATGCTTGCGAATGCAAAGTATTTCCACTTTTAAATGTAGTCATTTTTCAACTAGACAAAATCCACAAAGTGTTCAACACAGTACAAGTTACTTCACAGCTTTAAAAATCACAAAATGCGAGCGCCTAGTATTGACCCCAGTGCAAAGCGAAATGCGGCGACTTTCGTCGGTTCTGTCTGCGCCAAATCGAAAAAAGCGCTTTCCGTCACACCTAAAATGCAGTGGAATAACCTGTTTCCGTAGCGACCGCCACCAAAACGTCTGCTGTCTGGGGACTTTCTCGTGGCGGTAGGACAGTATACATATTTTTAGAGAAAATAATTTTCAAAACATTAAATATTTATGGAGTATATTATTTTTCTTTTAATTTTACAATTTTTGTTATTTAATTATTTTTCATTTTTATAGATGCACATGGTTAATTATAATTTTTGTTTTGTTTTTATTTTAATAATATTAAATAATTAGTAGTGCCATAATTGGGAATTTTGTCGTGCATGATATCTAGCAGTAGGTAATACACTGTAATAATATTAATGACTAATTTGGGAGGATATGCATTATTAGTTTTATATATATATATATATATATATATATATACAGATGCAAAACATTAAAGAAATATATTTACATTCCTAATATTTTATTTATTCTGGGCTAAGTACTTTTATATTTCCTGTTGTGTGAGTGTAATATGCCATAAATAAGTATGTGTGGCACATGCAATCCTAGTGCACAGCCTTCATTAGCTTAAATTAAAAAATGTAGTCTTTAAAGCTCTAACATAATTAAAAGCAGATTTATGATCAAATTAGTGAAGCATAAATCTATTAACAAGCCATACTATGATTTTAATTACCAGTTTTATAAAGAAAAGCTAGTACAATGCATTGAAAATTAAGTTTGAAAATCATTTTAAAATAGATATCTGAAAAAAAATTAAAGCTGCAAAGTATCTTATTATCCAAAATTTCTAATAAAAACTTCTTTAAACAAACACTGTACAGATATACAAATGCATGTATGCAGCATTTCTTTATATATATACCGATTTAAAGTAATTCAGAATAAATTGCCTATAATTGGTAGCAACCACCATACATGTAGGTAAAAGAACAAAAAAAAGCATGACCGAAATCCTTACCATGTCGCATAGCAACTGTCATGCATGTACTTTCTTGTAGAGAAAGAAGTGTTCTTTACCATGGAGATTGGATACATCAACTTTTATAGACCTAATTAAAAATTTATAGAAAATTCAGAAAGTGTTTTTTTTTTTCTTTCAGGAATACAAAGGTATCGCTTCATATTCATGCCAAAGGGTGGAATCATGTGAATCTTCAATTCTCTGATTCGAAAAATGAAATTGCCTAAAATATGTATATAAATAATTAAATAAATAAATATGAAGGAATTGTTTTGCAGATTTAGTTCAATACTTGTTGGAAAGGGTACTCTTTTGATCTTTCCAAAGGTGTCAAAAGAGAAACTCTGTGATAATTTTTTCAATCACTAAAGTCACTAAAGAACCGATTTAAAGGAAAATAGTTCAAACTTGTGTTTCAACATCAAATAACTAAAAACATAATTCATATTTTCAAAATAAAAAAAAAATGTGGTTTCTTAGGGCTTGTCCTGAACTATCACTGTAACACATTTTGTAACTGTAGATTGCTTATATTTTTCAGTTATGCAACCAATAGATGAACATGCAGACAAACAAACCTTTTATTATGTCAGATAATGTTTACTGCATGTTCTATAAGACCAAGTTTAAATTATTTTTTTGCATTTTTTATCATATTATAAGTTATAACTGACAAAATGTAAGTATTTTATGTTAAAAACTTTGTGTATAAAAAATTAATAATTTTATTGTGTATAAAAAAATTAATTGTATGTAAATCATGAAAAATAGTTTGTTCATATCTACAATTTTACTGCATTTTGCTGTTACCACTTTTGCTCTACTTGATTTGGTTTGTAGCTGAATACTAGCATTTTTTTTTGTCAGTTTTAAATTAATTATGTTTTATATGATGAAATATTTTATAGTGTAATAGTTCTTGTGTCTAAATTTAGAAATATTTTTTTTTCTAGCAAACTACTGATCCAAATTTTCCAGAACAACTATTAATTGCCATCAATAAGCATGGGGTTAGCTTAATAGATCCATCATCAAAGGTTTGTTGCATATGGTTAAAATATATTTATGTAAATTGGATAATGTTAAACCATAGTGAACTAACTCACTTTTTCAAAAATTAGATGTTGGGTAATTTTTATTAGGCTAAAGAAAGGTCTATCTGTGCCACAATGATCAATACACTATTTAGAAGCTCAATGATATATACATCAATACACTATTTAGATGATCAATACACTATTTAGAAGCTTTAATACAGAGTGATGAATTAATAGAGGAAGTGATTTCAAAAAGCACTTTTTTATGCAGAGTGAACTAAAAATGGCTTTCGAAATGATGTCAATGCTAAAGATGTCTCAAACACAAAAATTGCATCATGGCTATTTTTCTCTACAATAATTGAAACTATTAAGTTTCATGATCATTGAGCCATAAATAGCCCCTTTCTATGTCAAATTTTGTCCTACTCTGGCATGATAAGAAAATGTAATATTTTAAATAAGTTTTCTCTCAAATTTTAAATAATTGTATCTAGTTCTAGATTTTTTGTTAACAAAACCGAATATATAGCTTCGTGAAAGTCCGTTAATATTTGTGGCAGCTATTATGTACACAAGAAATTGGCCACAGATGGGCATCATGTTAAAAATAATCAAAATGTATTCAGGAGGTCTAAAACATATATTAACATCAAAGTCTAGAAATTGAAAAATTCTGTGCTTTCTCCATATTAAATACTTTTGTTTGAGAAAGTAAAAATAACTGGGAAATAGTTTTTCATTGAGATGAAATATTTATTAACCTCGGACTTAACCTCCTTATCCCATCATTACCACAAACATGAACTGAATTCATTAACCAGAGCCATCATAATCACCAACTCTCACTCTGTTTTGACTTGACTGCTAACTCAATGTAAACATTTGGTAAAAACATCATTTATGCAAATGAGGAATGTAAGTGAATGCCAGTGCAAATAATTATATTTGAAAATATTGATTTAAGAGCAAAAATTCTCAGAAGTTAAAATTTTCAGAACTTTTTAGCCCAAACTGACATCAAACAAAGAGTAATTGAGCAAAATTTCTATAAAGAAAACAAAAATACAATTTATCAAGCAGATGAGAAAGTATGCCATTCTTAATCCTTCTTTTTACTTAATTTATTTAGTTTTTTTTTCTTGGGAGAGGTTATAGGTTATGTACTGCTTTTTTTTTTTACTTTTGATTCAGTTAATGCAAAGCTATTTTATAGGAAAAGATGCAATTAAAGTAAGTAAAAAAAGTAGTAGGATAACAAGACTGAATATTGAACTCCATGTTAACTTTTGTATAACAATGATTATTCATATCTAATGCAATAGCAAGATTTAATCAAATATGAACTAAATAGGAAGAATGAAATGGACTCCCTCAACACCACTCTCTCCTAACCTTATTATGAATTAATTTTGGAGTTTTAAAATTTGTTTGGCCAGTTACAACACTTGAGTCATTTATGTATCAAATTGTATATTTCTTCCCCTTCTAAAAGTGAATAAATAATGTCTCCAGACATACATGAAAATAGCCCTTATTACTTCTGTAAGTCAACTTTGGCCTCCTACTTGCATAATAATGGAAGATATCTGTACATGTGTGTGTGCAGTCTACAGTGAGAAATCTAAGTATCGTATGGCCATAAAATTTGGTACACATGTACTGCAGGACACAGGAAAATGTACCTTGGCATAATATTTTTAAATTCGAATTAGTTTTTCAGTTATTTTATGTTTCAAAAATAGAAATAAGGATTCAAAAGTACCCCAATTAGTGGAATGTCACCTAATCTGGGAACTCTGTCTTCAGCTGTTAACACTAAGTACAATATCTATACTATAGTATATCTGACTAGGAATGTTTTTGTTTTATTTAAGCCTCTTGTGGCCGACTCAATTAGTTTTAAAAAGGGATTTCATTTATGTATCAAGAGTTAAAGATCTCCATATCATTCTAAAGATAAATAAATAACAGAAGAATAGGACCATTGACTATAAACATCTGAATGTAACACCAAATGACCTTAGACTTTAGAATATCTCTTTCTAGAAGAAGCACAGGATCTGACAGATTTATCTCTGGCCTCCAGTATCTACCTTTTAAATTAGTAAGGTATTTCTGTATTTTATCATTTTTCTGCACATCATTTTGTTTCAGGACAAAAGGCAGTTAAAGAAAACCCATTTCCTCAATGCTGAAGTATTAAAAAAAAGGTTTATATGTTTATATAAAGGTTTATATCTATTGGTTTATATATTCTCAAATATCAGTTTATCATTGGTATTGGGAAAATACTGATATATCAATGAAACTAATAATTGGTATTGGAACACCCCAATAAATAATATAGATACAAATAACACTGTACTCCAAATCTTAATCACACACCAGGATATACACATCCATTACCAGTTTAGCCACCAAGAGAAAGCTTATTTAAATGTGTTTGCTAATAGATGGTGATAGTGGTCTAGAAAGATAGGGTCTGGACATCAATGGTGAATGCTCCACTGGTTGAAAAATTTAAAGAAATTGTTCAGTTAAAAAAATTACAATTAGTTAATGGATGGGTTTTGGAAATTATTTTTTATTCTAGAGTCTTGAATAAAAAATAGATTTTAAGGATTTGCTGCTAATAAACATTGGATAACACATCAATTTTTTTTATGTCATAAAATAAAAGTCCGAGAGGTTTAAAATGCATAAAAAGTATGCATTTTTTAAATATTCATGAAAATTAATCTATTAATCATATGGATTCCATTCAAAGTTTGTTTGAAAGAGAATTTTTTTTATCTTTCGGATGGTGTTGAAATGGAAACTCTGTAATAATAATTTAGGTCACTAGGGAATTGATTTGTGTGAATATTACCCAAAGTCATTGTAAATTGGACTAAAACAAAAAATAACTAAAAAACTAATTCAAAATAAAAAAAAATAATAATAATAAGGTGTACCTATTCGGATTGGAAAGTACTTGTGTACCAAATTTCATAGCTGTACGGTGCTTAGATTTCCCACTGTAGACTACACACACAGGCATCTTCCTTTATTATGTAAGATGTTCCACCTGTCCATCGTCCATTTTATCTGTTTTTTAGAACCTCACATAGCAAAAATATGCCCAGTAATGAAGACAATGACAGCATATCAACTTCAAGTGCAGTAAGCATCAAAAATAGCAATAAAACTAAATTCAATGCTAAAGTATAGCATAACATCCAATACTTATCTGGTCTTATCCATCAAATAGAATAGAACAAAATGTGAAGTAGTTTTTTTTTTCATAAACATTCAACAAGACTGAAACACATGTTTCAACATAAGAAAAAAGTATTAACAATTTGTGTTGCTACTTCAAAATTGTCTTGAAAGTTTAAAATGTTTCATTCTTAGTGCAACCAGAATATTTTTTCTGCAAAAATACAATTGATTTAATAATATTGGTTTTCAAACTTAGCATTCATTACCCTAAAACCAATTTTTCTGAGTTAGGTCACTGTAATGTATCATGATCCAATTGAAATAATTCATAGATTTTAGTCAAATAAATGAATAAATGTATATTTTAATTGCATATTTTTGTTATAAATTGTATTTTGCATATAAACTGATTTCATAATGTAAAGTTGGTTAATTTTAATTTTATTATGATGAAAATAATATATGATTGACTCTAATTGCAATGATATAGTAAATTTTTATCATTTTTCTTTGTTTCTTATATGAAATTTACTGTATTTTCTAATTTCTACTTTGGCTGAAAAACAGCTTCCTATTTAAGTAAATCTCATAAAAAGTTACTTGAAATACAACACATCATAAAATTTAACAGTTTTTTCATTGTTTTATTACATTTAGAATTCTATAGATATTTTGACTTGTGAAATACACATGCTGTTTATTTTAGGACATCCTAGTCACACACCCTTTTACTCGTATCTCAAACTGGAGCAGTGGTAACACATATTTCCACATGACTATTGGTAATTTAGTGAGAGGAAATAAACTTCTTTGTGAAACACCGTTGGTCAGTAATACTCATTTTTAGAAAATGCTTTATTTATTTAATTATGCTATTATCCTACTAATTAATATTTCTCACTGTAGGGTTATAAAATGGATGATTTATTAACATCTTATATCAGCCTGATGCTCAGTAATATGAACAAGCAACGAACCATCCGAGTGAAACAGTGATGACATCTTCCATCCATTTTTCCGTCCTTATGCCAGCTGCTGGCTCAGTCTGGTACCTTCAAAAATGCAGAAAAAATATTTGCATTTGAAGGCAGCTAACTTTTGTGCCTATATATAGTATTTCCTCATGAGACTTAAAAGATCTGATTTTTCTTGAGATGCAGTTTTGTAAGAATAATGTTGAATATGTTTTGTTTTCAATATATCATTCCATACACTAACAGTATTTTTGTTATCAAGTTTTGTACAAATGATTGAAAATTTTACTTAAAGTAATTCATACTAATATTTACTATTACTAAATTGTGATTTGTTGAAAAAATGTGTGTATTGTTAGGAAATTATTCCAAAAAAGCTACTTTTATACTTTTTCAGGAGAATTATCCTCATTTAGCATTTTTAAAGTACTTTTACATTTTCATTGTGTATTTTAAGACAGCGGCAAAATTAGATGGGTTGTATCATAGCTCACTCAGGAAATGTTTTTAATTAAATATTGCTTAAATTTCATACACATGCTTAAGGAGCTTTGTATGTTAAAAGCAGCTATGTGGATGTTATCATTTATTACATCTTTCATCTGATAAAGACAAGCCAATAAATGTTTCTATTCAAATAATTTAATCATACAATGTTAGGTCAACAAATATTGGATCCAACAAATCTGCCCTATGCCTGTTGAATATGACTTAGTATAAACTAATTTATTAGAAACAATACAGTTTGAAAAATTCCATTCGATTTTATAAAGTTCTTATTTTATGCTACTATTTCTAAATGTTCAATTTTCTTCAGAATAACTATTTGTACATATATTGAAGCAAATGACTACTTGTATAGTTATTTTTTAGTCTCATAACAGGTTTTTTATTATATCAATTTAAAAACTGCCAAATGTAAAAACTTGAAAGTTTTAACAAATTTCTTTTGTAGACAAAATTGTGTTATTTTTTATTTCATTGATTTTACGTATTCATTCATGTAGGTATTCTTCTTACAACCATTACATGCATTTATATCATCATCAACTGAAATGCAACTAAAAAAATGGATAAAATTTAAAGGCATGCTCTAAATTTAAAGGCATGTTTTTAAATTGTTGCATTTAACCTTTTATAACCTTTTATAAAAATATAGTAATTTTTACATTGCAGTTATATCTAAAATTCTTTTATTAAAGCTCATTGCATAAAGCCAATTTATGTGCAAAGTGGCTTAACATAAATATTTTATTACTTCAAAGATTAAAATATGTAAATTTACTGAATGCATTGTAAATACATCAGCAATTTGAAATTTAGATTTGACAAAATATTTTTCATGATATTTTATTCAAAAATGTGCTCAATGAAACTTTTAATACTCATTATTTTGTTATTTCATTATAGGGTATCAATTTTATACTTAATTTATAGACAAAACTCAATTGGGTTACTTCTTTTATTGAACTTTTTGTGATTAAATGTACTTAAATATATATAGGACTTTGTGAAAATATATTTTTTAAAGATGCAAAACACTTTTTTAGTGAATACTTGAAGTAGATTATCAGAACACTTATACTTTTCACAATGAAAATATCGAATGTAGTTGGAAATATAGTGAAATATGTTGCATTTTTATAAATATATGATTGTTTCAGCTGCATATAGTTTAACATTCCAGTGTGTCTTAATAATTCATTTGTTATGTAAAACTTGTTTATTCAACTTGAACTTTATTTGTTAAATATGAATTGTTTATTTATTGTATTAAAATGGAATTCATTAAAAATTTGTTTCTTGAATCAAAAGACTTCTTCTGGACTTCATATTTTCTCATTTGCTTATTGAGTTTATAGAGTTACATAACACAGTTTTATATGAGCATTAAAAAATTGAATTTTCTTTAAAAAAAATAATTTTAAATGATATATGTTTAATAACCCCCTGCTGGTAAAACATACTTTTAAATTTAGATATAATTTTTAAATTGTTAGAGGTAATTAAAAAAAAATGTGTTTTCCTCATAACTACAGTCCCAAGCTACATGATTATGACCACTAATCTGTTAAGAAATTTTATATTAAACATGTTAAAAAATTACTTGTTTTAAAAAGCTTGTACTATTTAAATTACAGAAACCCTTTTTTGCATAAGAAGTTTACAGTTAAAGATAGGAATAAAGTAATTGCTTTTAAAAATTAAAAGTATCAACATGTTATTTAGTTTATTTATTACACTGAAATTTCTTGTTTGCTTATGGATTTGCTTCAATGACAAATGCATTAAAATAATGATGAATAATTTTCCATACAGAAAACTTGTCATTATATGGTCATTGATTAATAAGTGGCAAAAGCTTGGGTAAATGCTTTCAGCAGCAGTAATGCAACAAAAGTATATTAAATGTCCTAAAATCAAAATGTTTTCATTATTTCAGAAATGGTCTTATATCTCTGAAAATAATATATTCATGCAAAATAGGCACCATGCTATATGGCAAAATTTATAATAACTCAATACACAAAATATACTTCAGGAAATTTACTGAAAGCTCTATTAATACCTTTATACTTATTCAAGATTATTTATATTTCTATGTAAAGATTAAAATCTAAATTTTTTTTTTTTCATGGTTTGTGGTTATTGATAAAATTGTAAAATTTGCAATAAGCTTTTCTTACATAACTGATATTCAAGTGTTGTGATGCTTTTCTCTAAAAGGCGAGAGCAAAAAAGTCTCATCTCTTCATAAAATTGAAATGATGACCTGATATCATGCTTTAAGTAAACAAATATAAATTATTTCACACATGTTCAGTCTTTTTAATTTGCCTGAAATTTGCTTTTGCACTAAAATGCATAGTTTAATAATGCAAAAAAAAATATTACAGTAATAAGCTTGTAAATTTATTGTTTAATAAAGTAAAGGGTAAAAAGTAAATTGTAAAACCAAAGTTTTTATTGAATTTTGGAAATATTGCTTTAACTAACTGAATTAAATGATATTTTATATTTAGCTATTTAAAAGGTGGATTATGAAATAAAGTTTTGATAGATTGCATTCTATCATTCCTCACAACTCACTTTTTGAATTATTTTTCTAAAATAAAAACTGTTTGTGAAAATTAGTATCATAGTATTTCTCATTGTAATCAAACTACACATTTTGTTGCAGAATTGATTGCAGTAGGTAAAGTTTTAAAACTAAAAATATTTTGACAAATTAATATTAAATGATTCAAAATTCTGCTGCTAACTGTTTAACTTAACAAAGAGATATAGGGAAAACAGTCTCTACTAAACAGTATAGTCCATGTATTAAACTAAAATTTTACTGTAAAAAACCACAGTAAAATGATTTGAATTAAAATTGTAATTCTATTTATATTTTAAAGTATTTTTATTTGATATCCAAATGTGAATATGTTACTATACTAATCATGTAGTTATTATACACTATATATACACTGGCCACCCACCTTGCTGCTCTATGTCTTAGGATGAGCCGGACGGTCTGGGCTTTCGACACTATGTATACAGGGTACTCGGTAAAGTTGTAAGTAGGCCAGATAAGTTTTGAATGATCGTAGCTGGAGCTATAAAAGTAAGGTATTGGTATAGTAAAGTGACCATGCGCTACTAGATGAGATTGATGATAGTGCTCCCTGGTAGAAAATTTTTGAAGTTAGCACTTCAAATTCAAAAACTGCGATATACAGAAAAATAGTCAATTAAAAAGTTGTAGAACATCATTAAATTAGTAGAGAATGTTATTTCATTTAATACAAAAGGACAATTTACATAATATACAGTTTAACATAAAGTATATTCAATATGCTCACCATCTACCAAAATACATGATTGTATCTGTATGCAAGGAGTAACATTCTCTTTACATCCATTATGGGTGATGTATTCATTATACATTATTGGGGAACATTGAGCAGTAGGAAATTGTAAGAATTCCATACAGCTTCCATAGTATTTCATCTGAATTCACCATATAACAGTACCTTCTTGCAATAATCTTTATTTGAATAGCCTGTCATGATTTTTTTGTGATATGATGCTCATTAAAGTACATGCATCTGATGATAGATGGTTATTTAAAAAAAAATTTCACACACTATCTGCAGGAGCAGTTTTACACATTACAGCCATCATTTGCATACAATACTCCCAGTAATGTTTAAAGCTTTCTATTTGCACCATTTGTTTCTGCAAAATGTAATTTCTTACTAATTAGCTGAAGCTCTACAACCTTCTAATTGACATTTATTTCTGTATCTCCCATAGTTTCAGAGTTAGGAATGCTAACTTTCAAATTTTGCTATTAAAGGCATTGCCATCAGTTTTATCTGATATCGCATAGTCACTTTATTATACCGATACCCCACCTTCATAATTGCCATCGTTCAAAACTTGCTTGTTCTACTTGTGACTTTACTAGGTATCCTGTATATGAATAGATGTAACTAAGTAAAAAACACATGCAGTTTCTACAGTATACTGAAGTTTGTTTTAAAGCACACACATAACTCTAAAAGAAATAAGACTTGTTTCAAAGGCATTATTTTGTCAATCCCCCTCAACTTAGACAGAGTGAGGTGTATATGCCAAAGCCAATACACAAATGTATTTTTCCAATATATGGAATCAATTGATGCACAACAAAATGACCGATAGAAAGTCCAAATACAGGAGAACTTGAGCTAGCCGAGTACTTTTTTAAATGTAGAAATATTTTAGCACTGTATGTAATTTTTAGTATAAATATATCTTACCTCATATGTTATTAATCTCATTGTGAGAATTAACACAGTTTGTAAAAGAAAAAGCATATTTTGCTACCATTTATGCATCTTTGAATATGTAAACTATAAAAGTCATGCAGTTTATATTATACAAAGAACTACCATCTTCTCCCACATAAAATACGTTTTCCGAGTACTGCATGCTTAAAAGTGTACCATCTGGTTTCAGGTGTAACCAGGATCTCGGAGAGGAATTGACAATCAGATGAGTACTAGATATTGTTTTACCAATATAGACCTCATAGAAAATCATCCTCTATTAGCTAAGTAAGTACATACTTGTTCAGCCAATGGAGAAGAACCCCCTCTCCCCTGGCTACACCACTGTCTGGCCAATTGACTTATAAAGGTAACCTACATGTTTACTTAATGAGATAAATGATTATAGATGCCTCATAGACATCAGACCCAACTGCAAAAGCAAGGTTTATAACTAAAAAATTAGTAGCTCTATTTTATGCAAGACTAAAGAAAATTTATCCGACATTCCCTGGTACTGAAAAGAGCTTCTGAAAGCTTAAGCTACTATATTAAAAATATAAACACATCTATCTGCTCTTTCTATTGTTTTCCAATTTTTACAAGTAGCATCATATCTGAAAACAATTATTTTAATTTGGGGTTTAGACCTAGTGTGCTTTAACACCAATTAACAATATACTAGGTTCAAAAGAACAAAATATTCAACAAAATGCCAGAGTTATCATCATAGAAAAAATATCATTCATATTTTATAGCATCAATCGAATCATGTTCAAATGTAAATCTTCCAGCTGGCAGAGCAATAATAAGGCAATTTGGCATAGGAACAGATATTTACAAAAGGCACAACCTTCCAAATAGTTAACTATGAGGTGGCCCTGATAACTAGGTTGCATGTCCCTTGCTACAACACTTAACTGTGTGATGTAAGAATGAAATATTAGTGACTAGAGGGCTAGGATAGCCCAGTGGTTATGGCAGGAGGATTGTACACTGAAGACTCATGTTTGATCCTTGACGTCATCCAAAACTATCTCTGTGGCAACATGGAGTATGGGCATGGTAATTAATTCTGTAGATTCTGAAGGATTCTTTCCATCCAAGAGGTGATGGGTTAGAGAGGAAGGATGATCCTGTGGTTTCCACCCCACAGGGTTCCAATTCCTATCAAAATTAGATGATTCAGGGGTATAACATGCTCTGCCTCCTGTTATGCACTGCTACGTTTTCTCATTGTAAAATGGTGCATGCTTTGACTGCTAAATAGGTGAATGATTGTATAATCAAGTGCATGGCCTTAAAAAAAAATATTGGTAACCAAATATACACTCATGTCCAAAAGTTAAGCATAGTTACTATTTATGTAAAAATTTCAGGAAATCTACATCGGAATGGGAGGAAACGCGGTATGCGGGTGTAATAGGGTTGTAGAAGAAGAAAACAATGCAAAACAAGGATAATAACATTTTTTTTTTATCCAAAGAAAACGGGTCACAATACGAGTGTCAACCTCAGTGAAACAAAATGATTAAAACAATGTAATGATGCAGTTTAATACGGTGTCTGGGAACCTCGGGCAGCCACACATGCTGCACAAGGATTTCCCATACTTTCGATAAGGGTTTGGATGAGTTGTGTGCTCAAAGAGTGCCAAGCCTCACGGAGAGCAGTTTTCAATCCTGGAATGGAGCTTGGTGAGTAGCGAAGGGCTGCGAGATGTCTCCCGAGCATATCCCACACATGCTCTATTGGATTCAGATCAGGAGAGTTGGCAAGCCACTGCATGTGCTGGATATCTTCAGTTTGAAGGAAGTCGTTAACCAAGGCCTCATGGTTAGGAGGCGCTTTATAATCCATGAATATGAAATCAGGACCAACAGCACCTCGAAACAATCGAACGGTAGGTTCAAGGACTTCGTCTGTGTGTCTTTGATTGGTAACCGACCCCGTGTCTGTGGAGGTCTGTGCAGCCGTGCATCATGATGCCTGCCCAGACCATGACTCCCCCAAACGGAAAACTGTGTCTTTCTGTGATGTTTCTCGTGTGAAAACGCGTTCCACATTCTCTCCAGATCGTGGTACGACGAGAATCAGTTTGCAGGCTCAACCTGGACTCGTCACTGAACATGACATTACCCCACTGTTGTCCACTCCACTGCCGATGTTCCAAACTCCACTGTAAACGCGCGAGTTTCTGTGCAGACATCAGGAGATGCAAATTGCTAGTCATCTGGCATAGAGACCAACGTGTCAGAGTCTCCCGTAAACAGTTTGTCTCGAAACAGTGACTCCTGTGGTGTCTGTCAGGGCTGAACGCAGTTGTCTGATGGAACGGTTCCTCTGACGTCGCGCAGTTTTCACCAAATATTGGTCTTACCGAGCGATTGTACCCTTGGCCGACCTAGTGCTGGTCGTCGGGTAACATCTCCAGTGATTTGGAACCTCAGTCTGGAGATCACACACTGAGGCACATTCAGAATTCGAGACGCTTCGGTTTGGGATCGACCGGATTCCAGTATTGCAATAATTCGTCCCTTCAGAAGCATATCCAGTTGGTATCTTTGTGACATATTTCGCCCCTTTTTTACTGTTACCAACGATCCGTATGTACCACAGCAATTGCGAAATTCTGCTTCAACTGGCCATGCCGCTCGAAGCCGTTTTATGCCCGTTCTGACGTGTGCCGGTGCTTTGCGTATGTCGACGTCGACTGAACTGTTTTGCATATGCACGATTTACCTTCGTCCCACGATTCTCCACAACTGATTGTGAACCAACCATTGTATCCATATTAACTCCGAATTTTTCGCATTTTACGAATTATGCTTAACTTTTGGACATGAGTGTATATTACTGTAAGAAAAAAGGATGCATGTGTAAATAGTGTTGGTTGAGTTGTTCATGATGTATTAAAAAAAATATATATATTTTTATGGATGATTGCATCCGAAAGGAATTGTATAATTTTAATGAAGACAGTAATTCACACTAATCGATGCTACAAATTCTTAAAAATTAACATTTTTATTGAATTCTCAAATTGTATTTATGAAACAAAAGTATATAAAACAAGAATACACCGGTGACCAAAGATTTAGCGCTCTGGCCTTTGGATTCAAAAGTACCGAGTTCCAGTCAGAACATGAAGAGAAAACCCATTAGTGGGTTAGAAATCCTTAATAAACTGTGAGTCCTAGTCAAGTTAACCCTTGTTTACAAAAAAATATGTTAACATAAAAACTCGGAACATTTCGATGTAATTTTGCATGCACAGAGTTTCTAGGAAAGTGTTTAAGCGACCCAATAATTTTGTAAAGAAAGGTCCATGAGTGCACATGTTAGATTTAACTTAAGAGACCATGCTCAATAGAATAAAAGTGATTGCAATGCCCCTAGTGGATAATTTAAAAGTTTCAATAACGAACTCAGCAACAAAATGAGATACGCAAAAAACAATTACTAAATTGTAGAGCATTATCTAATCAATAGGAATAGCTATCATAAAATCATTCATATCAAAGGGGACTAACACTGTGACACCTGAAATGTTTGCCAAAGTACACAGTAATATTCTTTCTCGAATTCATATGTGCATTATTGCTAACAGAGAGGTCATTTTGAACAGGCTATACATTAGATTCCTGTGCAAGTAAGTTCTGTGTCGTTTACTCTAGCATTCCTGAATAGGACAGCCATTTGCCAATGGCCATATTGTTTCTTCTGTAACAATGCTATTGTCGATTCTTACTAATTAAACAATGCTCAACAATTTTGTAAGTGGCATTTTTCGTTTATCTCGCTTTTTTTTTTGCTGTGTTTGTTATCCTAACTTTTTTTCTCTCCGCTACGGGCTCTGCAATCATTTTTATTCGAACGGGCATGATCGCATTACTAAATACAGATCTAACGTGTACACTCGTGGACCTTTCCTTGCAAAGTTATTGGGGTGCTTAAAGACTTTCCTTAGAACCCTGTACATTTCGATTTCTTTCAATATTAACCGGCATCAAAAGTTCAATACTCGAAACTCCGTATTTAAACAAATTTTATTTTCAAAAAGGAATGAAAATTTTTGACATCGAGAAAAGAATGTACAAAATATTTTTCCCATTGCTATATTTTTCACTCTTGGAACAAAACATAGCTCTTCAAGAACACGGGCAGCGCTAATTCTTCCACAGTAGTTAAAAGTTTCGGACCCCAACCTATTGCCTTTCTCAACTCTATTCGTGCTATTTGCAATAAGGAAAAGGGCTGTAAAGCTCTTTCCAGCAGTAATTCTCTGTGTTCATCACTCATTTGCTTGGATTGCTCAATGAAAAGAACACTAAAAGCTTCACTTGCTTCTATTAGTAAAGTCAATACTTCTGGGTGTATACCCAAGTGTATACGATGAATTACCTTTACAATGCCAAGTGGATGATCACGTTGACCTTTCATCACAA
This sequence comes from Amaurobius ferox, assembly GCA_951213105.1. Classification (NCBI taxonomy): domain Eukaryota; kingdom Metazoa; phylum Arthropoda; class Arachnida; order Araneae; family Amaurobiidae; genus Amaurobius; species Amaurobius ferox. The sequence continues at coordinate 77,895,567 of OX578142.1, read as the reverse complement.
TCCGGGCTCCATATCTAAAAGAAGAGCATTTGATTTTGATTGAAGTTATCTAAAAGAATAGCATTTGATTTTGATAGTTAGTCGTGTATGCACATTTAAAAGTGTTTAGTAAAATCATTTTCAGTACTATTATTTTGATAAAAAAATATATAAGTAATAAATTTATCTTCGTTGAAAGCAGCTTACAGCATAAAATGAATAGTGTCAAAGACAGGAACTGGGGTCTTTAAGTGAAGGGAAATTAATTTTGTTTAAAGACACGCCTAAAATTGAAATTTCATAGAATATTAGTTACTTATAGCTGCTAACAGATGAATAAAAAGGTAAAGCGATAAAATTACGTGGACAAACCTGTGATATTGAAAGTTAGAAACCAATTTCTTGAATTTATAAAACGCCTTGTTAATAATTGCAGAATTATAGCCTCTAGAAACGGCCATATATTAAAGATAGTCAATGTCAGAAGTGAGTGCCTGAGAATCAGAATGCAAATTTAAGGCGCGGAAAACACAAATATAAAAGGTTGAGAGAGAAAGATTGCTTGTAATATAGTCAAATACTTGTGTTTCATCCCCTATTAATTGATGTTTATGAAGATCAAATGAAAAATAGAGTTACCCAATTATACACATGAGAAAGAACCAGTTATACATAAAACAGGCACTAAACCCCTTGTTCCCTGTTCTACATATGTAAATGATTAAGAGAAATATTAACTGTAATCATTGCCGACTTCGTGGGTTCCAGGTATATTTTGAACTCCCAATAATTTTATAATGGGTCTTCAAAGCCTCAATATTTTTGCGCGTATTCGGTGGGGAAAATGTAAGCACATATGCATAAATTTTGCCTTTTATTATCCATTCTTCAAGTTTCTTTTTCATTTTTTTCGTTATTCATTCACCGTTTACTATAAAGTACGTATAGAAATTTATCCCTCAGACTATTTTTTGTACTCTGGATACAAGATTTTAATTCGGAAATGATTTAAAGATAAATTTGTTGACATTTTTATCATTGTTAAATGATCTAAAAAATAAATTTTAAGATTTTTTTTTAAATTTTAAAAAGATAATTGAGTTGAAAATTCACACAGTATCTGTATAATGTATATAATAATGTTGCGCCTAAAAAGGCAAAATAAATGAAGTAAATAATTATCTAAAGATAAAAATAGTTTTCTGTACTTTACTATAATTTGCTTCAATTTGTAATTTCAGACGTTTTATTAACGCCAGATAATCTGACTAAATAAAATTTTAATTAAATTTAAGTTAGATTTAAATCCTTTTAAAAATTCATGGGTCATTTGATTTCAAATTTTCGGAACCTTCAATAATTTTTCAAGTCGACGCCTATGTCTGTAATACATCATGCAGAAAAATCCACGATAGTAATTAAGCCTGTAACAGTACCCAAATAAAATTATTCAAAGTTTCACTAAAAGTCCAGTTGTGTGTAATACAGGTACTAAATCCCTTGTTCCCTGTATTAACATGCAAATTGAAGGTATAAGAAAGGTTATAGAGTTGTATAATATCAAGTAGAGAAAGTAACACACGGAGTTATGCCTTTATCAGCATTAGAATAAATTGTGACTAAATCACACATAAGAATGAAAATAAATAAATAAATATTATTTCCGAAACCATAGACGTTTTCAAGGGCCATCCATCCTTGGTTCGGAGATACAGAAGATCTATGTTTCTGTATGCATATTGTAATATTTTTTACATACACACACACACACACACACACATATATATATATATATATATATATATATATATATATATATATATACCACCTGACACAGAAAATGCAACACCGTGAAAGAGCCCGGCCACACAGAAAGCTACCATTAGCCTTTGGGTTGGTCGTGTGGTTTGGGCTTTCTACACCGTGAAAGAGCGAATAGAATGTGATATTAAAGGACACACAGCAGAGATGGCATATATAAATAAGTGATGTTAATTCCCGAAGGATAATGCAATACAGTAATGTCATAGACAGGGTGATCAGTTGGCAGTAGGACCACCTCCTGCGGCGATACAAGCAGCAATCCTTCGAGGAACAAATGCAATGAGCGTGCGGATAGTTTCCTGAGGTATGGATAACCATATACCTTCAACCATCCTCCACAGGTAGTCCTCAGTTTGAGGCGGGAGCAGGGCAGTCAAACGACGGCCAATCACGCCCCAACATACTCGATGAGTGAGAGATCTGGAGACATCGGAGGCCAAAGGAAGCACCTAAATGCATTGCAAGGCTTGTCTGCTGATGGTTGCCGTGTGCGGCCGCGCGTTATCTTGCTGGAAAACAGCATTTTGCAACCGCTAAAGGTAGGGCAGTGCAACTGGCCGCAGAAACCAATCCACATATGGTGCCGTCATTGTGCCTCTGATACGAACCAGGAGTGACCGGCTATCGAAGCCGATGGCACCCCAAACCATAATGCTGCGTTGTCGAGCAATATGGCGTTCAACAGTCGCAGAAGGATTGGATCTGTTTCCATGTCACCTCCAGACGACGACTGTTATTCGACAAACAGAACCGAGACTCGTCGCTGAGCATTACCCTGTCCCATTCAGTCGTGCAAGAAGCTCGGGCCCGACACCATTACAATCTCTCATGTCGGTGCCTTGTCGTCAATGGAAGTCTTCGTAAAGGACGGTTTAAGTGCAAACCGCTTTCGGCCAATCATCGTGAAACTGTTCTCGCTGATATTGGAACAACCAATGTACCCTGCAAATTCTACAGAATGTTGACAGTCGTCGATTGTGGAGCCGCCACCGCATATCTTCGAATGCGTCAGCCAACGCGTACTGACGTACGTCTGGATGGACTTGTACCACTGTGACGATTCACATGCCCTTCTTCAATCCATCTTCTCCAAATCCTTTGCACAGTGGACGTATCTATGCGCGTTTCAGCGGCGACGATCACCCAGTCGTACGTAGGCCTAAAATGAATCCCCTTACATAATCGTCCAAATGCTGAAACGGACATCGGAGTTATCGGCCAGGAATCTCTTCAACAACACGTATCTTCAGAAACGAAAAATAGCTCAGAAAACGGGTTTCCGTAGTCGACAGACAATAACAACTGTTGGTTCATTTACCTTTTCCATCCGGTTTATCCCATTCTCTCATCACGTGATCCATCTGCATTTCAGATCATTTGCATACATAGGCCATTTGAGTTTGTCTCGCAATTTGCATAATCGTACGGCCAAAGCTTTATGGTGTTGCATTTCGTATGCCAGGTAGTGTATATACTCGTATATAGTATACGATTAACACAATATCAAACAGAATTTCTTACTTCAACATTAAACGGATCAACTCTGGATTTGGATGTTCGCAACTTTGTAAATATTCTCCTATGGGTGGCTTTAGGACAGGTTTCCCATCGGCTTCCGTAATTGCGTTGGGATTTGCTCCATTTTCTAAAAGAGTCTTTACAATATTCGCCTGGTTGCGCACTTTCTCTGTAAGAGCAAGATGTAGAGCTGATCCTACAACCGTTGATACAGCATTTATATCAGCTCCTGACTTTAATAAAAAGTTCAAGATTTCAACATTTCCTCTCATCACAGCGAAATATAATGGCGGTGGTCTTGTGAGCTCTAAAGGAAAGTTCACACGCGCTCCGTTTCGAATTAGTATTTGTACAACTTCTAAGTTTCCTGCAAGAACAGCATAATGTAAAGAAGTTCTATGATCTTCTTGTGTCATAGCAGTTACTTCAGCTCCGTAACTAAAATATAAAGAAAAAACATTACTTAATTCTTATTCCAATTTTTAAATAATGTTAATTTAAAATGTATATATACTAATTGCCTAGTGTTCGTCTGTTTGTTTATCTTGTCTTGTTTGGGCACTTCTGAATAGATAGAAACTTACAATTTGGTATACGGGTCAATTGTCCGACAAAACCCTCTGGAAAAATCGAATATTTAAAAAATGTTCAGTAGAGGGGTGTTGCTCACCAAAATGTTTGAAACGAGAAATGACAGAAAACGTACTTCACGATGAGATAGAAACTTCATATTTGGTGTATTATGGGTTAGTTCGAAAGGAAGAAACTGTGTAATTTCAGTTTTCTAAATTTTGCTACTTTAGGGAGTGCGGCACATCAAAATGTTCGATTTGCCAAATAAATGAGAAACGCCTGCTTTAAAATGCAATAGAGGCTTGAAATTTGGTTTGTGGGCAAATCATTTAATATTTAAAAGAAAAAAATAATAATAATAAAAGAGTTTTTCAAAAATGTACAATTTTACGTTTCCATTATTTGTTACTTTGGGGGTGCCGCATACCAAAATATTTGATTTGCAGAATAAATGAAAACTCCTTCTTTTAAGCAAGATAGAGAAATAGAATCGGACGTATGGGGGGATCAATTCGATAAAACACGTTGCAAAAAATAATTTCTTCTAAAATTTGAATTTGAAGAGGAGAGGATGCTCGCACTAAAACGTTCGAAATATGAACTGTTTGGAAAAAGCACTTGGCAGAGTGATATAAATTTGAAATCTGGTAACAGTATAAGTCGTATAATAGAGCATGGGCACTACCGTAAATAAATAACTTGCGTAGTAGAATGCGCAGTAACGTAAGGGCATTATTTTTACTATTAGCGTGTCATGGTAAATGGACGATGATGACCAATAAAAATTTAAACTAAACCCAGTAAACATCGAAATTTATCTTTATGATGAAAATAAGTTATTTAGAATACTCGAATAGCAATATATATTTAAAGATTTCATTTGCTAAAGTGCACTTTAAGTGATTTAAGTGAATGCACGCTAATACTCATTTTTACTGTAGTCCCTCACTAGTGTTCTAAAGATGCATTTACTAGCAAATTCTGTTATATATATGCGATCGAAAAGGGAATGACAATTTCTCTTAAAAAACTCGTGTATATATTTTAATGAAAGTGAATATTTTATTTTCCAGATAATTAAAAATATCCATCAAAGAAGATAAATTGAGACATATCCTACTAAAATGTATCCTACTTAAACGATTATAAGTTTTGAAGTAGCCGTTTTCAATACAGAAATAATGAAAATTTCCATACTGCTAAGCAAACGAGTATTTGTGTTTTGGAAACGTAAGGGCAAAATGGTCTATGTGACGTTACGTGCCCATGCTCTATGGAAAATAGGAAGAAAATTTTGGTGTTGCAGTATTTTGTATTGTAGGGGTTGCACACTCTGAAATGTTCGATTGGCCGAATTAATGAAAAATGCCCTGTTTTAAGTGAGATAGAATTTGAAATTGGGTTCCGGTTAAACAGTTTAAAAAATCCTACTGCAAAAATCGAATTATTTAAACATTTAATATTTTCGGGGCATGCTTATTGTAAGGCCGTTGATTTTCGACACGGGTATTCGGCTAGTAATTTATAAATTTTGTAGTCTTTCTTTTCAAAAGAGTAATTTTGGAGTTATTGAAATCATTGATTACACATGAGTTTCAAAATCATATAAAGAATTGGTTCCCAAGCTTTTAAACTCAAGGACCCCTTAACAATTAAAGAAATTGCGTACCTCTTGACATCATAAAGTGAAATTGGCCATATATAAATTTTTAAAATACTAAATATCAATAAAAGTTAAATGCAATAAAATAAACACTTACTTTGTGATAAGGGACGACATTTATTAAGATCAGAAATTAAAAACTATCAGTTCAGGAAATTTGCATAAGATGCATGTAAATATGAACATTGAAAAACCTCAAGCTAGCAACATTACCTTACTAATAACAATCAATGCAGTCAAGGCCCGATTAACGCGCGGACCGCGGCTCTGGATCCCCAGATTTTAAGGGGTCCCTAAATTTTGTATGTGATAAAAAAATGTAAGAAATATTTTATAATTAATTTAAAACTGGTAAATTAGTTGTTATTTTAAATTACAAAATATGTTAATAATTTTAAACACATATATTACTTTAAAGTGAAATGTTTGGAAGTTTTTCTGCATGTACAAAAGAGTCTTCGGGGCTATGATCTTGTGCCCCCAATTTTGCTATGTGTTGATGTTTTGCATGTGTGTTGATATATCGTGTCGGTCGGGGGGGTACTGAATTAACACCAGGCTCTGGGTCCCATATTGGCTTGATCAGATCCTGAACACAGTTTAATAGTGAACAATGATGCTGCTTTTTAGAAATTATAGTAGCAATGACAATCAATGTGAAATGGCCATACATAAATTTTTAAAATTTTTAATGATAATTTAAAATTTTTAATGATAATTTCATTCACAAGTCATTCTCAATTTCCAATCTATTTCTCAACTTATATTTCAATTGGGAGATAGCCGCTTTACACATACGTTGTAAAAATTGAAGCACTTGAATGCTTTTTTGAGAAGCTAGGATAATCGTTCACAACATCTAACTAAAACTCAACTAATGACAACTGTGAGAACCGTCATTTTAACGATTTGTTACATGAAAAATCTACCAAAAAATTTTCTTGTGGTGAAAGTCCATCAGCAAATGGATGCCTTGGATGAATGCTCCAAAAATAATTTTTAAATATGGTAGCAGCTTAACCGATTGTTTTCGTGTTAATTTGAAAGACTTTTCAGTAACTTAAAAAGAAAATAATAGAAAAGAAAAATCAGGATATAACAAAAATGCATTAGTTGTGACAAATACTTTTTATGTTATTCGATGGCTTGCTTAGAGTTTATCATGGACCCCAAGCTCTTTGGGAATCAACTGGAATCACTGATCCAACTTTGGGAACCACTCATATAAAGGAATGTAAAAGTGGTTTCAAGTGCATAAGATGTATTATTTTGTTAATACTTTTAAATGACTTTTACTGCTGTATTTCTGTATAAAGGTGATTTATAATTTCACTTAATCTCAGAAGTTTTTATTGGATTCTGTAGTGTTAGACCTAATTTTATAGTCGAAATTGTCACATGTGGCCAGAGCTGGCGTCGAACCCGTGCCGCCAGGACTGCGTTCAGACGTGCTACCTACTGTATCGTCCTACTTACTAATGACCTTGTAAGGAATTATTAGAATTACCTCTATACTCCCCTTTCGGAAACAAGATCGTCAACGAGTTCACCCTTCCGGTCGGGGCGCGGTAGCCCATTGGTTAGCGCGCTGGAGTTGCACTCGGTAGGCCCGGGTTCGATTCCAGCCACTGCCAAAACTGCCGCCGTGTTCATGCGGAGTACGATCACGTTAAACATGTGGGTCTGAAAGTCCTTCCGAGAGGTTGGTGGTAGGGGAAGGAGGGTACGGTCCCTGTGGATGCCTCCCCCACTGGGTTCTGGTCTAAATTGGGTGGCACTTCCCGACCGTCCAAACAGTTACCTTACACCTTTCTGGTAGGTCGGACGGTCTGGGTTTCAACAACAACCCTTCCGGTCGATACCACACTATTTTGTATTTAGGCGCCATTTGTCGAGAATTAAACCTTAGCTGAAAAATTATACTAGGCCAGAACCAGGAATCGAACACGAGCCCTTTTGAATTGTGCCTATAGATGTACTACAACCCACTATACTATTCTGGGCTTGTAAAGAATTACTAGAATTACCTTACACCAGGGATTCTTAAACTGTGGTTCGTAATCCAGAAGTGGGTCGCCGTGGCTTTTGAGATGGGTGGATGGGTCGCCGTAAATTGTTAAAATTTTTAATGCACATTGCACTAAAATGTGATGCTAGTTGTATTTCCTACTGATTTTCGTGCATCGTTATGCACCACTTGTTTAGGAAGCCCAACACAGTTTGGGCGGTATAATATTACACGAAAATTAGTAGGCAAAGACACTTTTTAGTGCTACGTTGCACGGAAATTTTTCACAGTTTAGCTGAAATAGAAAAACGAGCAATACGCGAAAGTAGGTATTACCGGGGCGTGTAGTCGTATAGGTTGTCCAGTCAAGTACAGGAGTTGATATTGGGTCATGGAAAAAAATATATATAGGCTAAGAACCCCTGTCTTACACTATTTAGTGACATCGTTAAATAGAGAAAGCTAAATCACTATTTTTCATGCACTTCGTCATAATGAGAGAGGACTGCCGTTTCCTCTTTTAAGTTGCCCCAGCCTCCAGTTTTTAAATTATTTTGTTAAAATTTCAATTTCGTTCGGTGTTCGATAAAATTTTAATATTCTATTACGCTTAATAGTAAAAAGATACATATAAGTATTCGGCTTGCGATAAATTTATTGTAATAATATAGTTTATAAGGTCCACTTTAAATAGAAAAGAAAAAACTATTATATCAGTATTCCAATGAATCAGGGTCGTAGCCAGGCAGGGGGATGAGCCCCCCCCCCCCCAAGTGGTATACTCAGCCCCTCCCCCACACTGATAGAAATAGTCGATTTTTAGTAATATGAAATTTCATCCAACATGTTGTCGAAATTTTGCATGAAAAATTGCTTTTCGTGAATTTTTTTTATAAATTACTTTATTTTGTATAGTAGTATAGAAAATGGATTTTTTAGTTTAGCTGAATCTGTGGTTATACCTCAATTGATTGCCAATGTTTTTACTTATTTAAAAATTAAATTAAGACATCATTAATTTATTTACCTATTTAAAAATTAATTTAAGACAATAGTATTTAAGGTACTTTCGTATTATTGCGGGGTTTGCTGTTATGTATTATGGAGTCAAAATCAACTGATGAGTAGTTATAGAGTTAATAATATATGTGAACTTGTATTAATTTTAAAAAAAGTCTTCAATTAATAGCTTCAATATTAGTTAATGCTTAAATTAAAATCAATAGTAATTATTTATTAATATTGATGTATAGTAGCTATATGGATTGCCACAATCAACTATTAGCTTACAAATATAGCTATACAATTAACTGTTTGTTAATAATTTATATAGATTGAAATACATAATAATAACTATTAGAGTTTACAGATGATAATGATTAATAGGATTCTTAGTACTTATTCAATAACACATAATAATAGTAATCTCCAATAATAAACGTATCGTATTTGGTTATAATTAATCAAAATATTATTTTAATGGAGCAACATATTTAAGGAATAAAGGTTAATATTTTAGGGCATTCCCTTCTGTACCCCCCTCCCCCGAAAAAAAAAGGTTCTAATTCTCCTTCAGGAATACTGATCTCCTCTTGAGTTCTACTCCAGCCCTTCTTGGATTTTGTTTCTGGTAACGGTCTTGCAGTAGATGGTATGTCAACTGACTAAGATTAGACCCTCTCGATTAAATCCAGGCTGGGATATGTGTCCATTAAAAACTCTAACATTAGACATTAATGCAAAAAAATGTTGAATTTTATTCTCAAATATATAGAATATTTCTGGTAGTAACCTTATGAGTAAATGGACTGCTTCCACAGCTTGGGGATTGCGACATGCCTTCATGAGAGGGGTCATCCCTTGTAGATCTTTAGCATTCGGATTAGCACCATACATCAACAGAAGGTCCAGGGATTTCAAGTCCATTGGATCAACCAGGTTTATCTCTTCCCCCAAGTAGTACACGGCACTTGGATTAGCCCCATGTTCCAACAACAGTTGAGCCGTTTCGTGTTCACCATGTCTAATAGCAAGACGAAGAGGTTCATCAGCAGCTGTTGCTCGGGGAGGTTCTCCATAGGCTTTATCATCTGGATTCAACTAGGTAGAAAATTATATTTCAGTATTTTACAAATATAATTGTAGAGAAAACAAAGTTGAAATGCATGTGCAATACGCAATTTTGGCTTCTTTCTGGAATGATAGCCATGATCGCGGGAGGCATTTTGATAGTTGCAGATATTGTTTGGTCAATGGGGGTGATAATGTGTTGGGTTAGTCAAGGAGGTATGAACCCTCCCCCCACCCCCGATTACGCCACAGAGTTATTTTGGGTAGCATCGAGAATCAAACTCGGGTCCATCTAGTGTGATCATCTCGACTTAACCACTGAGCTGTCCCAGCCCGCGCGTATATGTCTTTTTTCAACCCAGACCGTTCAACATACCCGAAGGTGTAAAGTATCGTTTTGGACGGCTGGGACCGTGCCACCCAATTGAAACGGAAACCCAGTGGAGACGACATCCGACTGCACCCTCCTTCCCTTGTCACCAACCTCTCGAAAGAAATTTCGGACCCACAAATTTAACGTGCCCGTGTAAACACGGAGATAGTTTGGGCAGAGCCGGGAATCGAATTCGGGTCCTCCAAATGCAAGCCCCGAGCGCGTATATGTCTGTATTTTCGTGTCTGTTAGTGTAAGTATTTAGCTATGTCTGCTAAAAAGTTACCATTAAAAAGGGCCAGCTAATAAAAGTGACCGCTAGGTCACAATCTAAGCTCTAATGCAGACAGAATTATCCAACTGGCAGCCCTCGAATAATATTTAGAAAACATATTTAAAATTGATAAAATTACTAAATTTTAATTTTAAAATGAACAAATATTGATACTTAATGAAATATTTAACTGTAATAAAAATGATGCAGAAAAATTGCTTAAAAAAATTTCAACAGCAATAAAAATATTTTGATCAAAATTTTACTCTGTATTTTATAGAAGTTGAACAGCGATGTATAAAACGTAAAAATTTCAAATGAGAAAAATGTTAAATAAGTGTTTATGTCGTGCACTTGTCACTAAATAAAAGGGATTCATTTACGAGAAAAGTCTTCCCAACCGAATTCTTCGATTTTAATAAAACATTTACGGCCGTTAGAATAAACAAATTTAACCATTATGAAAAATTGAACCGCCTAATCCCAACAGCAACAGTGGAAAAATTTAATAAAAATACTTTTTTTCACACTACACAAATTATTTTCTGCACGATAAAAAAAAAATGTCTTCCAGAGCTTAAACTAACTAACATAAATAAAACTAATTCAACTTACCTCTGTGAAATGTATTCTTGCTCCATAATCAATGAGCATGAGTATAAGGTGATTGTAACCTTTTTCCGCACATATATGTACTGGGGTGAATCCAACATCGTCCATCACATTAGGATCAGCTCCGCAGTCTAATAAGAAATATAGTGTTTCCATATCATTCTGAAACACAGCATAATGAATCAATCGAAGACCTTTGTTAATAGAATCATTTATGTTAGGTAATAGATCTTCTTCTTCCATGATTTCTCGAATATCATCAGTAGATCTTCCTCGAATGATGCAATCAGCCAGCTGCCTCAGCGGACGTTTCGACCGTTCTTCCCTCTGCCACGATTCCAAAACATCTATAAACATATTTAAGAGAACAAAATATACTTTAAAATAGGACAGTTGTGGTCGAATGTTCTAATTTCAAAAAGCATTTTTCTTATTTTTTTCCCCTCTCATATTGGCTTTCAATTAAATAACAATTTTCCAGAGGGGTGCTTTGGTACCCCCAGACGCCCCCCCCCCCGTAAATACGTCCATGATTAGAAGACTAAATAAAATCGATTCTCGTATTCTGATAAATTAACGAGCTTTGAACATATCTGAACACAAATCAGACGTTTTTTAAACCCCTAAGTGTCAGTGGTAATTAATTATGCAGTTACAGGTTACCTATTAACTACGCAGGGCCGAATTTAAGTATAAAATAGCTAAGGGCATGGACGGATGTATATACACATGTATGCATTCTTTGAAAACATTGGAATTTTCCCAATACACCTTAAGATATGTTACAGCCAAAACACTTTTATTACACAATAAAACAAGAAAAAAATATGATCATAGCAAATAGTTTTGTAAAAATATTTTTAAATACTTTCATAAACGAAAAGAAATAAAATAAAAATAAAATAAATGTTGAAATAAGAAAAATTTAACACCGATTTTAATGTTTCATACAACCCAAGAATTCCCACATGGCTACCTCCCATATGCAACCGTTTTTACAGGAAAATTCTCCATAACTCCCCCTCTAATACTCTTTATAACTTAAAAAACATTTTCGACACCTACCGAAAACTTTCGCGCATCGACAGCGCGCAGACATACCCTAAAAATGCTATACTCTGCATCACTACACATGTGCATTATTAAAATTTGTACCAATACTAGAAAACACGACCGTGTCCACACTTTAACAATCAAACACCTTTATTTACAATTGAAAACACATTATGTGCAGACATTTTACTATTTAATCGCATTTTATATTTTATCGTATTTAGAGTTTTCACTGAGCAGTGAAGAATTCTTTTAAGTTATAAAGTGTTTAAGTATGAGCTATTTTTCACGTGTGTGAAAAGTTAATATGGCGGGAAAAGTTAATATGGAATTCAGTACACTTTCTATTTCTGAAATTACTGTTAGAAATTCTTCAAGGGTGAGATTTGCGTTACTGATTACGCGCTTTAAGTGAAATTTAAAACTCTTTACTCTGGCCTCCCAGAGACCACCGAAATTCGGGGATTTTGGGGGAATAAAATTCCAGTCTATACCTTCATCAGTGAAGTAATTTGCCAAAGTTTCATCTGGTGATTTTACCAGTTGATATAATCTTTTTAATTCTGTACTAGCCCCTACAAAATTTTTAGCATTGTCCGTAATTATTTTAGCACATTTGCCTCTTCTACCAAAGAACCTTTTTAAACTAGCAATGAAGGAATTTGAAGTTAGATCCGTAACAAAGTCCAGGTGTGTGAGTGTGAAGACCCAGACCGTCCGACTCATCCAGAGGACTTGAGTATCTAATTGGACGGCCGGGAAGAGATCCGGCGACAACACCAGAAAAAACACAACTAAACAAAACAGCAAACAAACAAAGCAGTAATCAAAAACAAAACACAACATCAAAACAACACAGCAAACCAAAATAAAAGGGAAGGCGGCACCACCGGGGAGGAGCAAGTAAAAACCAAGGGGTCAACAACCAGAGAAAAAGTTAAAAGCAGCAATGGCTCTCAGGCCAGGCTCAAAGTCCAGGTGTATAGCTCTTGTGCACAGACAAACAAATATGGAAACAAACTTTGTTGAGCACACCCTTTCTTTGGTTCTTGAATTTTAGGTAAAATGGACCACAGAAATCGATCCCAGTAACGTTAAAGGGGTAAGTAGGTACGACACGTTCTCTTGGTAGATTGCCCATAATTTGATTAGCTAAAACAGGTTTGTTCTTGAAACAAATTACACATTCATGCATTACTTTCCTACAAAGATTTCTTCCATTAATTGGCCAGAATTTTTGTCGAACATGATACAAAAGTGATTGTGGACCAACATGCAAGTACTTTAAATGAAAATATTTCAAAATAATTAAGGTAAATGGGCTTTTGCTTGGTAAAATTATGAGAAATTTGGAATTGACACTTAAATCTGAATGCGACAATCTTAACACATGGTTTTCGTCTAAAAAACAGTTTAAAGTACTTAATCTGCTGTTACCTGGGACAGGCTTACCCTTTTCGATCTGCTTGATCTCTTCTACAAACTCACTTTGTTGGATCAATTTCATCAAGAAGATCTCTGCAGCAGCTGTCTCTTTAAGTGTAAGATGACCTCTCAGCTTAACTGCCTTTCTTGAATTATTTATAAATCTAAATACATAGCTCAAAATACGAAGAATTGTTATATAATTATTGCTAGCATTAAGAATACAATCTAAAATGGATTTTTGATTAGAATGAATTAAAGTTATTAAAGAGTCATTGTTACAATCTGAATGTTTTTGTAGTTCTTTAGAATACTCCCCTTCAGGAACAATTGTCTCCTCATCACTTTTTGGAAAGTCAGCTTACACTAAAAATGTAGGTCCGTGCCACCACATTGCACTTGTTAGAAGAGAAGAAGCACTAATTCCTCTAGTCACTAGATCTGATGGATTGTCTTTGCTAGAGCAATAGGACCAGGAATTTTTGTCTGTTAGCGATTGTATTTCGTTTACACGGTTGGCAACAAAAGATTTCCACTTTCTGCTTGAACCCTTGATCCAGAATAATGTGATCTGGGAATCTGTCCAAAAGAATGTAGTTGACGGTTTTTTCCTATCCATAATTTTCTTAACTTCATTTGCCAATCGTGCAGACAGCAAAGCACCGAGCAATTCCATTCTCGGTATGGAAATTTTCTTTAGAGGTGCGACTCGACTTTTAGAGGCAACAAGATTCACAACAACACGGTCCTTGTATTTGACTCTTAAGTAGACTACTGCACCGTATGCCTTTAAGCTGGCGTCACTGAAGCTATGTATTTCAACTTCACAAAAGTTCGAAGAATGGAGAATTACCCTTGGGATCTGAAGTTCAGATAGTTGTGATATTTCTAAATACCAGTGTATCCATTTTTCCTTGATATCGATTGGAAGTTCAGCATCCCATGGAATTTTCCTAAACCACAATTCCTGAAACAGGCACTTTAATCTGATAGTGTATGGTGTCAAAAGTCCGATTGGATCAAATATTCTTCTCGCAGTTTGTAACAGGAAACGCTTGGTACACTTTTTCTGAGTTCAGAATTCTAATAAATTATTTACGTCCATCGTCAGGTAATCTTGTTGAGGGTTCCATGACATTCCTAGGACTTTATGCGAATTGGTTCCCAAACTATCTGATGAATGAAGGGGATGGATGTTGAATCCTTCTTCTTCCCACTTATGCATTAGGCATGGTTCATTACTGATCCATTTTCTTAAAGACATTCCGGCAGAATCCATGATCATTTCTGCCTCACGAGAAACTTCAAATGCCTTAGTGACGTTGTCCTCGCCTGCTACCAGGTCGTCTACGTAGAAACAAGTGTCAAGGATTTGGGTGGTAACTGGATAGTTCTCGCGAAACTTTTTGATATGTTCCTTGATCGTGGCGGCTAGCAAGAATGGGCTAGCATTCACCCCTAAATGTACTCTGTTGAATCTATATATTTGTATATTCACGTTGTCACTCTCAATCAATTTATCATTGGTAAACAGGAATCTAACCGCGTCTCTGTCTTTTGCAACTAGGGAAATCTGTAGAAATGCCTTTTCGATGTCAGCTACAAAAGCAATTTCGTTTAACCGAAAATAAATTAGTAAATTGAATATGTTGGGATGTAAATTCGTGCCTGACCACAAACAATCATTAAGAGACAAGTGTCCAAGCTCATGTGAACTTGCATCAAAAACGATTCTAGTTTTGGTTGTAAGACTATCCTTTCTAAAAACTGCTTGATGCGGTAGGTAGAACACTGGTTTGTTAACCGGTTTAGTTGTATCTAGCACTTTTTCGATGATTCCCTGACTTAAATATTCTTCTAAAATTTCATGATACTGCTTAAGTAAAGCTTTATCACGTTGTAATCGTTTTGTAAGATTTTGAAATCTCCTTTCTGCGACACTCAAGTTATCACTTAACTGTTTCCAATCTATCTTCCAGGGGAAGGAAACTTCATAACGTCCTTTCTTGAAGCTCACTGAATCTTTGAATATCTCTAAAGCTTTGTCTTCATCATTGCATTTAGGATCATCTTTTATTCCTATTGACTCAAGTTCCCAAAATTTTCTTAACTCTATCTCCACTCGATCTCGCGCGAAGTGACAATGAAAATTGTTTAAAGTCCCCACATCTTTAAGTGTTCCCGTCACGATCCACCCGATCTCTGAGTTTTGTAGGATTATCGATTCATTTTTTAACTTAATCTGATTGCTCACTAATAACTCATAAAACAGTTCTGCTCCTAACAAGGCGTCAATTTTCCCTGGTTTGTGAAAATGGGGATCAGCATAAGTTAAGTTACGCGGGAAACTAATTTTAGATATATCAAGAGGTTTTGAAGGAACTAAATCTGTAACTTTTGGAACTATGAGTAAATCAACATTTCTTTTAAAGCTTCCATTTTCGTTAGAGATTAACGCAGAAACTTTTCTTTTTACTGTCAAAATAGCGCCATTCAACCCCGATACGGGTGCGTTTATTACTTCCTTTTTCAATCCCAATAAATCAGCTACTTCACAACAAATAAAGGATATTTGCGAACCTGCATCCAGAAGAACGCGAATTGGTCTTAATGAGCCATTTTGATCTTGAATATAAACTACTGCAGTCGATAATAATACATATCCCTTTCCAGTGCTCGAATATAAACAATTTCTACTCGCGAAGGAAGTGCCAGCGTCGGTTTCACTTTTAATGGCGTCAGTTGAGGCTATGAGCTCCGCTTGTCTGGGAATGTATAATGACTCTCTGGAAGTTGAAAGATTCGATTTTGGGCTTTCTGGTTTCACAAAATTATCTATATGAATCAAGGAATGATGACGTTTCCCACAGAATTTACATTTTTTCTCATTTGTGCATTGGGCTACTTTATGAGGTTCAAGGCAATTATAACATAATTGTTTCCTTTTAATTTCATTAGTTCTCTCTGGCACAGATAATCCGTGAAACATTTTGC
This sequence comes from Amaurobius ferox, assembly GCA_951213105.1. Lineage (NCBI taxonomy): Eukaryota > Metazoa > Arthropoda > Arachnida > Araneae > Amaurobiidae > Amaurobius > Amaurobius ferox. The sequence continues at coordinate 77,879,201 of OX578142.1, read as the reverse complement.
ACTTATAAATTGGATGGTTATCCTTACATATTGGACAGTTAATTTTAATATTTGTTTTTATCATTAAGCTTTTATGTCTGGGAGAGAATTCAACTTTTGATTTTGTAGCAAAAGGAATACGTTGGATGTTTTCTAACACTTGACTTCTTTTTTGCAAAAAATGTATAAATTCTTCCCAATCTGGGAACTCTGTTGTTTTTTAACGACATCTCGTATTGTTTACGAGTTTCGCGATCTAGCTTGGAAGTAATGACGTTAATTAACATTATCTCAGTTAATTTGTTTATTTCAAGGTTGAAGAAGCTTTAGCCCTCGTAAATGATTCAATATCATATCAACGAACTTGTGCAATTCTTTTCCCGATTCATGAGTAATTTTCTCTAAATTCAAAATTGCATTTATATGAGTGTCTGCGATAAATCGCTTATTTTCATATCGTTGCTCCAATTCTTTGAAGAGTGATTCAAACGTTTCGTCTGTTGTTTGTACTTGTTTCGCTTCTCCTTTAAGCGACGCTTGAAGAGAGTGAAGTTTTTGTTGCTCGTTTAAATGTTCATTTGTTGTAATTAAACTGCTTTTTGAAATTACTCCAATCTTCATAACTGCCCGCAAAATTAGGCAATGGTATCTCTGGCAGCTTAATCAAAGAATTTGATTTATTTACTTTTGCTTCCGATTTGACAGGAACTTTCGAAAGTAAATAGTTTACACGTGCCTCTAAAATATCCAGTGAGGATTCCAGTTCTTGTAGCTGCTCGAGCGCATCCCCGAGCTCCACATCGTCAGGTAAAGTGCAGTATCCCGTTTCTAATTCTTCTATCGAAGATTTAATAGAACGAATCTTTGTAAATTGATTATCTAAGACAAACTTCGCATCCTCTCGATCCGAATCGTAACTGGTGAGGAAGCCTTGGACTCTAGTAACTCTTGCTTTTAAAGTACCGTGTGTGCGGTTTAGTGCCACGAGGTTCATTTTTGATTTCAATTTATTATCCTCCGTCTCGTTACGACCATAAAACTGTTGCGCCTACGAACTCCAAGCGAGCTACTATAGGTGACTCTAAAGTGGACTGTATAAACTCTCAAAGCTGAAAACTTAACAACTTTTATTTACATTTTTACAGAGTGACGGAAGGGCCGTCGTACATGCAGGCATCTATGATTACCAAGGTTACTATATCTATAAGGTTGCGCCACTTCAGCTCTAGCCAATGAGAGCACGTAAAGACGCAACGTCACTTGGAGTTAAATATCAGGAACGGCCCGGTAGACTCCAATGTTAAAGGATGCTAACAAAATTAATTTAATCACTTTTTTTTAATTTAAAATATGAAATAAATACTCAAATAACATTAATTTTGCTTGAACACAACTTAAATATGCAGTACAGGGTTTTTTTAGAAGGGTACATATATAATAAAACTGTATTTCCCTTAATGAAAAATATAAATCATCTGAAAGTTTCGTTTCGCTTTTTGAAACCAGTCAATGTTATTACAGGAGGCGATGTTATTTTTAATGAATTTTGTTTTAAATACACGAATTTACAGAAATATATTCGGAAAGTTTTCTAAACAAACAAACATTCTAAAATTTTCATTATACACAAATAAACATCGCGTAATTTCTTTCTAAATGCATAAAAATAAAGTTATTTTCGATTATGTTATCTCTAATAATTGAAAATCAAAACAATAATTAAAACGCTAACACTAAGAATTTTATGTCTTTTGGGGGGGTGGGGGGTGAGAGGGATGTACTTATGCCTAACAAGTAAACGATTTAAGTGATGCTTTTATAGTGAAGAACTTATTGCTAAACACCTGATTTTATCAGTTTTTTTTAGATCAAAAAGATCATTTATATCAAATCGAAATTCAATGTAAACATATAAAAATATAGAAACTAATCGTTTAACACACACACTATGATATACTTTCAGAATAATAAATTAAATGTATTATAGTATATTATTGATTCATGATGAAAAATATACGGGCAAGCTGTTTATTTTCTTAAATCCTACCCCCCCCCCCCCCATTTTTTGAATGTAATAAAATTTAATTAATAAAATGTAATGTAATAAAATTTAATCAATATAAAATGGGCGAGATTAAATCAAAACAATAATTGAAACGCTAACACTAAGAGTTTTATGTCTTTTTAGGGAGGGGGGGGGGGGGAGGATGTACTTATGCCTAACTAGTAAACGATTTAAGTGATGCTTCTATAATGTATGTGACTTTTGTTTTAAATACGCGAATTTACAAAAATATGTTCGGAAAGTTTTCTAAACAAGCAATCATTCTAAAATTTTCATTATACACAAATAAACATTGCGTAATTTCTTTCTAAATGCATATAAATAAAGTTATTTTCGATTATGTTATCTGTAATAATTGAAAATCAAAACAATAATTAAAACGCTAAGACTAAGAGTTTTATGTCTTGTTAGGGGGGGGGGGGGATGTACTTATGCCTAACTAGTAAACGATTTAAGTGATGCTTCTGTTGTTGTTGTTGATTGTTGAAACCCAGACCGTCCGACCTACCAGAAAGGTGTAAGGTAACTGTTTGGACGGAAGTGATGCTTCTGTAATTTATATGAATTTTGTTCACAATTTAGTACACAATTTGCATGCACATACATGTACACAACTTGCAATCTGATTTAGAACAGCGGTTCCCAACCTTTATGCCCTTGAAAACCCGCGCCTGTTTATTTTCTTAAATCGTACCCCCCCCCCCTATTTTTTGAATGTAATAAAATTTAATTAATAAAATGTAATGTAATAAAATTTAATTAATATAAAATGTGGGAGATTAAATCCTGTTAGATTTTTCAAAAACTACAAGAACATCATTAGAAAATATATAAAGTTACAAATAACTTGCTGTAAAATGAAATGAATAAAAAGTATACTGTACTTTCGTCTTTTAAGATTTAAAAATCCTACATAATGGAACTTCATGAACTAAACTAATGTTTCAAGAAAGAAGTGCATTCTCCCAAATTAATATAAATTTTGCAATGTTGACTACTTTAAAAGAAAATTTTTGATTAAAATTTGCATTATTCAACCTTAAAAAAAGGAATATAAATAAATTTAGAAAGTATAAATGTACTTTTAGTCATTAATTTCTTAATAAAAAATATCTTTGGTTTAATAAACGAATTTAAATGAGTCCTATTTTTCAATACTGAAATTTTTGCATGTATCTGAGATTGGGAAACACGACTCTAAAATATACATTATATTACGAAAAGAACACTTACTTATTCACATTAAAAAAACTAGCATTGCCTGGAATTTAAGATGCAAATCTCTGATTAAAATTCTAGTTGAACTTGTAAGAAGTCTTCGAAACCAATAAACACTTTAAAAATACACTTGTTTCAAACAAACAATAAAAAAAACCCGCGCGCCAACTTGTGCCGCGCGCTGCAAGTAAACTCCAACTCCAACTGACGTCACAGATAGTGTAAGTGGCAGAAGAGTGGCACCCCCCTGTATGATTACATCTCAAAGCTTGTAATGCTTCCGGCGCTTGCGCATTGAATACTGTCAGTCGCTACGCCATCTAGCGACGTACGGGTTACGTAACACATGTGTATAATTGTAGTCAAATTTAAGTATAGATTTCAAGCATTGAAAAAAAAAATATTTTGAGTAGTAAAATTTATACTTATGATGTGGTATAGGGTTGTGGGGGGCCATTAATCCCTTTGGTGGGTAATAGGTTCGAATTCGGAACCTAGAGCATCGTAGATCTGTATTACGACCGAGCCAAAAGAATTCTTCGGGTCCGATGGTATAATCGGGGATATCATTCGTAGAAGAGAGTGACTCAATAGCTGGCCCCGCCACACACACCCTTCCCTGGTGAGAAACTCGGTCGAATTTCGGTGAGGAGAGGGGTCACCCGGAAAACCCCGACCGCGTCCCCAACCGAAACTCAGTAGGGAGTTTTTTATAGCCGGTGAAGCATGTCGCACATCAAGTGTGCGGCTTTTTGACGTCAGTCGTAGTCATCCAGGAGAGAGAGGAGGAATGGAAGTTGTTATTGTTGAGACCCAGACCATCCGACCTACCAGAAAGGTGTAAGGTAACCGTTTGGACGACCGGGAAGTGCCACCCAATTTAGACCGGAACCCAGTGGGGGAGGCATCCACAGGGACCGTACCTTCCTTCCCCTACCACCAACCTCTCGGAAGGACTTACGGACCCACATGTTTAATGTGATCGTACTCGTCATCTGAAGTGCTGCCATCTCGTGAGAGAGACGAGATCGTTGGATAGAGAGATGGTTGCGTGCTCGCTTTTCATCCGTGGTCACCAACTGTGGGGGTCATTAATCCATTTGGTGGGGGATAGGTTCGAACTTGGAACCTAGAGCATCGTAGACCCGTATTAGGATTCAAGGATATCCAAATTACGGAGGGTCCTTCCGAGAGGTTGGTGGTAGGGGAAGGAGGGTACGGTCCCTGTGGATGCCTCTCCCACTGGGCTCCTGTCTAAATTGGGTGGCTCTTCTCGGCCGTTCAAACAGTTACCTTACACCTTTCTTGTAGGTCGGATGGTCTGGGTCTCAACAACAACATAATGTGTTTTCCATTGCAAATAAAGGTGTTTGATTGAAAAAGTTGTGGAAACGGTCGTGATTTCCAGTATTGATAAAAATGGTAATGATGTGCATGTGTAATGATGCATGGTATAACATTTTTTAGGGTATGTCTGCGAGGTGTCGATCTATTATTAAAGCTTTCGGTAAGTGTCAAAAAATGTTTTTTTAAGTTATAGAGTATTAGATGAGAAGCTTTGGAGAATTTTCATGTAAAAGCGGTTGCATATGGCATATTGGAAGTAGCCATGTGGAGGTTCTTGAGTTTCAAGAAACATTAAAATCGTAGTTAAATTTTTCTTATTTTAACATTTTTTTTTTTTCGTTTGTGAAAGTAGTTAAAAGTATTTTTGCAAAACTATTCGCTATGATCATACTTTTCTTTGTTTCATTGTGTAATAAAATGTGTTCTGGCTATAAAAATATTTTAGGGTATATTGGGAGAGTATTAAAATCCGCCAATGTTTTCAGAAAATGCATACATAAAAGATTTTTAGTCAAATAGTCATAGTGTTTCTAGTATAGTATTGCATATAGAAGGTTTATGTAATGGATGAATCAGCAAAGTCAGGATTAAATTTTCATATATCCATATATTTCCGTTTAGGTAAATCTTTAAAGTATTTTACAAACTATTTAATATGTACATACTTTTAAATATATTTATTTTACTTCTTCATACTGTGTTAAATATGATATAGAACTTCCTGCATGAATCGGTTTCAAAAGTTGAAAGTAGAATATAACTTTATTTACCTTTACTACCTGCATTTTCACTCTTCTAGTCTCGAATAAAGAGATTGCGAATTTTAATATAATTACTGGTTTCCACAAATCTAAATATGTGTATAAAGTGTGTTTTTAGGGTTAAAATTGCATTTAGGTAATAATGATGTGTTTCTTTAAAAGATAATAATTTTGGATTTTTGGGGTAGTTCCTACTTTAAAAAGGAATTTGTGTGTTCCCAAATAAAATATTTTCAGTGTTAGAATGATAGTATTGCTATACCTAAATAGATATGTGTGGGTTCGACTGTTTGTACATAAAAAAGAACTTAACGCACTGTATTAATAAATGGTTTGGCATTTCGACGGAATATAGACAATGTCCAATCAGTTGGTCATTGCATACGAGATTGATAAGAGAAATGAATGGTAGATTTTTGTGTTATATGTATTATTTTTTCTTCTGTGAGACTAGATATACCCGATACTGTGCAAAAATCCTGCATATAAATCCGATATTTTACATTCTTTTGTTTATCATTACGTATTTTTCATGTCATAAAAATTTTAATAGCTGTTGTAAAAATTAAGTTAGAAATATTATTTTCACTGAGTCATGGCTTTTGCTAATGACTTGATAAAGTATAAATAGTATTGCAATGTCTGTCTCGGTTCAAGTTTCTAGAGTTACTGCAGGAGTAAAAGTTCACAGTCGTTAATGTTCTGCAACAATGTAAATTTATTAATTACATTTTTAAATATATATATATTCCACACCATTGATATTAGTTGATTATCTTTAACTTGATGACTCGAAATTTGTATTTTTTTCCATTCGATTGAAAATTTGTTGTTTTATACTTTTATTTTGTAGGTTTGTTATAAAGTTAGGTCTTTCGAGTTGCAGTTTCTTACTTTTCTATCATTGGACTTTCAAACTATTATTATTATTAGTATATATATATACACACATATATATATATATTTATATATATATAAATAATAAAAAAATAATATAAATGGAAGCTAATAGATCTATACATTAATAACTTGTATCCTAAGTTTACTACCATATAAAAATTATCGACAAAGGGGAATTAAAACTATAAAATATAATATAATATAATAGTACAACTATGATAGAAGATAATAAATATTGATTAAAAAATAGCTTAATATTAAGTAGAAAAGTAAAGCTAGGAACTGTATGAAGGGAAATAAATAATAGATTTACACCAACCAAAGGAATGGCTATTACATAGCTACTGTCGCCAGATGAAAAAAAAAATGTTTTAAAACTGTAAATTGAATATAATTTCAAAGAAGTATCTGTTTATTTTGTGTAATTAAATTCAATTTAATAGTTTAAGAAAAGATGAATTTCAATCTGTAGGGAAAGTATATGCTTCCAACATCAGATTTTTTTTTTGGTGGTGGCACTGGAAATTTTAATTTTGGTTGTATGCATTTATGAAAAGAATAATTGAAAATATTGAATAAAACCTAAGGTATTCAGATTTTAAATTTCTTCCGGGAATGGGCAAAATGGGAGGGTCGATAAATCGTCCAAGGCCTTTCAGAAGTCCCATACCCCTGACGAACTGGAAGGCTAAAACTTTGCATATGTATAGTATCGACCACGGAACAGAACCTAACTGGGCCAATTTTCGACGCTAAGTGCCGTACATTATTAAATATAACAAAACGTATTAAAAAGTTACAACTTATTTCTTTAAAAGTGTTAGTTTCCCCATCTTTAATAAGTAAATAATTTGCAATAATATACGTATATTATACATTAGCAAATCTTTATATATGATCGTATTCACAATAAGAAATCATATATGATACACACAGTACAGATATCCATATCATATCCATATTACACCCCATTGATCCAAAACACATCCACGTATAAAAATATACATTCAATAGATATTCATAAGGAACGTAATCTGGATGATCCAAAGTTTGTCGACTTTACATCTAAAAATTACTGTTCTGGATAATGAACAGCCTACTTTTCGTCCATGATGGATGTACTGGACGATCTAGTCCATATTCCATTAACCATGGACGAAAAATGGACCAATCCTGTGTTCCTCGTCTAATGTACATCCATAAATGACATGCTGTGGATGAATCAGATTTAGCATCCCCTGCACATCCAGACGACGTAATATGGACGAAGTACTTACACATCCATATTACATCTATCATGGACGAAAAATAGATCAATCCTGTGTTCAACAAAATCAAGCTGCGCAATGAAACACTGGGCAGCTTTTTGCTTTTTATCTTGACATCATGACCACCGCGATTTGAGTTACAATTTTATTTTTCAAGTTGAATCTGTTTGTTCTATATCTGACCTTTACAGAATAATTTGACTTTTAAAAGCTTAAACTTGGTAAAATCAAAATGTTAATAAGCTAACAATTTTATTATACTGTTATTGAAATTTATTGTAACTTTCAGATATTTTTAATATTTTGCATTGTCATAGCATGGAGGGAATATAAATTAATATTTTTGTCATTATAGCTACATTACAAACGTCTGCAGTGGCAGAATTTTAATAATAACAAAGTAACTGCTACTGTATCATACTTACTTCTAAAAATGAAATTTAGCTGATGAGAAGAAAATCAAAGTATATAGTATTAGAATTTTATATAAATTATGCAAAAAATAATTATTTGAGCAATTACTTCTTCGAACTTGCCCTAATTCTTATACCAATATCGTAGAAAATAAAAATAACTCCAATTTACTTGATCTAGAAATACTGAAAAATATTCATAAACGATTAAGTTGTATTATTATTTTAACTTACAAAAGATAAATCAAATGTGGTATAGTAGATTCCTTTCAACGCGCATTGCGGATTCGAATCCAGGAAGCATTGAAGTTTTTGCAAAATAAATATGCTATATTAACAATCTTTTCATTTTTTAAAGAACGAATTAGAAGGAATATAAAATAAATAATCCAATAATATGGATATATGAACGCAATCTGAATGATCCAATTCAAGTCCATTGCACATCCATTATGCGTCCATACGGATATTCATTAGACGTCAATCTGGGCGTAATTTGGATGAGCACGAGCAGTAGACGAAATATACATCCATTTTACGTCCAGATGGCTATCCATTTATGATTGATGGTATCTAGAGTAACATCTGGCTATCCATTAGACGACAATATACGCCAACCACTAAATTTTGGATCTGCTTTGGATGATCCGGATTACATTTATTGGATGTAATCTATTAGGCCGACCTGTTCGTAATCAAATTATGAAAATTTAATATTATGATTTTCTTGTTACATTAATTAAATAATTCATTACAGAGCATGTTTTTTCAAATAAAATACCCAATTCTTATAAACTCCGGAAATACAGCTGAATTTTAAAACTTTTCCTATCAATTTAAATCTGAGTATTTTCCGAACAAAATCCGATCATACTTATTACAACTATGAATATGTAAACAATGACGGGGAAGCGCTACGTAAACATTGCAATATTAGCATTATGCCAAGAAGCACGTAGATAGAAATGCACTCTCGAAATAGAACAGTTTAAAAACACTCACCCAAAGCCACAGGGGACCGAACATGAGGAAATTCGAAAAAAAGTTCTATTTCCCATTTTCTCATAGGAGCAGATATAGAATCGTCCGTCATATTGTACTGGACTTCACCACAGAACCATTAGAGTACATCGATTGTAAACTCAGTTTAAAAATATCGAATTTTTAAAAACAAAACTCTGTCGCGAGACCAAGCAGGAGTGGTGTTGAAGCTAATTTTAGGACTTAAACACGTGCTTTGCAGATATGTGTGTTCCAAAATAAATGTATTCGATGCTTTAACTTGTTTATCACGTGGTATGCTTTCATTTTAAGTTTTAAAACAACGAATAGGGTTAGATTCAAAATAACATGCCCTTTCAGAAGTGGTGCAAAAAGTATTCAGCGATGTTCTTAAAAGTATCAAACATTTTATTAACAGAAATATTATTTATAGTTTTACCTGCTTCAATAGCCGAAGGTGGCCGATAAGAAGCTATTAGACCAGAGAAGTTCATGACACTGCTACAGTAGATAAAGTCGCACGAAGAACAACATAACGTCGTTAGAACTCTTGGCTGACTGTCAAACTCTCAGGTGCAGAAGCGTGTTCAGGGAACTGTTGCGCTCAACAGTCTCATTAAAAGAAGAAAGAAAATGTTTGATTGTTACAATTTAATGTTCACTGTACATGTTAACAATACAATTTTTAAGAATATTGTTAAATATCCCCCGATAGCTGTGCGGACGAGGGCCCACCCGCGTCAGCGCAGCTATCAGGGGCCCCCAAATAGATATTCATTAAATTTTATTGGGAGATGCAATCCTTAAATAGCAGTAAATTTGCCTTTAAAATATTTTTCTAACTCGCTAAAAGAGAAAAAAAAATATTGCACTTTCAAATAAAATGCAATATTTTTCCGTTGGGGCCGATTTTATGGAAAATAGATTCTAGGCAGTTTTAACATATTGTTTTAAATTTTGAATATTTTGCTTTGTTGAATCATATTTTTTGTTTGATGAGAAGCAAAAATATTTCTCCCGAGATTGCTCAACAGTCACGTTGTAATTGGGGAAAAAATTGGGCATCTTTTTTTTTCTTTTAATTTAAACATTTTGAGAGCTAAGGACTTATTCTGATTAGTAATTTGTAATAAATTACGGGATATAAAGCCGATAAATTACTGAATAAAAGAAGCGGTGATTAAAACATGTTAAGAAAGCTAGAAAGTACCGGGTGATACAGGTGCACATTGGGTTTAAAGCGCCAAACAAGAAATGCAGTTTTCTTTTTTAAAATTTTTCGGATAGTGCAGAGTATATTTGTTAGTGCATAATATTTTCTATTTATTATTATTTTTGTCATACTTTTATATGCAAAAGAGAAAAATGTTGTCATACTTTTATATGCAAAAGAGAATAATTACAATTCTGGGATTTTTTTATTATTATTATTCTGGTTTGGAGGGCCCCCGAACAAATTTTGGCCCCAAGCCCTGCTTGTTTTAAGACGGCTCTGAGCATATGCAAGGAGAAAGTATTGCGTGGCGTTAAAAATCTTACTCTCGAGTTTTAGTGGATGTAAACGTTATCGGCATTCCTGAATACGAATCAAACTAACAGTCTTTTCAGTGCTGTCTATCTTTGAGCATGAGCACTATACTTCTTGAACAAGTTAGGCCATATACATGAAAATTAGTACGCTTATTTCTATCAATGGACGTTAGATGTCTTTTGATTTCCGGAGAGGCCGGACCAAGTAAAGGATTCCAATTTTTCGAACACTTATTGAAATTTGATATGATTTTAATTAGTAAGGGTTCCGATTAAGACATACTAATACAATTGTGCTAGGGGCTGATTAAGACAGTGGGGCCCTATGCACAGCGCACACGCTCATTTTCCGCATTTTTAAAACTGAAAAACAAAAGTATTGTACTCTTCTCCATATTAGTATTTTACAGACAAAAAATAAAGAGGGATTTAGAGTGTTATGTATAAAGGTACAATGCAGCAGTGGCGGATTTTGGCCTCTTGTTTGGGGGGGGGGGGGGGGGCGATCTGTAGATCGAAATGTTCTCGGAGGTTTGGTCACTTAGGATTTTCTTAACGGCTTCCTATATACGGATATTTGACATTTTTGAAATAAGTAGAACAAATTCGGAAGTTTATAGTAAGTTCTTTGCAGCTTATAAAATACGGCCTATCATTTTTTTTAAGACCAAAGCAAAACAATGAAGATTGGAAGAAAAAAAATTACGTGACTATATAAGGAAACAACGAAGTTCAATGCTCTACAACTTTTGATGCACAGAGACCCTAAAAAACCATTTTTGAGCGAAATTGAAGAACTTTAAAAACTTAACAAAATAAAAAATGTTTGAAAAATTTTGCACTTTTCATAATTTAATAATTCACAACCAAAAAAGTGGGAAAAGAGCTGTAGGCTGAAAGAAAAAACTCGTAAAAACTAATGTAGAATAATAAATTTGATCATATAAACATGAGGAGCTATATCTTAATGATTTTCCATGATCAAATTTATTATTCCAAATTAGTTTTTATGAGTTTTTTATTTCAACCTCGAGCTTTTTTCCCATTTTTTGATCGTGAATTATTAAGTAATGAAAAGTGCAAAATTTTTCAAATATTTTTTGTTTTGTTAAGCGTTTAAAGTTCTTCAATTTCGCTCAAAAAGGGTTTTTCAGGGGTATCTGTGCATCAAAATTTGTAGGGTATTGAACTTCGTATCCCATTGAAATAACATGGAAGTGATTCCATAATTTTTGCCAGGGGTAGTACCTATAACACTATTCAAATGTAATTGCCAATTCAGCTTATTGTCGATCATTATCCCTAACAGCCTTACGGGGTCCATCGCAAAAACTCTGGCGCCGTTAACCTCTTGCTTTTTCTTTAGCAAATCGATCTAAAATTGTTACTGGTGAAATTGCGATATCATAATGCACATGCAACAAAGTCAATCCCACTAGCAGATCTTCTCTAATTGTGTTTCGAAGCCATGTCTTCAATCGTTTTAGTGCTGAGAAGCTACCCTCGGCGGTTTCTACAGTAATTGGTAATGTTACAAGAACTTTCAGTAACACGTAAATCACACACTCTAAATTTGAAAGAGTGAGAATTCACTCAAAAAGAGTGAATAGTCACTCTAAGAAAGACTTGAAATTGAGCCAACCTCTAAAGAGTGAGTATTCACTCTAACAAAAATTGGGTTTTCTACTCAAGGGAAAGAGTGAATAGTCACTCCTTTGGAGTGAATGCCCACTCTGAATGAGTGATTTATTGACTCCACCTTGGAGTGAATAATCTATGTCAAGGAGTGACTATATACACTCTTAGTAAAAGTGGTTTTTCCACCCATTAGAAAGAGTGACTATATGCACTCTTGGCAAAAGTGGTTTTTCACCCATTAGAAAGAGTGAAGAATTAGTGTTTTTGGAGTGATTAATAGACTCTATTTAGGAGTGAATAATCACTCTTCTAGGAGCTAATAAATATGCACTCCTAAATAGTGTTATCTCAGTGGAGGTAATCCTGTTTTTAGTTTTAAAATAAGCATTAAAATATATTTTAGCTAAGCTAAAATCAAGATTTTATCTGTATTCTATGTATTTTAAATTCTAGTGTTTGCATTATCAAAATAGAGATTAGGAATAAAAGCAATAAAGTGAAGCATAAAAGTGAAGTTTTACAATTTCAATGATTAAAATAACTTATTTTAGAATAATTTCACAGGTACTTTTATTTAATTTAGCTACTTAATTAGATCCATTTTCCATTAAATGAGTACATTTACATTAAAATTATTAAAAATTAATAATTGTACTTTAAAATTACTTTAAAGTACATTTTATTACTGTCTCCTCATTAAAAAATGTTTTCAATCCTTGCTTCTTTTTGAATGAAAATAACAATTTCTGAGTATTTCTAACTTTGCAGCTATCAAGATTATTTTTATTGGTATTCATAAAGCAATTTAATTTAACATTTAGACATTAATGCATTTAATTTTTAACGACAGATTGCACAAATTTTTAAATTAAATTGAATACACATTTCATCAGGTGATTACCTTAACGCATAACAAGCTCAAAGATTTAAAGTAGGGCTAAATCTTTCTTGTGAAATTCAATGTGCAATGACAAAACTTCATACAAATTTAATTCTTTTTATTCCATAAACCCAATTTGTTTATATATTTCATTTTAGTCAATTATTTGAAAATATCTGCTTAAATTTGCATCCGAGAATCTTCATTAAATATAATTTCTTTCAGAGCATTATCTGATTATAAATATATATGTCTTTAAATACAGCTTATAAAAAGCAAATTAAACCAGTGGCGGCTTGTGAAGTGAAGCAGGTGACACAGTATTGCTTCAATGTTATCGGCTGAATGGGTTATTATTATTGCTATTTGGCAAATTTTTCAGACTCGTTTGGCTACTTTTAGATAATTTAACATTTGTGCCAGTAGCGTGATGTGTTTTGATGATGCATGTTTTGTCAAGCTGGAGGAGGAATCCTACCGCTGAAATCTGCTTAACCCATTCCTGAAATCATAAACAACCACTGAATGAAACAGTTTCATCTGTTAGTTTTATTAGATACACACAATTCCACATGTAGGCTAAATTAACCAGCAAGAAACAAAAATTCAATTTTTTTTACTCTTAAAATATAAAGCAGAGCTAGGTAGGTAGGAAAGGCTTGATTATACCCCCTCCCCTCCAAAGTTTCAAAAACACCCTAGTGATTTTTCAATTGTATATTGACATTGCAAATAAAATGCAAAAATGTGGTATTGTTTTCAATTGTATATTGACAACATACATTGCAAAAAATTTGTTCAGGTGTGCAAAAGTATTTTTTTTGTGTTGTTACTTATTCCCACATGGTGAAGGAGCGTCTATGCACCACATCAACTAGACAACCTGATCCCATGGCGAAGGGGAGAAATTTGCAGCTTCACTTTATATTGAGGCACCCCAAGGGCGGAAGTCTGACTTTGCCTCGACAATACAGCATCCGTGCCTGCTGGCGGGATTCGAACCACAACCCGGCAATCCAGCAATCAGACGGAAACGCTTGCCCCTGACCGCTCGACCACTGGATCGGAGCTAAAGTATTTTAACACTCCCGAACAAAAAAAATTCTAAATCTGTGTATGCCTAAAAATATCCTTACCAAAGATGTTCAAACCGGTAGTATTATAGAGTATCAATATGTGAATCTATCCTAATTGCATATCTTCTTTCCACTACAATTATACAATTTTTTTAATATACCAGATAGAAAATCTTATAAGCGTAGCCTATACAGGTATTCAAATGTTTACGGTTTCTCAAAACAGTAACACAATATACAGGTCAATCTCTGGGACCTAAGGATCAAACATAGCTTCAGAGCCACAATATGTATATAAAAGAAGAAAACCTAAATAACTCTTGAAATAATAATTCATAGAAAACAGTCTTAAAGCTATATATATATATATAATTTATTAAAAGTTGACTAAATTCCTTTATTAGAAAATCATGTTATCTTATTTTTATTGTTGTGAAAAGGAAAAATAATATACCTGTATGAATTTTGTTCAAATTATTAGCTATTTGATAATTATAAAAAATTTATCGCAAAATCAACTAATGCAAGAAACAAAATAATTTCGGTTTTAAAACCAGTTCTTTTACTGCAAACATGACAGCATTAATGTCTTGGTCAGACAGAAGAAATGAAAATTGATGATAGGTTTGACTTCGAATTCATTAAATGTTTTACAGGAGGATACCATGTTCTTTATACACTTCTGTTATGACTGACAATTCACCAAGAGACACTTAATGTGTATCATATTTACCATGTTATGCAGCATTTTTTTTTTCTACTACCATATTCAAATCTTTGTATATTAATGAGGACGTAGCATGCATCAAAGCAGGGAAAATCTTGATACAGACAACAGAAAATTTTTCTTCACTGTTGAGTCGGTTTTTGCTTTTGCATAAGGGGCAAAAACACTAGACAATGTTATTTATGGTTCAATATTAATTCAAATTAGTATTGTTTTAATGTAGATTAGTGTTCAATAAAATTGTTTATAAATATTGGTTGGAGGAGATATGCCCTTGCATAAGTTGTGACCAGTAACCCATTCTGTTCTATGTTCCATAAAAAGTTCGTTGTATATTATGTTTCATTAGGGCACTTCTTTTTCTCTCCACTATGAAGCTACTGTTCATCCTTTTAATAAATATTTTTGAACTATTCCATCTTAATTACAGGATTTTAGTCTGTTCTATTTCCTAGACTACGTTGTATAGTCTGTTTTGTTCTGCTCCCTTTATGACTTAATCTGCTTGTTCTCTTATTCTGTTACTCCTTCCTTCCTGCTTAGACAATTTTGTAGTAGTTTCATTGCATTCTATTGCCTTGTTTTTAAAATTAGATTATTCCATGGTCCATTATGCTCTCTCATCACAATTTTGGTTCCATACTATTCCACATCATGTTCTCACAAATTTATATGCACTATAATTGGTGCTCCATTATCACCTTGATGTTCCGTTTCCTTAAATCGTTCCATTCTATTTGATTTCGTGATGGTCAATTGCATTCCATTGGTTGTCCTATTTTAATGTGCTCCAATTATTCTGGAACTGGACTGTTGTTTCGATTACTTGTTTTTTAAAATTTTGCACTATGCAAGGAAGCATTACCTTAGCACTATGTAGCGAATTCTTACCTTAGCACTATTTAGCGAATAGTTTTTTTTTTTTTTACCAAGACCATCTGACCCACCCAAAGATGTAAAGTAACTGTTTAGAAAGCAAGTATTTATTACTATAGTAATTTAAAACTCTTCTTGAATTTTCTTTCTACCTACGGCTCTGGTTCAAAATCAGCTTTATTTTGAAGGTAAGTAAGTCTATATTAAATTTACCCTAGTGTACAAAAGATGACAGGCACTAAATTAAAGAAAATAGAGAATAATGCTTGCCGATCAAACATAACAAGACTTAGGACTACTTCAGTAGGATGTAAATATTAGAATTTTACATCTAAAGCTTCCCAGTTTTAGTTAGTAGCCACTGACCTGTAGGTTTGTGAAGTTTAGTGGCCAGTTGACAGCTGTTAAATGTGCGATATTTTTCAACTTACTTAAAATTATGATAAATTGTGTATAAACATATTTAAATGTTATGTAATAACTTAGAAAATTACAGCTATATTACACTTATTTATTTATAGATTTATTATACAGTAGACACAAATCGAACAACCAATCCTTCTCCATGTCTTGAGCTGGCGAGTACTTTGTTCAGGTGCAAGGTATCACTATATGTCTGGCGTCAACTATCCTTGGCCGCGAGAAAGTTGAAAATAAAACTGATTTAACCTTGAATTGATAATTGTTAATAGTTAGTACTTCTGAAAACACAACTAAGCTCTTAGCATTTTAGGAATCCATTTTTAGTGTTTAACATTGTCAGTGACAGATAACTAAAATTAAGTTACAATACATTAAATTAAAGGATTTCTGAAATTTTTCTGAACGAAAAACTTCCGTGCAGCAAGACTCACGATCTAGTTTAAAGCATTCCCCCAACCCCAAGATTGATGCCCATTATTTGCACCGGGTGCCCAAATATAGGTTAGCTCGTGCCAGTCCCGGGCCGCAGCGTATTATCGAAACTCTTTCACATAGATTATTTTAATTTTCATGGTGTAAAATATGTTATAATGAATATTTACTAATAAATAGATTTACAAGCTGTAAATAGCATGGGGCATGACAGCCCCATGGTTAGCATGCGGGAAGTGAACTTAGACGGTCCGGGTTCGATTCCCGCCACTGTCAAAACTGTCACCGTGTTCATGCGGAGTACGATCAAATTAAGCATCTGAGTCCGTAAGTCCTTCCGGTCTGGTCTGAGTCCGGTAGTGGAAGAAGGATACTGTCCCTGTGGATGCCTCCCCTACTGGGTTCCAGTCTAAATTGAAAAAAAGTGGTGCTTCCCAGCCGTTCAAACAAATACTTTATACGCTTTTGGTAGGTCGGATGGTCTGGGCAGAAGAAGAAGCCGAAAATAGCGGGAGCGAATTTCATGCACCATTTTTATTTTTGCGAGTGATTTTATTTCCATTTGTGCATCTGCTTTCAGGAACCGTTTAAAATTTAATGTAGATGTAAAAATTATGAAACCTTATTGTATAGCATATAAAAGTGGGGGGCGGCACTCTGGGTCAATGGATAGAGCAGGGCAGAGATGCTATTCCTGGACATGGCTCAAAACACATTGGTGATTACGGGGAGGGAGAGGATAGGAATGTGGATTACACTCATTCTTGGCTGTAAATATAAATTACGATCGCAGTATCATAGCAATTGTTGCCAGATTTTCCCACTACACGGGAGGGATTGTTTAAGGAGAAGAATCATTTTAGACTATCATAAAATTTGGGGGGGCAGTCAGGATTTCGTTAATCGCCATGTGGCTACTGGGAATTTTAAGCTTTATTTACACCATAGCAACAAACTCATCATTTATATATATTTGCAGAATTGTTTTTATTCAAAACAATTCAATAAATACCAACTTTTGTCAAATTAATATGAATTAATTTGGCTTGGATCAGGGCAAGAAATAAGATTTTAAAACTGGCATCATATACCGTTGTGACCTTTTATAAGTTGGAGTCCAAAACTATTAAGCTCACAGCAATCTTAACTATCAAAAATTATTTCTAAATTTGTTATAAATTTTTCACTAAACGTTAAAGAAAATTGAATGAATATAATGAAAAGAAAACCACTTACTTTGGAAACTGTTTACAAATTTAAATACGAAACACTAAAGTACACCTCAGATAAAAAGCATTTAAATATAAATATATTGTAGATATAGTTACACACATTTATTTTTTTATTATTATCAAATTTATTAATGCATAGATAAAATTGCATTTTACTTTTATAGCTAAAAGTAAGGTATGGGATCACTTGCAAAACATCTTTTAACTGTTCAATCAGCCTTAAAATCTGAAAGTGAAGGACCATCTGTACTTATTCTTAGGGGGATTATGGTTTTTTAATATACTTCAGGTACATAATTTCTTTTTTCTTTCTGGGATTGATTTGTGCTCCTAAAAAACTGATGTAGAGCACATTTAAGATGGATCATTCTTTAGACTTGGCAATAAACATCGTAAATGTTTTGCAATCCCTGTGGTTAACATTAAATTTCTCCCATACAATGCTATACCTCTTTTCCAACTTTATTTGAGCAGGTAAAAGGCTAATTAGAAGTTCTTCTTTTGCAAGAAAGTGGCTTATGTCAAAAAGCTTTACAACTTTACATTTCATTTCGGTTCCTCAATGAAACCGCATCCACAGTTAGACTAAGTTGTTCTCGCATGCACTGCATTATATTTTCCCATTACTTTTATATGTCAGTCATTTGTATTTGGAATGGTTTTCAGCATTGCATTTTTTAATTGATGAAGCTCCATCAAAGTAATTAACACTGATATTACCCCCCCCCCCTTTGGCATATGCCTTTTCCAGTTCAGGTTAACTGCAACAAAACTTGTATTTTAGTTTCTTCACAAAGACATATTGATTTGTCACAGCATCCATATAATCCAATTTCCATTCTACCATAGCCTTCACTAGCTTCAATGCTGGTTCATCAGTCAATTTCATCAGTTGATTTCGTTTCTTAGCTTGCAGATTAGCTTTAGCTTCCACTTCAGAAAATTTACCATTTTTGTCGCACAGAGGTAGCCAAAAGCTCGGATCACAGGTCAGTAAAAGAAAAGCAGGTAATTTTGTATGGAAATTTGAATCCTAGATCGAAGAAAGATTTGATGTGGATGTTGGAAAAAATCTTTAATTAGAAATTGTGGTACTTCCTTATTATAAAGGCCCCCACAATTACGATTTCGCCAAGGTCTGTAGAGCGAATGTGTAATAAAAAAATAAAAATAAAGGCAGATCGAAAGAATACACCCCCCCCTCCATTCGGTGCGCCAAAAGTGAGCCAAGTTGACATGTTTTTCTGTGCTTTAAAATTGACTCCTCCCCACTAAAGTGACGTATATTCCCATATTTTAAAATAGGCTCTTCATACCAAAGTGACGTATTCTACAGTTTTATGAACTGGAATTTTAAATGGAATTATGATAATGGAATTCAATTTGAATAAAAGTGAATAACACTCAACACATAAAAAGATTACAAGATTTTTGTGCATTCTAAAAATATTGCATAACTTGCGAGTGTAATTGCAGAATAAAAAACTTTTTAAATTTTAGAAAACATATTGAAACACACGATACTTAAAATATTTTGTGATTTTAAAAATCAATTTCAAAAACTTATAACTCGAAACTTCAAAAATTTTAAAAGGATTTTAATGAAATGTACTAAAAGGACAATCGGACTTTAACGAAAGTTAAGAACAACGATACTTAGAACAAATTTAAAAGAAAAAAAAATTAGACTTTAACGAAATTTGAGGAGAAACGATACTTTTAGAGAAATAATTGGACTTAACGAAATTTAAGAAAAAACGATACTTAAAAAAATGATTGTACTTTGAACCATTTTACAAACACAGAAAAATACAAAAGACAATTTTAAAACACAGGATGAATAAATAAAAGAACTAACCTTTATGTAAATGCACTTATATCCACATTTTCACTTACATCCACACAAACACGTTTTTTTGAACATACACGTACATTCCCGTAAGACATCACATTTTTTAAACATTCCTCACCGGAACACGTTTTCTAAAACATTCGCAAATCCATTTGCCGCGTACCAGATGTCATTGAAAACTTATCTGCAATCCAATTAAATCTACAGAAAATATTAAATAAATGAATAGATACGAAAATTACGTGTGAAATGTTTAATGAAAATGCAAGATAGATGTACAGCAAAAATACTCAACAAATCCGATGAAATACCCATTTCCTATTCAAATGAAGAATCCAAAAAAGCCGCATGTTGATTTGATGTCAGAAAGTTGCAGGCTACCAGACTAGTGATGAAAACAGAATAGAATTGTAAGTCGGTGCTTCGCGAAAACCAGACGTTTCGCGCCAAAGAAGCTGTGGGGAGAAATTCAACCGATCACCCAAAAATAAATAATATAATACTTACATGTTTTATAAGAAGAGTTTTAATAATCTTTATGACATTATGCTGTACATTACAAGCCATATTTCTGAAATTGTTTTCAATAATTCATCAAAAACATTTTTTTCCCCTTTGTATTTTCTCCACATAAATTCTGAAAGATATGATTCGAGGTGATCCCGAGCCGTGCCTTGATCTTTTTTATTATTCCACTTGACAGAACCCCACATTCTTTCTACATTTTGTGTGTGAACAAACCTGCAGAAAGATCCGCCGTTTTGTATCCCTTCCAACAGTCTGAACAGATCGTTGATTCATCTTGTACATTTTCAATAATTTTTTCCATGAGTGTACTAGCATCTATTCGCAACTTGAATGAGAAAGCACTCGTCATTTTCCCAGCATATTCCTCCGAAATTCCATTGTTGGAGTACCATACCGCTGTTGTTTTTACGCCAGATGAACAAACTTTCATCAAACTCAACAATTTTATTGACACCACTTATTCGTCCATTAAATCTTTGCATTAGATGTAGGGAACACACTTCTCTTATGTAATTGTTCCAATCAATTGTTGCATTTTCACACATATTAAGATGTTTGAGGCCAACGGCCGTACCGTGCTGAAAACACCGGTTCTCGTTAGATCACCGAAGTCAAGCAGCATCGGGCGCGGTTAGTACTTGGTGGGTGACCACCTCGGAACGCCGCGTGCTGTTGGCCATCTCGGGTGCGGTATCCCCGTGGTTTGCGCGCTAGATTTGCACGCTGCCACATATGCCGCCGTGTTCATGCGGAGTACGATCACGTTAAACATGTGGGTCCGTAAGTCCTTCTGAGAGGTTGGTGGTAGGGGAAGGAGGGTACGGTCCCTGTGGATGCCTCCCCCACTGGGTTCCGGTCTAAATTGGGTGGCACTTCCCGGCCGTCCATACAGTTACCTTACACCTTTCTGGTAGGTCGGACGGTCTGGGTCATCAACATCAACATATTAAGATGTTTGGGGCGCGGTAGCCCATTGGTTAGCGCGCTGGAGTTACACTCGGTAGGCCCGGGTTCGATTCCAGCCACTGCCAAAACTGCCGCCGTGTTCATGCGGAGTACGATCACGTTAAACATGTGGGTCCGAAAGTCCTTCCGAGAGGTTGGTGGTAGGGGAAGGAGGGTACGGTCCCTGTGGATGCCTCCCCCACTGGGTTCCAGTCTAAATTGGGTGGCACTTCCCGACCGTCCAAACTGTTACCTTACACCTTTCTGGTAGGTCGGACGGTCTGGGTTTCAACAACAACACATATTAAGATGTTTGTCACACCATTTGAAAGTCGTCAACTCCTCTGCCCAACAGCACATAAATCTAAAAGCAGTTACGAACAGTATTCTGGAACCGCTGAACCAATTTCCAACATGGAGGCCCTTCTTTTTACATTGCACCTCCAAATGGTTTCGTCGTTAACATACAGCTTCATGTCTTGGCCATTATCATATATTCGTTTGTCAGGTAAAAGACATTATTCTTGGAATAATGATATGGAATCTGTTTGGTAACAAGATCTGTCTGGTAAGATTGTTAACAAGATTGTTTTTAAAAAAAGCAAGCAATTTAAAAAAACTAGTACGAAATCGGAAACGTTAACGAAAAAGCAATATGACGATAATATAAATAGATGCTGTTTCTTTAGGACTGCAAACACTTGGCGAGATTTTACAACCTACCTTGGCAATTCATCCTCAGGGGCCACTATAATAAGGAAGTACCGAAATTGTTTTAAGTTCTAGGGAAAACAAGAAATACATAAATAAAAAAGAAATAGAAGTAAACATAACATCTCATTCGCATGAAAGAATATGTTGAAAAAATTGGCAAAGAACAGTTGGTTTACAGTGAACGAAGAATAGCAATTTACTGCTGTTTGTAAAATATTTTCTGTTAAGCGTACAACTTTTATTGAAGGATAGTGATTGGGAAAATGTATTTTCAAGGGTCCAAAAACATGAAAATTCAACAGAGCATAGAAATTGTATCAAAATATATGTATAATTGTTTTGTAACTCTTTTAACTAAACAACATTCATTTTTTGAAAATTTGAACACGTTTCGATACCAGAGTAATCAAAAAAGAAGTTCTAATATTTTTGAGAAGATAGAAAATACTCTCAAAATATCATTAATTCGAAGATAAATTTTTCGCACACCTCTTAAATAATAAAAACATTTTAAATCCGACCTGCTAGAAATTAAACGTTCGCTTACTACACATAAAAGTTAAAGTAACAGTTTTGAAACATTAAATATTCATAAGAAAATAGCTATTGAAACTAAATTTTAAGCAAAAGTAGCTCTAAATATCCTAAAAATATGCATTTACTATATATATACATATATTTTTTTTAAATCCTAAAGAAAAAATTAATGATATCACAACTGTTAGGCCTAGAACGTTCGGGGCAGCTGATACATTACGGTATCGCTTATCGAATTATTAACGATCGAAGATTATTAACGATCAGTATTAGAATACAAACTATGCTATTCTAATAATGATTAAACACATGAAAAAATTAATAAATTAAACTTGTGTAATAGAGTTTCGTATAAAACGAGCTGATACACCAATGCTATTAGTTCTGTGCAATGTGCACGATGTAAACAACAGCGCTGTTGCCATTTTTGAAATGCTTTCACTCGGAAAAGGAGTGATATGAAATTCACTTGTTCTAAAGAGTGAGATATTTCACTCAGTAAAGGAGTGCTATGAAGATCGACTGCAAATGACTCTTGAAAAAAGAGTGAAATATTTCACTCTTTTTTCAGGTGAAATATGCATCCCTTTTACGAGTGAAATGACCAAAAAAATCACTCTAAAAGAGTGATTATCAGTTTTTAGGCTTGTCACTCCTCCCAAAAGTGACTTTCTCACTCCTTCCGAATTTAGAGTGCATGGTACACTGCAGGATCACAGTTTTGTAGTGCTTCAAAAGCAGACTTGTGTACTCTGCCGGTATCGGTATTTTCTCGCATCCATTTGGTTCTCCAGTAAATCACCTCAACTTGAAGTGTACTGTTCATTTCTTCCACTCACAGTTCGGCTATTCTGTGATACTTCTTGCTTAGCTTTGTCCAAGATGGGAGGAGTGACTCTTCATTCGTGTTGATTTTCGCTAAAAGAGTCGATGGTACTAAATCTTGTAAATATAAGACATCCAGATTTTCCTGTGCAAATCGGTCTTTTAAGTCTTCTTGGAAGCAGTTTAACAAAGGCACGTAAACATTTATTCTGTAATAATCTTCAGGAGTTATGTTAGGAGCAGTTGATCTATGAACTTGGCGTCCAGCAGTACGTGGTATTTTTATTTCAATTCCAAGATCATTACACATTCCCTCAACCTATGCATATATTCCGGAAATCGGATTCCACATTTTTCTTAAATTTACTTATTATCGTAATTGCATCAAAGACAGCATCTCGAGCTTTCTTTTTACTTTTATTATGGGAGCGAGATTTCGTGGATAAACTAAGGGAGGGAGAGCAAGACCAAAGTATCTCCCTAATGATATATATATATTTTTTAATTTTATAATTTATTTGATAAAACGTCGACATTAGTCAGGCGTTTGGGAGGGAGGGGGCGATCGCCCCTCCTTAAATCCGCCACTGCAATGCAGTCTTAACCCTTTCGGGATGGCGGCATTCCGAAACTACCGTGGCCCAAAGGACGAAGCGCTTCGTTTCCGAAATGTGCATAAAAGACGGCTACTTTTTTGCGCTAAGCCTTACTCTCGAAAAAAATTCACTAAAAATCACCCGTTCAACACAGCATTCTACTTTTTTCAGGAAGAAAGGAAATACTTATTTTCTATTTGATGTATATTTTTTATTCAAATTTTCTTTTATCAAAATATTAAAAATTTTAGTGTATATATGTTTTAGGTACAGATGGATAATTCTTTGGCATGTCCTTCCGATTTTTTAAAACTGTACCACATATATGCGTATTCTTAGACAACAAATACTTTGCAAGTACAGGAGAGGTAAAAAATTTATCCAAATACAAAGTATATCCTTTTCCTGAAAGTTCACTTAGAAGTGTTTTCACAACGCGTTCTCCATACCCACCATCAGAGCTTGATAATCCCGTGCCCTTTCCAGTATACACAAGGAAATTCCATTTAAGGCCTCATTCCGATTCTGACGATTTATATATTTTTATTCCATATCTGGACCTTTTCGATGGGATATATTAACGAAATCCCAGCCTTCCTTTCCATGAGAACATAAATAACCTAATCATTTCATTGCCGCACATTCCTTTACCCCCCCCCCCCTCCCC
This sequence comes from Amaurobius ferox, assembly GCA_951213105.1. Lineage (NCBI taxonomy): Eukaryota > Metazoa > Arthropoda > Arachnida > Araneae > Amaurobiidae > Amaurobius > Amaurobius ferox. Next base: position 77,854,770 of record OX578142.1, on the reverse strand, counting down.
CACCCACTCAAAAAAAAACCTCTCTTATATTCCTCTAATTCAACAACCAAATCAATAAAAGACAAAATCAGAACGAGACCCGGAACTCAATTATAAAATTGTTGTTGCTACGAGAAGTGCTATGTTTACTTTACAGAACCATGTGTTTCACCGCTCCAAATGGAGAAATAATTCATTGGATTCTCCTTGTGCCAAGGTCAAACATCTACAAAATACATTTAAGTTGCTTCCACGGGCATTTAGCGCCATCTAGGAGACAAATACATTCAAACTAAAACGTTCCACATAGAAACACCCATACGTGCCAGTCGTCCTTTAGGGTAAAATTTCCTCCGGCCCGCGGGAGTGCCGTTCGTCCTTGAATGCAACTTCACAGCTGGCGCGTGGGCGTTCCACTCGTCGCGAAAGGGTTAAGGAAAGCAACAGTTACTTTATTTCAACTTTTAAAAATCTAAAGCGACAACAAATTTTGATGAATTTTAAAAATCTACACCACTTTCCCAGAAAAATTCTAGGTTAACAGTGCAATAAATTATTGAATTAATCTAGGCTTGACATGTGTCTATTCTCCATGTTAATATTTACTTGCTAATTGAAAATTTGTTATTTGACATATATATATATATATATATATATACAAATAAAAAAAATTAAATTACTTCACCAAATTAGATAAATCCTATACACTTGTTATAATGAATGCAGCAAAATATAGTAAACCATGTACCATGAGATAAAATGAAAAGTAATTTTACAAAAGAAGTCAAATCATTAGAAGTTCGATTTAGATCCAGTAAACTAGTCTAATGATTATCAAGCCTATTATCACTTTTTAGGCAAGATTTCAAAAATTAAATTACTTCACCAAATTAGATAAATCCTATACACTTGTTATAATGAATGCAGCAAAATACAGTAAATTAACACTTTTGAGCATTATTAAATTTTGTGCATTACATTATTTAAATTTTATAATAAAATGTTCTGCAACAAAGCACTTTTGACTATCTTCCATTTGTTTTATGCTATCTTCCTCTTCTTTCTATCTTGCATTGTATTAATATATCTGGAATGTGCACATTTTACAGACTGAATCATAGCCTTCGTTATATCAATTACTTTAATTCCCTCAGCAGTATTTATTGATCCATAAACTTGCTTTAATGCCACAAGGCTTTCTTCTGTTTGGTTGCCAATAATGCACACTGAATTAATGGAAAATTCTCTTTCAAGAAATGAATTACCATGAGATAAAATGAAAAGTAATTTTACAAAAGAAGTCAAATCATTAGAAGTACGATTTAGATCCAGTAAACTAGTCTAATGATTATCAAGCCTATTATCACTTTTTATGCAAGATTTCATCATGTTTACCACTGAAGGCTCATATAAGTTTTAAAACTCTTGATGAATGCTGTCAACTTTTAATCCCGATATCCTTCTCTTTGAAACCAATATTTCAAGACATATTAACAATCACTTAATCGCCAAATCACTTTGAAGAAAAACTGCAGGATCAAGAAATTACATTGTTTGAGTCGATGGAAATCGTAGAGGTGAACGTTCAAAAAGTTTATAAACAAAAATTATGATTTAATACAAGACTGTCACATTTTCAAAATGTCTATATCTTCCTTCTTCTTTATCTTTCTCAATGCATCTCTTACTGCAAAACTAATTGCAACTTCAGATAATGAAAATAAAATATTATTTCCACTAACATCAATTTTGTAAGGACATGAAACATTTTTTTTTTTTAAACACAAGGTTTTATAGTATTATTCTTTTTTACTAAAGTCCATATTCACCATTTCAAGAGTTCTAGCTATCATTTTGCGCAGGGAAATATAAAATTGAACAATTTTGGATAAGTATTTTTATTCCTTGTCATTCACCTGTCCTTAATTATTTCCAGAATAAAAAAGTAAATTTTTTTTTTAACATATATGTGTGCCTAGTTAATGTAGCAAACTGCATATCAAGTTAGGCTTAAATGCAAATAAAACTCATATACTCAGAAAGTAAAACCACGATTTGTCATTCTCCTGTCTTCTTGGTAGACAAGGGAATGACATTAGAACAGGTGAATTACATTTAAACTAGATTTTCCTTTTAGAAGATAAAACAAATAAGAAGTTAGTTCTAAATATAAGATTGCAATTAAAGCAAAACAATTAAGCACTTTTTATTTTTCTAATGATATATATATACATATAAAAATAAGTATATCACGAAAGGAACTCCTATTTAAGTAAAGGAGAAAACAGAAACCTTACAGAGGATGTGGCGCTTAGCAGCTCTGCATCCAGAGTGCCATATAAGGATATAAACAAGAAGAAAAAACAAGCGAGAACAGGAGTGACCATATGATTTGCACAGAATGGCAGGGTGGATTGCGACACCCCTTTCCCGCTTAAAGCAGCTTTTACGACCCGGGCAACGCTCACGGCACCAATGTAACTCAATGGTCAATCTCCCACATGTGCAAAGACAGAAGCACCCGAGCGGACACAAAAGCAAAGATGGAACCAAGCATGGAAGAGATACACCCTACAATCCAACATGAAAACACAACATTTGATAAGGGAAAGTCGCACATGCGCGAAAAGACTTCATGATGATAGGATCGCAGATATGATTATATATATGATTAAGAATGCTCATTTAGATTCAAACAAAGCACAATTTCTTTCTTTGAAAAAGGACTAGTAATAATGTTGTAAAAAATATCTAGGGTAATTTCTTTTTAATGCATCATTTATTATTTTATTACATTCATAAATGCAGTCTTTTTTAAAAGTACTGTAGTTTCTGTTTCTTCTGAAGTATCCGATAATAATGTTTCTGAATATATTTTTAGTAAGGTTTGAATTCCAATCAATAATATTATTAATTTTGATATTATATGAATTTCTCTTGTCGTGTATGGTTGTATAAATTCCATACTGTTGGTGTTTTCTTATTGACAAATCCAGGAAGTCTGTCGATCCATCCTCATTGATCGGGTTTTCAATTAAGTCTAATTCTTTTGGGTAGAATGCAAAATCTATGTCAGGGGTGTTTGCATAACCCCCTAATATCACATCGTCAACATAACGGAAATAAGGTATTTCCAATAATATATGGGTTCCTCTTTCATATTTGGATACATAAATATCCACCAATATTGATGAGCATGCACCACCCATGGGTATGCCCTTGACTTGTTTGTAGTAATGCGTGCCGTCATATAGTATGTTTTCATTCAAAACCAACTCAATCAAATCCAAATATCTTCTAAGAGTTATATATGGTTTTAAATTGTATTCCTCATGTAATTCTTTCAAGATCATTTGTAGGTTTGTTAAATCGATGTTATTAAACAGATCCCGGAAATCGTAGCTTCTGAAGTTCAAATCTTTATGGCAAAATTTCAGTCGGTCTATCAATTCCTGTCCGTTTTTTAACATTATGGAGTTTTGCCTCTTAATATCAGTCATAACACATTGGAGTAATTTCAGAAGTTTTTTATTTGCTTGTTCTAGGTATGATCCGCATCCCACTGTTACAGTTCGGAACTTTTCGAGGTTTTTTGTGTAACTTGGGAATGAGGATCAAGTATGGAAATTTTACTGATTTAATATCCATACCAATTCTTTTATATAGTGCTTTTATTCTATTAGTGATGATTGATTCGTTGCTAGGAATTAAGGTATACATGGCACTATCCTTATAGCATTGGGTTAAGTATCGACATAGAATTTTTTACACATGAATGCAAAATTCGATACGATTTTGTCGGTGTATGTCAATACGAATTCTTCATTAAATTGCTTTATTGAATACGGAAATCGAGAACTCCCAGAATCCTTGTGTCTTCTCGGGTAGTATTGACAAAAAGTACTGTAAAAGGCATATTTCCATGCGTTAAAAGTCTGTACAGGTAAACTGTGTTTGACTGCCATCTTGTATATGAAGGTTTCCAGATCGTAATTGAATTCATTATAAATATTATTAAATTCTTGTATTCGGTACTTAATACCGAGTTGTAATAAGTTTTTGAGTTTATTATCTTTTATAAAATCTAAGTTTCCAGTAATTATATGCTTGTGATAGGGATAATGTTAAAAAATCCATAATGTTAAAAAACGGACAGGAATTGATAGACCGACTGAAATTTTGCCATAAAGATTTGAACTTCAGAAGCTACGATTTCCGGGATCTGTTTAATAACATCGATTTAACAAACCTACAAATGATCTTGAAAGAATTACATGAGGAATACAATTTAAAACCATATATAACTCTTAGAAGATATTTGGATTTGATTGAGATGGTTTTGAATGAAAACATACTATATGACGGCACGCATTACTACAAACAAGTCAAGGGCATACCCATGGGTGGTGCATGCTCATCAATATTGGCGGATATTTATCTATCCAAATATGACAGAGGAAACCATATATTATTGGAAATACCTTACTTCCGTTATGTTGACGATGTGATATTAGGGGGTTATGCAAACACCCCTGACATAGATTTTGCATTCTACCCAAAAGAATTAGACTTAATTGAAAACCCGATCAATGAGGATAGATCGACAGACTTCCTGGATTTGTCAATAAGAAAACACCAACAGTATGGAATTTATACAACCATACACGACAAGAGAAATTCATATAATATCAAAATTAATAATATTATTGATTGGAATTCAAACCTCACTAAAAATATATTCTGAAATATTATTATCGGATACTTCAGAAGAAACAGAAACTACAGTACTTTTAAAAAAGACTGCATTTATGAATGTAATAAAATAATAAATGATGCATTAAAAAGAAATTACCCTAGATATTTTTTACAACATTATTACTATTCCTTTTTCAAAGAAAGAAATTGTGCTTTGTTTGAATCTAAATGAGCATTCTTAATCATATATATAATAATATCTGCGATCCTATCATCATGAAGTCTTTTCGCGCATGTGCGACTTTCCCTTATCAAATGTTGTGTTTTCATGTTGGATTGTAGGGTGTATCTCTTCCATGCTTGGTTCCATCTTTGCTTTTGTGTCCGCTCGGGTGCTTCTGTCTTTGCACATGTGGGAGATTGACCATTGAGTTACATTGGAGCCGTGAGCGCTGCCCGGGTCGTAAAAGCTGCTTTAAGCGGGAAAGGGGTGTCGCAATCCACCCCTGCCATTCTATGCAAATCATATGGCCACTCCTATTCTCGCTTGTTTTTTCTTCTTGTTTATATCCTTATATATATATAATATATATATATATATATATATATATATATGTCATTCCACTGTCATGCTGTCATTTACTTGTCTTGAAAATAAAAAATTACATTTTCTATTTAATTTTCCCAAAATGATCACTGCTACTGTTTTTTTTTTTTTTTTTTTTTTTTAGTTTAAACCACCCATATTAAAATATAATGCAGAAAACAAGTTGGAAAATAGAAAAAAAATAGATTGTAACAATAAAGATGAAAAAGCCTGTTTAGAGAAAATGACCCATATGTAACAAAACTTTTTAGGAAATACTGTAGATCCAGTGTAGTGAGTATAGTCAGTTCTTCTAGCAGGAACATCTTTAAGCAAGTAGTAGGCAGTTTTAAGAATTTGTACTATTTGCCAACTAGACACTGTAACTGCAGACTTAAAAGTGCAATTGATTGTATGCAGTCCACAAGTACCCAAATCTAAAAGCTCAGGATGAGTAGGTGAAGTAGAAATTTCATCATTTAAGTCTCTCAGAAACTTTAAATTTACATTAGGTCTATCCATAGCAACTTGAATCAGTTTCTCTATTCCAACAGAAGAAAGTCTTAAATGAATCCACCAAATTTTTTGCATGTATATACCCAAGAAACTCTAATGTTAAATATGTACCAAGTTGACACCTGGTTTTTTTCAGAATGCCAAAATTTAACTGAAATATCTATTTGTTGCTTTTGTGCTACTTTATTAAGGTGTTTATCAAATCAAATAACCATATGTGAACACTCTTTTAATGTATTTAGATGGTTCAAGGAAAAATAAGGTACAAGACCATGAACCATTACATAGGACATTTTTGTTTTTCCAAAGACATCTTTTTTGCTATGTCACTATCAGGGAGCATAAAAGGAAAAAGTTTGAAACCACAAAATATCTGCTCTGAAAGGAATAATAAGTTTCTTTTACATCCTTTATCACTGACTATCACATCTTCAGTTAAAGTAATTGATCCAGTTTCTGCAATGGTTGTAGCAGAAAGATTTATATTTGGTGTCGTTGATTTTATGTTTGATGTTGCTCAGGTAGATGACATTATTGCCATTGTAGAAAACTTATCATTTGCAATTGCTTTCAACCATGGACTGAAAGTTGGGATAACTTTCTACTCTTTTCAAAACAGTCTTCTCTGACATAGTGGAACTACAGGGAAAAAATATAAACATGTATAATGTTGTGTAGTGGTATCATTTACATTTAAAGTAATGGGAGGGGAGCAATGGATAGATTAATTTTCAGAGCAATTAAGAATACATGAATTTAAAATGTAGACAAAAATTAACATCTCAATTAAAAAATATTCATAATATTACATATTTCTTTGATAAATTGTATTATTTGCAATAATAAAAATCAATTCATGTGTTAGCTGAACAGTGTAACGGTGTTCGCTGCCAAACAAAATAATAATGGAATGCACAATTATAAAATAACAAATTAATCAGAAAATAATACTGCTATATTCAGGGGTCATACACAAAATTGTGCAAAAAGTAGATTTTCATGAAAAAGTAGGAATTTTTAGAAAAAAGTAAGAAAAATAGGAGATTTAAATGAAAAAAAGTAGGAATTTTTAGAAAAAAGGTAAGAAAAATAAGAATTAATTTCTTAAAATGTAAAGAATGCAGAGGTAGCATGCAAAATTTCATATTTTAAAGGAACATTTTCGTAAAAAATATGGAAAAATTAGGAATTTCTCAAACAAAAATATAAATTTTGAAAAAAGAACGTTGAGTAAAAAATTAATTAAAATAACATAAGAAGTATAATACACAAATTAAAACCAAAAATAAATGTTAAAATAGTTACTAGTTAAACAGAAAATGGAACAAAAACTTATATGCATGTTCATTATTGTGATCCACTAAAAGACAGTAAAGTTCCATTTTAATGAAATATATGAGAATACCCTGAATCCTCTTTCATATTAATACACATTTTTAAATTCAGACTGTACTAAATTTCTGTACAGTGAATATATTTGTTTGGGCTTCTAAGTTTTGTTAGAATGATATTTTACAGTAAAAAAAAAATTATAGAAACTAATACTCAAGTTTGAAAATGAATTTTATATATTAGGATAGCTAGATCTAATTTCACTTATAACAACCTTTTCACATGCTTTTTTAATCCAGTCAAGCAAACAGCTGCTCATACCCTAGGGTGAGTCGTGTGGCCTGGGTTTTCAACATGCTCTTTTAATGGTCCAAAAAATTCGGCCATTTGAATTACGTCATATCCCACTCATGACTGACTACAATGCAACAAACTAAAAATAAGGAGGTGCCAACCAGCACTTTAGGGTTGTAACTGTATCAACTTCAAAGTGAAAAAGTATCCAACATTGGTGAATATCACAAATTTTACTTGCATTATCTAAAAAATTCTAGGTTTCTCATGAAATTCCCTGACTTTTCCTAGGTGTTTTCAAATTCCTTGACTTTTCTTGGTTTCCAGGTTCAGTGGCAACCCTGGATACAGAAATTTTAACCTACTCTATAAAAATTGCATTTTTAACATTAGCAGTTATTTAAAATTTCTATTCTCAAGTAACAGGCATATATGAAACTTAATTAATTACAATGCATTACTCTTGCACACCACTTCACAAGTCTAATGTAAGCTGTTTCCTAATTTCCATATGAATCTGCAATAAGATAAATTCTTTTGACTGCCATACTCAAACTCCGTCAACCTTCAAGCTCTGTACTTTGTAAACTTCCATATTACAAAGTGATGGTAATCACCCTATGTATAATTTGCCATAAAACTTGACTGAGAAACCTCTTTGCTGTTTTGTAATTTTCTCTGACTGATGATTTTAAATCTTCTAGAGCAAAAAGTCCCTCTCCAAAATTACTGCTGTATATTGTGCAAGTCATCAAAGCATATCTGCTAAACTAATTGAACTTTATGTACAAAGGCCCATAAATATTTTAGTGTTTAAATAAAATTTCTTTAAAAATGTGATAGTCTGACTTCTCTTTCAATTCAACCTTAACATATGTATTGAAAAATAGAAAACTGCATAGTTCCCTACAGTTTTCTTATGCCATAAGAAAAGTTCAAATAGAAAACAAGAATAAATTTAATAACATCATATTACTTGAAGTTCTAAACTAGTAAATTCCTAGTAAAAAAAAATAATCATACAATTTTTAAAAATTGCTCTCAAGTGCATACAGTACAATAAATACTGAGAAAATGTAAAAATATTTTTTTCATAGAAATAATCATAATGAAAATTAAAAATGAATCATTCATGAAAATAAAACATTTGTTGTGGCCAGCTCTTATTCCATTACAACAAGTGATCAATAAGTGCAATGTTACATGAATGATACCTTGAATAAGTTAGACCCGAAGACATCTTGGAGTCTAACTGTTTAATTTTGGGCTACTGACTAACAGGTCATGGGTTCTGTAGTCTCCGGGGCTGATTGAGCTGTCTCCGCAAGTGGCGATCCGGATGTTATCAAGCTTGGTTGGCCATGAGAAGGCCAGACCCTGCGGCAGATATATTCAAATCTGACTAATTCAAGGTATCATTTGTGGAATGTTGAACTGGTTGATCACTGTTCAGTCTCAGGCCACTAATCTATAGATAGGCCATGAGTTCTGCCTCCTCCCTCGTAACCAACTTTGCTGTCATTACAGACTTATTGGCAAAAATCATTAATTTTGCTAAGACCAATTGCAGAACAAAGGTTGCTACTGTTTTAAGCACAGCACTGTGTTTAAAGGTCAAGGAATCATGAACTCCATTTGGCTTTTTGTATCAGTAAATTGGCATTTTTAAGTGACATATTAAACATATTAAAAACAAAAAGATCAATCATGCATAAAGCATTGATTATGAAACACTTTCCAACTGATGCAATAATATTTAAACATCTCTAAAATGCGATACATTCAGCAGTAATTTTTTTAAATTCTCACAATACTACATTAATTTATTACATTTGAAAACTTAAAACTTCATCGAAAAAAAATGAACTTTATTCAAATGAAGTCATTGAAATATAAATTCTCTGGTTTAAACATCTCTAAAATGTGATACATTCAGCAGTAATATTTTTTAAATTATCACAATACTAAAATAAATTTTTATATTTGAAAACTTAAAGCTTCATTGAAAAAAATGAACTTTATTCAAATGATGTCATTGAAATATAAATCGCCTGGTTCTCTATCTAAAAGCTGTAAATATATACACTTTTATTTCATTCCTTTTATTCATCAGAATATTACAATAATTTATTTTATTTAAAAACTTAAAACCATGGAGGTAAAAGTAATTTATCTCTATGCTTAAAACTTTATCGAAACAGTCTGATATAAAATCATCTGCTCTCTATGTTAAAATCAATTAATGTTTCATTCATATAAGCTATATTAGAGACTCCAGAGCTAAATAATTTTGCATTAAAGAAATTCAGCAATTCTTATACAACTCATCCTACATCTTTATGTGTTTGCATTCTCCATAAATGAAAATTAGGTTTCGTTATAGAAATAATCAAAGTTTGGTGATCATTTAAACTCAAATATATTGTAATTGCGTTGTTTCAAAATGTAGATGCACAGAAATTAAGCAACAATAAAGCGGTTTTAGGATGGATACAACTCTAAATATAAATTAAAATGAACTTTAAAAATCACGATTTTGGCACAAGATGGATGGCATTGATCATTTAAACTCAAATGTATTGTAATTGTGTTGTTTCAGAATATAGATGCACAGAAATTAAGCAAAAATAAAGTGGTTTAAGATGGATACAACACTAAATATAAATTAAAAAGAACTTTAAAAATCATGATTTTGACACAAGATGGATGCCATATTTTATTTTGAAGTGGGTCAGGTGATCTCTTCATATAATATGGGTTGTTGTTGTTGAAACCCAGACCGTCCGACCTACCAGAAAGGTGTAAGGTAACTGTTTGGACGGTCGGGAAGTGCCACCCAATTTAGACCGGAACCCAGTGGGGGAGGCATCCACAGGGACCGTACCCTCCTTCCCCTACCACCAACCTCTCGGAAGGACTTTCGGACCCACATGTTTAACGTGATCGTACTCCGCATGAACACGGCGGCAGTTTTGGCAGTGGCTGGAATCGAACCCGGGCCTACCGAGTGCAACTCCAGCGCGCTAACCAATGGGCTACCGCGCCCCCATATAATATGGGTGTAATTATTTAAATTTTTATTTAAAAAACTACTGAATATATTTTGCTGAAATTCTTTTCATATTTATTATGGAATAATTTGAATATTTCCTAAAACTTTCAAAGTAATTTGTGAATTTTAAATTTTCTTAAAAAATGTTTGAAAAATTAGGTCCCATAGGATTCAATATATTTCATTTTTTTAACTGGGTTCAATCCAAAACTAATTGGGTGATATTATTCATTTAGATTCCCATAGGTCCTACAGACCGTCTGAACAACATACTAAAATTTCATTTTGATAAAGTCATTTTTAAGGCAGTTATCGTGCGAACGGACAGACAGACAGAATGAACAAAGTCATACACACTTTTCAACTATGTTGTTAAGTGTTAATAAATAAGTAAATGAAATTAGATTAAAAGTGTGTTTGAAAAACTAATTGCAAAAAAATAAATAAAGTCCTTACAAAAAGGTATATTTCAGCAAATTTTCAAATACGTAATCAATTGAACTTCAATACGAAGCAGTCAAAAACAGTGATTGCATGGACAAGAAAAAAAAATAAGAACACAACAAAAAATAAATAATTAGATCACAGCATAAAATGCTGCATAAATAAAGTATAGTAAGTAGACTTACATTTTGGAAATGCTTGGATTCTCTTCAGCAGGAACAAGACTAGAGCTGAATAACATTTGACATTAAGTTATATTCTATTACCATTGAGATGATTGAAACAATATTTGCCTATCCTGATAAAGAAGATAAATCCTTTGTAGACACATAGCATATTGTTAAAATTTAATAAACTAGAATAAAGTATTGAACATTCCTTATGGTTGATATTTGATCCTCAGGAATTGATTACGATAAAATTAATTTTTTTTCACTAATTTTTTTTTAAATCATGTATGACACGTATAATATTGAAAGTTATTTTATTATAAAAACAAACATTGAAAGAATAACAGGTAAAATTTTCAGAAAAAATAAACAATATAACACATTAGAAAAATAAAAAGCAATAAAGTGTCCTCAAATGCCTTCCTTTTCCCTTCCCTATATAAGATATTATTGAGGAACTTTCAAGATACTTATACATAAACACAGAAGTAAGAAAAAATAAGATCTCATTGCATTTACCATTGTTTCAAATTTTTAAATACAAAGATAAAATTTTAAACTGGCAAAAATGTATATAGATATATCAAAATATTAAATATGGTACACTGCAACATGTAATACAACATAACTGAATAAAAAATTTAAACATATAAATTTTAAATTAATAATAAATCTTATGGAATATCTTTTTGATATTTTCAACATATACTTATGCTTGTAACAGTTATATTATTTGAAAAAAGAGCATACAAAAATTTATATAAATATTTATATATGTAAAAAATTGTTTCTCTTTTTAAATAGAAGTTTATGATCTGAGGAATGCAAAATGTAAGTAGTTGCATAGTCAACATAATCATCTTTGTTAAGAAATATTTCAATCAAATTATGAAGATAGAAATAAAGTACATTACATAATCAGAGCTCTTGCTAAGTGGTATCTTATTGCAATTTGTAACTTATATATAGCTTTTTTGTGAATAAATTAGAAATTGCACAGCAAAAGTGCTATTTACAAATCTTCCCCTCCCCCTGCCCTTTAAAAAAAAAATATGTCAATGAAACATCTTATTACTTACATTAATTTTGATCTTCCAAAAAGCTACGACTACTGTTAATTTCAGATCTTGGTTACCATATAAAAGTCATCACAGTGATGTTACTCACCGGAAATACTGTTCTGCATCTCTGTATTGACTGCTTGTGTAGAATGTTTTTTATATATGAACAGAATCAAAAATGATTGATAAAAATCTGTAGAAGAAATTTTGGGTCAATTGGTATATATAAAAATGACAGCTATTCCTCTAATGAAGAACAATTTCTTTGATGCCATGAAAATATTTTTTGAAAAACCATGAAGAACCACGTGAAAAATGTTTAAACTTTTAAAAAAACTGATTACTAATGAGTAAATTACAAAATTTGTTATTTTTCATGTCTTTCTGCTAGAATTCTATTAAGAATATTTAAATTTAATTGTTTACTACCTAGAGCAGTGGTCTGCAATTTCTTACCATTAAGAGCACCTTATATAAAAAAAAAAAATATTCCAGAAGTATCAGATAAAAGAATTAAAGTATATATGCTTTTTGGTATTTATAACACCAAGTGCTTGTAAGCACTTGGTGTCAGATATCTGATCTGGAGGAATATTAGTGACTCCGTTGCTGTTTACATTAAATAAGTCATAGGACATGTTTAACCTAGAGAATTTTTTTAAAATTAGCTAATTTATGAACATTTTATTTAAGGTCAGTTTCTTTATTATTATTCTTTGTTAATTTGAAAATTGCTACTCAAACTTTTATAAATATTAATCAAATTTGATTTTAATTAGCAGTTTTGCTAATCATTTATAAATCCTCATGGAGAGCCCTGTACTCATTTTTAAATCAAAATTACAAATATTTTGTAGAAACCTGTATATAACTACAAAAACAAAATTATGAATTTTTATAATAGATCAATACAAAACTAATAATAAAAAGAACAAAAAATTATATTTACATTTACATTAAAAATTATTTGGTGAAATATACCTCTAAATACAAGGGTCTACTAAATCCTCCTGAAACTTAATAAGACAAATTTTAAAATAGAATTGAAACTTAATAAAGTTTTATTATGTAAAATTAATTTAATCTTAACTTAATATCTTAAATTTATATTAGGTAGCAGTAATGAAAACATAAATTGCTACCTTAAAAATTTAAAAACTCGAAAAAAATAAGTTGACAAAATAAGAATATCAAATCCAGCATATACAAATGACTGTTTTTAAATGTTTAGGCACACAGAAAATTACCCTACACCTCTTATTTTATGGTAGATACCCTACAGTTCCATATCACCATCCATCTCAACACCTAATTCTTCTAATAATTGTTTTTTACTTTTGGGATAGCCTTCCAAAATAGCATCCACAATGTTCGTTGCAACACGCTTCCTACGCGTAAATTCTTTCACGCCCCTTTCCTTATTTTCACATATTTTTTCCTTTTCATCAGGACCCATACATCCAGATTTGTTTTCCATATTGCTCAGTTTGCCTTTTAAAATAGATATTTCACTTTTGATAGCAGTAAGCTCTACTTTAGCAGCTTCAGTGGTGAGGCTTTCACAGAGTCCTTTAAGAATATCTTCAAGATGTTTTATTTCTTTTTGCACTGCATTTAATTCATTTGTTAACTCATTAATTTCAGTGTCCATACTTTGAACATCAGCATTCTTTGAATCATCAAAATTATTTTGATTAACAAAATACACTTTTTGTTTACCGTAAGTTTTTTCTTTAATTTTGTCTTCACTAACAAGAAGATCGATTGCTCGAGTCATGGCTGTTTTTCCACAGTCAATTTTCATGTTACTGTATATATCATTAGCATTGAAAGGACGATTTTGTTCTGTTAAATAATTCAAAACTTGTTTAGGCAATACAACATCTTTCGATTTACTCATTCTAAGCGATAAACTTTGGACCTTTTATGGAAATAATAAATTTCTAACAAAGCCGTAAGGATTTTGTTTTGATGATTTGTATCAACCGCCAGCCAAGTGATAGAAACAGAGAGAGGTCCTAAAATTCTATGATTTGATTGGTTCTCGGATTAATGTCCTAACTGCACATAACAACAGATGAACATGGAGGTAAACTAGGGTCATAATAGAAAAAGAAACGTGAAGCCATTAAATGTGGCCATATTTATCAGCACGCAATGATCGTTTCAGTGAGTGCTTGATCACAGATTTTTGATCGTCTGAACAGCTATTTGACGTGTTTATCACTGTGTGAGGTTAAACATTTTACTTGCAAAGCTGCGTTACAGGGCCTAGAAGAGATAGTGAGCCGACCGAGGCGAAAAACGGATCCCCTAAAAACAGCCTCCGTCAGATGGCTCTGGTCTCGAATAAGAGATTAAAAGCTGAGGAGTGCTATTGAAATGACAGATATCTTTAGAATTAATTGAAAAATTTGTGTCGAATTTGGTGTAATTATTGAAAGTGGTATACACATAAAGTCATTTGATTTTCAAAGAGATTGAGCTAAGGAAATATTCGTATTTTTAAAATTTTATTTAACTTGATCTGGTGTTCGTTCAAACCTTTAAGGTCCAAAATAATCAAGTTCATGCATCACAGTAATGTGAAATTCGGTATGACGTTTTCTCTTGTGGTACATTTCAGTTCTTTCGATTTTGAAGATTATCAGGCTAGCCCGTCCTGGGCCCGCCATAGGACTGTACTCGTTTTTAGAGAATAACTTGAAAACCAGAGAAAGTAGGAAATCTAAATTTAATATATCCTTTTCTTTAAGGGTATATTTTAATTCTTTCGATTTTGGGCGGTATCGAGCGAACCCGCCATGGGCCCACCTTAGAAATTAATTCGTTTTAAGGGAATAACTCGAGAAACGGTTATTCCCTTAAAATAATCCTTTGTCTAAAAATTCAAAGTTTAGAATGTCATTGTCATTTGAAATATATCTTAACTCATTGGATTTAAAACCTTATCGGGCTAGCCCGTCCTGGGCTCAACAAAAGAATGTACTCGTTTTTTAAGAATAACTCCAAAACTGTAGCAGCTAGAATGCCTAAATTTAGTATGTCATTGTATTTTAGGGTATATTTTATTTCTTTGGATTTTGAAACTTATCAAGCTGGCCCGTCTTGGGCCCGACATAGAAATGTACGGGTTTTTCGAGACTAACCCAAAAATTGAAGCAGCTACAGTAGTAGTATATATATGTACGTATGAGCGCACCTATATTTTTAATACTAAAAACTATATTTTATAGCTTATTTTTATCTTTTATATATAAAAAAAAAAGGTCTCGATCCATTTTAATATTAAAAACATGATTTTATATCAAAATAAGGCCTTTTTTACATTTAGACCAAAATTTTAGATAAATGCGTGAAAAAAGAGATCAAAGATAGGCTGCCCCATTTTGGGGCTACCTTATTTTGAGGGGACCGTTAGTCCCTCATACATAGGTAAATTACGGTGAAAGGATGAAATTAAATAAATGCGTGAAAAAAGAGGACTTCCAAAATGAATGGAAGTCCTCTAAGCTTTAAAATAAATAGGGGGCCGTTAGTCCCCTCATAAAAGAAGAGAACATGGTGAAAAAATTATTTTATTTTTCAAAGTTTTTTAGAAAATAAAAGGATTTATATGAAAGTCGTGAAAAAAGAGGACTTCTAAATGAATCCTCTAAATAAACTTTAAAATAATCCCAAAATAGGATTACAAAGTGACTCAAAATATATCGAAACGCGTCCGTAATTTACGGACGTGTTTTTATAGAGATATATGAACAGATAGAGTTATAAAATAGAGTTTTATAAATAATATACATAAAAAAAAAGAAAGTTTAATATATACACAAAGTACTATAGTTTAATATATATTAAAAGAATTACTGCCTGATATAATATACACTTAGAAAATCACATAAAATATAATCACTTTTTTTCAATAAAAGTAAGTTGTATACAATCTTTACTAAATTTTTTCTCTCCACCAAAATCATAATATGACTTAATATTCTTACTAAGTTTTTTAAGATCTTTATCATTATAATTACTTAAAAATGCTGTTCCAGTATCACCGTTTGATTCTATAAATCTTGCTATTACACTAATTCCTTTCTTTTCTAGAGATTTTTTAATCTTATAAAGATCCATTTATTTAGAATTATTTTTTAACTCTACTCTAAAATATATTAAGCTTTCTCTAATATGTATTTATTATCACCTAAATATAAAAATATATATCTTCCTTTATTGATTTTATTTATCGATCTATTAGAAAGTTGTCCATGTTTATTCGAAAGGTAATACTCTTTTTCTTCAGCTTCTACAATTAACTTTAAGATTGCTGTACCTGCAATCATATTTTTAATTTTTTTCAATGATATCAGATCATATTTTCCAGGATATAAATCATCTAATACATATGTTTGACGATAACCACTCAGACTATTGAACTCTTCCATTTATTAGTAAACATTTTTTAAGACTTAAAAATACTGTCCCATATTGTAATATGGTCTTCAGAGTTATTATATGCCTTATTACTAAATCTTCTTAACATCAGGGGTAAATTTATATTATCTTCATCATACCATATTTCATTTATTCTAGGTAAAAATATTAATTCAGTTAGAGATGTAATATCGTTTTCTCTACAATATAATTTATTTAAATTAGTTAAATTTTTTATACCTTCAAGAGATGTAATATCGTTTTCACTACAATCTAATACTTTTAAATTTATTAAATTTTTTATTCCTTCAAGTGAAGTTAATCTATTATCTTCACAATATAATTCTTTTAAATTAGTTAAATTTTCTATTCCTTCAAGTGACATTAATATATTTCTATCACAATATAATTTATTTAAATTAGTTAAATTTTCTATTCCTTCAAGTGACATTAATTTATTTCCTCCACAATATATTTTTTTTAAATTAGTTAAATTTTCTATTCCTTCAAGTGAATTTAATCTATTATCTTCACAACATAATTCTTTTAAATTAGTTAAATTTTTTATACCTTCAAGAGATTTTAATTTATTTCCCCTACAATTTAATGTTTCTAAATTAGTTAAATTTTCTATTCCTTCAAGAGATTTTAATTTATTTCCTTCACAATTTAATGTTTCTAAATTAGTTAAATTTTCTATTCCTTCAAGAGATTTTAATTTATTTCCTTCACAATATAATTCTTTTAAATTAGTTAAATTTTCTATTCCTTCAAGAGTACAATTAAATATAAAAATAGATTTCACTTCAGTAGGATTCTCTATATTTAAGAAAGACATAGTTTTTTTTTCCATACCATTATTATATGTAACATCCATTTATATAGAAACATTTTTATTAAATATTTATTTATCATCTTTGTTAGTTAATTGTCTCAAAATATATACACACTCTCTCAAGACTGATTTAACTTCATATATCTCTTCAATAATTTTCTCTTGGTAAGGTTCTATTTCATGATGACCAAACTTTTTATTTAATTCACTCATCTGTATTGCTTGTATTTTTTTCCAATGAACATTAAAAAAGTGATCAGGTAATAGCTCAAATTTATATTTAATCAAATAACAAAAATCTAATTTATGCATAAATTTTTCTATAAAATTTTCACTAAATGTTTGATATCTAGTTATATACAACCAATTTAAATCATCTTTTAATACTCTCATGGTATCTTCTGTAAGATTTTGAAATATTGATACTTTATATAAATCTAAATTATCAGAAAATTTTACGATAAATTCGTTACTTAAAGTTTGATATTGAGATATGTTTGCCCAATCTACTTTATCTTTACATTTTTCTATAAAATCTTCTGATAATTTTTGATATCTAGAAATTTTACACCAATCATCAGGTTGAGCAAATTCTTCAATAAAAGATTCAGACAGTGTTGAATATTGTAAAACGAAATCCCAATTTACATGATCTTTAAGATTTCTAATTACATCTTCAGATAAATTATTTCTAGAAAATTCATTCCAATCAATATCCATTTATTAGAAAGAAATTTTTTCAATATGCATATAAGGTTTTAAAGCGTTACCATCACATTTTATCTTTAATGTGATGATATCATCACGTTTACCATAAGCAAAACAGGTTACTGTATCTCTATTAACATTTAAAATTTCCTTACCATTGATTTCCAGTGATATCAGTGGACTTTTATCATATATATATTTACTTTCTACTGTATCATATATATCTATATATATAGAAATTTTCATATACATATCGGTAGATAATCGCATCTCTTGATCCAGTAATTTTGAGCTCATCATGTTGAAATTTACTTTTTTATAATCCCCATCTGTATGAAAATCATTTAGTATAGTAACCCAGATATCTCTATTGTCTAGATATATTTTATTGACAGCATCGTTATCATTTTCAGGTTCAGAAACATTCGTAATTATTTTATTTTTTGCATCAAATTTATCATTCTGTAATATTAACGAATTTTTTTCAAAATATCTTTTATTCACAACATTTTTTTCATCTTTAGGATCTGCTACATTTCCTATTCTTTTTCCTTTTGCATCGTAAGGTTTACCTTCTAAAGTATGTAAAGTTGTATCATTTAATTCTTTTATTCTCTTACCTGTTTCTTCAGTAAAGGTTAAAAAACCCTCATCATATTTAGTTTTTATAAGATCTCTCAATTCATGATGATTATTCTCTATTTTATTCAAAACAAAACTTTTAGTGGTTAAATCTAAATCATCTATAGGATTTTCACAATTTTTTAAAATTCTATTTTCCATATCATAATTTCCATCATTCATTAATTTAAAACCTATACCAGGAGGTCCAATAGGTCCTTCTTTCATTTGATCATCATAAGGTGGATAATAAGCACTCATTTATTTAATTTTAAGATTTTAAACTCTTAACCATTGTTATAGTTTTATTTTTTAAATTTATAAAACATCTCTTTCTTTCTTTAAAAATAAAATAAAACTTATATTCCTTTTGACTATTCGTTATCCAATTAAATTCAATATCTAAATTATTTAAATCGGTATAGTTTTCATGATTTGATGAGTCAAAAGGAAAAATAGGATACAGATTACCAAAATTCTCCTTATTTATCAAAGGTCCTGTTTCTGTATTATTATCGTAAAATCCTTCATGTAAAAGAGCTTCATACACTCTATTATAATCTTTATTGGCAAAATTTGTTTTATAACGCATAAGAGGAACTTGTTTATTATTAATCATCAACCAGCATTCTGCCATATCTATATTATCAAATATCATATTATTTTTTTCATAATTACTATCTCTTTCAATATATTGAGGAATAACATAGACACTTAAAACTTCATCTGACGCTGTAGTTGCTGTCACAGATCCACTGTTGCTTCTATAGGGGCCTACCATCTTAAATCTATATCGATCCCAATTTACCTCTATATCTTTATTAGATAGATATGATTCCAGAAACAAGCTTTCTGCAGAATTTTTTAATTCTATATAAGGTAAATGCAAGGTTAAACCTTCAACTACTACCTTATAATTTTCGTTTCTTATATTAGTATATATCATATTTTTATTTTCATTTCTTTGAATTTCTATTTTCACTTCAAAACCTGAAATTATCTTTTCATATTCTCTAAAGAAATCGATTATATCTTTTAAAGGTGTCCATATTTTAATGACATTGCTATCTTTCGTTAGTTCCCATCTCTTTACGAATCCTTCGTTATAATCTTTATTCATTTTCAAATTATTAAAAAATTCAGTTATTTTAGTAGTATCTTCTAAAGTACCATCATATTTGAACTCATTACGGTCAGCTGAATCAGATGTATCTAGATAAAAAAATTCATTTTGAGCTTGTGATGTTACATAATCAGGAGTATAATGAATTAATCTTAAAACATGATTCATGATTGAAAAATTTGACTGTGTATTTGATTCAATTTCGGTATCTCCTATATGTACTTTTAAAGTTTTGATAAAACCTCCACCATTTACCAGACTCACATTTTCGTTTCCAATGGATGATTTATCATTTTTTGTAATTTTTAATTTTTGTTCAAGATATCCTCTAGAATATAAAATTTTTGCTTTAGTATCATTAATATGAAAAACATAGGTAGCATTCTCATCTGAACTATGTTCTTTTGGATGAATTTCTCTTAATTCATAACTTTTAATGTGATCATTATAATAATAACGAGTATCACTTAAATCATAAATCATTTATTTAGGAAGAATTTTTAAACCACCTCCTTTCTTTTTCATAGAAAATATTTCATTTAATATATTCTTAGGTTTCAATAAAACCTTTAAAAATCCTTGTATTTTTTTACTTTTTCTATATAATCTATTCATTTATTTAAGAAGAAATAAAATTAAATTCTACAGCTCCTTTATTTAAATCTATTAATTCACCTTTTTGATTAGTAATCCTCATTTTTATTCTTTCAACAGGATCTACTTTAACAGGAAAAAATATCCAATTATTAAATTCTTTTGAAATTATACTACCTGGAGGGTTTTTATTAGTGAAAGAATATATAACTTCTGAATTATATTGATTTATTAAAGATCCTTTTACAATATCACAGTGAATATATATATTATCATTTCCATTAGATATATCAGCAATATGTTCACCTTCAACCTCTGTTTCTTCATCATAACTTCCATATGTAGGATTTAAAAAGCCTATAATTTTATGAAAGTTACTTTTTGTAAAATCAATTACCCAACCATTTTTCAGTTTAATAGATATTCTTTGTCTTGCTTCAATAATACCAAATTTGACAGGTGGATCCTCACCGAATATTTTCATCATATACTCATTTAATCCTCTTATAGTATAATTACCATTTGAGATAGTAATTGTTATATCTGTGCCTAATGTATACAATCTAAATATGTTATTTCCATAATTCTTACTTATATTAAACCAGGAAACTTCCATAGAGAATGAGTGTAAAGCTAATTTTTTTATTTTAAGAGGTGTAATAAAATTTACAGTAAATTCCTCTGATCTCTCATGACCTTCAGATTTTAATATTATCATTTATACATAACAAAATTTTCATTATAGTCACTAGGTTTTTGTGTAGGAAATGATTTGAGAACATTTTTAGGTGATATACCTTTATTCCTTTCTCTTATATATTTCATACAAAATATACCACATTTCACAGATGAAGGTTTCTGTAAAAAACTATCATTATAACCTATTTTTTTATTGGATGTAACAAGAAATGATTTAATATTTTTAGGAATATAGTCCTTCTTCATATTGTTATATTCACCAAACGGATCAAAATATTCCACATATTTATATTTAGGATCATTATAATAACAAACCCAATGAGTTCCGGGACCTGTTGATACATCTAAATTAATGATTCCATTTTCAAATTTTCCTATTGTTTTAGGTAATAAATCGGAGGTAAACACACCTCTAAATCCTTTTTCATTTTTCATATTTTCTTTAATCATTTTGTCGCTGATTCCCACTGTTGATATATTCCCTTTCCAAGTTTTTTTTTCCCAGATCCCTTTTTTTGCATAGCTGAACTAGCTAATCCAGATAAAGTACCTGATGCTAATGCTGTACCTGCAAATTTAGCAGCGGTTATTAAAGAGGGTATAAGTGCCGCTAGAAATGGTAAAAATCCTCCATTTTTATCTAATTGAGTTTTACTGATTGTAATTCTTTTTTTATCATTAATATGATTAATTTGAGTTTTAGTTAAATACATCTCATGATTAGGAGTTTTAGATTTATCTATTTGTAATGTTACTTCTACTTTATTTTTAAAAGCTGATTTAAGTTTATTTTTCTGACCTTCACTCAAATAAACTTTATATTTTATCATTTATTAACAGAGAAATTGTTTATGATATCGTTGTACATCATTATAAGTCATTTCTTTATTTTTTAATAACATATCTAACAATAAAGTTACTTGATTATATAATTTCTTTGATTTACTACCATTACATATTTTTTCTGTTAAATTTGATAATACATTCAATCCTTTACCCACCTTCATTTCTTTACTACTTCGAATCATATTTAATCTATGCATATAATTTTGCAACATATATTCTTTATTTTTAATTTCTTTTATATCATTCTTTTTCTGGTTTAATTCCTCCTCTGAAAAATTTTTAGCTCTAGAAATTATACTTTTTAAGTTGCCTCTTTTCTTAGATAATCCTTCTTTTAACTGTTTAGCTCTTCCATACATCTCCTCTAATTTTTCTTGATCGTTTAAAAATACTGACGGTCTGTATAATTTTTCTTCTTTTAAATATTTTAAATTTAAATTTTGATCGATATCATAAGTATAAGATACTAATTCTTTCACAGCTTCAATAGGCTCTTCTATAGATGGAAATGAAATATTTTCTACAACATTTTGAATACTTTTTACAAATTCTTTATTTGATTTTTCATATTTTTCAATTTCTTGAGTGACTGGTTTATGAAATTCTTCTAAGGTCTTTTGAATACCTATTTTGTCTTTTAGTTGATCTTCATTATTCTTTCTTATTTCTTTTTCTATTTTTACTATTTTAATTGAATCTTTTATTTGCTTTAAAAACTTGTGTTTCCGTTCTTTTTCTAAGTTCATTTATATAATATTAATTTTTTACTGCAGCTAATTTTATTTTTACTGCAGCAAATTTTATTTTTACTGCTAGTAAATTATGATAAAAATTAAAGATTACACGGAACTAGAAGAATTACCTGATCCTAAACAACATCCTTTGTTACCTAAACATCCATTTAGATTACTTATAGTAGGATCTTCAGGTTCAGGTAAAACAAATTTACTGTTAAATTTGATTTATGATTTATTATTTTTTGATACATTATATATATGTGCAAAAGATTTATACGAACCTAAATATTCTAAATTACAAGAAATGTATACATTGTTTGAAGATATAGAAAGAGAAGATATTTTGAAATGTAAGAATATAAAGAATAAGAAAAAATTATTAAAATTATATGATAAATTAAAAAAAAAAGTATTATTTTCTTCAGATCAAAATTTTATTAATGTAGATGATTTAAATCCTACATTAAAGAATTTAGTTATTTTTGATGATTGTGTGATTGAGAAAGATCAAAAAAACATCGAAGAATTATTTATCAGAGGTAGAAAGAAAAACGCATCCTTTATTTATTTAACTCAGTCATATTATTTAACACCTATCAATATAAGAAGGAACTGTAATTACGATATATTTTTCACTCTACAATCTAAAGAAATTCAACAGATTATAAGAGAGATAGATGGTTTATTAAGTACTAAAGAATTCAAACAAATGTATAATAAAAGTGTTCAAGAAAAATATGATTTTTTTATGTTAGATTTAGTGAATCCTGAAATGAGATACAGGAAAAAATTTAATCCTTTATAAATGGATGTATATTTAGAAAAAAGATTATATGTTTACAGAAAGAGTAGAAATATGTATCAAAAGATAAGTATTTCATTATCAGTAAGTAAGGTTATTCTAAGTGGAACGGGTTTATCAGCAATAGCCTTTCTACCGCTTGCTTTTTTAAGTTTATCAGTTGGTATAGTAGAAGCCATAGATCTTACATTAAAAATAGCAGAAAGGAAAGAAGAATATAGACATTGTTATAATTTTTATAAAGAACTCATTAATTCGTTTAAAGCTAAGGATATGACAGAAGAAGAAATTTATATGTGTGAAAAGGATTTCATAAAAAGTTTAAAATTTAATCCAGTTGAAAAATACGTAAAACAAATGCAATTGAATGGATATAAATGTCTAAATAAATAAATGGTTTGTAAAAAGAAAGGTGGTGATATTGTTGGATGGATACAAGATAAAATAAATCTTCCAGAAATGCATTTACCAGGATATCAATATTGTGGTCCATTTACAAAATTAGAAAAAAGATTAAAAAGAGGTGATCCTGGAATAAATAGAGTTGATAAGTTATGTAAAAAACATGATATTGAATACAATAAAACAAAAGATACAAAACAGAGACATGTTGCTGATCAAGAATTAATAGATGATTTAAATGCTATACAAGATCCAACATTTCAAGAAAGATTAGCTAGAGGAATTATTAAACCTATTATTAAAGCTAAAAAAACTTTTGGATTAGGTCTTTCTATATATTGTGTCAAGTGTAAAGATAAAACCCCAACTAAAAATTATCATAAAACTACTTCTAAAAATAATAAACCAGTTGGTAAAGGTATCTGTACTATTTGTGGAAGTAAAAAGAATACTTTTTTAGGAATTTAAAAGAGGTCTATTATAATCCAGAAACAGGTTATTGTGGAATGAATGAATTGAAAAGAAAAACAGGGTTACCTAATGTTGAAGAATTTTTACATGAACAAGATGTATATACTAGATATAAACCTGTCATTCGTAAATTTAAAAGAAGAAGGGTTTATGTTCCAAACAGTAATAATCAATTTGACGCTGATTTGTTATTTATAAAAAATTATAGCAAATATAATGATGGAACTAATTATTTGTTAACGGTTATAGATGCTTTTAATAAATATGCTTGGGTTTTTCCTATAAAAAGAAAAACATCTGAAGAAGTAGTACAAGGTTTTAAACAAGTTTTTAAAGAAAGAATACCAAAATTCATTTTGACAGATGAAGGTACTGAATTTACAGGAAAACAGACACAAAAATTATTTAAAGATAATAATATACATTGGTTTACAACTAAAAATAAAGAAATAAAATCTGCAATAGCTGAGAAATTTAATAGAAGTATAAGAGAAAAAATTATAAAATATATGCATGCTAACAATACTAAAAGATATATTGATGTATTACCTGAATTACGTAAAAATTATAACAATTCATATCATAGATCAATAAAAATGACACCTGTTGAGGCTAGAGAAAATGAATCTCAAGTTTATAAAAATTTATATACTAAAAAGATCATGAAAAAACCTAAATTTAAGATAGGGGATAGTGTTAGAATATCTACAATTAAGAAAACATTCAGGAAAGTAGATGATTCTACATTTACTGAAGAGATTTTTATAGTTTCTGAAGTATTGAAAACAGATCCAATTACTTATCGATTAAAAGATTTAAACAGTAAAGAAATTGAAGGAACTTTTTATGAAAATGAAATGGTAAAATATAATAAAAAAGATGATGTATATAAAATTGAAAAAATCATAAAAAAGAAAGGAAATAAGTATTTTGTAAAATGGCTAGGATATCCAGATGAATTTAATAGTTGGACATCTGAATTAGTTCATATATAAATGAATTTAGATAATAAGATGAAATTAATCTATGATTCGGAAGAAGAAGAATATTTTTATGTTATCGATTACGAAAGTTTAAAACAAAGATATAATAGTAGAGTTTGTTATTTTAATCGATTAAGAAGGAAATATAATATTTCTCAAGAAGTTGAGGATATGTTTTTAAAATTTTTAGATTTTATGTATTATGAGAAATCAATTAACTATTACTATTTTATGAAAAAGATTTGTGATATTTTTAATATTGAAAATAATATAAAAGTTCAAAAAAAAGTTAAAAAGAAATATGAAAAAATATGGAATGATTTCTTACAAAGTATTACAAAAAATGTTTCCTAATAAATGGAGGTTACAAAAAAGTGGATACACTGTTTGACTATGAAATCAGTAAATGAGTTTTACATATATCATAGAAATGGAAAAATTTATTCCCAAAGTCGTTGCAAATGTTGTGAATCCATAATTAAATATAAAAAATATATATGTGAATGTGGAAAGCAATATACATATACACACAAAAAGAGACATTTGAAAAGTAATTATCATAGTAAGCATCTTCTAGGAAAAAGTATTACAAAAAATGTTTCCTAATAAATGGAGTTTACATTAAAGTCAAAGACTATTAATGAACTTAGAAAAGTAGTAAAATTATTGAATATTAAACAACCTAAAGGTTGTAAGAAGGTTGATTTAATTAAATTATTAACTAAATATATCAGAAAAACAGGTGAATATAAACCTGTTATAGTAGATTTATTAAATTTAGATTTGTCAGCATACTTGGAAAAAAAGAAAAAAATATTTATTGATAAACCTAAAAAACGTAAAAAAATTAAAAAGATTTTTGATTCTTTTAATTTAAGATTTGATAAAAATGATTTTAAATCTGTCTTTCCTGAAGAAAATGTATTTACAGTAGAAGAAAATCTTGAAAAGTTATTTACAGAAGATAGAAAATGTCGTATATGTGGTAAATATTATGAAGATGAAGAAGAACATATAAAGAAAGACTTAATGATTAAAAGATCAAAACAAAAAAGAAAATGTATTATTTGCGGCATATATTATAAACATTTAGAAAATCACATATCAAGTCGAAAACATAAAAAAGCATTAGATGAAGGTAATGTAGAAATTAAGGAATATGAAACTGCTTATAAATCTAGATTAAGATCATACAGAATTAATAATTGTAATAATATTAAAATCCCTCTAGAATTTTTAGAACAGAAAAGAAAGGTTGTAATAGAAAAAATAAAGCAAATTATGAAAGAATTTAATGGAATAAAGGTAAATTTTAAATTGTTTTGTTTGTATAAATTAAATGAAGAAATTCAAGAATTTACATTCAAAACTGAGAATCAAATTATATTAAAATCTAATGATTTACATACTTTTTATAATTATGTTATTGACAACTTAATAAATGAATCTGATGATTTTATATCAAAAGGATCTGGTTGGAGTCTTGAAGAAATTAAATTTTTAGAATTGAGAATAAATAAGTATCAACCCTTGAGAGGATCGAGTTATATTGATTTACCTGAAAAAATTAAATCTAAACAAGCCATAATAAATGTAAAAAATAAAGATAATAAATGTTTTATGTGGTCAATATTATCAGCAATTCATCCTGTAAAAAAAGATCCTCAAAGAGTGTCAAAATATGAACAATATAAAGATGAATTAAATTTTAAAGGTATTGATTTTCCTGTTTCATTAGACAATATTAAGAAATTTGAAAAACTAAATAATATATCTGTAAATGTTTATAGTTATGATGGTTCAATTTATCCACTTAGAATAACTAACAATAAATTAGAAAAACATGTAAACTTGTTTTATATGAAAGATCATTATTGTTGGATTAAAAATATGAATAGTTTGATCAGATCACAAATTACTAATCATCGTATATTTTTATGTGATAGATGTTTAAATTATTTTTATTCTGAGGAAAGATTAAAGATACATGTGGAATACTGTAAAGATGCTGTCACAATTAATATGCCTAAAAAAGATGAAGTTATTCAATTTAAAAATCATGAAAGAAAAATGAGAGTACCATATACTATATATGCTGATTTTGAATCTCTCTTACCTAAAATTGATACATGTGAGCAAGATCAAACTAAATCATATACTGTGAAATATCAAAAACATGTAGCAGATGCATTTTGTTATTATATCAAATATGAAAAGGAATACTTTAAACCTCCTGTTGTTTATAGAGGACCAGATACAATCAAAAAGTTTGTATCTATGTTAAAAGAGGATACTCTTAAAATTGAAAAAATTATAGAAGACAAAACTAAAAAATATGAAAGTATCAAATCAATGATAGAGTTCGATGAAAATCATTATAAAAGAACTAATATTTGTCATATATGTGAAAATCAAATCTTAAATGATGAAAAAGTAATTGATCATTGTCATATAACTGGAAAATATAGAGGTCCTGCTCATAATGTTTGTAATTTAAATTATCAAATTCCAAAATTTATTCCAGTAAAAATTCATAATTTAACAGGTTATGATTCTCATTTGTTTATAAAAGAACTTGGATTTGATAAATCAAAAATAGATGTTATACCTAATACTGAAGAAAAATATATATCTTTCAGCAAAAAAATAGGAGGTATGAAATTGAGATTTATTGATTCATTTAAATTTATGTCTTGTAGTTTAGATAATTTATCAAAAAACTTGAGACCAGAGAATGAAATAAATAGATATCCTCCAAAAATACGAAAAATGAAATATATTAAATACTTAAAATCGAAATTTAGAGAGACATCATTACATTTTCCTGATGATAAATTAGATCTCATTACAAGAAAAGGTGTCTATCCTTATGATTATATGGATTCTAGAGATAAATACAAAGAAACAGAATTACCTTCAAAAGATAAATTTTATAATAAATTGAATGAATGTAATATAACTGATGAAGAATATAAACATGCTCAACGTGTTTGGAAAGAATTTAATATAAAAAATTTAGGTGAATATACAGATTTATATGTCAAAACAGATGTATTAATTTTAACAGATGTATTTGAAAATTTTAGAGATGTTTGTTTAAAAACTTATAAATTAGATCCAGATTGGTATTTTACAGCTCCTGGTTTATCTTGGGATGCAATGTTAAAAATAACAAATGTTAAATTAGATTTATTAAATGATTATGATATGATTCTCATGATAGAAAAAGGTTTAAGAGGAGGTGTTTCACAATGTTGTAATAGATATGGAAAAGCAAATAATAAATATATGAAAAATTATGATAAAAGTAAAGAATCCAATTATTTAATGTATTTAGATGCTAATAATTTATATGGATGGGCTATGAGTCAATATTTACCATATGGAGAATTTAAATGGTGTAATGATTATGAAAAAAATTACGTTAAACGTGAATTATATAATAATAAAATAAAAGATGAGATTGGATATATATTTGAAATTAGTTTAAGATATCCAAAAGAGTTACATGATTATCATTCAGATTTACCATTATGTCCTGAAAATAGAATTCCTGAAAATTCGAAACAAGGTAAGTTATTAACAACTTTACATGATAAAGAGAAATATGTAGTTCATTATAGAAGTTTAAAACAATATTTGAAAATGGGTTTAAAGGCTGTAAGAGTACATAGAGTATTACAATTTAAACAATCGAATTGGTTGAAAAAATATATAGATTTAAACACTGAAATGAGAAAGAAAGCTGCTAATGATTTTGAGAAAGATTTTTATAAATTAATGAATAATTCCATATTTGGAAAAACTATGGAAGATATAAGAAAACGAATCGATGTAAGATTATGTTGTAATTATGATCAAGTTAAAAAATTAATTGCTAAACCTAATTTCAAATGTAGAACTATTTTTGATGAAAATTTGGTAGCTGTTCACATGAAAAAAACAAAACTATATTTTAATAAACCGATTTATGTTGGAATGAGTATATTAGATTTATCTAAACATTTAATGTATGATTTTCATTATAATGTTATGAAACCGAGATATAAAGATAATATTAAGTTATTATATATGGATACAGATAGTTTTATATATGATATTAAAACAGATGACTTTTATGAAGATATGAAGTCTATGATTGATTATTTCGATACATCTGATTATCAAGTAAATAATCTGTATAATATGCCTAGATGTAATAAAAAAGTATTAGGTAAAATGAAAGATGAAAATAACGGTGTGATTATGGAAGAATTTTAGGTTTAAGAAGTAAAATGTATTCAATAAGATTAGAAAAGCAGAGTGTTGAAGAATATAATAATAATAATGAAGACCATAAAAATTTTGAGATTAAGAAGTCTAAAGGTACTAAGACTAGTACCGTTAAAAACAGAATATCATTTGAAGATTATAAAGACTGTTTATTAAATAAAAAAGATCAATATAGAACACAGAATTTAATTAGAAGTAAGAAACATGAATTGTATTCAATTCAAGTGAACAAGATAGCTTTATCAGCAAAAGATGATAAAAGATTTATATTAGAAGATGGTATGAATACTAGAGCTTTAGGACATTATAAAAATGTTTCTATATAAATGGATGAGTGCTTAGGTGATATTCGAGCTTTAAATTTTACAAATTCTGAAGAAATTTACTATATGACTTATCTTTGTAATGAATTGTATGATTTATATATAAAATATGATCATAATAAAAAACTATTATCAGAAAGTTTTCAAAGGTTGACTGAATTAATTGAAAAAGAAGAAAATGAAGATATTAAATTGAATGGATTAGGAGTTTTATATGTTATTTCAAAGAATTTATTCTATTGGTCATGAATTTATAAAAACTAATAAATAGATGTTTGAATTATATGATTTATATCCTAGGATAACTAAATATTGTTGTGATACCTTAGTTGAATCAATAAAAGATATATTTAAGTATGCTTAATCAATATATGATTTTTTTAATATATTAGAGTGTTTATAATAACTATTTTATTAATATCTCTATAATTCAGGGGATGATCATCCCCCCCTATATCATATAATGTTTAGAAATTATTTATAAAAAATGTTTACTAATAAATGGAAGAGTTCAATAGACTGAGAGGTTATCCTAAGACGTTTAAATTAAATGATTTATATCCTGGGGAATATGATCTGATATCATTGAAAAAAATTAAAACTAAATATGGAGATACAGTAATCGCAAAGTTATATATGGAAGGTATAGAAAAAGATTATTATCTAGCAAATAAGCATGGACAACTTTCTAATGAATCTATAAATGAAATCAATAAAGGTAGATATATATTTAAGTATTCAGGTATGATTAATGATAAATATGAATATGAATTAGAGAAAGCTTAAATTTTATATTTTTAATCTGATTATTTAACATCTTTAAAACTATCTATAGATATTAAAAGTTATATTATTTTCTTCCTTTTTTTATCACGCGTTGATTCATCTGACAATATATTTAAGTTCTTGATTACACATATAGAGGGCAGCACTCTTTTAATTATTTAACATCAATTCTTTAAAACTATTTCTTTAGATGAATGGTTTTTTTATCACCATACTTTCATATATAATATTACCTATAAAACGCGTCCGTTATTTCCGGACACGTTTTTTTTCATCCTCCATAATAAAACATTTAATCAGAACGAAGCGACTTTATTTATCAGTCAGTGTTTTTTCATCCACATAATAAAACATCTAACGAAGCGACTTTTGTTTATCAGTCCCTCGTTATGTGATAGGATATTATTTTTTCCGATCAGGAAGAGAAAATATTATTACAGATTTTTTTCGTTAGATGGCAGCACTAAAAAGTGTCTCATTTAAAAAAAATATATAACGTTTTATAAACATAATATTCACTATTTTTTGATCAAATAAACTAAAACTATTGATCTTTAAAAGTATTCTGCTTGAAATATAACTGTTTTTCAAATTGTTTAAGTTGTTTTTTCAAATGTAAAGGTTATATTAATGAATAGTTCTTCATATTTTGGGTACCCATGGCATGCACGTAACGCGTGGGGCTAGTATACAAGAGGCCCCCGGTTCAAATCTCGCCCGGATTGTTAATCAATTCGGGTAGATGATTTAATGCCAAAAATGACGTCAGTCGTTTCTTGTCGTAGATCCAATAGAACGACACTCATCGAAATATAATAAGTGGTGGGTTGAATCTGTGGATTCTATGTCCTGAATGTTTATATGTTTGTATTGTCCTTGGCTGATAGACCTGATCCGAAGAGTGATCTGGAACTCTGGTTCTAGAATTCTAAAACAGCTGTGGAATCAGAGTTCCAGATCACCTTAGGGTCAGATGAGCCATTTTGTTATTTTTTTTTTAAAAATAACTCATTTTTTATATAATACCTATCCTTTGTCTTTTATGGGGGGACTAACGGTCCCCCTATTTATTTTAAAGCTTAGAGGACTTCCATTCATTTTGGAAGTCCTCTTTTTTCACGCATTTATTTAATTTCATCCTTTCACCGTAATTTACCTATGTATGAGGGACTAACGGTCCCCTCAAAATAAGGTAGCCCCAAAATGGGGCAGCCTATCTTTGATCTCTTTTTTCACGCATTTATCTAAAATTTTGGTCTAAATGTAAAAAAGGCCTTATTTTGATATAAAATCATGTTTTTAATATTAAAATGGATCGAGACCTTTTTATTTTATATATAAAAGATAAAAATAAGCTATAAAATATAGTTTTTAGTATTAAAAATATAGGTGCGCTCATACGTACATATATACACTACTACTTACAGTATTGTGACAATTAATTGAGAAATGCAGTTTTTTTTATAAAATTCAGTTTTATTCAAGTTTTCTATGGATACATTTAAAACTAATAAGTGATATGACCTCCCCGAGACTTTATAACATCACAGACACGTTTCGACATGGAATGTACTGGATTAGCACATGTAGTTTTAATTTCAACGTCTCTGAACCATATGTCAATAACGGCCGAAATTAGCTTGTCCATCGTCGTACCGTCAAATTTGTGAAGCCGTTTTTTGACAATAGCCCACAAATTTTCTATGGGATTCAAGTCTGGTGAATTCCCGGGCCAATCCAGTACAGTAATATTTTTTTTGAGCAGAAATTTTTGATTCGCTTCGAAGTGTGTCATGGCGCGCTGTCTTGTTGGAAAACGCAATCTCCGTTCGGCCACAGTTTAGCCATGGTTGGAAGCACTTTTCGGGTCAATATGACTTCGTAACTGGCACTGTTCATCATTCCCTCTACGGGAACAAGAGATTCTGTCCCCAAAACATCTTTTTGGGCGGATGCCTGGGTGCTTGATTGCTGTGGTGCTGATTGAGAGGTTCTCCTTGGCTCCTTCTCACGAACATAGATCTAAATCTCTGAACCACAAAATGTGTTTGTCAGAAAAGAGAACTTTCTCCCAGTCCTTCTCAGTCCATGTTTTGTATTTTCGTGCCCATTCCAACCTTTTTTTCTTCATGCGAAGCGTCAGAAGCTGCTTCTTGTACGGTCGACGTGCTCTCCGTCCGCGTTTTAACAGCCTGTATCGCACTGTTGAAGGTGCAATATCAACACCAGCTGCCACCATGGACTTAGACAGGTCAAAGCTGGTTAATCGAGGATTTTTAACACTCATTCGATGTAAAGTTTTGTCGTCACGAGTCGAAGTTGATCTTTTTCGGCCGCATCTTCCAGAGCGGTTGGTTCCAGCATTTCCTGTTTCCTGAAACCGCTTCCAGATCCTCCCGACACTTGCTGTACTCACTCCACATATTTTACCTATTTCCTCGAACGTCTTAGAAGTGTGTTCTCTAAGCGCAATCACTTTAGCACGTGTTTCCGCGCTGATATCCATGACGCTGAGACTGAGAAACTACCACTGAGAAACTACAGCAACAACTGAGAAACTACCACTGCGGAACACCTGCCACCTGGCGGAGGAATTTGAACACCTGCTACTTACCAGGTGCATACGAACACCTGCTACTTTGATAATAACTGCAATTTGAACTCTGAGCTAATTTGGAGTGCTTCTTCCTAAGCTTACGTGTGATAAAACGAAAAAAATGACATTTCTCAATTAATTGCCACAATACTGTAAAAAATTAAAATTTGGAATATCATTTTCTTTTGGGGTAAAGTTTAATACTATCGAATTTGAACCGTATCGGGGTAGCCCGTCCTGGGCCCGACATATTAATGTACTACTCGTTTTTTTAAATATCTCAAACAGATCAACTAAAATACTTTATATATCATTGTCTTTTGGGGGGTATATTTTAATCTTTTAGATTTTGAACCTTAATAGGCTAGCTCGTCTTCGGCCGGCCTTAGGAATGTACTCGTTTTGGGGGAATATTTCGGGAACGGAGAAGCTAAAAATTCTGAGTTTAGCATGTCGTTGTCATTTGAGGTATATTTGAACTCATTGGATGTAAAATCTTATTAGGCTAAACCGTCCTGGGCTCGACACAGGAATGAACTCATTTTTCAGAATAAATTGAAAACCAGCACAGCTAGAATGTCTAAATTTATTATATATCATTGTCCTTTGGGGTATATTTTAATCCTTTGAGTTTTAAATCTTACTGGGCTAACCCGTCTTGGGCCAGCCATAAGAATGTATTCAGTTTTTGCAAATTACTCGATAACCGCACCGAAGTAGTTGGAAATTCCAAGTTCAGAATCTCGTCGTCATTTGTGGTATATTTTAACTTGAATCCTTATCGAGCCAGCCCGTCCTAGACCCGAAATAAGAATGTGCTTGTTTTGTCTCGAAAACCGAAACTGCTGAAAAACCTAAATTTAGTATATAATTTTCTATTGGAGTATATTTTAATTCTTCAGATTTTGAACCTCATCGGGCAAATCTTGGGCTTGCCTTAGGAATATATTCGTTACTTAAAAATAACTCGAGAATCGGAGTAGCTAAAAATTCCAATTTTGGTATTTTGCGGTATATTTTAACCTTTTGGAATTTGAACCGTACGTAATTACAATCAATAAATTCATTAGCAAAATACAACTCACAAACCACAGAGTTTTTGTTTAGAACTTTATCTGCACGAGGTATTAATTTTGACCATTTAGTTCTCAGCTCATCGTTGTCAGGGAAATTTCTGTAACCTGTATTACACTCAGGTACGAAGTAGTATTTGTCATTCACTTTTTCTTAGAATTTGAGGACGTACTTCAACTATAAAAACTATTAAATAAGTTGATAGATCTATTAGAAAACTGATATGATATGGCTATAAAAACAGCCTTTTTAATCAAAGTATAGAAACAAAAATATAGATTTTCAACGTCAGTTACAACAAACATGAAATAAATGAAAGCTTGTTGATTGCAGCTTCGAAAAATATTTCCTTCTGCGTGAGTCCATCCTGTCCAACCTCAGAACGAAAAAGAATATTGTGCATGTGACGATTCTTAGTAAAAACAGATTCGATCTCAGATGACCAATGTGCTAATGAGATACTTATTGTATCTAGAGGCCACTTTGAAGGCAGTTTAAAGGCCCTTTCCTGGTGTTCTACCCATTTTCAGAGCCCCGGCTGATTTGTGAATCTTTTGAGCATTGTTCGTGTAAGATGCGGCAATTTGCGGAAACGTATATGAAAGAGATGCGCCTGTCGAAATAAAATAGCAATCAGTTACATGTCCATTCTCAATCGAAAGTCTTATAAGCGCTATCTTTCGCCGTACAAAGAAGCAGTACTTGTAGGCAGCCCCCACCACGTTTTAATTCTCAGGCGACAATGATGTTTCATGTTTTACTTCCAAATTTACAGGGCCACCCACAGGCATTTTTCTCAGTAGCCAAACATATAAGATAAAACAAAATATCTGCTAGACATTCTCATAATTTTTTTAGGTTTACATGATAATCTGTATCAAAATGCAAAACAAAAGTTTGGTTTTAAAGCATTCGTTCAAGTTATTCATATAATGCTTTTAAAAATTATTGAAACATTTCTATTTCAAGTAAACAATATCAATATGAACGGCCCAAACTTCTGCTAAAAATTAAAACTAAGGTGCCTTCGTTAAAAGCAGAATACAACTCAAAATACTTATATCGACTGGTTTCGAAGGAAAAACCTTCGTCAGGTCACACAGAACTGCAACCTTCACTCGTACTCCCAGTGCATCTCGTACCTCCAGTCCACCCAACATCACTCACTCGTACCCCCAGTGCACCCAACATCCGTGGCCAAACTTCGCACTTTTTAGCTCATTTGCATATGAATGTAACTATGGATCTTGGAAAAAAGGGAGTCGACGATCGAATGGAGCTTATAGTACAAAATTCATTTTTTTAAATATGGACAATTTTGAGAACTAACGTAATTGTTTGGAAATGAGATTTTTTTACCACACATCCTCTCTCCAATGCCTACTCCACTAATTACGAATAAACAACTGCATTTGAAACAAATAAACAAATAAATGGTTCAAATTCGAAAGTATTAAATTCTACCCCAAAAGGGAATTAATATACTAAATTTGGATTTTCTATCTGTTCCGGTTTTCGAGTTATTCTAAAAATATGAGTATATTACTATGGCGGGCCCAGCACGGGCTAGCTGAATAAAGCTTAAATTCGAAAAAATTTCATAAAAGACAATAACATGCTAAACTTGGAATTTTTAGCTACTTTGATTCTCGAGTTATTCATTAAAAACGAGCGCATTCCTAAAGCGAACTCAAGACGGACTACCCCGATGAGGTTCAAAATATAAATTATGATAAACCCCAAAAGAAAATGACATACTAAACTTAGATTTTTTTAACTGCTCCGATTTATGAATTATTCTCGAAAAACGAGTGCATTATTACTATGTCGAGCTCAAGATGGGCTAGCCCTATAAGGTTCAAAATCCAAAGAAATAAAATATACCCTAAAAGACAATGATATACTAAATTCAGACATTTAAGTTGCTACAGTTTTGGAGTTATTCTTAAAAAACGAGTACATTCTTTTTGTGGGGACTGATAAATTTAGAAAATGATATATTTAATTTACATTTTTTAGCTACTCCGAGTTTCGAGTTATTCTTGAAAAGCTAATAAATTTCTATGGCGGGCCTAAGATAGGCTAGTCCGATAAAGTTCGAAATGCGATGAAATGTTATATACCCCAAAGGACAATGATATATTAAATTTAGACACTCTAGATGCTGAGAATTTTGAGTTATTCTCAAAAAACGAGTATATTCCTTTTGCTGGGCTCAGGACGGGCTAGTCCGATAAGGTTTTAAATCCAAAGAGTTAAAATATACCATGACAAGGATATGCTAAACTTCGAATTTTTAGATACACCTGCTCTCTAGTTATTCCGCAACGGGTGAATTTCTAAGGCGGGCCCATGATGGGCTAACCTGAAACGGTTCAAAATTAAAAGAATTAAAATATACCCCAAAAGAAAACGATATATTAAATTTAGATTTCCTACTTTCTCTGATTTTCGAGTTATTCTCTAAAAACGGGTAAAGTCCTAAGGCTGGTCCAGGACGGGCTAGTCCGATAAGCTTCAAAATCGAAAAAACTGAAATGTAATCACCTTGATATCACCTTGAAAACGTTATACCGAATTTCATGTTTCTGTGATAAATGAAGCTGATTATTTTGGACCTCAAAGGTTTGAACGAACACCAGATCAAGTTAAATAAAATTTAAAAATACGAATAGAGCTTAGCTCAATCTCTCTGAAAATCAAATGACTTTTTATGTATACCACTTGCAATAATCACACCAAATTTTTCAATTATTTCCAAAGATATAGGATATTTCATTTGCATTAAATTCCCATTAGTTTCAATGTTAACTCCTCAGCTTTTGATCTCTTATTTGAAACCACAGCCTTCTGGCGAAGGCGGATTTTCGGGAACAGCTCCCAGCATAAGCGCATATATTGATACGGGGTGTCCAAATTCAGTATGGGCGGTAACGGGGGCGGGCCATTGTGACGTGATACCCCAACGTCACTTCACTTCCCTTACATACTATTTTCTCTTTACTTTCTTTACGTTATATTACTATTATGGTTATTATGCTGGATATAATACTTTAACCAAGTATCAATCAAGTGTTATATTTTAATATGTATAGCAACGCAGATTTCCTTTTAGCAATAATCTAATATCATTTCAAGATTGTCTTATATCAAATTCAAGTATTATTTACAAAATATCAAATTCTTATCAATCGTGTATAAAAGTACACGCTAAAAGATTGCATATTTTGTTAAATGTCGGAAAGGCTAGATGAACACAATGACGTTTCTGCTGTTTATCAAATATCAGCAAGCTTTCCAGTATTTTTCTGGCCAAGAATTAGCAACGATATCTATATGTAAAAATTATAAAAACTGATAGTAACTGATCAATTATTTGCCGATTTCTATAACAATTCATACTAGAGTGCCAGTCTTAATTTTTGTAATATTAAGGTGAAATAGATCTAAACGTTTATCTGAAAAATAAGCTGCAATTACTATACAATTTTCTATTCTAATATTATTTGAATTATAAATCACACTAAAATCTTAAATGTAAAATCATACTAATATGGTAAAATCATTTCAACCATGAATAGCAGGTGCTAGTTATCAAATATAAATAGAATCATAGACTAATATAATATCCCAGGAACCCTAATATCAAAATCTCTAGAAAATTGGATTCCCTTCAGAAAATTACGGGATGCATGTTATCTCTTAACATTAATCATAATTCGCGGTCTTCCTAGCTCAAAGTACACGTTTCTATCCCCAGTCCTTTCTCTTTATCATTGACCAATTTTAATTAATTATAAGATATACAAATTAAAAATATTTTACTTTCATGCGTAATTTAAATTCCTTTTGCTTAAAATGCTCATGCTATCCAGAATCCTAGGACTATTGTTGTGTTTATGAGTTTTAACATTTTATCTAAACTGGCATGTTTTAACAAGATTTCTTTTGGGAAAATGCTAAATAAAACTGGCACAGTTAAGACATTGTGTATGTTAATGTAGCAACAAAGTTAATGTAGCTTTAGAAACATCCACCACTAGGCCATCTTTTGTCAACAGATGATGTCGAATATTGCAGGTTTGACAAGATGCGCCAAAAGACGATTGTTTAATTTGCGGTAGCACTCTTCACTTCCAATTTAATTCCGAACAAAACATAATATTAGGGGGATAATCAAGATCAATAGACAAAATTTTATACCATTAGGGCGACACGTCAAACTTCAACTCACTGAGTCAACTAATTACATGACAAATCTTAAAAACCAGATTTAAAGGTCACTTTATTAAAAACCATCCTACAGACGTACAACAAATAAATCTTCATGCTCTTCCTCAGTGGCGACAGAATCAGAACAGATGCCATCATGCCTAAATACATTCCAATGCCGTCAAGCAGCATATTACGAAAATTGTATGGATGGCAATTTTCGTAATATGCTAATTTTGCTTGACGGCGACGGCATTGGAATGCATTTAGGCATGATGGCATCTGTTCTGATTCTATCGCCACTGAGGAAGCGCATGAAGGTGTTCGAAAGCGCTTTGGCTTAAAATTATTTATTTGTTATACGTCTGTAGGATGGTTCTTTTAATAAAGTGACCTTTAAATCTGGTTTTTAAGATTTGTCATGTAATTAGTTGATTCAGACAAAAAAATTTTCTCTGAGTACTCAGCTTTATTTCAACATGTTTCCAAGTATTTTTCAAGTTATATCGTATATTAATGTTAGGGTATGGCATGAAATATAAAATAAGTATAGGCTTCGAAGAAGCAATTGCCTTGAAATGGACAATAAAAAAAGTAAGATATATCTTTTTTTTTCATATTGATAATATTTTATGTTTATGTTACATGCAAACTAACTTAAAACCCATATAAATAAAGTAAAATGCTGTATAACAACATTTTACATGTTCTTATAATAGCATTGAATATTAGTATGAGATTTGATGTAAAACTGACAAGTTGATTTTATTGAAGTGTACTTAAAATTTCAATACTTTAAATATATTTACTTGGTGTGCCTATGATTTACGTTTTTAAGCATTGCTTGTTAAGATATTTGTATACTTAGCTAGCTCTTATTCTCTAATGCTCATGAGGTAGATAAATTCTAGTACTTGACTTAACTAATATTTTGCATGCATTAATATTCTGTTTATTTTTTATGCTCAATTCTAAACTGTTTCAGACAACAAAAGTGAATAGGTTCATACAAAAATGACAAATATTTTTTGTTGTTTGGGTTTATTCAGCATTTTAAATATGTTTGTTTGTATTTCTTCATTTTTCAAGCTACTTCCTATAGTTAGCTTCGTATATTATATTTTCTCTATTGATAGTATAAGTGAAGAAAATGAAATTCTATAAACTAAAATCTTTGACCATCATCATTCTATGAAGGCATAGCCTCTACTTTTCTTAACTCAAAGGGCTATTTCCCATAAATTCGCTTAATGAATAGCATGAGATTTTACTGATTGAAATTCAGCTGTTTATTTGGTTATACATTTTTTATTCAATAACATAGCAGAGTCTTAACAGTAAATGTAATAAGAATATACTAATAAAATAAGAATTTTGTCAAAATACAGCATACATTGCATTTTAGCAGTCAATTGGCTAAAATTTAATGTATGCTGTATTATGAAGTTTTTATTTTGTTTTCTATTGCAGTTTTGGAGTAATTTTTGATAGAAAATGTAATAATCGACAGGCACTGTATATTAGGAACCTAGCTTTCTTATTTAGTATGCATAATTCTAATTTTTTGTACTTCAAAATTTAAACGAAAGCCCCATATCTTTGATATCTCAATAAATTTGGCTAAAATAGATTAACATATCTTGTTTGTAATGAAAGTATGTGGTGGGGGGATTATGCTATTTTCCAGTGGAAAACCATGGAATACTCTTCACTTCAACAATAAATTTTAGGGAAAATATCCCTTAAACTTGAAAATTTAAATTTTCACTTAGTAGCAAGTTGAGCCAACGGCCGTACCGTGCTGAAAACACCGGTTCTCGTTAGATCACCGAAGTCAGGCAGCATCGGGCGCGGTTAGTACTTGGGTGGATGACCACCTGAGAACACCGCGTGCTGTTGGCACATTTCGGGCGCGGTAGCCCGGTGGTTTGCGCGCTGGATTTGCACGCTGCCACAACTGCCGCCGTGTCCATGCGGAGTACGATCACGTTAAACATGTGGGTCCGTAAGTCCTTCCGAGAGGTTGGTGGTAGGGGAAGGAGGGTACGGTCCCTGTGGATGCCCCCCCCTACTGGGTTCCGATCTAAATTGGGTGGCACTTCCCGGCCGTCCAAACAGTTACCTTACACCTTTCTGGTAGGTCGGACGGTCTGGGTCTCAACAACAACAACAACAACTTAGTAGCAAGTTGCCAGTAGGCAGTTTTAGTTTAGTGGCCACTGTATCACAATTTTTTGTAAAATCAAAAGTATGGTTACATATATTTAATATATTATTATATACATAGATATGAGGGATACAAATTCAGGAAATAATAAAGAGTTAGTAAACTTTTGGACAGTTTTCTGATTAAAACATAATGGTTTTGGCATATTAAGATTTTTCTAAATAAAATACTGCAAATGCACTCGAAGTAGATGGTATTTCGCTGCATTTTGTGTTGGAGGCAAACGAGCTATATCAAATTATTTTTTAGCTAAAGCTATTTTAACGAAGCACATTTAGATTGCTTGTGTTGATGTCACTTCCATATAGTGACACAATAACTTTACAGCCAATTTCGACCAAATCTTTCTTAGTAACATCTTTGGATGATCCAAAATGGGAAGCCCATTCGCATAAGATTTTGGATTTTATGATATTCTTGAAAGCAGAAGATTTACTTTTGCCAAATAACGCACTGGTGGTGTCACACCCTGTTAATGCGTGAACAAAAAGTAAAGTTTTGCAAGCCTCCTCTCCAATAGATCTTTGCATGGCCTGAATGTCACGAACTTTATCAAATTGTGCGGCAGACTGCATTAAAATGTTCCTAGAAGAATGGTATAGTAGTAGGATTAAAATATCAGTATCATTAGCTACTACAGTGACATGTTTTCCTTCGCTATGTTTAAAGCTTCTTTGACGATTAGTGTATCGGCATCACTTTATGCATGAATGACGGAATGACCTCTTCCTTGAAAATAACTCCCCAGTATATTGATAAAGCGTTGTTTGTTTGTAGAGTTAGAAAGAAATTCGTTTTTCTTGATGATCACAGGAGAATTTTCATCAAAGACTACTACAACAGACGACTGCTTCATTCGCAATCTGTGCTCCATATCTTTTATATTTGGTTTTTAATACCTATCAAAAACTATTGTCACTTTTCCATACCTTCTGTTGACATATGATTCGTGTTGCCTTATGACATCGCCAAATGCTGCAGAAGCGGACCATGGCAACTGGTGAATTAATGCACCACCATCAAGAACGTAGGAAGTACTTTTCTGGGAATGAGACCGTTGCATTTCATCTTATGTATGGATGTACGCACAACAGTACGGATGTATATTTTTAGTATGTTGATTAAGAGAGTGTTAC
Source organism: Amaurobius ferox (assembly GCA_951213105.1). Classification (NCBI taxonomy): domain Eukaryota; kingdom Metazoa; phylum Arthropoda; class Arachnida; order Araneae; family Amaurobiidae; genus Amaurobius; species Amaurobius ferox. Next base: position 77,812,766 of record OX578142.1, on the reverse strand, counting down.
CTACCATTTACAACAAGTATAATTTTTGTTGCAATTAGTTCCACCTCAAGGTGTTTTTTCACTTACTTCTACTACACTAATACTTCAATTTTTACAGTACACATTCATTACTGTTTACTTACAGTTTCCTCGAACCCTTTTTGTCCGCATCCTCACTAAAATATATTCTTTAGTCCGTATCGCTATCAACACCCCAAAAGAATTATTTAAAACACCAGTCTCCACTGGAATCACGCTACCTTTGTAATCCTGCGTATTTTCATCATTTTTTCTCATTCAATCATTCCATTCATTCATCCTCGTATATAACCTCCCCTGTAACCCGCTTAACTCTAATAATCCCGAACTCACCGCGAAAACTTGAGCACCCGAAATCAATTTTCCTGAGGCGGCAAGCCCTCACTCGCACAACACCATTTTATATTCTAACCTCGTCCCCTAGTTACTTTCGTTTCCTTCTCCTTCGGGAAACTCTCCAACAGTCCGAAATTCCCATTGCTAAACATAAGACTCCTTCCAAATCAATCTACCTGACTTATTACAACGATTTGCGTTCGAAACGTCAATCTTATTGTTTGCACTTAAGGCGCTCACAAGAGTTTGGGCCAACTGGTCTGCAATTCTATTAATAATCCCTTTGTCGGACGTTTCATTACATTGTGCGAAAGATAACATATTTTTGTAAAGCCAAGAATACGTATCCTCAGTAAGTTCATTAGGGATGGGAGTAATATTTGTCGCATTCGGTTCCCCCCTCGAAACACTTCTTGACCGTAAGTCATAAGCACAATCCACTGAGGTCCCCCACGTGAACGCTTGGTCACTCACTTTTTGTCTGGTCCCCGTAGACCCCGTAGACCTATTTAAGTTTCCTCCCGTAACTTCGCTCCTTTCAATAGGAGTGTTGAAGGAATTTCCCTCGCGACACTTTCGCGTTCCATCGGACGATACCGTGTGTAACTAAAGACCAAAGTGTCTTCACAGTCGGCTTCCTCGTAGCCCTCCCAATTATTTTGCGATAGTTTACCTCGCCTTCCAACCTCACTTCTGACCTTTGCATTTTTACTCGTCCCCTTAACAGCCCTACAATTCAATCTCGTTTCTTTTCTATCGACCTCATCTACCCTATACCTGTATCGTTCCTCCTTGCACGCCTTGAGGTCACTTACTGTGTCCCCAAATATCCCAATTTGGCCGTTATAGTCCAAGGTAGTGGTTCTGAGTATTTCTCGGCAATTTTTCCGTTTTCCCCCATTTTGAAACTTCATTCTGGGAACTTCCCGAGAATTTTTCCCCTTTTCCCCATTTCGAAACTTCGTACTGGGTACTTCCCGACAATTTTCCCGTTTTTCCACCTTTCGAAACTTCGTACTGCCAGACAGCTAAGTGGGGACCTGATCTACCTCACGGCCCACAGGTTTTTATTCCCCACCGCGGAGAGTCGTCTACAGACGACCCGACTGAGGTCCAGTAGAAGCATGATGATTAGAAGCCTTGTCAGGAATACCAAGGCAAGACAAAATGCCAAGAACAGCCCAAATAGCAGAGAGACCCTTAACCACACACACCACACCCAGAAAGCAGCCAAGAAAGCAGAAGATACTCAGGAAGCCTCAAGGGAACCTCCCTTATTTGAGGAGACCTGAGCAAAAACGCCCCGACTCCAATAGGAGTACGGGGGCAGACACGAAGAGACGGGAACGAAAGCATTCAATTGCAGTGACCAATCTAAAATGAGCCAAGAAGAGCCATATATATGGCAACACAGAGAAGAATGTAATTTCGCAGAGGATTCCAACTTTCTACCACTCGATAGTTATGCAGTGGCAGTATACAACTTAAAGAGGCGTTGTCGTAACCCGGACTTAAATCTGTGTTGCCAGGTTAACTTAACCTAGGAAAGAGGATAGGGAAAGAGGAGACTAAGGCTAAAAGAAGGACGGGGAAGAAAAAGGAAAGGGAGGCACGAGCCATAGGGCGAGCTCCGAGGAGGGAAGGAAACCGAGGGATTAGACTTAAAATAAGCAGGCCAAGGCTGGCAGAGAAGCAATTCTACACTAAACCCAAGCCAACTAACTAAGCCAATTAGCTAACTAAGCAAGCTAACTAACAATGCAAGTTAACTAACAATGCAAGTTAACTAACTAAAACCTACTCGAACTAAAACTAACTACGACTAAGACGGGCAGAGAATAGGAGACAGATCTCCATAACGGAGAAAAGCAAAGGAGGAACCCAATCAAGGGGGAAAGGCCGAGGAGGAGAGCTCGGACAAACGGGAGGGCATAGGCAGACTGGGACAAGAAAGGGCCTAAACAACGAAGAAAGGGAAAAGCTACATACTATTGACTACATTCTAAAAGACCTATACAACAAGACCTAAACAAAGAAAGGGAAGAGCTACATACTACTAACTACATACTAACACAAGAAGAAAACATACTAAGAAACCACCTACACAGGAGCCGGAACGACGGCCTGAGGAGCTGTAAAGTAAAGGTTAAAAGATGAAGGGGACGCAGGCCGGGGCAAGCTAGTGTCAAGGCCGACCGAGGCGATTTCCTAACCCAGAACCTACCAAAACGTCCCCTCAGCAGGGCATTCCCAATCCGGGGAGGCAGCCGTCTTCTTCCTGAAAAAGAGAATGTAATACCTTTATACCAGGAAAAAGGAGTGGCTCTTAAAGGGCGCTGAAAGGAAAGAAGCGGTTAAAGCTGAAAGGCGAAAGTGAGACTGCACACTGAGGTGCAAAGCAGACCCTGACCCTGAGGTGCAAAGCAGACCTGCAAAGCACACCTGCAAAGCAGACCCTGCGTCAGGTGCAAAGCAGACCCTGCGTCAGGTGCAAAGCAGACCCTGACGTCACCCCTAGGGTGAAGTACACCGAAGAGAACAAGGCTGAGACAAAACGCCAGCAGCGCGGAAACCATTCCACCCCTAACAACCAAACAAAAGTCCACAGCTAAGGTGGAGGGAGAAAACCTTGCCCACTCAGGCCGTAGGGACAATATCCCTGCTGGCCAACGGGCGGAAGGGCCCAACTTAGGCCCAACGAATAGACGCTGGCCACATCTTCGGTGGCCGAACACCAAAAGAACAGCTGGAACAATCCCCCAGAAACCAACACACGAAGATCAAAGAACCTGAAAAGGAAAACCTGAAATGGAAAGGGAGGAGACCCCTCTGGCCGAGGAAAATGAAGTAGATAGGGTTGCCAGCGGGGTAGAGAAGGAGGAAGAGGAGAGAAGAGAGAAAAGAGAAAAAGCCTACTAGAGTATGAAACACAGGTGGAAAAGGTCCTCCTGTGTCGGAGTACCTGCCAAGAGTAGAGGTCCTCCCCGAATCCAGGTGGGAACATCCTTCCACCGATTCCCATTCACATCCTTCCCTTCGAAACTTCGTACTGGGTACTTCCCGACAATTTTCCCTTTTTTCCCCCTTGCGAAACCTTATCTCTGGACATTTATATCTAAAGTGGCCTAACCGAGCGCACGCGAAACATCTAACTTCATTCTTACCCGCTTTCCAAAAGTTTATCTCATTATCACACACTCTCACACTTTTGCTCTTTCCTTCGACAAACTTACAATTTCAACCCCTTTTAGTGGAAACCGCAGAAACTGAGCAACCCTCTAGGACTTCATACGGCTGTATGGAAGCGATTTTCATACCTTTATTTAAGGTGAGGGGTCCACTCGTAAGGTTGTGAATTATTACGGCTTTTTCTCCTTCGCGGGATTTTCCTAGCTTCGGGCTGACACGATACATCTCGTTTTTATTTCTTAGGTCCCGCACCTCATAATCTATTCGTAACTTATCCGGACATCTCGTTTCTCCTGTGGTTGAAGCGTAGTCTTCCGAAAAACTCGCAGCGTCGAATTCTCTCCCCCCCCCCCCCCGAACGTCTAACGATTTGCCTTTGTCCGCGGCGTGAATTCCCCTAAAGGTGGGTCAGTGGGGTTACAAATTCAATTCGGATTATCCCGTGCGGTTTTGAGCTGATCAGTTTTCGTTCCTGTAAATTTATTATAAAACTTCCTGCACCAATATAGTTCGTCCCTATTATACCTGCGTAATTTTCGCTCAAGAGGTGTCTCGCTATGATGAATGGGTGTTTAATGAGCTTCGCCTCGACATGCACCGGTAAAAAGCTCTCCCCATTATGTAAGATTTCCCCCTCATTTGCCGTGGTCAGTTTAACGGCGGACTTTCTACAAGGGTACTTCTTTTCAAATTCTCGTCCGATAACCCCAGGACTTAAGATGCAGACAGCGACTCCTGTGTCTAACATGAATTTCAGGGTTTTCGAACCTATGGTCGCTGAAATAACTGGAAGTGCGAATTTTAAGAGGGTTGGTCGGATTTTACCTTCCGGGTCTATCTGCGTAATGCGAGCTACCTGTGTGCCCCATTTAGAGGACGCCCCGTCTCGTTTAAATTATCTCTATTATTGTAAGTGCCCCTGTTCTGCCTTGATCCTCCAAACTGGGGTGGGGGGGAATAATCTGGGAAATCGGCTGTCGAGGAATCGAGGAGGCAATCGCTGAATCGATGAGGCAGGGCGATCTCGGACTCTTCCAGATGGTTGAGATCTCACGGACTGTGGCTATTCATCCGACCGGCGACTGGAGTCGGGCTTGGCGGGTGTTCTTCGGCCCCTACCCGGTGAATGATTCCGCCAAGTACGCGACCGCGGCTGCGGCTTTGCTGGATGAGAGATGGTTTGTTCCGCGGCTAGCCTTAATACGGCGTAAACCTCCCTAGGTCGCCTGGCTGATCCGTTTAGTCCTGTGTCCTATTGTTAGTGCTCCACGACTGCCGATTTTCTGCCTGAGACCCACTATTTCTCGCGCTCTCGGCTCTTTGATTTCTAACTAGAACGACAATCCCGTAACATGTGTCCGATTTGTGAACAGCCGAACAACGAAGAGATTCTTTGTACGGCTCGATCTCTGCTCTCCGGACTTCGCGTGTAATTCTAGTTTCTTCAGTGCGGTCCTGTAATTTTAAATCTGCGAGATCGCGACGTATGGCATTTAACGCTGACTCGTTTGCCCTATCTCTCCTTAAAAGCAGCTTCAAAACCTCACTCGAGTCTACCCCTGTCGTGTTTACAAACGAAACTCTATTACAAACCCTTTAGTTAGATTCTTCCAAGACGGCTACATTGACTGCTTCTTCCATAGTCATTGGATTATGGGACATTACCGACCGCTGCAATTTGGGGTTTAAACCGGCCCAAAATTGCGAAAGTTGGGTGCGGTCCGCCAATTGCTTCACTTGATCTGTCCCCTGCAAATACTTAAAAGCTGAGTTTTTCACTCTTCCCACGTATTGTTTAACGGTTTCTCCGGACTTCTGTCGGCAGTTAGTAAACTGCTGTAATTTCACAGCTAATGGTAATTGCTTTTCAAAATAGTCTAAGAATTGGTCTCTTAGAACCTTAAATTCCGTAGTGCTCCTCACATCATGATTATTCGTTAGAAATTCTAACGTACCTCCTCTTATTTTAATTTTTGCCACTAAAAGTTTCTCTGCATCTCCCCAAACAGCGATCCTACCTACTTCTTCAATGCTCTCTATAAACTGCGAAGGCGTCATCAGGTCATCTTCGCCCGAAAATGGCGGAACTAGACCCAGGAATCCTGCTATACTGTTTGCCACAAAAGATAGCTCCGGAACATTATTAGAAGCTGGGCCGCTTCCTCCACTTCCTGAATTTCCTGGCATTTTGGTATTTTTCTCCCCTCACTAACAATAACGAATAATTAAATTCCAAACGCCCGCAAAATAAATACATAAATGGCATACACTCAACACAATTTTACAAATAATCATACATAATATCAAACACTTACAATATAGCATGCAGTATATTATATTTAATTTTTATTCTGTAACTTCCACAACTGCCCCTTAGCATTACCATACACTTCAACAAGAATCCCACATGTGCATGCTTTCATAACAATAATGTAAATACTCATAACTATAATAGCAACCATTTAATATAAACATTCAATACTCAAAATAATTTGTAAAAGTTAACACTCATAACACTAAATGAATTATCCCGTTCTAAAAAAAATCTACCCCCTGATCTATCTATCTTCATTTCATAATATCGATCTTCATTTCATAACTCTTCAAAATTTCAATATTAATAAATAAATCGTACACATCAATAATCCTCCATCGTACTGTTTACTAATTCTCAGTATGTGTTCTCAGGTTCACAAACAAATATTATTTCAAAACTCAACTCTCATACAACGAATTACTAAATTAATAATATTTAATTACTTATTCAGTTATTTGTATGTCGCAATCTTTATCTGTATGTCGCAATAACTTTAATTAAAAATCCTGGTCACGGCACCAATTTATGTTACCGAGCCGGGACTACTCAGGAAAAACTTCCCCTAATAAGTCTGAAAGTCTGATTTGGGTGGCCGTTGAACTCCCGGCTCGTCACTCGGTCGACTTAGTTGTCGGCAGAGCATGTAACATAGTAGTAGACTTCATAAATATAACACAACTCATTTCAAAATAAAAAGATTCAGTAATTAAACAAAAGCAAATTTATTAAGTCACAAGGGCAGGCATTAACTGTCCACTAAGTTCACTCAGTATATTTATAATCATGGGCGGCTAAACGTCTTTAAACCTTTTTTAGTCAAAGGGAGAGAGAGTGAGAATGTGAGCTCTAATTCTGTGCTCATTTGCACTGCTTAAATTTACAACAGGGAGAGAAAAATGCAAATAAATCATCTTACCGATGTTTAGAAGTTCTGGGGGTCTTTGCCGCTCGGCTGTCTCTACTTCGGCTGTTCAGTCACTACACTTCGCTCTCACTACTTTACCGCCAAATTCGTACTCTTGCTTTAGTCTCATCACTACTGCAACATCACCCAGTTCGCACACGTTTTAGAGGCTCTGGCTCGAATAAACTATAATGATGATGATGATGACGAAAGTCATAATGATGATGATCCCCCCTTTTCGGGCTCTACTATCCGCTTTGATCCTTTTACCGCATCAAAAGCGAAATTTTCCGCCCATTCCCTGAAAGTAACGCATTGGCCTTGCCTTTCAAGTCATCGCGGCCGGACAACAATAAACTCTTTTTATAACCTTACTCCGCTGTCTTCTCTAATCTGAGGGGCCGGGCCCCTTATGTGATTTGGTCAGTCGGCTCTCCCCAACACTTGACCAGGCGGGCATTTTATGACTTTTCCCTGATTCAGAACTACACGCCTGCATTTTTTGTCAATGGGGTTTTTAAGATTTCTTTTCACTTGCGTTAAATGCAGAGATAAAGCCCCCCAATTTTCAAAGCGTTCCTGGCGACATTACCGACACGTAACTCAATCTAGATTTCGCTCTAAAATTCCAGAGAGCTCCTTCGTAATTGTTACTTTGCAATTTCGAAGCATTGCACCTGAGATTTCTAAAAACCGAAATCAGGTAGGTAGCTCCCGTTCACTGTAACCTTAGCGAAGCCATGTTTTCAAGTCGGCATGCAAAGGCCGGCTTATAACAATACATGCATGTATAAATTGAATGTTATTGATACATGCATATATAAATTGAATGCTATTGATTATATTCTTAATATTGTCAATGAAATTAACAATATATTAAGTATAGAGGAGAGATCAAAGATTTTCCCTTGAGAATAAATGCATAACCCCATATCGGAATCAGCATTTAAATGTAATTTTTTAAACTACCTTTTCTCGAAATAATGCATGTATAAATTGCAAAGAAACGGCGACAAGGAATTTCCATTTGCGAGCCCCATAGAGATTATTTAAAATATTTGTGGAAATAAATGGTGTTTAGTTCAATGTATAATTTAATTAAGCCCAAAAATTCACTAACTTCTATATCAGAGTAAAAAAATTGCTTGAGAGTCTCCTTTCAACATCAGAGTAATGTTATTTAAATTTAAATGATGAAGTATCTATTGTAGCTTTTCAAAAGTATTTTTACAGTAATTTGAATTACTTAATTCCTGTCTCATTCATTGGTATTTTTGTCGTTTGATCAAATGTTATTTTAATTTAATTCATAAAGTTATTTCATATAGTTTACTAAACCCGCTACCACCATCATTTTTGTTTTTTCTTCTTATTTCCAGTTTCATTTAGTGGTATTACTTTCCTTATATACACTTTTTTGCAAAAAAGAAGAAAAAAACCCGAAACATCATGAAGAAAATGACTGTTTTTATTGAAATTAAATGTGCGTACAGCTCATACACAGGTAATGAAATGATTACAAAATCAAGGCCGCAGGACCCATCAATGGCTAGCAATTGCACATTGAATTTTCAAATCAGTAATTGGTGAAACCGCTCTTGGCGGCAATGCATGGTTGTATACGTTTAGGTAAGGAGCGATAAAGTTTCCTAATGCCATCCTGCGATACATTCTGCCAGGCATTCCTCAATTGTTGCCCCAGATCTGCTACATTTCGGGGTGCCCGAATCTGGCGACCTAGCATGTCTCATACATGCTCGATTGGCGAAAGGTCTGGTGACCTTGCTGGCCAAGGAACAGCATCAACAGCACGGAGACAGTTCACAGATATGCGAGCATTATCTTGTTGGAAAACGGCCCCCGAATGACATGTCATGAAGGGTAACGTAAACGGCCGCAGGATTTCATCAACATATCGTTGAGCTGTTAAAGTTGTACGCAGGATGACTAGAGGCGACCTGCTGTCGTATGAGATAGCCCCCCACACCATCACACCAGGGGTAATGGCTGTGTGACTGTCTAAAACAAAGGTTGACTGGGACCACTGACCCTGGCACCTCTACACACATACCTGATGGTCATCTGCTGAAAGACTAAGGCTTGATTCATCGCTGAACACTATGCGATGCCAGTCTGCTGGCAGCCATATGATGCTCGGCTACGACACCACTTCAAACGACTCTGTCGATGTTGTGGGGTTATGGGCAGACAGCTTAAAGGCCGCCATAAGCGCAACCCCACCTCAGCCAAGCGCCGTGAGATGGTGGAAGGACCACGGGTGGTATGGAAGAGGTTGTTGTAGCACGTCGGATGGCGGACAATGATGCCGTTAAGTCAGTTCGGGCCTGCCGCACAATCATCCAATCTTGCCTCGCAGTCGCATTCGTGCACCTTGGTCTTCCAGAGCCAGCCTTCATTCCGCCGATGAGTTCCTTGCAGCAACCATTGCTGACAGAACCTATGCACAGCAGTGTCCTTTCGGTGCAAGTGGCGGCCTATTGATCGGTATGACCAGCCAGATTCACACATCCGGACTACACGACCACCACGTTCGAATTGCTTATAACGTCTTCGGCTACGTCATAACGGCACTATTGGTTGTGTCTTCACGAAACTGCAATGCCGATAACGAGCAAAGATAAACTGTCCAAAATTTTAACCTGTTTTGTAGGATGCTAGTTGCGCAGTAGAAACGCGATCTATGACACTCATTGACCTTGCAAATTTAATCACTTGCATACATGCGAAATTTCGAGATGATCGGATTATTCTTGGGTCTTTCGTTTTTTTTTTCTCCCCCCCCCCCCCCCCCAAAAAAAAAGAGTGTACATAGTATAATGTAGAAGAAAAGTATTGTGACGGGGTCGAAAGTTCGAATTCGAGTTTACGACGGGAGAGTACGTTTCAAGCCTCCCTGAACACGCATCGAACGTTTCTGGATTGATGTCTGTGTGTGGAGACGATATTTCACGAATTAATGGAACGATTCGAACGAAATTTGGTACAAAAGTTACAGTCGATGAATACTGGAAGCCTATTGTTCTACACACAATCGAATGCTTGGAAGACCCCCAAATTTTCGAATGAAATTTTGAAAAAATCATCATAACATCCAAACAACCAATAAAGTTACGTAAATAATCCTTACTTATGTAATTTTTCATTAGAAAACGATAAACACAAACTTTAGAAAGCTAGCATGAACCGTTCTTGAAATATTGTATGTTTTTCAAATAAATTTATCAAAAAAATTGCATAAAATTGTATTAACTACTGTGAAATATGTTCACTTTTCATATGCAATATTCTGGGAAAAATTTGTTAATATCATTTTTTGAATCTAATTCGTTCCATTCACGAGAAAACATATTATGGGTAATATTCTTGTGTTTTGACGTCCAGTATTTTGCGAATAATATATAAATTTATAAATTTATTTATAAATTTATAATATATATAACGATAAGTTTATATAAAGTGGTAAGATAGTGAAATAACAAGAAAGATCAATCATGCTTAAAGCATTGATTATGAAACACTTTCCAACTTCAATGCAATTTGATTTAAACAAGTCTAAAATGCAATACATTCCTCGGTAATATTTTAAAACTTATCACAATACTACATTAATTTATTATATTTGAAAACTTAAACTTTCATCGAAAAAAATGGACTTCATTCAAATGACGGCATTAAAATATAAATTGCCTGGTTTAAACATCACTAAAATACGATACATTCCTCGGTAACATTTTTAAAACTATCATAATACTACGATAATTTATTTAAAATACGATACATTCCTCGGTAACATTTTTAAAACTATCATAATACTACGATAATTTATTATATTTGAAAATTTCATCGAAAAGAACTGAAATTCATTCAAATGACGTCATAGAAAAAATAACACGCCTGGATATCTCTAAAAACAGCATTTCATTCATAATATTTTCCCATTCATTTCATTCATCACAATACTATAATAATTTATTTTATTTAAAAATTAAGACCATGGAGTTACAAGTAATTAAACTCTATGCTTAAAACTTCATTGAAAAAAATCGTCCTTCTCTTTGTAAAATCAATGAATATTTCATTCATATCAGCTATGCAGACTCCATGGCCTAAATAATTTTGTGTTAAGGAAATACAGCAATTCTAATACAACTCATTCTACATATTTTGCTGTTTACATTTTACATAAGTAAAAAATAGGCTTCGTTGTAGAAATAATCAAATTTGGATGATCATTTAAACTCAAATATACTGTAATTGCGTTGTTTCAGTATGTAGATGTACAGAATTTAAGCAAAAATAAAGTGGTTTTAGGACGGATACAACACTCAATATGAATTAAAAAGAACTTAAAAAATCACGATTTTGAGACAAGATGGATGCGATATATCATTTTGAAGTGGGTCATGTGATCTTTTCATATCATGGTCACGTGATCGCTTCATATAAGAGGTGTAATTATTATTTTAATTTTTATTTAAAAAACTACTGAATATATTTCGCTGAATTTTTTTTATATATTTTATGAAACAATTTGAATATTACCTAAAATTTTCGAAGCAATTTTTGAATTTTAAATCCTCTTAAAAAATGTATGAAAAATTAGGTCCCATAGGGCTCAATGTATTTCATTTTTTCAACCCGGTTTCAATCCAAAACTAATTGGGTGATATTATTCATTTAGATTCCCATAGGTCCTACAGACCGTCTGAACAACATACTAAAATTTCATTTTGATTAAGTCATTTTTACGGCAGTTATTGTGCTAACGGACAGACAGACAGACAGACAGAATGAACAAAGTCATAAACACTTTTCAACTTTGTTGTAAAGTGTTAAAAATCACTTACCTTTATAACATCTTTTTATCGGTAGCGCCTCTGTCTTTGAGCTTTGATTGTTTAAATTAATAACGATGATAGGGTTTGCAGCACTGATGATTACTACTATAAACTACTATAATAATTTTAAATTATATTTAATTATGCATTATTAATTTACAAAATATTATGTACAGAGGTTATTATTTACATGATGTACTTGCAAGAGTTCGACTATAAACATCAGAGGCTGTGAGAGGAATGAATGTTTTTGAAGATGAAGGGTCGCAGGAGGTTGGCGAGAAAGTGAAAGTCACAAATTGTTTTTATCGCTCAAACGGCGATTCATCACAGATATCCAACACCCCTACTTGATGTGAGCCGTATTGAGACCAATTTGGTTTCTAAGTGTCTGAAATTGTGGTCTTCCAAGTGGCTTTGTTAGTATATCTGCCACCATTTCTTTGCCTCTGCAATACTCTAGCTCTATTTGTTTCTTTTCTTGGAGATCCCTTAGATAGTGATGTTTTATGTCTATGTGTTTTGTTCTTGAACTGTTTTTAACACTTTACAACAAAGTTGAAAAGTGTTTATGACTTTGTTCATTCATTCTGCCTGTCTGTCCGTTAGCACGATAACTGCCGTAAAAATGACTTAATCAAAATGAAATTTTAGTATGTTGTTCAGACGGTCTGTAGGACCTATGGGAATATAAATGAATAATATCACCCAATTAGTTTTGGATTGAACCCAGGTTGAAAAAATGAAATACATTGAACCCTATGGGACCTAATTTTTCAAACATTTTTTAAGCAAATTTAAAATTCACAAATTGCTTCGAAAATTTTAGGTAATATTCAAATTGTTCCATAAAATATATAAAAAAAAATTCAGCGAAATATATTCAGTAGTTTTTTAAGTAAAAATTAAAATAATAATTACACCTCTTATATGAAGCGATCACGTGACCATGATATGAAAAAATCACGTGACCCACTTCAAAATGAAATATGGCATCCATCTTGTCTCAAAATCGTGATTTTTAAAGTTCTTTTTAATTCATATTGAGTGTTATATCCGTCTTAAAACCGCTTTATTTTTGCTTAAATTCTGTGCATCTACATACTGAAACAACGCAATTACAATATATTTGAGTTTAAATGAGCATCCAAATTTGATTATTTCTACAAAGAAACCTATTTTTCACTTATGTAAAATGTAAACAGCAAAATATGTAGAATGAGTTGTATAAGAATTGCTGTATTTCTTTAACGCAAAATTATTTAACTCGTGGAGTCTACATATATATAGAATGAGTTGCATAAGAATTGATGTATTTCTTTAACGCAAAGTTATTTAACTCATGGAGTCTGCATAGCCGATATGAATGAAATAATCATTGATTTTACAGAGAGAAGGACGATTTTTTTCGATGAAGTTTTAAGCATAGAGTTTGATTACTTGTAGCTCCATGGTCTTAATTTTTAAATAAAATAAATTATTATAGTATTGTGATGAATGAAATGCTGCTTTTATAGAGAGAGCCAGGCGTGTTATTTTTTCTATGACGTCATTTGAATAAATTTCAGTTGTTTTCGATGAAGTTTTCAAATATAATAAATTATCGTAATATTATGATAATTTTAAAAATATTACCGAGGAATGTAGAGCATTTTAGAGATGTTTAAATCAGGCAATTTATATTTCAATGAAGTTCATTTGAATGAAGTTCATTTTTTTCGATGAAAGTTTAAGTTTTCAAATATAATAAATTAATGTAGTATTGTGATAAGTTTTAAAATATTACCGAGGAATGTATTGCATTTTAGACTTGTTTAAATAAAATTGCATTGAAGTTGGAAAGTGTTTCATAATCAATGCTTTAAGCATGATTGATCTTTCTTGTTATTGTTTTGTGATAGTATGATGCAGGATTTATTGTCTTCATACAGTGTTATAGGTAGAATTTGCTTAGTCCGAGATCTTCCGTTAGTCCAATTAACCATTGTGCTTCTTGTATTGCATTTGCGGCTGCAACATATTCTGCTTCTGTGGAGGATAAAGCAATGCAATTTTGCCTTTTTGAATTCCACGATATTGTATTATTTTCAATTTGGAATAAGTATAGCCACTTGTTGGTTTTCTGGATATCTTATCACTTCCCCAGTCTGCGTCCATGTAGCCTTTAAGGACTGGTTCTTCGTTTTTGGAGATTATGAGTTTAAGGTCTTTTGCAGTTATTAGATATCTTATTACTTTTTCTATGGCTATCCAATCTTTTTGTCTAGGATTTTTATTTTTTCTGCTTAGTAAGTTGACTGAATTTGCAATGTCTGGTCTAGTAATTGTGGCTATGTATAGTAATGCCTCTACTGCTTTCCTATATCTGGTATTATCTTCCAAGACATCATCATCATCATCATCATCCATTTTGCAGTAGTCTGTGTTCATTGGTGTATAGGTTAGTTTTGAGTCTTGTAGAGAGACATTTTTTGCAATATCTTCAATTTTGCTCTGAGATAGTGTGAAATCTCCATTATTTGATCTTTCAATTTTGATTCCGAGATAATAGCTAACTTCTCCCAAGTCTTTGACTTCAAATTCCTTTTTCAAGTTTCTGATGATTTTTTGAATTGTTTTTTCATTTTTGTACTTGATATGAGGATGTCATCAACGTAGAAGATGATATATACAGGTTGTTCATCATTTCTTATGAAAAGACAAGGATCTGCTTTGCTCTGTTTGAATGAGTTTTCTTGTAGATTCTCTCCAATTTTTAAGTTCCACGCTCTTGCTGCTTGTTTGAGTCCATATATGGCTTTTCTTAGTTTGCATACTTTATTATCTTGTTATTTGTTATAACCCACTGGTTGATCCATATAAATTTCTTGTTCTAAATCACCATGGAGGAATGCTGTTTTTATATCAATGGGGTGAACTTTCATATCCTTATGTGCTGCTGCTGCCAGGAATGTTCTTATTGTTGTATGCTTTAAGACTGGTGCGATTGTTTCGTCGTAATCTGTGCCGAATTTTTGACTGAAGCCTTTTGCAACTAGCCTGGCTTTGCATCTTTCAATTTTTCCATCTGCATTCAGCTTCGCTTTAAATGTCCACTTGGCACTTGCATCCTATGGTTTTCCTTCCCTTAGGTAAATCTACTAATTCTCAGGTGTTATTTTCTTCTATAGAATTTATTTCTTCTTTAGTTGCTTCAATCCATTTCATTCTTTCTTCTGGTTCCAAAGTTTGCATTTCTTCCCAGTCTTTTGATTCAATGACTTTTGTACCTTCAGTATAGTAACCAAATCTTTCTGGAGGTTGTCCTTTATTTACTCTTTCTGATCTCCTTGGTTCTTTAGTTTCAGATTCATGAAGTTCTGTAATAGGAATTTCTACCGTTTCTTCTTTTTTTATAATTGTGTTTTTCTCAAATATAACTGTACAATCATTTTGAGTTGCCATTTTAACTGACATTAGATTACTTTCTAATTCAGGAATATATAAAACATTTTGTAGTCTTATTTTATTCTCCGGTTTCTTGGTTAAAATTATACATTCACCAGAACCCTTAGCTTGCAACTTATTTCCATTCGCAACTGTAATCGGGCTTCGAGCTTCATAGTTTATTTCCGTGAAGAGATCTGGGTCATTACACATATGCGAAGACGCCCCCGAATCTATGAGCCAAGTACATCTGAGATTGTTTACATTTGTTGCAGCGAACATCGTCTGAAGAGAGCGATTTTTGTGTTGATTTTTCCCAAATCGGAGCTGCATTAGTGCCGAACTGCCCGGTTGTTTTCGAGAGGTATGTTACGTTTCTGCTGAGTCATCACCTTATCCGTCTTTCGTTTCAACATAGAAAGAGGACTTTTGCTTGGGTTTAATAAAATTCTTTAAGGGATATTTCTGAAAGTTGGAATTCTTATTTTTAAGATGCCAGCATTCAGATTTAAAATGACTTTGTTTTTGACAATATGTACAAAATTTATTTTCTCGATTTTTATTTCTGTTAAAGATTTTGTAAGCTTTAGATGGTTCATTTATTGAGTTTTCTTTTCTTCGATTGTACTCATCTATTAATTTTCCTCTAATGAAATCCGGAGTTAGTTCATCTTCCGGTCTCGCCTCAAGAGCGGTAATAAGTCCGTCGTAACTTTTTGGTACTGAACATAGTAGTAGTGCTGAAATATGAGAATTACTTGTATTCTCACCAATAGCTCGCAGTTTATCAATTAGCTCTAACATGTTTACAATGTGCGTGTTCGTGAAGCTTTGACTTGGGCGGTAGAGAATCAACTCCGCGAATGAGTGGGCTCTGGTTCGAATCCAAGTGACTCTTAAATTTGTAGCTCGGTGGTTTGCGCGCTGGATTTGCACGCTGCCACAACTGCCGCCGTGTTCATGCGGAGTACGATCACGTTAAACATGTGGGTCCATAAGTCTTTCCGAGAGGTTGGCGGTAGGGGAAGGCGGGTACGATCCCTGTGGATGCCTCCCCCACTGGGTTCCGGTCTAAATTGGGTGGCACTTCCTGGCAGTCCAAACGGTTACCTTACACCTTTCTGGTAGGTCGGACGGTCTGGGTCTCAACAACAACAACAATGTGCGTGTTCATGTTACTACCTTCTTCCAGCTTAGTGCTGTAGAGTTTTAGTAAAAAGAGTTTACTTGAGAGATTTGACCTTTCATGAATTTTTCTGAGAGCTTCCCATGTAGCTTTAGCAGTGGTTTCATATTTAACATGAATAATTTGATTATCCTCAATACATAAATTTATTAGTGTGCGTGTCTGTTGGTCAGATTTTTGCCACTTTGCCGTTATCGGAACGGGCGATTCATCTTGTATGATACTATACAGATCTTCTTTTATGAGATACATTTCCATTTTAAACTTCCATGTGGCATAGTTAGTTGCATTTAATTCTGCAATATGAGTGATGTTTTTTATGAGAGACATTTTGTTACAAATTATTATATATAGATATGTGTGCTCAAGGATATTTATTTGTGAGACGTCAGTCTCATAACCTGTTAGTTTTTATAAATTTATAATATATATAAAGATAAGTTTATATAAAGTGGTAAGGTAGTGAAATAAAAATCACTTACCTTTATAACATCTTTTTATCGGTAGCGCCTCTGTCCTTGAACTTTGATTGTTTTAAATTAATAACGATGATAGGGTTTGCAGCACTGATGACTACTACCATAATAATTTTAAATTATATTTTAATTATGCATTATTAATTTACAAAATCTTATGTACAGAGGTTATTATTTACATGGTGTACTTGCAAGAGTTCGACTATAAACATCAGAGGCTGCGAGAGGAATGAATGTTTTTGAAGATGAAGGGTTGCAGGAGGTTGGCGAGAAAGTGAAAGTCACAAATTGTTTTTATCGCTCAAATGGCGATTCATCACAGATATCCACAATTTATACATTAGAAAGACTCTTTTCTCCATCTGTCTGTAACGCTTGACGATGGCAAATTTGTCGATTAATTTGGCGAAATAGCGCCAACAATATCATCAAAATTGCAAAGATGACACTAAATGAACGCTATTGATGCCAAATTGTAATGTTTAGAATATTTTAATATGGACTATCGTATGATTATCAATATTGACAATTGTCAAGTTAGAGCTGCGCAAAATATATGTCAATCGGGTATTTCGAAATAGCTTTATATGTTATTCTCCGGAAAATCGCCAAATGTATACATTTGACACAAATGATGTATACATTTTTACATCATTTTTTCACTGTGAAAGAAGTATGCATTATGTAGAGAAAGCCCATCATCAGATTTTGTAAATAGGGTGACGATTGTCATCAGATCAATATTGGTATTCGGATGACTACGTTCACGCGAGCTCCATTTCGCCAGCCCCCCCACCTCGGAATTTCAAAATTTCAATGATGCCATTCGTTTGTACTACGTTTGTACCGGATTGTACCGTCAAAATTTTCGTTTGTACCACTTCCGGAACGGGGTTATTCCCATTTCAAAGTGGGGGGGCTGGCGAAACGGCAGCCCCCCCACCTCGGAATTTCAAAATTTCAATGATGCCATTCGTTTGTACTACGTTTGTACCGGATTGTACCGTCAAAATTTTCGTTTGTACCACTTCCGGAACGGGGTTATTCTCATTTCAAAGTGGGGGGGCTGGCGAAACGGCAGCCCCCCCACCTCGGAATTTCAAAATTTCGACGATGCCATTCGTTTGTACTACGTTTGTACCGGTTTGTACCGTAAAAATTTTCGTTTGTACCACTTCCGGTACGGCGTAATTTTAATTTTAAAATGGGTGACCTTGAGCTCCGACAAACCCAACCTCGAAATTTCAAAATTTCGTCGATGCCATTCGTTTGTATTACGTTTGTACCGGTTTGTACCGTAAAAATTTTCGTTTGTACCACTTCCGGTACGGCGTAATTTTAATTTAAAAGTGGGTGACCTTGAGCTCCGGCAACCCCCCCACGTCGGAATTTCAAAATTTCGTCGATGCCATTCGTTTGTACTACGTTTGTACTGGTTTGTACCGTAAAAATTTTCGTTTGTACCACTTCCGGTACGGCATAATTTTCATTTAAATGTGGGTGACCTTGAGCTCCGGCAACCCCCCACTTCGAAATTTCAAAATTTCGTCGATGCCATTCGTTTGTATTACGTTTGTACCGGTTTGTACCGTAAAAATTTTCGTTTGTACCACTTCCGGTACGGCGTAATTTTTATTTAAAAGTGAGTGACCTTCAGCTCCAGCAACCCCCCACCTCGAAATTTCAAAATTTCGTCGATGCCGTTCGTTTGTACTACGTTTGTACCGGTTTGTACCGAAAAAATTTTCGTTTGTACCACTTCCGGTACGGCGTAATTTTTATTTAAAAATCGGTCACCTTGAGCTTCGGCAACCCCCCCACCTCGAAATTTCAAAATTTCGTCGATGCCATTCGTTTGTATTACGTTTGTACCGGTTTGTACCGTAAAAATTTTCGTTTGTACCACTTCCGGTACGGCGTAATTTTAATTTAAAAGTGGGTGACCTTGAGCTCCGGAAACCCCCCCACGTCGGAATTTCAAAATTTCGTCGATGCCATTCGTTTGTACTACGTTTGTACCGGATTGTACCGTAAAAATTTTCGTTTGTACCACTTCCGGTACGGCGTAATTTTTATTTAAAAGTGGGTGACCTTGAGATCCGCCAACCCCCCAACTCGAAATTTCAAAATTTCGTCGATGCTATTCGTTAGTACTACGTTTGTACCGGTTTGTACCGTAAAAATTTTCGTTTGTACCACTTCCGGTACGGCGTAATTTTTATTTAAAAATCGGTCACCTTGAGCTTCGGCAACCCCCCCACCTCGAAATTTCAAAATTTCGTCGATGCCATTCGTTTGTACTACATTTGTACTGGTTTGTACCGTAAAAATTTTCGTTTGTACCACTTCCGGTACGGCATAATTTTCATTTAAATGTGGGTGACCTTGAGCTCCGGCAACCCCCCACTTCGAAATTTCAAAATTTCGTCGATGCCATTCGTTTGTATTATGTTTGTACCGGTTTGTACCGAAAAAATTTTCGTTTGTACCACTTCCGGTACGGCGTAATTTTTATTTAAAAGTGGGTCACCTTGAGTTTCGGCAAGTCCCCACCTCGAAATTTCAGAATTTAATTGATGATTCCATTCGTTTGTGGGACATTTGTACCGGGTTGTACCAAAAAATGTTCGTTTGTACCACTTCCGGTACGGCGTTATTCTCATTTCAAAGTGAGAGGAGAGAAACATCAGCCCCCTCCTAAGAATTTGAAAATTTCGTCAATGCCATTCGTTTGTACTACGTTTGTACCGGTTTGTACCGTAAAAATTTTCGTTTGTACCACTTCCGGTACGGCGTAATTTTTATTTAAAAATCGGTCACCTTGAGATTCGGCAACCCCCCACCTCGAAATTTCAAAATTTCGTCGATGCCATTCGTTTGTACTACATTTGTACTGGTTTGTACCGTAAAAATTTTCGTTTGTACCACTTCCGGTACGGCGTAATTTTTATTTAAAAGTGGATGACCTTGAGCTCCGGTAACTTCCCACCTCGAAATTTCAAAATTTCGTCGATGCCATTCGTTTATATTACGTTTGTACCGGTTTGTACCGTAAAAATTTTCGTTTGTACCACTTCCGGTACGGCGTAATTTTTATTTAAAAGTGGGTGACCTTCAGCTCCAGCAACACCCCACCTCGAAATTTCAAAATTTCGTCGATGCCGTTCGTTTGTACTACGTTTGTACCGGTTTGTACCGTAAAAATTTTCGTATGTACCACTTCCGGTACGGCGTAATTTTTAATTAAATGTCGGTCACCTTGAGCTTCGGCAATCCCTCACCTCGAAATTTCAGAATTTCGTTAATGCCATTCGTTTGTACTACGTTTGTACCGTAAAAATTTTCGTTTGTACCACTTCCGGTACGGCGTAATTTTTATTTAAAAGTCGGTTACCTTGAGCTTCGGCAAGCCCCCCACCTCGAAATTTCAGAATTTAGTTCATGATTGCATTCGTTTGTAGGACGTTTGTACCGGATTGTATCGTGAAAATTTTCGTTTGTACCATTTCCGGTACGGCGTAATTTTTATTTAAAAGTCTGTGACCTTGAGCATCGGCAACCCCCACCTCGAAATTTCAAAATTTCGTTGATTCCATTCGTTTGTACTATGTTTGTACTGGATTGTACCGTGAAAGTTTTCGTTTGTATCAATTCCGGTACGGCGTAATTTTTATTTAAAAGTGAGTGGCCTTGAGCATCGGTAATCCTCCCACCTCGGAATTTCAAAATTTCGTCGATGCCATGCGTTTGGACTACGTTTGAACCGGATAATTACCGGATATTATACCATAAAAATTTTCGTTTGTACCAATTCTTAAGCTTACATGCCGTACATCTAAGCTTACATGCTGTACATCTTAAGCTTACATGATATATCTTCTTAATGTTACAGTTTAATTTTCCATCATAGTCTTTTCTGTAAGGCAAAATGTCATTAGGTGATTATTAATGCCAATAAGATCTTGTACTTTGTAATTCAAATTCACCTGGATTCAAAATTATGCAAATCAATTAATCTGTCATTAAGAAATATCATATTGTTTTTATTAATCATACCATGTTTCTAGTGATATTCATATATCATATATTTATTTGTACAATTACATAGGTAATAAAATTATTTTTATAGCTTTATAGAAAATATGCAAGACATTAAATTTGAGAAAGGGGACTATTTACTAATGGAATATTATAATTTTTGAAACTAGTTGTGTACATGGACACCACCACGTTCCAGTATAAAACTGACATTTCTGTGACAAACATTGGTGTTCAACAAGATAACTTCTTATTGTTTTATGTTTTGAACTCTTTTAATTGCTTTTAATTATTCATCTTAGTTTGTTATGAGTATTAATTAGTAATTTGGTCTATTTTTTCATTATTTCTGCATTTAAAATTAATCAGCAGTTTAGATTTTGAGGGAAATCCTTACGTTTCTGACAAGTGTTTTTAATTTAAAGGAATTCAAGGAAATATATTTCTATTAGGTATGAGATAAGTATGGTCATCCTGCTAGAGGAGTGTTGCCTTTTGCGGCAAATTTCAAAAGGAATCTATTAGAAACTAAATTTTCTAATACATACTTTTGTCGCCTACTATTTATATCGATCTTTAGTTTCGAAGACATTTTGAGTGAAAGTATAGAGAATTAAAGAAATACTTGCTTGTACAGGTACTTTAATTTTTAAAAAAAAGTTCAAAATATTACGTTAGTATATTACTAATGCTACATTGTACAACTTTATGCTGATAGAAGTTATAATATTATTATTTTATATTTTTTGTATACAATGAGATAATTCTTCAATAGCATGCAATCTAATTACTCAATGTTACATTTTCTGAAATTTCACAAGTACTAAATTGATACTCATTCGAGGATATGGGATTAGTCCACTGAAAGGTTGCGACGTCAGAGTGGCGGCCTTCCTTCTTTCTTGGCGGATTTTCTGTAAGCAGTAATTGCAATTCATATTTAAACTTTTTTCGGTGATACCCTGGTGTGCAATTGCTAATTGGCCTAATAATAAGAAAATTTGCAATGTTTGGTTTCATAGAATTGTCTAGCAAGCTGCTTGTGCAAATTAATTATCAGCTGGCTCAGAATGGATTAAAAAATCTGATGTGGGCAGAACATGACTTTTCCTACATAATGCAATGATTCTACTTCTTTCACGGCGAAACAATGGTGTACAAGGTCCACAGAACAATGTTTTTGGCATTAAAATAATACGACGTCAATTGAAATTAGGTGCTTTGGGCAAATTACTAGTCCAAACGAATGACCTTCTAATATTCACGTTTACTTAATTACAATATCATGAAATGACATCAACATTTGTTTAATATCAATTACATGAAATAAATTACTATTGGCGAATTCATAGGCGTCAAATTACTATCACTGTCAAAATGTATTTTTTCCAGTGAATGGAATGATCTAGATTTATATGAATAATGTTGCATAATATTGTATGTGGAAGGTGTTACTACACTGTTACTAAGTGTTATATGTGGCGATACTTTCTTCCCTTTTTTTAACACTTTACAACAAAGTTGAAAAGTGTTTATGACTTTGTTCATTCTGTCTGTCTGTCTGTCTGTCTGTCTGTCCGTTAGCACGATAACTGCCGTAAAAATGACTTTATCAAAATGAAATTTTAGTATGTTGTTCAGACGGTCTGTAGGCCCTATGGGAATATAAATAAATAATATCACCCAATTAGTTTTTTATTGAACCCGGGTTGAAAAAATGAAATACATTGAACCCATGGGACCTAATTTTTCAAACATTTTTTAAGTAAATTTAAAATTCACGAATTGCGTCGAAATTTTTAGGAAATATTCACATTATCCCATAGAATATATAAAAAAAATTCAGTAAAATATGTTAAGTAGTTTTTTAATTAAAAATTATTTAATATAGGGAAAAAAACAAATTCAATTAAATTCTGACTTTGGGATATCTTCCAGAAAGAAAAGAGAGATATATTATATAATAAATATCTTTCCATTTGTTTAAACGTAGTGCATATGGGAGAGGCTTCACATTTTAAAATAAATTTTGTAGATAACAATTTTTCATTTTTTTAAAATTTTATATAACTCTTCATGATATACTTATTGGATGGCATTTTTAATGCACTTTCATACGTCCTAGAGAGTTAAAATTTGGTACACAGCTTAAATTTGTTGAACATTTTATTCGACAAAAATTTAATGGATCTTTAAATATAGATCATACATTTTTTTCGAAATGGCCTGAAAATAATCCCCGTTCACTTCTATAAATCATTGTTGTAATATTGTTAAAAATTCTGATGTGGACAGCCCATGTCTTTCCCTGCAGACTCATATTCGTTCTCTTTATTTATTCAATAATAATTTGAGTTTATCTGCATAAAATAACAACCATAAGTATTTTAAATGACATTGAATTTACACGTTAAACTTAAATTTGGTTATCATTTGATAGCTGGACTTATTGTCAAAGGTGGCGTAGCGAAAACGCGAAAAAACTAGAATATCTCAGGAACGGCTAGTCCTAGAGTAATGGGGTTAGTCTTATTCTTTTTGTTGTCAAAAATCACGTATAAAATAGGAATTTAATTGATATAATTGAACACACGTAGTCTTATATTTTTATATATAACGATTTTTGCGGGCCATTTCGCAAAATTAGCCAGTTCCTTTTTCCCGAATCGTAGTAGAATAACCTACAAATGATTTATATACAAAATTTTGTTAAATTTGGTATATAAATCACTTGTAGGTTATTGAAATATTATGCACCAAATTTTGTTAAATTTTTTCCATTAGTTTTTAGCTAGAGTGGATAAAGGCAATTTCTGCGGCCATTTCGCAAAGAAGGCAGATTCTTTTATTACGAATCGTACTATAATCTAATGAACATCAGGATTTCCCACAAAAAACATACCTACCAAATTGTATGAAAATCGGTCTATTAGTTTTTCAATTAGAGTGGATGTAATATTCACACAGATACACAGAAACATACACAGATACAACCTTACACACACAGACGTCTTCCTAAAAATAGTTTTTTCGTGTTCTAGAAGTCCCAAAACGTGTAGATCCTTTGAAAATTCGAGTTCCGATCTTCGGCACGATTCCAATACTTTGAGTACATACACATACACACATATATTATCTGTGTATTATCTGTGTACCTAAATTCCGTGCCTATGCAATTACAATAGTTGTGATTTTAAATGATCCCTAAAATTTTATTATTTCTTCAACGAAGCCTAATTTTAACATATGCAGAATGCAAATATCTCAAGCGATTGTAAGATGAATTACATAAGAATTGCTGAATTTTTTTCACACAAAATTATTTAGCTCTGGAGTCTGGAATACAAGTTATATGAATGAAATATTCATTGATTTTGCATAAAGAATCAGATGATTTATATTTCGATACAGTTTTAAATATTTAAGTGTAATAAATTACTGTAGTACTGTGTAATGTACTGTATAATGTAAAGGATATCACCACGGAATGTATCACATTTTAGAGATTTTTAAATGAAATTGCATTTCAGTTGGAAAGTGTTTCATAATCAATGCTTATGCATGATTGATCTTTCTTGTATTATTATGTAGAGTATATGGCAATATTGTTCAGAAGAACTTTATAGGACTTTTATGTCATAAATTATAGTATATTATTTATTCCCATTATTATTTTTGTTGTATAATTTTGTTATATAATGTACATTTTGAAATTCTTCCTTATTAACACTTTATAGCATAGTTGAAAAGTGTTTATGACTTTGTTCCTTCTGTCTGTTCGTTCGCACGATAACTGCAGTAAAAATGACTTTATCAAAATGAAATTTTAGTATGTTGTTCAGACGGTCTGTGGGACCTATGGGAATATAAATGAATAATATCACCCAATTAGTTTTGCATTGAACCCGGGTTGAAAAAATGAAATACATTAAAAATGAAATACATAAAAGTATAATAAATTACTGTAGTACTGTGATAATGTAAAAGATATCACCACTAAATGTATCACATTTCAGAAATTTTTAAATGAAATTACATTTCAGTTGGAAAGTGTTTCATAATCAATGCTTATGCATGATTGATCTTTCTTGTTTAATTTAACATTATGTTTTGAATAAATTTACATGAAAAATGTGCAATATCTCGAAATGTCGTATGTGGTATGTCAATCGTTTTCTAAGTGGATATTATGTATGAAATAATTAAACATTTAACAGCATTCAGATTCTTAATTTGCTTTAATAATTTTTTCAAAAATTTATTCGAAACTTGTGTAGTATCTCGAGAATGGTTCATTCTAACATTCTAAAGTTTCTATCATTTGTCTATCAATTACGTCTGAAATGATTTTTTTTTTTTATCATTATTGAAAGTTCTGGTTAATGATTTTTTCAAGCTTTCGTTCAAAATATGGGGGAGGCGGGGGGGGTCTTCCAAACTTTCGATTACATTTAAAATCAATTGGAATCCAGTATACACTGAGGTCAATAATCGTACCAAATTATATTCAAAACTCTTCATTTGCGTGTGAGATAACACCTCCGCCGACTCACAGGCACACACATACACTATGTACTGTCCCGATCATGAAGCCTTCAGTGGAAGCACTTTTGAGAACCAGAAGTGAAACACCGTACAGGCAACCATCCCTATGATGTGGGTTTAGGGATGCCATTTCAGGACTGTCGAGCTATGGTTGCCAGATTTGGTGTTTTATTGGCGACATTTCGAATGTTCGAGAACCTTCTTAAAATGACGAGTATTCTACGAGATATGAGCCCCTTCTGGCAGTTTCTACTGAGAATATATAAAAAGAGTCATCGCTCAATTGGAGAGCAGTTGACGTGATACGAGCTACATTGAAATTATGAGATAAGTCATTGTTTTCAGGATAGCATCCGCTGTTTTGTGAAATTAACTGAGTATTTAATTGCTATTTTACTGTACCTAGTAGTTGTTTAGTAATCTTGTGAGATAGTTATCGAACCATTTGCTGTATCTTATTCCTGTTTATGTTGTGCTTATAAACGTGTTAGTTATCCAGAAATTTGGATTCTTTCTTGTATCCTGGACGCACACCCACGATTCCAGAGAATACGTCGTAACAGTATATTAGCGTGTATTCACACGTGCTAACACATACAGAAATGACTTCATAAACGTTCGGTTCTTGTTCTAGGATGCTTGAAACGTGTTCTTCCGTTGAAAACTTGCCCCAGTTAAATAAGTTCCCTATACTCTATAGGGAAACTAATATGCAGGACAGTAAAAGCAGTACTTCTGCAAAATAATTTCGCTAATTTTTATATAAATAAAATTAAATGAATGCACTTAAAATGATTTGCAACCAAATTCTCACATCCATGATAGCTAATTCCTACTTTACTTTTAAAACTATATTATACTCAATTGTGTTGGGTACATAACATTTTTTAATTAATCAATATTTTAAATACTTTATTTCCTGAAACCTATTTTAAATACTCACAAGTACCGAAATATATCTTCAAATTTTTCAATGTACATGTGCTACATATTCGTATTAGTATGTATAAGTGCTACTTTGTATAAGTGCAAATTGAGCTAAATATTTATATAAATGTCAATTGAGTTAAATATTTGTGAAAATGTAAATTAAACTAAATATTTATATAAATGTAAATTGAGTTGAATATTTGTATAAATATATGTTAAGCAAAATATATATATATATATATATATATATTAATGGCCAGGCACTTGACTTTCGTCATTCGCCTTTCGTCAGCGGCCAGAACGTGAACCATTTAGCCGTCCTAAGACGTTGCCCCAGGCGCACCAGAGGGGGGGCGGAACACACTACGCCCGCAACACAAACATCCATGTTTTACGTGGGACTCGAACCCACAACGCGGCGGTCGAGCGATTGCTGTGGAAACACTCGCCTTGACCACTCGACCACTGCGTCGGCTTAAGCAAAATATTTGAATAATGTACTGAATAAATGTGCTGATTTGTAAAAATATATTTATTTGTATTTGTATGTTTTAATACATATATAAATTTTATTGTCATAAAAGCATGTTCTTTAATTATTTGATGCATATTGGAAATTCGGAACTGAGAAGGGGCGAAATGGAGTCTCCCACTTTGAAATGGGAACAACTATATATAGGAAACGGTATAAATGAAAATTTTAGCGGTACATTCCATGCAAATGAAGTACATGCGAACGACGTCACTGAAATATGAAAATTCCGAGGTCAAAGCTGCCATTTTTCCAGCCTCCACTTTGAAATGAATATTACGCCGTACCGGAAGTAGTACACACGAAAATTTTTGCGGTACAATCCGGTACAAACGTAGTACAAACCAATGGCATCGACGAAATTTTAAAATTACGAGGTGGGGGGTTGCCGATGCTCAAGGACACCCACATTTATATAAAAATTACGCTGTACCGGAAGTGGTACAAATGAAAATTTTTACGGTACTATTTGGTACAAACGTAGTACAAACCAATGGCATCGACGAAATTTTGAAATTCCTAGGTGAACGGGACTGCCGTTTCTAAAGCAAGCCCACTTTGAAATGAGAACAACACCGTACCGGAAGTGGTACAAACGAATATATTTACGGTAGTACAATCCGGTACAAACGTAGTACAAACGAATGGCATTGACGAAATTTTCAAATTCTTAGGTGGGGGCTGATGTTTCTCCCCCCTCACTTTGAAATGAGAATAACGCCGTACCGGAAGTGGTACAAACGAACATTTTTTGGTACAATCCGGTACAAACGTCCCACAAATGAATGGAATCATCAACTAAATTCTGAAATTTCGAGGTGGGGGCTTGCCGAAACTCAAGGTGACCGACTTTTAAATAAAAATTACGCCGTACCGGAAGTGGTACAAGCGAAAATTTTTACGGTACAAACCAGTACAAACGTTATACAAACGAATGGCATCGACGAAATTTTGAAATTTCGAGGTGGGGGGTTACCGGAGCTCAAGGTCACCAACTTTTAAATAGAAATTACGCCATACCGGAAGTGGTACAAACGAAAATTTTTACGGTACAAACCAGTACAAATGTAGTACAAACGAATGGCATCGACGAAATTTTGAAATTTCGAGGTGGGGGGGTTGCCGAAGCTCAAGGTGACCGATTTTTAAATAAAAATTACGCCGTACCGGAAGTGGTACAAACGAAAATTTTTTCGGTACAAACCGGTACAAACGTAGTACAAACGAACGGCATCGACGAAATTTTGAAATTTCGAGGTGGGGGGTTGCTGGAGCTGAAGGTCACTCACTTTTAAATAAAAATTACGCCGTACCGGAAGTGGTACAAACGAAAATTTTTACGGTACAAACCGGTACAAACGTAATACAAACGAATGGCATCGACGAAATTTTGAAATTTCGAAGTGGGGGGTTGCCGGAGCTCAAGGTCACCCACATTTAAATGAAAATTATGCCGTACCGGAAGTGGTACAAACGAAAATTTTTACGGTACAAACCAGTACAAACGTAGTACAAACGAATGGCATCGACGAAATTTTGAAATTCCGACGTGGGGGGGTTGCCGGAGCTCAAGGTCACCCACTTTTAAATTAAAATTACGCCGTACCGGAAGTGGTACAAACGAAAATTTTTACGGTACAAACCGGTACAAACGTAATACAAACGAATGGCATCGACGAAATTTTGAAATTTCGAGGTTGGGTTTGTCGGAGCTCAAGGTCACCCATTTTAAAATTAAAATTACGCCGTACCGGAAGTGGTACAAACGAAAATTTTTACGGTACAAACCGGTACAAACGTAGTACAAACGAATGGCATCGACGAAATTTTGAAATTCCGAGGTGGGGGGGCTGCCGTTTCGCCAGCCCCCCCACTTTGAAATGAGAATAACCCCGTTCCGGAAGTGGTACAAACGAAAATTTTGACGGTACAATCCGGTACAAACGTAGTACAAACGAATGGCATCATTGAAATTTTGAAATTCCGAGGTGGGGGGGCTGCCGTTTCGCCAGCCCCCCCACTTTGAAATGGGAATAACCCCGTTCCGGAAGTGGTACAAACGAAAATTTTGACGGTACAATCCGGTACAAACGTAGTACAAACGAATGGCATCATTGAAATTTTGAAATTCCGAGGTGGGGGGGCTGGCGAAATGGAGCCGTTCACTCGAGTTATGATGTAGCACTATGCTATGTAAATAACTTGCAAATATAGCTAGTAAATTCCTGTAAATAAATTTCTCTTTTATAAATGCTTCTGTTATGATTAAGATATGACATCGCACCTTCGCCATACAATAATCAATTTATCAATTTGGCGCCATTTTCGTTAATTTAGATTTAGCTTCCTTTTTACAATTTTGACCATATTTTCGTTAGTCTGGGACGAAATATCGCAAAAATACGATATTTCGCTAAATAGGTCGCCAAGTTCGCCAAATTTATCTCCAAGCGATACAGACAAACAGCGAGAAGCTCTTTTGTTATAAATGGCTATTGGCGAAATGTTAGGGGTTAAAATACAAAAACCCAAAGTATATTCTCTTGTGAATTGAATAAACTGGATTCAAGAGAATAATATTAACATATTTATCGCATAATATTACATATGAAAAGTGATATCATATATTTCACAATATTTAATACTTTTTTTAATTTTATGGAATTTTTTTTATATGTTAATTTGAAAAATGTACAATATCTCGAGAACGGTTCATGTTAGCGTTCTAAAGCGTGTGTGTGCGTGCCATTTGTTTTCTAACGAAATATTACATAAGAAATTATTATTTACGCAACATTAGGAAAGATTCTGGTTTCTTAATGAATTTTTCGAAATTTCATTCGAATATTTGGGGATGTTCTGATCATTCGATTGCGTTTAAAATCAATAGAATTCCAGTATTCATTGACTGTAATATTTGTGCCAAATTTTGTTCGAAATACTTCATTCGTTCTTAAGATATCGCATTCTCACAGAATCTCTCTCTCTCTCTCTCTCTCTCTCTCTCTCTCTCTCTCTCTCTCACACACACTCCAACACACACACACACACACACACCACCTCGGAAACGTTCGATTCGAGTTCAGGGATGCTGAAACGTGACGAAAACTCGAATTCGAATTTTCGACCCCGTCACAATACTTTCCCTATACATTATACTATATATAGGGAAAGTAATATTGGGTTTTTGATCATGTGGTTTTTTTATATACATATATTACTGCATTATTACCATACAAATAAAAGCGTTTTATGAAATTTTATGGAAAGCACATCTTACTGTTTGTATATATAGAGTTGAATCCCCTTTTACGTTAGACGACTGTATAGTTGAAGGTCTGTTAGATAAGTCTCCCTGACAAATTTTGATTCTGACAAATTTCCCTTTCCATCCAATGCAGTAATAAAATAAACAATCATTACACTTCCTCGCCTCGGGGGATGATAATAGAGCCCTGATATTTGTACTATCCCCTCTCCCCACATCGGCGGCCCTGCAACCTGCAATGCGTTGCGTGATTTGTCCTAATTCCCATGCATTCTCACAGCGCATCTTTCTCAATATCTCACTTCTCGGAAGCCATTGAAGTTCCGGGGACTCCACACAGCTTTGGCTGGCTACTGGAAAATGTGCTGCATGCCTTGGTGTGAAAACCAACTACGTAGGGCTTTAAAATTTTGCTACATATATCAATGTCAGATACTACCTAAAACTGCAGGGCTGCCCAACTGCGGTCGCAATAAAAAATTTTGGCCCGCGAAGACAAACTTTAAACTAAATATTTTAAACGAATTTAATTTTTTTATTATCTACGTACAGTTTCTGATTGAACTTTTAGTACAAAAATATTAATGTTTAAGTATGACTTTTATAAGGATCACAATAGGTTCTTCATGTGCACTTAATAGCATCAGTGACCCGGTTTCACCTTTATTAGTGATCATCAGCGCGAATAGCAATCAACTGCGCTGGCAGTACAGACACCATATTATAGTATAGGAGCTGTACTATACATTGTGCATTATGTATAGTACAACTCCTTTATCAACGGGTTTTTTTACTAGTAACCTTAACTAGCATTCTCGTGGAGTTTGAATTCCACTGATATTCTATAAATTTAAAGACTGCTGTGGCATCATAGAACTTACAAAATTCTAACACATAATACGTAAATACATAGTTATCTTATCAGCTATTCAGCTCCAACAAGACAGAAAGTGTTTCTTTTGATGCTCGTTGAGCACAATTGCAAGCTTTGAAACACCTCTTATTGATGGGTTTTGCAACAATGTAATATTTAAATTAAAACGCTAAAAACTGCTGCAAAAATGACTAATGAAAAACTTCATAAATAACACATCATAAGACATGTCTGATGTTGTGTTATTAGCCAAAATTTTCATGACAGTTATATAACATTTATTTGAAGTAATTGATTTATTCATATGCACTAGAACGAATTACCCGCCGTTGCCTGGGTTCTAAATAAGTGCCTGCCACTTAAATAATATAGATACAGATAACAGCACTCAATTTCCAAATAGTTTGTACTGAATTAAAATCATTCTCGTGACACAAATAAATGAAAATAGTACTTAAAATCGTAAAAAGTTCTTTTAATCCCGAAAACTATTGCTATCTTAGCGAATTTTCATCTATTTACAGTCAAATTTTAGCACAATACTCATATTGATAATTATATTGCAAGGGGGAAAAAAATGACATCGTTTGAATTTGTAAATTTAGAAAACCCAATCACAATACTATTGCTGTACATAATACTATGTATTAAAACCGTAGCCAGGAGAAGGGGTGGTGGTGGGGGGGGGATGGGGGGGGGGGCTCCCTGAAACTAAGCCACTTTCATGGGCTTTTAAAATAAGCATACATACTTTTAGAAAAATGGCAGATTAGCAAATTAAGATTTTCTGAAAAAAAATTGAAATTGCATTTGGAAAGTCTGGAAACTCTAAATGTTGTGAAGATTGTTAAAAATTCGTGCATATGAAATTCAAACTGAAAAAATGAGGAATTTAAGGAACGTAGAAAACGTATTATATCCAATTTATCTTTTTAATGCATTTTCTTTTCATTTGGCAACTTAAGTCATTTTAAACTCTTCAGCTCCTCAAAATTACAAAAAACTGAAATATCTTGAGAACGATTCATCCTACAGTCATTGGGTCAGTCATATTTCCTTAGATGTCACAATTTACCTGAAGAACAAGTACTTAAGTAATATATTTAAACAATTTTAGTCATTTATTTCCGATTTTCACTATCTTTGCGGGCCATTTTGCAAGAAAGAGTCAGTTATAGTTACAAATCGTGTCAAAATCTAATCAGCATCAGGATAACCACCAAGAGATTTAACTACAAAGTTTTAAGAAATTTCATCGAATAGTTTTTTAACTACAGCAAAATACGTCTTCTGTTCCTCAAACTTGAAAAATTAAATATCTTGAGAATGGTCCGTCCATCTTAGAGTAATGGGGTTGGCCTTATTCTATTTGTCGTCAAACAAGCATTTAATTGATATATTTGACCATATGTATAGTCTTTTATTTTAGATTGGATATTTTAGATTTCCGGGTCATTTCGCGAAAAGAGACAGATTTTTTTTCCGAATCGTACCAATCTAACTAGCACCACGATATCCCATAAGCGACTTATCAACCAATTATGTGTACTTGGTCAATTAGCTTGTTAGCTAGAGTGGATTTTTGCGTGCAATTTTGCAAGGGGGATAAACAAAAAAAAAGGCAGTTTCTTTTTTCTCGAATCGTACCAATATCAAATCAGCACCAGAATAACCTACAAGTGACTTATCTACCAAATTTTGTAAAATTTGGTCTATTAGTTTTTTCAGCTAGAGTGGATACATACAATTTTTGAGAGCCATTTTGCAAAAATGGTAAGTTCATTTATCCCGAATAGTATCAAAATCTAATCGGCACCAAGGTCACCCACAATTACCAATAAAATTTTATGAAATTTGGTCCATTAGTTTTTGAGTCAGAGTGGATACAAACAGGCATGCAGACACACACACACAGACGTCAGGCGAAAAATAGTTTTTTCGTGTTTTAGAGGTCCCAAAACTTGTAGATCCGTCGAAAACTCGAGTTGCGATTTTCGACATGATTCCAATACTTTCCCTATATATTACCATGTATTGCAGGGAAAATAAAAACCGCTAGCATAGATATGTATTTTTTTAAGAAATATCGATAATGCAGTGATGACGAAACAAGAAGATATACGAGAAATTAATTATTATTTCATTGTCATGTTCCCAAAATATACTACTTAATACAGAATTATTAAATAAAAACTCTAGCGCGGAATGTAATAGCTAACTTATCGGTATATGACATAAAATGGTAAAATTTATTGAATTTTTGAAAAATTATTCACAGTTTTTAAGAGTGTTAGTATTTAATGATTAAAATATAAAATATTTTTCTATTTGTTTCTAAATTTTGCTATTGACCCTAACATTACTCTAACATGCTTATTATCACTCCTTTTAGATATTTTTAAATGTCATAGATTTAAAATTTAAACCCAATACTCTGCTATTTTCAAAGTGTTAATCTATCTGCAGTTTTTAAGAGTGTTTCAGTTGTATGATTCAGGTGATTTGAAACGGAGGGGGGAGGGTCCAAAATTTGTGGTCATTGGAAAAACGAAACAATATACTATAAATAACCAAACAATATATTATTGTTTGGAGAAACCGAACAATAATTTCGGAGTAGGAAAACGTTTTATTAAGAAATGGTGGCAACAAAATGTCATTTTTATATTAGGTAAATCTGCCCCTGGCGGCTATAGAAGTGCGGTATTCGGTGCGGCATAGAGTCAATTAAGTTGCTTATGACCGTCTACGGGGGACTCTGTCACAAATGTTGCAACTGATCAGCTAATCCATTAGTATTTTGAGAAGGCTGCAATTGGCTTCCCAGACGTGTTCTATTGGCGATAGGTCTGGGGATCTGGATGGACATGGAGGGGGGGGGGGGGAGGTACTTAATTCTCGAAGACATTATAAAAGTAATGCAATATGTGGTCGAGTGTTGTCTTGTTGGTAAATGGAACCTAGGCGGCTTGACAGCATACGCAGGATAATCGGCTGCAGAATATCGTCGATGTACAAGCAAGCTGTCAGATTGACTTGCTTTTCAGTACAACTAGAGGAGATCAGCTGTCTCACGAGATGGCTTCCCAAACTGTCACACCGCGTTGTAGTGGCCGTTTGACAACAAATGCGGGATCGGAACGATGACCAGTACGCCTCAGCACACGTATGAGGCAGTCATCAGCTGTGAGAGAGAAGCGGGATTCGTCGCTAAAAACAACATGCCTCCAATCAGACACTGTCCAGGCTGACCGAGCTCGGAACCAATCCAGACGACTCTGCCTATGTAGATGGGTCAGTGATAGGTGCCTTCTAATCCCACTTTCTGTCAGTTGCTTCCGAATAGTATCCTTTGATACAGGATACATGGAGGATGGCAAACGACGCCATTGGTGTGGATGTGGCTCCTCTCCTGACTGCACGATCCACTCTAGCAGCTGTCTGTCTGGAGCGTTCTGATCCTTTCTGATGACTACATGTGCCTTTTCTGACCCATTGTTGCCAACACCGATCAACTACAATATTGCTCCGTCCAAGATAGCGACTAATACGTCTGTTGGACCAACCAGCTTCCTTTAGGCCTATGATGCGACATTTCTATAAATCCGACAATTGTTCGTAGCACCATCGAGTACCTTAAAGGCATATTTGTACACAACTTGCAGTTTCATAGCAGAAAATCCAGTTCCAATTGCTCTTGAGTGAGAACACCGGTCGTTTTAAATGCTGATGATGCGGCGTTCTCATGCTCGTTGCCTGAACCCTATTATTATCATTTGCACTGACAGTTCGATCATTTGCATGCCGAGTTTCGCGGCTTTAGCTCATTTTTTTCAACAAAGTATATATATATATATATATATATATATATATATATATATATATATATATATATATATATATATATAGTATATATAGTATATATATATATATATAGTAATAGAAGTTTGAAAATCCAATGAACGAAAAGTAAGAAGATGTAACACGATAAACCTAACTTTTTAAAAACACCCACAGAATAAAATATAATACAGCAAATCATCAATCAAATGGATTAAAAATACAAAACACTAGCTATCAAGTTACAGAAAATCAACCAAATTAAAAGGTATGGAAACAAAAAAAGAAAAACTTAAACTAAATTCAACTATCTAACTGGCGTACAAAACAAATGTAAAAATCAATTAATCCTCAAGCATATGGAAAAAATAAAAAAATTAATATCGAATCAACAAGTCAATGAAAAATATAATACAAAGGTATGGAATCGAAATAAGTATAACAAACGAAATCAAGCACAAACGCCTTACACGTGGACGAGGCTCTAAGCCTAAATCATGAATTGTTAACCTCTACAAAAATCTAATCATGTCCAAGTTTTTTGTAGAAGCAAACTCAAAAATGTATGTTTCTGAAGAAATAGATAGATTAAATCTATGAACTATTTCTACTATTATATATATAGTATATATATATATATATATACTATATATATATATGTGTGCGTGTGTTTCGCAAACGCAAAATTGAGGTCCCATAGGCAGTCAAAGCTGTACCGGGATGCCTAAGGCTCCTATATAGACGATATATAGGCATAGGCGCCGAGTTTTCAAAATCTCAGGGGGGGCACAATCCGATAAAGTTATATACAAGATTCACAAAGTCGATAAATACATAACAACTTGCACGGCCGCCTTGAAGAAAGCAAGCATATGTCAGTTAGGTGCCTACAATTGGTTCGAGGTCATTTCAAGCCCCTACTTTAGGACAAAAGAACAGTATACGCCCTTAATAACCGCCAAGAACGAACTGCCCAACGAACGGCAGTAGTGGTTGTTAAGAGTGCATACTGTTATTTTGGCCTGAAAAAGGGGGGATTATTATGCCATCGAAGCAACTGTAGTAACCTAACTGACATACATATGCTTTCCTCAAGGAAATTTTGTCAGATTTTGTAATTTTTTAGTCAGATAACCGAGAGGCTAAGTCACGGGGATTGTACTCGGAGGACCCAAGTTCGATTTCCGGCTTTGCCTAAACTGTCCCCGTGTACGAGCACGTTAAATTTGTGCGTTTGAAAGTCCTTCCGAGCTATTGGTAACAAAGGAAGGAGAGTCGGTCCCTGTGGATGTCGTCCCCACTGGTTTCCAATCTAAATTAGATGTCATTGTCTCGGCGGTCTAAACAGATATCTTACACCTTCGGGTAGGTCGACGGGCTGGGTCGAAAGAAAGATATCAGCAGTTTTATTTATTGTATGATAAATATTTTTAATCTTTTTAGGCCTATTTATATTTGTAAGCTAGGAGTTGATTAGGAAAATCCATATAGTTACTATGCATCAATATTATAATATATAATAATTACAATGGATTTTAATATAAGAATTAAGTAGTAGCAAAGCTGTTAATTAATAAAAAAAAAACCCCTGAAAGTTAATACAAGTTAACGCTTAATATCAACTCTTAAATACCTATCAGTTGATTTTGACACAATAAATTAAAACAATGAATCCAGCAATAATACAAAAGTATCCAAACACTACTGTCTATATTTAAATATTTTTAAATTAAATATGTATATAAAGTGATCATCACTATAACCACACATTCAGCTAAATTAAAATTTTTTTTAAATAAATCAATTTATAAAAAAAAAATCTCATAAATAATATTTTTATGCAAAATTTGGATGACATGTTAGTTGACAGTTCTTATCACAACTAAAACTTTAATATTTTTATCATAGGGGTGGGCTGAGTATGCCTAGTGGGTGAGGGGAGGGTGTAGCACCCTCTGGCCCTTGCCTGACTACGGTGCTGTGCCAAACGTCCCGTGCTCAGCAGGAACAAAACTACCCGCGGGGTTTGCAACTTCAAACGGAATGGATACCACCCAAGGTCTATTGAAAGATACTTCCATATACTCTTACTTCCATTTACCTTGGATACCACCCACGGGGTTTGCAGCTTCAAACGGAATGGGTGCCATCTGTAAAGACAGCACTGGTATATAGGATCCAGGAGTAATTACAGATAAGATCTCTTTAGGTAGACAAAATAAGTCATCTCTACTTCGTGGTAATCATTTATAGTTATTACTGGAGGGAAACAGCTATTTTTTGGAAATGCCAATAACATGGCTGTAAATATTCCATTTCTCTTTGAATTAGGCGGGCAGTTGAAAAAGTTCTGGTAACCAGGTGTTTTTGTCATTAGCGTAAACATGTTGTTTCCTGGGAGTAAAGATGAGCTTGGTTTGTGTGCGAGATAGTTTAGGGAGCTATTGTAAGGAAGATGTGAGCAAGACTGAACGGAAATGTGACATTTACGTTGATAGGATTTTCTTAAAAATTCAGCGGGGGCTCGTGCCCCTCTGCCCCCCCCCGTAGTCGGCGCCTATGTATATAGGAGCAGACGATATATAGTATATATAGGAGCCTTAGGGACGCCAATGAATGAAAACGGAGTGCGATTTGAAATAGTGGTTTTCGATATTTCTATGTTGCCAATAGATGGCAGCACAAGCGCTCGCTTAAAATTAGGTAACCGAACTGCCTCTGCTTTCACTTGACATATCATTAGATAATTAAAACTCCTAGAGAACAGGCTGAGAGAAAACGTGGTCTTCTTGATTTATGTTACAGAATGTTTATATTTTATATAATTAGTGACTTCCGTGATGCTTCTATTATTTTTCCGAGGAAATGATCTTATAAACAAATCTCATTATATGATGTCATAGAAATGCGTATTTTCTAGAGTGTAATATCTATCTGCCAGACTATCAAATTTAAAGATGAGAACTCTTTAAATACTAAATCTTTAAAGACATGAAATATTTTGAATCCTTATAGTGTTTTAAGTTCCATTTCACGTAACTGAAAAAGTTCTTTTTGTTTTCGTTTCCTTTAATTTTTCCAAAAACGTAATTTTGCAATGTTTCTGTTTCACCGTGTTCAAAATAATATATAATTTTGTTGACATTATTGGTCATTTTAAATTGTTGAAAATTGTATTGTTATTTGACCGAAAGGAATGATCAGACATTTAAGTTTTGTTTTAATGCATACATTATAATACACTGGATATTTTCAAGGTAAGTTATATTGATAACTTTTTCTTTTGCATAATGTAATTTCAATTTTAGTTGAATATTATTCTGATATTCGTGTTCAAGATAAATCTAAATTAATATTAAACGCAATTCATTTAAAAATTCATAAATTTAAAATTTTGTTTTTTATATGATGTCAGAGAATTTTGCAAGATATATATCCTACGTATGTTATTTTTAATTTTTTGCATTATAGATTTTGAGATTGCAACATATCTTTTGATTTCTTTTTCAATCCTGTCAGTTAAATATACTGCAAGAATGGCCTGTTTTAGCGAATTCTGAGTTAGAAATAAGAATTTTATTTGTATGCTGTTTAACTTTTATAAAGATTCTTATAAATACATAAACAATTTGCGTAGTTTAAAAATGTTTAAATTCCTTGTCAAATGCTGCTGCAATAAATAAAGAAATGAATGAGCAGAATTCCAAGTTTAAAATTTTAAACTATATCAGTAGGCAAAATTGTAACAAATCTTTATTTAAAATTTATAAGATTTTGTTCCTATTTGATTACTGGAAACAGGTGATTTGATTTACCTTGAATTTTTCTCCAATATATTCCTATGATCTGGTCTTACCAGATAGGTACTCATGCAATGCATGGCATAAGAATTAAATTAAAAACATTTATTACAATTTCTTCTTAATTGCTATTGTGTATAGCTTGTTAAATTTGTGTTGAAGTTTTCATGACATGTTCAGAAACTATAGATTTTAAAAGTGCTATGCATTTTTAAGTATTTTATATTGTGCCCATAAGATTCAAATTCTAGTTGATTTAAAATGTTTAAATTTGAATTCTATTTAAGTTTTATTAGCCTGCTTAAAATTTCAATTTTATGTTGCCATATCTGTAGTTGGTTTTGTTGATGTTACTATTACAATGGATTAATTATAATTCCTCATATTCATTTAAAAAATGTATTCACAGGAGCCTGTTTCGAAATCTCCAGCACTTTGCTCAAAATTCTTTAAAAATTTAAAAAAGCTCTTTAAATTAAAAGCATTTTTAAATTTTACTACATTTTAAAAGAGCTTTTCATACAAAAAGAAGACTTTCTAAGTCTTCACACCAGTGACAGATCAGGTCATGAACTTATTGGCTTATCAATTCCATTAGTTCTCCTTAGGGTCCAATTCCATTAGTTCTCCACAGAATTCAATTACATAGTTCCCCATACAGTGGTGAACTACCAAAATTTTAAAACCACTTTACTATGAAACATGGATAGCCAATAAGCTTTTAAATGTAATAATTCATTCACAGTTGATGTTATATTCTGAACTAATATGTAAACAAAATGCAGATGGACTTTTAATCCAGAACTTGTGTATATAAACCTCTTTATTTCTTTTATTTGTGCCTATTTCATCTCTTTGACTTTAGGTTTGTGGGTTCTCTTGCACTGATGAAGGGGATCCAGCGTATCCCCGAAACAGCTGTATACAACATTTTTATTTTATTTGTGCCTAAATACGTTATTCAAGTTTTCCTTATCCTTTGCACAAAGTGTTTTTTTTTTTTTTTGCTTATTGATGGTTCTCTCAGGGGTACTCTTAATCTGGGATTAGGGTATATAATCCCCCCCCCCCCCCTCTGCCCCTGTTTCTTCTATTTGTGTCTATTCTGACTTTGGATTTGTTGGTTACCTGGCACTGAGGAAGGGGATCCAGTATATCTTCAAACAGCTGTATTCTGCATTTGTATTTTCATTTGTGCTTAAATATATTGCTTAAGTTTTCCTTAATATACTCATTTATTGTGTATTTTGCAGTTTTTTTCACATATGACTTTAGTATTTCATATTGTATTTTATTAAATCTTTTTATAATATTCATTTCAATTACTTATCACATTTTAAAAACCCATATACACGTACCGATGCATACTGGCTGCAACTGATCTCTAGTCTGAGTCCATGAGAGCCTGGCTACACATTTGCTAAGTTCAACCAACCCAACCATATTAGCAAATAACTATTGTCAGCATTGGTAGCAGAACTTTTAAGTGATTTAATTATAGATTTTGTTTTTAAATAGTAACAGAAAAAATCATATTTTTACACTGGCATAGCCCGGGGGGGGGGGGGGGGGGCTTAGATTTGTACACACCCTCGTTTGAAATTTTTTTTTTATTTTTACTTTGTCAATTTTAGCTATGACAACCATGACAGAAGAAAAATATAAAGTGTATTTTAATTTTATTAATCATAATCAGGAGTCATGCTGTCGATTACCATTGTCATATTTAAGTGTGATGAAACAAAACCTTTTTCGCTTGAAATATCTATTAATGAGAAACTGAGGTGGGGTGCAAGATGCAATTTTAAACCATTTTTAAAAATGTTTTAAAACTTTAATAGATCACAAAAGATAAATTTTTTTTTGAGAAAATTAAGATATTTTGCACAGTAGATATTCTGCAATTATTAAGAGTAGATGTTCCAAATATCAACAGAAGATATTACTATCTAATGCTTCCATGAAGAAAGCAGACATAAGAAAAATTAGGCAACTACAATTGTTTCAACGGTATTATGAGCTCATTTCCTCAGTTCAAGAACAGTGTGCTAACTAAGATACAACTGCAGAGGCAGGTTAGCTGTTCCATGCTGGCAAATATATAAGTACGAAACCAATCTATGGATGCTGTTATCTGCAGTGGGAGCGTGATCCATACATACTGATGTTTTGCAACTCAGATGGTTGATGCTAAAGATATTTTAGCACTAACTATTTTAGTTCCGATATAGAGGTGTGTGTGTGTGTTGTGTTTTTTTTTTTTTTTTTTGTTTTTTTTTTTGTCATTTCCAAAAGATCAAACAAAGCCTTTTACTTCATTCTCACTTCCTTTTACAATTCAGATTATTTCAGCTTAACAATCATAGCACCATTTATGATTGTATCTCTATGACAGCGAATAAGTGTTGGCTTGTTGCTGACTGTTTTTAAGTAAATTATAAGAAAATAAGCACTGCTACACGGGCGCTTTGGTCGCTAAGTGATAACATCCTTAATAAATGCCTCCTGCTATCTAATTAAGTTCAAGTCTCCTAAATAAGCGGCTGCCTGCATCTCCTAAAAATCGTAGCCACTTTCTGCTTGGGCGTAGACAGTAGACTAAAGAGGATGGAATACATTTCATCCTCCTAGGCCAGGGGTCGGCAACCTATTGAAACGGAAGAGCCAAAAGTTACAATTTACAAAATTTCCCAGTTTTTAAAGAGCCAATAAAAATTTTCGTTTCAATATTATAGTATTTGCTTATATATATTGGATTTTGATTTAAAATAAACGGCTACGGAATATACGGAATAATATTTATCCATATAAAAACACAAATATAGATAGTTACATCAATGGGAGCATTGGCTTTGCATGCCTTTTGAAAGTTTGATTAAATCTGGCTTATAACTTGCTATTTTAAGTTTCAAGCACGACTCTAGATTTTTATTTGTTAGTTGACTTCTAACTTTACTTTTTATTATATTCATGCAAGAGAACGCTTGCTCGCACGAATATGTCGACTCGAAGATCGTCGGCACTCCATATGCCAACTTCTTCACCTCACTGTAGCATTCTGGAAGACTATTCCATGCGCCGAATATGAGGGCCTCTAGGAATTTCTTTTAGAGCTGTCCACTTGTGCTGCGCGATGTGCATGCATTTCTGGACCCCCAACTCTTCCAACTGGCTCTTGAGTTCTGTGAACTTGCCACTCCACAAGTCTTTCCTTTTTATAAATCTAGCAATTGCGTTTGGAGCGATCCAGCATCAATTCCAAATGGCTCAATGTTGATCTCATTTGCATTTGTGTTGAGAGGATTTACTATGAACGCGAGAGTACTTTTGTTTGTTTTGAATTGCTCGAATCTCTCAGCGAATCCATCCTTCATGTTTTTTAAAGCTAGGCTGAAGTAATTCGTGTCAATAGTTGCATTGGTCTCATCGCGATATTGCTTCAGATTTTTAAAATGAAGTAATTTACCGCTTCCCATGTCTTCAACAAAAAGAAATAATTTTTTTTCGAAACAAACTACTTCTTCAAGCAAGGCGTAGACTGGGTTGCCCTTTCCTTGCAGTTTTAGATTTAGTTCATTTAGTTTCATCGTGGTATCTACCATGAAGTTGAATTTTTGCAGCCATTTGTCTTCTTCCAATTCGGGATGGTCAATGCTTTTTTCATTG
The DNA here is from genome assembly GCA_951213105.1 of Amaurobius ferox. NCBI lineage: Eukaryota > Metazoa > Arthropoda > Arachnida > Araneae > Amaurobiidae > Amaurobius > Amaurobius ferox. The sequence goes on along the minus strand of OX578142.1, from coordinate 77,770,562 downwards.
AGGAATATTTTTATTTCACTCAAGCACAAAGCAAAACGTTGCAATACGTTACCTCTGGAAAGCCATCGCACTTTATTGTGCAGAAGTAGGTCAGAAAACTGGCTATCTATTTCTGCAAGGAAATCTTTAAACTGGCGATGGTAGAATGCTTTTGCCAAGATACTGTTAATAATCTTAATTACCAAGTTCATGACCTCAACTATTTCGGCCGGAAATGTTTGGGCACAAAGCGCTTCTTGATGAATTATGCAGTGAAACGTTAGAATTTAGTGGTTTATTTTTTTCTGAAGAATTGATGTTACTCCTCTATGTATTCCTGTCATACTTCTGGCTCCATCAGTTGCTACAGAAACGATTTTATTTATATCGATTCCATTGTCTTCCAGGCATTTTTGCACAGCATTTGCTATATCTTCTCCACGAGTTTGCCCTGAGAGCGGTAGCAATCCTAGCAGTTCTTCTTTTGGACCTTGGGACGACATATACCTGACGAAAAGGGTAACTTGTGCCGTGTCTTTTATGTCGCAAGACTCATCTATAGCAAGTGATAAGGCAGAAGCCAGTTGAATGTATTCCACTTGCATATGTGTTACATTTGAAGACATTTTAGCAGTTCTATCTTGTACTGTTTTAGCAGATAATGGCAAATCTTTGATTTTTTTCATGATTTCTGCTTTGTTTTTAAAATCACGAAACAGTTTTCCAATCTTAAAACAATCTTTGACGTACTCACCATCTGTGAATGGTTTTCCTCTTTTTGCAATTTCTAATGATACTGCAAAGTTTGCCAGATTTACATTATTGGAAGATTGCGCCCAGTTACTTAGTATGGAACTTGACTGTTGTTTTTTTGGAGCTCTTCAACAGCTTTTTTTCGTGCGTCACCGGTCGGATATTTACCAGCAAACTGGGTATGTTTTGTAGTGAAGTGTCTCTCCAAATTTGACTTCTTATTGTGTGCGAGTTTCTCGTGGCAAATGAGACAAGTCGGAAGGCCACCTGTGTTGCATATGAATGCAAACGACTCCGTCCAATCCTGATTGAATTCTCGGTTTTCTTCTTCAGTTCTTCTCTTTCCTTTACCAGATGCCATGCTGGCGCGGAGTTGAAAAAATGACTTTTTAAAATTTTACTTAGCTATCTAAAACGGCAAACAATTTATTTACCATTATTACTTCGTTAGCACGATCCTCAGATATGTAATTCAATTCTGTTACTGATTTTATTATATTATACGCGTACATACATTTGAGAAGATAATTCGCCTAAATCGTATTCTTCTTGAAACAACAAGCGAATAGACACGCAGAAACCGCAAGCGATTAAATTAGCACACATGCAACGTAACGTCGACCGCGATATCCGAGGATGACTGACTGACTGACAACACGTCTAGAGCTTAGACGTGCTGTCTAGACTCTAGACGGTGGCTGTTTGGGTGAGACAGAAATGAAATTCAATTGGCTGAAAGATAAACATGGTCACGGAGTCTCATCTCTAAGAACAAAACAATAGTTCAAATTTATCTCATTACGGTCATGTTAAGCGTAGCGATTTGTAATTAACGATTATGAAAATAGAAGCTATTGAGAAATTAGGTACTTAAAAATATATTTTCTTATTTTTTAAGGGTTTTGATAATAAAATATTAATTTTTTCGTATGGAACTGGAGAGCCGCAACTTTACATCAAAAGAGCCACATGCGGCTCGCGAGCCGCAGGTTGCCGACCCCTGTCCTAGGCCATTGTCCTATATCATGCCATCGTCGTATTCCATCCTTCTAGGTGTAGACGTGACTGTGTCACGCCTGCTTTGCGGATGAACCTAAATAAGCTCATTTGGCCCATTGCACCAGGCAGTCTTTCAGGGCTTTTTGTCGGGGAAAGGGGCGAATAAAACTTTTTTTTTTCGTGGGGGGGGGGGGGGGGAGTTTTCTATTTGCCCGATATAAATATATCTAAATGCTGTCGCATAAATAGAAACTAAGTTAATATATAATGTCTCTGGGAGGGGGGACTTCGCCCCACGGATGTATGCTTGAAAGAAACATTGTTCGCGTGTATTTTGCGTCCGTATAATAGGCCAAAGGCGGGTTTTAACCAATAACCATAGACATATATTGCACTTTTACGTCTACGGTATTACGTATCTTTTACGTCTGTGGTATTAACATAAGGAGGCGCCATTTAAAAGAGTATGATCATGCTCTGTGTACTTTTAACTTGAAATTAATGGACACCCTTGCTTAGGAGTCTTTACACGTTGTTCTCCAGATATTAGAAATTTTGTTTTCCCCACAGGAAATTCTTTCTTTTTAACAAATTGCACGGTTTTCTCACGGAATCTTCTATACCAGTGGTCTTCAACCTTTTTTAAACCGCTGGCCACACATTCAAAAACGTGCGCTTACACACACATATACTCAAACACACTTACGATTATAAAAACTTGTAAACCCACAAATGCAATTACGTGCGCATGCGCACATATAACATATGTATCATAACATATTATATCATATATCATTTTATTGTATTCTCAAATTATCTTTGTGAGTGCAAATTGACCTAGTAAGAAGACTTAAACCTCGGTATAAAAATTTGCAACAATAATCATCACATTCCTTCGTCCTTTTGGCTATTTATTAAGACGGAAAGCGGATGATACATGTAAAGTACGACACATTTTGTATAGCCTGGAATTCGAAAAATGCTATTTTGAACTCTTCGGGGAGACAGATGTCTGAATTAGTTGTTACCAAAAAATAAACTTTCAATTGAAATATATGACAAATAAGCAATTTTGTCCCAAACTAGAAAGAGAGAGTAAAAGTACTAAAAGTACACAGAGCATGCTCATACTCTTTTAAATGGCGCCTCCTTATATTAATAAGATAAGAAGAGAATTTTAATCATTAGAAATCTTATCACCGCGTTTTTCAATTATCGCTCATCCCGAAAGTGTAAAGATTATGTCAAATCTGGAGAAAGAACCTCAATATAGTCAGGTAACCTAGAATTTTATGGGTACTTAGAACATTACTGGGTCTTAGGTGTAAAGGCATGTATTTGAAAGCACAATTTTTTTAATAAAGATAATAAAAGAACATTTTGGCCTAAAATGGACGTTTCCATATGTAAAGAACGGAAACCAAGGCCATTACATCCCCCCCCTCCCCTTTAACGTTTTTTATGGTTATTGCCATTTATCAGAAATGATAATGCTGAAAGATTTTCTTATACAATTTTAGACATTCTCTTTATGTAAGTTAGCACGTAAGTAGATAAGGAAAGCCGGTTCACCGGCAGTGGCTCAGCGATGCTCAGCGCTCAGCAAGATGGCGGCCATTCCGCCTTCCGTGATCCTGGACGGGGGTGTAAAAGGGGGGAAATGAAAAAAGGTGGGGTAAAAATTTTGGAGAAACTTTTTGTCGGGTGGCAACGATGTCGTAGTCTTGTACGAGGGGTTGAGGGGGAAATAAATTTTTTGAATGATATTTTTTATAAGTATAGGAGAAACTTTTTTGGGGATGGCAACACCGACAGAGGCGGAATGAAGCCATCAGCGCCCCCTAGCGGCGAAAAGCGGAACTATCGGGGATATAACTTAGAAATATTTTTCTGTTTCGGTTGCCATAGCAACACCTGTGGGGGAGAAACTTTTTCTGGGGTGGCAACACCATCGGAGGCGGAATGAAACCATCAGCGCCCCCTAGCGATGAAAATTGGAACTATCGGGGATGGAACTTAGAAATATTTTTCTGTTTCGGTTGCCATAGCAACACCTGTGGGGGAGAAACTTTTTCATGGTGGCAACACCATCGGAGGCGGAATGAAACCATCAGAGCCCCCTTGCGGCGAAAAGGAGAATTAAAACTGGGAATTTTTATGATTGTTGGGATTTTTTTTTCTTTTTCTTAAATGAATGAAAGGTGTTAATGAGGATAATGAAATAAAGTAATTAAGTATATCAAGGTCTATGTTATTGCATGCTAGGAGCGTGCCAATATCCCTCCGCCAAGGACATGTTAAGGGTATACCAAGGGTGTACCAAAGGGATATGCTGAAGACATGCTAAGGTCATATCAATACCCCTCCGCCTAAGAAAAGAGTGCTTGCCCTATATCGCGGTTACGAAGTGAACTGCGAGAATCTTGTAGGGTGAGATACTTGAAAATATCGTATGACGCAGGGTATGCCAAGAGCATCGAACATGAATTTTAAGAACGTGCCGCTTTTTGCGTTTTTTTTCACAAAAAGTTTTCAAAACGTTAAAAAAACAACAAAAATGTGTGTTTTTTCAACAAGTTGAAGTTTTGGAGTTGTTGGATTTCTCTATGGGAATTAACATGGGTTTTCACACTTTTGCGAATTTTTTAGAAAAAAAATGTGGTTTTTTGCAAAAATGCGGCCAAAAATGTGTTTTTTGCAAAACGCGGAATCGGCCGATTTTTTTCAAACTGTCGGATTTCTCTATGGGAATTAACATAGGTTTTCACACTTTTGCAATTTTTTAAAAGAAAATGTGCGTTTTTGCAAAAATGCGGCCAAAAAAGCGTGTTTTTAGAGTAGCAGAATCGCATGAATCGGGTGTATAGGAGGGGTGTGTTTCTCCAGCCATTCTTGTATTTAAAAAAATTTTTAAATAAATATTACCAAAATTAAATATTTTTAAATAATCGTGAAAGTGTACTACTACCATGTGTTATTTATTTATACCCACATGGTTTAATATGGGTGTTATTTTATACATGTGTATACTACCATAGGAGTTTCTTTAAACCAACATGGTTTAATACGTGTATCATTTTACAAGTGTATACTACCATAGGGGTTTCTTCATACCAACATAGTTTAATACGTGTGTACTACCATAAGAGTTTCTTTATACCAACATGGTTTAATATGGGTGTTATTTTATGCATGTGTATACTACCGTAGGAGTTTCTTTAAACCAACATAGTTTAATACGTGTGTTATTTTATACGTGTGTGAGGGTATCTTTAAATCCCATCATGTTTTAAAAATAAATGTTTTAAAAACCGCACGACAGACCCGAAGGCTTAGTGTAGCAAAGTGTGTGGTTAGTTAGTGTAATGTATGTAAGTGAATTATTTTAATTTTTAATTGTGGTCCCACCTTCACCCGCCAATTTAAACTGGATAAAAACAACAAGTGTTTAATATCTAATGTAAATCGACGCCACAATTTAACTGTGATTCTCAAATGAATACCGCATAATGCATTAAATCACGATGACAGATCTACCCCTCCCCACCTCGCGTGAATGTGGATAGTTACATCGTATGGCCAGTGCGGGAAAGATGAGGATACTGCTAACAGAGCGTGGTTTTGTATCTGGATATAACTTTAGGCAATATCCCGCGTTGGGCTGGGTCGACTGAACCGCTCTCGCTGCTATTGTTAACATCTGTGGTGGGGGACAGTTTTTCCGGACTGATAGAATGCTTGTGTTGGACCATCACGAAATGCTATTTATTCTCAGCTGGGAGAGGCTCTTTTAAAGAAGTTCTTATTAAATTTTAACATGTTTTAAAAAGAATCTTTCATTCATTAGTGTTATGAATCACGCAAGTTAATTAAAGGATGTTAATTAAATTAATTGATTAAGTATTAAATGTCTGTATACCAGGAGCATGTCAAAGACATGTCAAGGGGTATGTCAAAGCGTACCAAGGGTGTGCCAAAGGAGTATGCTGAAGGCATGCCAAGACCATCGTTCCTACACTATCCCTCCGCTATATCGGGGTTACGAAGTGAACTGCGAGAATCTTGTAGGGTGGGATACTTGAAAATATCGTATGATGAGGGGTATGCCAAGAGGATCGAACATGAATTTTAAGAATGTGCCGCTTTTTGCGTTTTTTTCACAAAAAGTTTTCAAAACGTTAAAAAAACAACAAAAATGTGTGTTTTTTCAACAAGTTGAAGTTTTGGAGTTGTTGGATTTCTCTATGGGAAATAACATGGGTTTTCACACTTTTGCGAAATTTTTAGAAAAAAAATGTGGTTTTTTGCAAAAATGCGGCCAAAAATGTGTTTTTTGCAAAACGCGGAATCGGCCGATTTTTTTCAAACTGTCGGATATCTCTATGGGAATTAACATAGGTTTTCACACTTTTGCAATTTTTTGAAAGAAAATGTGCGTTTTTGCAAAAATGCGGCCAAAAAAGCGTGTTTTTAAAGTAGCAGAATCGCGTGAATTGGGTGTATGGGAGGGGGTGTGTTTCCCCAACCATTGCGGTCTTGGGGGTTTAAAAAATTTTAAAAATAAATATTTTCAATAAATATTCCCAAAAATAAATATTTTTAATAAATATTTCCAAAAATAAATATTTTTAAATAATCGTGAAAGTGTCTAAAATACTTGAGTGTTATGAATCTCACAAGTTAATGAAAGGATGATAATTAAATAAAGTCTTAGAGTTTAAATAATAGCAGATACCAATGGCTGTATGCATATGTTTTTACAAGTGTACTACTACTACCATAGGGGGTTTCTTTAAACCAACATTTCTTTAAACATACGTGTGTTATTCTAAGAGGGAGAAACACCTAATATGGTGATACATATGACACACGCGCTCAGCACAAATCGATAGAAATAAATGGTGAGATAGTTTTTAAAGACGAGACTTTTAAATTTTTTTTTCGATAAATAAGGTATTTGAGGTTATTTAACGTGTGAATGAACGATACATACCAATAAAATGAGGAACTAGGCTAAGTTTACAAGTATGGGACTTTAAAGTTTTGATGTTTTAGGGGTAGAACTTGAATTTATAATTAAACATGATTTATACTAACTACTGCAAAGGGAGAAATGCATAGCGAAAGGGGTTATGTGTGTATATATATATATATATATATAATACATATAACCAACACCCACCGGTGGAATGCAGATCTAAGATAGTATGTTTAGGAGAAGACATGAGATTCTTAAGTAAATGGAGTATTGAGAGGCATTTAAAGAGATATAAACATATGATAAGGTAACATCCATAATACACACAACTAATATAGGACAGCGAAAGGAAAACTTTAGTATTGTTTAGAGACCGAACTTCAAATATGTAAGTAAATGTAGGTGTTTGGAAATTTTTAATGGGCTATGTGCAACACACATGTCCCCGATCACAGTGGTGGAAAAGTGATACCGGAGCAGTTTTTAAAGATGTGACTTTAACTTTTTTCAATTAAGTGAAGAATCTAATAAATATTAGAGGGTGCTAGCGCTTACCGAGGGTTTTATGTATAATACACATAAGCAGCATATAACATTAGGAAGGGGATATTAGAAAATTTTTTAAAGATAGGACTTTAGATTTTGGAACTAAATGAGATATCAAGAAACATTTAAAGGGGATGAAAATATCTAATGAGGCGGAATGGGGGTGTACTTACCCAAGATACCCAGCACTGAAATTATTCACTAAGATAAATTTTTTTTTAAAGTAAAGACTTTAGAAGTTTCACATAAAAGGCAATTTATACTAGTTTTTAAAGAAATGAAAACGCCCAGCGAGATGACTTAGAATGAATACAACGCCGATATATATGACAGTGAAAAGAAAACTTAAATATTGTTTAAAGACTGCACTTCAAATTTCAAAGTAAATGTACATACCCGGAAACTTTTAATGGACTAGTATAATACACATACTTGATATAACAGTTAAATGACGAACTAAGAATAATTTATAAGTATGTAACTTTGGATTTTTTTTAGTTAAATAGGGATTTCAGCTAATTTTTAGAGGTATAGAAAGGTATACTAAAGGGTGTACAACAAATTTTTAGAAGGGACTTAGGGAATTTGCTAGCTAAATAGGGATTTCCACTACTTTTTAAAGGGATATAAAGGCATACTAAAGGGTATATAGCAAATTTTTAGAGGGGACTTTGAGAATTTTTTAGCTAAATAGGGATTTCTACTAACTTTTAAGGAATAGAAACACGTACTGAAGAGTATAGAGCGTAATCATTACTAACACCTAGTGCTAAAATGAGGAATTAGAGTAATATTTTGGGGATGGGACTTTAGATTTTTAAGTAAATGTTATGTTTAAAAACTTTTAAAGTAGCGTAAATACCTACTAAGATGACATATGCGATACACATAGCCAATACATAGTTATTAAATAGGGAAAAGCTAAGATGGCTTTTTAGAATAACACCTAAAATTTTTTCTAACTAAGCGCAATATATCAACACTTAAAGCGGACGAATACGAAGATTCAGACGGCATGTGTGATACACATCGCGGGCACATAATAGTTAAATCTTAATTTAAGTAAGTTTTTAAGGATAGAACTCTGAATTTTTTGGGTAAATGAGATGTTTAAGAACATTTAAAGAGTCAAAAACACCTAATAAGGCGGTATGAGATGATTTCATCATCATCAGATAACAGCGAAATGGGGATACTACAAATATTTTAAAGGGGAATCCTTAAAATTTCTAAGTAAATAACCTTTAAAGGGGTGAAAAATATATAGTGAAGTTGTGTAGATAATACAGATCATCGACATTCTAAAACAGACAAGACATCTCTATACAAGATAAAAAAATGTTGTACGTTAATATAAACATACATTATTCTATGTAGCAATGTAATACATACCCCAAGATTTATATAAAGTAATTGCGAATACATTATACCAATCCCATCAGAAATCAGCTAAAATAATAAAATTATCAAGCTGAATAATATATCTAGGTACTAAAACCCCAACAAACTACATCAAATTGATAAAAATCTTAACTAAATAAAATAATAAAGCTGTAACATACTATAAAAATACTAAGTTTAATAAAATAATAGAATAAAATCATATTAAAGCAAGTACTTACATGTTCAATCCGACTCAAAATGCTACATTAGGTGTAGGCCGATGAATAATGACAGATATAACATCTCCAGCTTTACCAACTTAAACCGACATATTCCCAGAGCAACTTGAAACGCGTCTTGACAGCACGAAATCCACAGCAGAAGTGATAAAATCGATACTTCAACGACACCCCCTACACGACAAGGTCACATCAAGGTCATATCATGGTTACAGTTAAACTATGGTATAAAATAGAATCACATGTTAAAAAATAATAGATTTTAGTAAAATAATTAAAGAAAATCCCTCTGTGATTATGAATGACCTGCCTATATTTACCGTGTGTGTGTGTGTGTGTGTGTACGTGTGTGTGTGTGTGTGTGTGTGTGTGCGTGTGTGTGTGTGTGCGTGTGTGTGTATGTGTGTGTGTGTGTGTGTGTGTGTATGTGTGTGTGTGTGTGTGTGTGTGTGTAATTATACCTTAAAAAGCTATATATCTGTAGTATCCCAACGGATACTAATATTTGTCTTACACATTTAGTTAAAACTTTTTTTTAATTACACTTAAAATAAGTGCAACTGAAATAAAGTTTTTCTAAATGTGTAAGACAAATATTAGTATCCGTTGGGATACTACAGATATATAGCTTTTTAAGGTATAATTACACACACACACACACACACACACACATACACACACACACACACACATACACATACACGCACACACACACACACACACACACACACACACACGTACACACACACACACACACACGGTAAATATAGGCAGGTCATTCATAATCACAGAGGGATTTTCTTTAATTATTTTACTAAAATCTATTATTTTTTAACATGTGATTCTATTTTATACCATAGTTTAACTGTAACCATGATATGACCTTGATGTGACCTTGTCGTGTAGGGGGTGTCGTTGAAGTATCGATTTTATCACTTCTGCTGTGGATTTCGTGCTGTCAAGACGCGTTTCAAGTTGCTCTGGGAATATGTCGGTTTAAGTTGGTAAAGCTGGAGATGTTATATCTGTCATTATTCATCGGCCTACACCTAATGTAGCATTTTGAGTCGGATTGAACATGTAAGTACTTGCTTTAATATGATTTTATTCTATTATTTTATTAAACTTAGTATTTTTATAGTATGTTACAGCTTTATTATTTTATTTAGTTAAGATTTTTATCAATTTGATGTAGTTTGTTGGGGTTTTAGTACCTAGATATATTATTCAGCTTGATAATTTTATTATTTTAGCTGATTTCTGATGGGATTGGTATAATGTATTCGCAATTACTTTATATAAATCTTGGGGTATGTATTACATTGCTACATAGAATAATGTATGTTTATATTAACGTACAACATTTTTTTATCTTGTATAGAGATGTCTTGTCTGTTTTAGAATGTCGATGATCTGTATTATCTACACAACTTCACTATATATTTTTCACCCCTTTAAAGGTTATTTACTTAGAAATTTTAAGGATTCCCCTTTAAAATATTTGTAGTATCCCCATTTCGCTGTTATCTGATGATGATGAAATCATCTCATACCGCCTTATTAGGTGTTTTTGACTCTTTAAATGTTCTTAAACATCTCATTTACCCAAAAAATTCAGAGTTCTATCCTTAAAAACTTACTTAAATTAAGATTTAACTATTATGTGCCCGCGATGTGTATCACACATGCCGTCTGAATCTTCGTATTCGTCCGCTTTAAGTGTTGATATATTGCGCTTAGTTAGAAAAAATTTTAGGTGTTATTCTAAAAAGCCATCTTAGCTTTTCCCTATTTAATAACTATGTATTGGCTATGTGTATCGCATATGTCATCTTAGTAGGTATTTACGCTACTTTAAAAGTTTTTAAACATAACATTTACTTAAAAATCTAAAGTCCCATCCCCAAAATATTACTCTAATTCCTCATTTTAGCACTAGGTGTTAGTAATGATTACGCTCTATACTCTTCAGTACGTGTTTCTATTCCTTAAAAGTTAGTAGAAATCCCTATTTAGCTAAAAAATTCTCAAAGTCCCCTCTAAAAATTTGCTATATACCCTTTAGTATGCCTTTATATCCCTTTAAAAAGTAGTGGAAATCCCTATTTAGCTAGCAAATTCCCTAAGTCCCTTCTAAAAATTTGTTGTACACCCTTTAGTATACCTTTCTATACCTCTAAAAATTAGCTGAAATCCCTATTTAACTAAAAAAAATCCAAAGTTACATACTTATAAATTATTCTTAGTTCGTCATTTAACTGTTATATCAAGTATGTGTATTATACTAGTCCATTAAAAGTTTCCGGGTATGTACATTTACTTTGAAATTTGAAGTGCAGTCTTTAAACAATATTTAAGTTTTCTTTTCACTGTTATATATATCGGCGTTGTATTCATTCTAAGTCATCTCGCTGGGCGTTTTCATTTCTTTAAAAACTAGTATAAATTGCCTTTTATGTGAAACTTCTAAAGTCTTTACTTTAAAAAAAAATTTATCTTAGTGAATAATTTCAGTGCTGGGTATCTTGGGTAAGTACACCCCCATTCCGCCTCATTAGATATTTTCATCCCCTTTAAATGTTTCTTGATATCTCATTTAGTTCCAAAATCTAAAGTCCTATCTTTAAAAAATTTTCTAATATCCCCTTCCTAATGTTATATGCTGCTTATGTGTATTATACATAAAACCCTCGGTAAGCGCTAGCACCCTCTAATATTTATTAGATTCTTCACTTAATTGAAAAAAGTTAAAGTCACATCTTTAAAAACTGCTCCGGTATCACTTTTCCACCACTGTGATCGGGGACATGTGTGTTGCACATAGCCCATTAAAAATTTCCAAACACCTACATTTACTTACATATTTGAAGTTCGGTCTCTAAACAATACTAAAGTTTTCCTTTCGCTGTCCTATATTAGTTGTGTGTATTATGGATGTTACCTTATCATATGTTTATATCTCTTTAAATGCCTCTCAATACTCCATTTACTTAAGAATCTCATGTCTTCTCCTAAACATACTATCTTAGATCTGCATTCCACCGGTGGGTGTTGGTTATATGTATTATATATATATATATATATATACACACATAACCCCTTTCGCTATGCATTTCTCCCTTTGCAGTAGTTAGTATAAATCATGTTTAATTATAAATTCAAGTTCTACCCCTAAAACATCAAAACTTTAAAGTCCCATACTTGTAAACTTAGCCTAGTTCCTCATTTTATTGGTATGTATCGTTCATTCACACGTTAAATAACCTCAAATACCTTATTTATCGAAAAAAAAATTTAAAAGTCTCGTCTTTAAAAACTATCTCACCATTTATTTCTATCGATTTGTGCTGAGCGCGTGTGTCATATGTATCACCATATTAGGTGTTTCTCCCTCTTAGAATAACACACGTATGTTTAAAGAAATGTTGGTTTAAAGAAACCCCCTATGGTAGTAGTAGTACACTTGTAAAAACATATGCATACAGCCATTGGTATCTGCTATTATTTAAACTCTAAGACTTTATTTAATTATCATCCTTTCATTAACTTGTGAGATTCATAACACTCAAGTATTTTAGACACTTTCACGATTATTTAAAAATATTTATTTTTGGAAATATTTATTAAAAATATTTATTTTTGGGAATATTTATTGAAAATATTTATTTTTAAAATTTTTTAAACCCCCAAGACCGCAATGGTTGGGGAAACACACCCCCTCCCATACACCCAATTCACGCGATTCTGCTACTTTAAAAACACGCTTTTTTGGCCGCATTTTTGCAAAAACGCACATTTTCTTTCAAAAAATTGCAAAAGTGTGAAAACCTATGTTAATTCCCATAGAGATATCCGACAGTTTGAAAAAAATCGGCCGATTCCGCGTTTTGCAAAAAACACATTTTTGGCCGCATTTTTGCAAAAAACCACATTTTTTTTCTAAAAATTTCGCAAAAGTGTGAAAACCCATGTTATTTCCCATAGAGAAATCCAACAACTCCAAAACTTCAACTTGTTGAAAAAACACACATTTTTGTTGTTTTTTTAACGTTTTGAAAACTTTTTGTGAAAAAAACGCAAAAAGCGGCACATTCTTAAAATTCATGTTCGATCCTCTTGGCATACCCCTCATCATACGATATTTTCAAGTATCCCACCCTACAAGATTCTCGCAGTTCACTTCGTAACCCCGATATAGCGGAGGGATAGTGTAGGAACGATGGTCTTGGCATGCCTTCAGCATACTCCTTTGGCACACCCTTGGTACGCTTTGACATACCCCTTGACATGTCTTTGACATGCTCCTGGTATACAGACATTTAATACTTAATCAATTAATTTAATTAACATCCTTTAATTAACTTGCGTGATTCATAACACTAATGAATGAAAGATTCTTTTTAAAACATGTTAAAATTTAATAAGAACTTCTTTAAAAGAGCCTCTCCCAGCTGAGAATAAATAGCATTTCGTGATGGTCCAACACAAGCATTCTATCAGTCCGGAAAAACTGTCCCCCACCACAGATGTTAACAATAGCAGCGAGAGCGGTTCAGTCGACCCAGCCCAACGCGGGATATTGCCTAAAGTTATATCCAGATACAAAACCACGCTCTGTTAGCAGTATCCTCATCTTTCCCGCACTGGCCATACGATGTAACTATCCACATTCACGCGAGGTGGGGAGGGGTAGATCTGTCATCGTGATTTAATGCATTATGCGGTATTCATTTGAGAATCACAGTTAAATTGTGGCGTCGATTTACATTAGATATTAAACACTTGTTGTTTTTATCCAGTTTAAATTGGCGGGTGAAGGTGGGACCACAATTAAAAATTAAAATAATTCACTTACATACATTACACTAACTAACCACACACTTTGCTACACTAAGCCTTCGGGTCTGTCGTGCGGTTTTTAAAACATTTATTTTTAAAACATGATGGGATTTAAAGATACCCTCACACACGTATAAAATAACACACGTATTAAACTATGTTGGTTTAAAGAAACTCCTACGGTAGTATACACATGCATAAAATAACACCCATATTAAACCATGTTGGTATAAAGAAACTCTTATGGTAGTACACACGTATTAAACTATGTTGGTATGAAGAAACCCCTATGGTAGTATACACTTGTAAAATGATACACGTATTAAACCATGTTGGTTTAAAGAAACTCCTATGGTAGTATACACATGTATAAAATAACACCCATATTAAACCATGTGGGTATAAATAAATAACACATGGTAGTAGTACACTTTCACGATTATTTAAAAATATTTAATTTTGGTAATATTTATTTAAAAATTTTTTTAAATACAAGAATGGCTGGAGAAACACACCCCTCCTATACACCCGATTCATGCGATTCTGCTACTCTAAAAACACGCTTTTTTGGCCACATTTTTGCAAAAACGCACATTTTCTTTTAAAAAATTGCAAAAGTGTGAAAACCTATGTTAATTCCCATAGAGAAATCCGACAGTTTGAAAAAAATCGGCCGATTCCGCGTTTTGCAAAAAACACATTTTTGGCCGCATTTTTGCAAAAAACCACATTTTTTTTCTAAAAAATTCGCAAAAGTGTGAAAACCCATGTTAATTCCCATAGAGAAATCCAACAACTCCAAAACTTCAACTTGTTGAAAAAACACACATTTTTGTTGTTTTTTTAACGTTTTGAAAACTTTTTGTGAAAAAAAACGCAAAAAGCGGCACGTTCTTAAAATTCATGTTCGATGCTCTTGGCATACCCTGCGTCATACGATATTTTCAAGTATCTCACCCTACAAGATTCTCGCAGTTCACTTCGTAACCGCGATATAGGGCAAGCACTCTTTTCTTAGGCGGAGGGGTATTGATATGACCTTAGCATGTCTTCAGCATATCCCTTTGGTACACCCTTGGTATACCCTTAACATGTCCTTGGCGGAGGGATATTGGCACGCTCCTAGCATGCAATAACATAGACCTTGATATACTTAATTACTTTATTTCATTATCCTCATTAACACCTTTCATTCATTTAAGAAAAAGAAAAAAAAATCCCAACAATCATAAAAATTCCCAGTTTTAATTCTCCTTTTCGCCGCAAGGGGGCTCTGATGGTTTCATTCCGCCTCCGATGGTGTTGCCACCATGAAAAAGTTTCTCCCCCACAGGTGTTGCTATGGCAACCGAAACAGAAAAATATTTCTAAGTTCCATCCCCGATAGTTCCAATTTTCATCGCTAGGGGGCGCTGATGGTTTCATTCCGCCTCCGATGGTGTTGCCACCCCAGAAAAAGTTTCTCCCCCACAGGTGTTGCTATGGCAACCGAAACAGAAAAATATTTCTAAGTTATATCCCCGATAGTTCCGCTTTTCGCCGCTAGGGGGCGCTGATGGCTTCATTCCGCCTCTGTCGGTGTTGCCATCCCCAAAAAAGTTTCTCCTATACTTATAAAAAATATCATTCAAAAAATTTATTTCCCCCTCAACCCCTCGTACAAGACTACGACATCGTTGCCACCCGACAAAAAGTTTCTCCAAAATTTTTACCCCACCTTTTTTCATTTCCCCCCTTTTACACCCCCGTCCAGGATCACGGAAGGCGGAATGGCCGCCATCTTGCTGAGCGCTGAGCATCGCTGAGCCACTGCCGGTGAACCGGCTTTCCTTATCTACTCACGTATCTTGTTACGTTTTTCTACGAAACAGAACTCGAGATGTTAAAGTAGGTGAAAGAGTAATTGTACCTTAAAATGTGCTTTAATATTTAATGAACATCTGAAGAACACCTGCAGTTTTAAATATCACTCATCCCATCCTAAGCACTATTAAGATATTAGGCAATTGTCTAATAAATTTCCTTTCGTCCTAGATAACAAAAATTATGCAATGTTTTTCAAGCAGAACAAAAACAATTTAACGTTTTTTACTGCACCAACTTACTGCATTGCATACAGCCATGCGGTGCTAGAAGATCTTGGGAATTCCGGTCACACTGAACTTTTTTAGATACGGCTAAGTGGTACAAGTTAAACTTACCAATTCTTATGAGTGTTCAAAGTACTCCCCTCCCACATCAATGCACTTTTGCAGGCGAATTTTACAAAGGTTAAATGTTTCAAGCCATCCATTTCTTGGAATCGATGAAAAATATGTTTTTATAGCCTCATCAATCTCATCTTAGGAATGAAAATGACGCCCACGTAATTTTTTTTTAGATTAAAACACAGCCAAAAGTCACACGTAGCAAGATCACCGGCCACACATTATGCTGCTGTAAACCTTTGGGTCAGTCGTGTGGTCTGGGCCTTCAACATAGCAAGATCAGGAGAATAGGGTGGATGTTCTATCACTTTAATGCTTTTTTGTTCAAGAAATTCGACTGTCATTCTTGCTGAACGAGAAGATGAAATTGTCATGGTGCAGCATGAGTCCCCCTAATATTCACTTCCTGAAGAATTTCTGGAAAACACTTAGTGGTGTGCCAGTTAGCTGTAACTGTCTTCTGTCCCTCTAGCTTTATGGCTTTGATCAGACCTGTACTTCTGAAGAACACGGCATATATTACTTTTTTCATTGCTCGTTGTTTTTTCACCATTGTTGGTTTGGGGTCATCTTCAAAGACCCATACTTTATTTTCTTGACGTGTTGGAACGTCAAAAAACGGCATGTACGTTTCATCACCAGTTATGATTTTAGAAATAATGCGGTGTCCACTATCATTAAGTAATTTTAGGGTTTCTTTCCTGATTCTGACACGGTCCCCTTTTTGGTGTTCTGCTAAATTATGGGGGACTTAATGACAAACTAATATTTTCATATGCAGTGCTTCATGAATAATTTTATGTATAGCTGCGGAACCAATGTTCAGTTCCTTCTGTATCATTTGGTAGGTACAACGATTATCATCGATTAACATTTTTCGAATGGCCGACATATTTTCTGGGACTACAGTTGACAAAGGTCTTCCTGTGTGTTCTTCATCCAGGAAAGAATTTCGACCGTTTCTAAACTCTGTGAACCATCTGAATACAGTGGCACGAGATTGAGCAACATTTCCATATGCTAATTGTAGACGTTAAAGACATTCTTCTTGATTTAGCTCCACTTTAAAATCATAGCTCAATAATGCTCTCGCGTCAACTCTATTTTCTTTTCTTTCAAAATTAATTCTACGATAGCTAAATTGTAATTGTTGCTACAAATTATCGTCTGTGGACACAAAAGAGTTCAAATTTAAATATCCGACCAATAATTTTTTTCTAGCACATATCGTCTGCCCCTGTCTCAAAAATTTCAGTGTGACCCTCGTATTTTGTATCAGCATTTTGTAAATTCTACATTTGGAACTTCCTATTACATGGATTTTCTAAAAGCAGAGCTGAAAACCCAAGTTTAATTGTTTGTACGTATATTTTCCTTGTTCCAAAGCCAGTAATTGGCATAGCAATTTGCGCTTTTTCTAAAACGTATCACCGGATCCCAATGAGTTGCAGGAAACTTTCGAAAAATTCAATAAATTTTTAAATATTTTCGAAAAACCTCTAAAAAGGGGGGTGAAATCGACTCAGTCCTGAAAAACGTATCTTCCTCAATTTTCGATCTGCGATTTTTTTTTTAAACGGGAATTGAAGGTGTTCTGAAAAGAGCTGAGGAGCCAGAATTTTGAAAAAGTCGATAGTTTTGTTTCAACAGATTTTTAAATGGCAGACGAATTTCAAAAATCTCGTAAAAAGGGCGATACGGACACCCATTTTAAAAATCTAACTGACACATCAATTTTTGGACTGCGATCTCCATTTTTTTCTTTAACGAAGCGATGATAAAACGTCTTAAAAAGAGCTAAATATGTAGATATCCATGTAGAAAATCTAATTTTTGTGATAGAATCTTCATTTTGTATTTAACTACAGTTAAATATATGTATTTCAAAGGGCCTCATGTGCCAAAATTTTGAAAAAGACCTTGGTTATTTTTATTCATACAACTTGATACGCGAGTCCGGTCTATTAGCTGCCGATTTCACGATGTCTTTCTTCTATAGGCCAAAAAAGCAAGACACATAAAACGTACATTGGACAAAACAGATAAATTAGACAGAGAAACACACATTTTTGTTAAAACAGGTCTAAAAAAGTTTTCTCTAGTGCAAAAGAACAAGATATGTTTGTTCCAAGGTCTCCTCTTCTACAGAGCAAACAAGGCACTTGTTGGAGTCAGCTAGGTGAAATCCATTCAAGTAGGCCTGGGTGGCTATGTGACCCACAGACTAATATATATTCTGTGATGTGACCTATCCTAGCCTTAGCAGCAAAAGTGGCAATAATTCTAGGGATTTTTCTGAAATTCTTATTTTTATACGAATTTTCAAAAGTTTTTTCCATACAATTTTGAAGTCAAAATTTTATTTTTTCTCCATTTTTTTTTCAAAATTGTATATAATCTTCAAAATCTAATCTTTCATTGTTGTAAATTATGTTGCCATTTCAAAAGAAGTAAAGATATTTAAATCATTTAAACAATTTTATTATCTAGAGCGCTAATATTGAATACATGGAGTTAGAAATACCTTTTACCTCCTTGGCTGAAACTATTGTCGAGACTTTCGGTATTGTTGGCGCTTGACGTCATGAGCAGTGCTGGATTGAGACTTTTGAGGAGAAATTGTATAGAGCATTGGCACGTGACGTCACGCGGACAATTTGCCCTTACGTTTCTGAAACAAAATATACTCGTTTGTTTAGTAGTATGGAAATTTTAATTATTTCTGTTCATTTTCGTTATTAAAAACGGTTACTTTAGAAACTTACAATCGTTTAACCTCTAATTTTACTAAATTTATCTTCTTTGATGGATATTTTTAATTAACCAGAAAATAAAATATTCACTTTCATTAAAATATATACACGAGTTTTTTTTAAGAAAAATTGTTATCTATTTTTCCCTTCTTGCTCGCGTATACATTGCAGTCTGTGCTAGTAAATGTACTTTAGAACGCTAGTTAGTGACTACTGTAAAAATAAGTAGGAGTGTACATTCACTTAAAGTGCACTTTAGCAAATGAAATCTTTAAATATGTATTGTTATTCAAGTATTCTAAATAATTTATTTTCACCACAAAGATAAATTTCCAGGTTTAATGGGTTTAGTTTCAATTTTTATTGGCCATCATCGTCCGTTTACCATAACACGCTATGGTAAAAATATTGCCTTATGTTTCTGCGCATTCTACTACGCAGGTTGTTTATTTATGGTTGTGCCCATGCTCTATTCGGCGATCGGTTCAGAAGAGTATTAGAAATATAAAAACCATGTTGTTTCCTTAAGATAGCGCAATTTGTCTAATTGTGCTATGATTGTTGAAATTGCGATATCATTTGTATCCGTCGTAAAGCCATAACTCCCAATGCTCCCATATTTTTTCATCGGAATTTTAATTTATCTTAGTCCGTGTAACTCCGATTAACATGAAAATTTCACTGTTATTTAAAGGGTATCACTCCCGCTATGCGGGTGTACACGGATTGCACGATTTGTTTTTTATCCTACTTTAGTGGTATCACGCCTGCTGTATGGGTTTGCACCTCACATAATTGTTGCACCTCAAATATTGTTAGAACGTAAATGTTACAATTTGCTACGCAGGGAGTTTCATCTAGCGACAGGTTTCGATTTAAATTATGTCCGTCAGGGAAATTTACGCATTATATTCGATGATCGATTCGGAAGAGTATTGGAAATATAAAAAGTATGTTGTTTGCCGAAAATAATGGTTTAATTGTGCCATGACTGTTGAAATTGCGACTTAATGTGTATACAATGCACCCACGCGACCTGCTTACGCTAAACTTAGTCACTTTTATTGCTTTGTGGGACACAGAACGTACTTAAAAACTAATTGCTATAAAAACTGATTGCTATAAAAACTGGTTGCTATATTTAGTAACTGCTGACGGGTAAAGCCCGCTAATTTGATACATTGATTTCACTGCATAATTACAAAAGCATATTGAATTTCAATTAGATCAGATCATACAAAAAGTATACGATTTTTGTTATTCTTTGGTAGCCAGTGTCAAATTATAAGCGATTGAGCTCGGACTGCACGAAGCTGCAAGGCCAGATTTATAGTAAGACAATCCAGGTTTATGTATACTGACGGGTTCTGCGTGTGACTATTGTCCTAAAGCTTTCTGTTTGAATTTTTTGTAAATTGGACGTAGGCTACATCGTACGACTGACTTTCTTGGTCACCACAGAGGTTCGCAAAAATGCGGTATAGGGCACTTTTTTTTGCAGACGACGGTACAGCTAACGGCCATTCAGTTCTGATGATTTCTATCAAGAGTGAAATCGGTCGACTGGCGATTGTTGCTGCACTAAGAGCATGATTCCAGTGGTATTTTCGTTTAAAAGTAATCTACAGTATTAATATCCATCCGACCATGTTTTTAATAAGTTAAGTATATGCATGTAATAAGTATATAAGTGTGTATTTTACCATATGTGTGTGCATCAATTTAAAACACTAAATATTGAACTTTAAATTCGTCTTTTTAGAAAATATATGGGAGATCATTTTCTTAGCATGTGCACAAAACCATTGAAAATAAATAATATAATAATAATAATAATTGCCCCAAAATTGTTGTACCGCTATTTCTTTCATATCTCAGTACATACCTGTTGTTCGTTTGCTACGCGGCTATACCCGGTATGCCTTCAGATGTCTAAAAAATTGTAAAAAAATGTAATAATCCAAAACAAAATTTAATTCCCTGTCAATTCATTATTATTATTATTATTATTATTATTATTATTATTTTTTTGAAAGAGCTTGTACACGGCTAGAAACAAATTAAGCATATTCCTTTCAAGCAAACGAATTTACTAAAAAATGCCATATTAATAATTTTTAATCAGAATCATGTGATTTTTGGACATCTGAATTACTAATAACATTGAAATTTGGATTTAGAAAATTTGGATTACTAATAACATTAAAATGTGGATTTAGAAAATTTGGATTACTAATAACATTGAAATTTGGATTTAGAAAATTTGGATTACTAATAACATTGAAATTTGGATTACTAATAATAATGAATTACTAATAACATTGACATTTGGATTTAGAAAATTTGGATTGCTAACAACAATGAAATATTATTGGAGATGGACGACTTACATTGCAAAATGTCCGAACGCGCTTTATTTCGAAACACTTTTTTGAGCATAATTGCATAATTATACCTCATTGAGACAAAGCTCGATTTCCCATCCCGAGCATTCGCATTTTAAATCGACGGATATGCTTATATACTTTACCGAGACTCGTTAAATAGTGTAGACGTTGAATCCTGACTCATGTCTTACTAAGCTTTTATGTTATTAAGAATTACTATGCTTATAAGTTTGTTATATTTTTTTCGTAGCATTTCTCTTTGGAACTCAAAGTGTTTGCCTCAAAATGTCTGAACAGGGTGAATCCCCAGATGCACCGCCCAAAACTTCTATGCCTGCTCCAGAACCTGTTCCTTCTACGTCCAAAAGCATAAGGTATTTATATAATCTTTAATTCAATCTTGCATTCATCTTGAATTGTACGAGTAGGATAGTTGTGAAAAACACTAAGCATTGGTATAGCCAAGCCAAGCAACACAAGCGATCGCTTGGTGCCTCATGTTTACAGAGGGCCTCAAAATATTGTACATTATTTTTATAGGACCTCTCTCTCTGTAGTTTTGCTGAAGACTCATTAGAGCATTTTAACTAATCCAGCGTTTTCTTGTATTTTTTTTCTTATAATTCTGCAATTTATCTTGTCATTTGTGTATCAGTTTACAGTTGTCTTTACAACGTTTTGACTACAACCTTTTTATCGAATTGTAAGTGACAATACTGAGATCCTGATATTATAATCTCCTCGGTGCACGCTGTTTATGTGATTAGGCGGTTTTAATGTAGGCTATGTAGTATTTTGTATTTGTTTTGGTCTCTTGCGAGTCTCGTTATTTTATATGATTTCAGGAGCAGAGAGCTTAATGGACCTCGGCTTAAAAGCATTTGCATAATCAGTAGTCCTTCCTGCCTGAATTATAACCATAGATCTTTTGGTATTAGATAGGGAAACTTTGGTTATATAACCAGGGTCGGATTAGCCATTGGGACAAGGTAGTTTCAGGCTAGAGAATATTTTTACATCATAAGCAAAGCCCCCCAAAATATAGTTAACCCGAGGGGGGGGGGGGAAGCTCAAAATCCCATGTCAGAACCTAAAGTAAAAAGATGAACCTGTATTTAATTTCGAACGTGTAAAAACAACGTAAATAAATTGTCGTATAATCGATTTTTCGGATTGCCAATTTTCGGATTTTAAGACTTTTTCTATATTTATAGTTCAGATGGGGTCTTTCATCAAAGCTCGCTTGGGGCATAGAAAACCTCTGGACGCTACTGGGTATAGCTGCCATAATTGTGTCTGGCTTCCAAGAGAAGGCAATTATTCCATCCTCTCCAAGGGCTGCTCATAAGGTTGGGAACAGTGCCGGATTAATAATTTTGAGGCCGCTTTTGTTTTATATCTATACTAGAAAATGTACCCGGTGTCGCCCGGGTTTTAAATAAGCGCCCGCTACATAAATTATATAAATGCAAATTTTACCACTCAATTTCCAAATCGAATGTTTTAAATCAGGATTTCTACTTCCGGTTTAAGATGTCACTTCCGTTTCTTCCGAAAATTCGTATGACTGTACGAATTAAGTATGCAAAAGATAATAAATATGCATAATAGTTCCGTCCAAAATGAAGTGTGTACACCATTTGCTACCATATGAAGGTGCGTTCATAAATTTCTTGTTACATGTATTTTTCAATTATTCTATTTTTTTTATTTATTTATTTTTTTTATTTTATTTTAAACAAAGCCCATATACACTCTACTATGATTTAATTTCCTTTGATCAGGAAGAAAATACAACTATTGTCAGGTACACATTTTCTCTGTTTACTTCACAACGAAATAGGCAGAATTTGCGTGAAATTTCAGACGCCTTGTGCCAGACACAAATGCTTTTCCCGATAGAATCTCATCTCATTAATTGGAGTTTTCGGAATCTGCACTCCAGTTTCCGCTTGTCGAGCAAATTCGATCAGCATAATTGAGAGACTGCGTGGGGAGGATTGGAAATAAAACACCCGTATGTGTGTGTGTATAGTGTTCAAAAGAGATTTACCTGCTTATTTGCGAAGTTTAAAAATCAATGCTGTTACTGTAGGAACGATATCTCATTCTCTCATTTGCTCAAAATCCAGTTTTCCACGAGTCAGCAATGCATGCTTGATTGATCGCTAAATGTTAAATTTAAATATTTTAGTTAGCATTATTTATTTGTAATGGGTAGATAAGAATATTATATATATATATATATATATATATATTCCAAATTCCTATCACATATCTTCTGTCTGTATTAGTGCGTCGAATATAATATTTTGTTCTTCTGTAGATTTATAATGAAATGAGTCAGCTTTTTTTCAAGTGGCGAAATAATTTTCAAGGGGTGGGTGCCCCATCGGTGTTTTAGCTCTTTCCAAGACGAAACAGATGGTTGGATGCTTTTTTTAAAGCAGTTTTTGAATATTCTTGTGGTCGGAGCATATCGCTATATATATTTGTCTAAAGAGTGTTTGTTTTTCTAGATCTTCCAGAAGTCTAGATGACCTAGAAGGCTGAATCTTTGCTGTTTTATAGTATGACCATGGTACAGAACCTAACGGAGCCGGATTTTCGATTTACATACTTTCCCGGGGGGGGATCAGAGAAAGTGGGGGGGGGGGTTTCTAAACATATTTCCAGACCTTCCAGAAACCTTTCCAGTTGATCTAGAAGGCTAAATGCACATTTATAGTTTCGTCAACTGTACAGAACCTAACAGAACTGGATAAAAAAAGGGGGGGGGGAGGTCGAAAAGTTAATTCAGACCCTACAGAAGCCTCATCGTTGACCTACAAGGCTGGATCCTTGCACACTTATAGTATTAACCACTAGATTGAATCTAACGAAGCCTTATTTCAAGTTTTTCTCCCGAAGAGGACAAAATAAGTGTTTGTGTGTGTGTGTGTGTAGGGCGGGGGGGGGGGGGGTAAATCTCTCAGAACCTTCCCGAAGTCCCCAATGGGACCATAAAACGCTAAACCTCGACCACGGGATAGAACTTAACTGTGCCAATTTTTTTATTGAGACAACTATTTTCTACGCTAAGCGACATGCATTGTTAAAAAAAATAAAACTTATTAAAAAAAGTTGCAGCTTAATTTAGGAGTGTTAGTTTCACTGTCTTTGACCGGCTTAAATACTAGTTTTAAATTTGCTTTGCGGAAGGGAAGCTTTTTTTTTTATCCTTCTAGGTGTTTTGATTATTTTTGTCAACTGTATTTTTGCAAGAATCGGGTTAGTCTGTTAAACGATTTTTGAAAAATTGCCATTTTAACCGCGGGGTAAGGTGGTAAATTATAAAGTTCTGGGAATTTTAGTAATATCAATAAGTCGAGGCAGTACGGTTGTAGCCTTGACTTAACCCACTCCCCTCTTGCAATTTTCATATCCTTCGCAAAGTAAAATGTCCAAGATCGACTTACATTATTTATCATCTAAAATTTTTGATGCCTTATTTTATTTATTTATTTATTAAGGTTAAAATTGATACCAATCTAAAGTCACTTGCTTTCCTTCTCGGTGGTCGCTACGCTCCAATGAATATTCCCTTCCCACGGTTTCCAGTTAACTTAAGCCTCAGGCTAGATGGGCCAGGCTAAAGTGGCACAGATTTCTATAGATGGGGATAAATGAATACATCAAAAAGCTCTTAATCCATTATTAATGTGATATAGAATCCATCCATTCTTTATGTAGATGGTTTAATGTCGATAATTATCTTTTGGTCGCAATTTTCTGGACGATTTTCTGTTAAAGTAATTAAAAGGAACACAGCAATTAGTGAACACGTCTATTTTAATACTCATGACAAAGTCGGTTTTGAAGCAATTGACATTAAATCTGGATAATTAATTATTCTCAATTTAAATTTGCACGATTTTAGTTCCCCAAATTTTACGTTTTTTATTCTTTTATTCATATTTATTCATATTCTACTGTCCAACTCTGAAAATAGAAAATGTATTAATTAGTAGTTTTTGCGGGATTATCACTTTTTACTATTCATTGGTCAAAAGCCCTTAGTATAACTCGGGAAATGCTGTGCCATCGTAAAAATTTCTGAAATCGACAAATTTTGTGCATGGCAAAATTTTGCATTATTGCGTGCTAAATAGAGTGATCGCATGATTGGAATACCATACAGTATTATGAATTCAGAAGCATCAATTTCTATATGTATTTAATTTCACGTAAGTATATCTTTTGTTTCATCAAAATATGTTTCTGTGTTAATCCATATTTTATTAAAATATTAATTGTCTTATCAATAGTATTTTTAATTGATAAGTATTTGATGTTTCTTAGTCTATTGTCTAAAAACTATTTAAATAATATAAAAAAATAAATATTTCAAAATACAATTATTTTTAAGTAATTTTATTTTGGAGTAGAAGTTGGTATATTTCTTTCCGACTCTGACCTGGACTCCATCAAAACTGCTACCAATTTCGACTCCACAGCTCTGCGTTTTTTGAAGCTGAAAGCGGCGCAAAATGCTTGGCTAGGAAAGTAATGTGCATCAATCTCAACTCTAAAAGCATTGGGAAACCCTTAGACCTTAGATCACCATACAAGCTCTATTATTACTTTCCCTGCATACGTAATGTTTAGGGAAAGTAGTGTGATGGTAAGAAAATTCCTGCTTTCGACTGAAGAGCACGTTTCAAGCATCCATGAACTCGAATCGAACGTTTTTCGAGGTGTGTGTTTATGTCTGTTAGTGTGTGTGTTCGCGAGTCTGTGGACGTGATACCTTGCGAACGAATGGAGCATTTAGAAAAAGAAATGGTACGATTATTACAATCGATAAATACTGGAACTTGATTTGAAACGCGATCGAATGTTCGGAAGACTCTCAATTTTCGAATGAATTTTTGAAAAATTAAAAAAAAAAAAAATTACAGACATTCAAAAATCTGTTAACAAAAGGAAGAATTTGTCTGTTTGTCTGTCTGCGATGCCGCGCGATATCTAACGTACTAACAGGTCTGAGGTTTTTCTGTTAGATTTCTTAAAATTAAATTTTAAAATTTGTATAGATTATTCAATCGGCCGTTTACCGCTGACAATACGGAATATCTTTCCCCGCACCCGTACCAGAGCCGTAAAAATGATTTCTTATTTTTAATTCTAAATTCATTTAAAAATCATAAAATGGGCCTAAATCCACAGGTTCAACGGTGTTAGTATCCTTATAGATGCACCTGTACCATACTGGAAAAATTTCTAACAAAGAGTTAATTAAGATTTGATTTATGAAAATGAAAGTTAGTTTCAAAAACCATTTTTCGACGAAAACAAATATTTAAAAAAAAAAAATCGTTAAAAATCGAGTATTTATATGTTAGGGACAAGAACCAAACATCCACAGTATCACAAATAGTTATTCTTTTGATACTCGTTATTATTTTTTTACGTTGGATATTTTTACTTAGTAAAAACGCTGTTGAAGCTTGAAATTTCACTTTCTTTTTCTTTAAATATAAAATAAATCTTAGTTAAGATTTATTTTATATTAACAGTATTTTAAAGCTCATATAAATGATACATTACTGAACGTGTGTTAAAGACTTAAACTCTCGAGATATTCTCGCAGACGTTTTGAAAACGTTGCTAAATTAACGTAAATGTTACAAAATTGGCTAAAATGATGCCGAATTGATGACTTTTTAATATATGGCCTATATTACAGCAGATGCCATGGGCGCCCATAGGGTTTTTTCCAAGAGGGAGCAAACCCCTGATGTCAATAGGGCAAACTCAAGGATAAGATGTACAATATCGACTAGCTTCGTGCTCACCTTTGTGACCTTTAACGTCCAGGGGAGGGCAAGTTCCCCTCTTGCCCTCCCCAATGGGCAAGAGGGACACTTACCCTTAGGGGTAATTTAGGGGTAAATTTACTTTCACTGAGCCTAAAGAAATGTGGCCAACATATGACTTTCACTATAGATTAACGAATTTCGATATTGTGGAAAAACAATAACAGAAACAAGAAATTTGTGAAGGAACTTTCATATGGGGGCAAGTGGTGTGTACATTTCATTTTTGATTTAACTATTAAGCCTTTTTATTCTCTTTTGCATAGTTTTTCGTACAGTCACACAAAAAAAATAAATAACTGTAGTGACTATAGTCCACAAGTGTGGATGGATGATCAGTTTAGCATTTTCTTGCTTTTATGCAACGCTCTGTTATAGGGCAGAAGCCGCATCACTGTATTTCTTGATTGGTTTGCCAATAAGTCCGCTTGGGAAATTTTGTAACTCTCCAATGTATTGAGCAATATAACAGCAACATATCAGCCTTTGCCGGCCGAGCAACTAGTTGCTCTAAACCCACAAGGTAAGTCGCACGGTCAGGGATCTTCTTCTTCGACCCAGACCGTCCGGCCTACCCGAAGGTGTAAGGTATCTTAGACGGCCGGGAAGTGCCACCCAATTTAGACCGGAACCCAGTGGGGGCGGCATCCATAGGTACCATACCCTCTTTCCCCTACCACCAACTTCTCGGAAGGACTTACGGACCCACATATTTAACGTGCCTGTACTCCGCGTGAACACGGGGACAGTTTTTGGCAGAAGCGGGAACTTGGATTGTCCGAGTGTAATCTCCGAGCGCTAACCACTGGACTGTTCCATCCCGTTCTGGGGTTTTCAACATATCTACAGCGGGTTGGAATAACTCAGTGGTTAAGATGACAGGATCGCACACGGTAGTTCCGTATTCGATCCTGAACGCTGCCCAAAACGATCTCAATAAATATGTATGGGCACAATAAATCTGTAGATCTGTAGATCTGAAAGTTCATCCGAGAGGTGTTGGGCCAGAGAAAGGATGGTACGGTCTCTGTGGTTGCCACCTCCATTAGGTTCCGGTTTAACTTGGGTAGCACTTTTACGGCCGTCCAAACAGATTCCTTACACATTCAGGTAGTCGGACTGGTTTTGATAGAAAGAAACAAATCTTGCATAAACAATCGCAGTTGACAGTTGATAAGAATAAAATATTGATAAAATGCTGTTCGTATTTGAATAATCAGGATTTGCAATTACAAAAATGATTTATATGTGAACAAAATTTTTGCAAAAAATAAATCACAATTGCATGATTGCTATTTTTTGTTGTTTTCAACGACCTACTTTTGCAAATAAACTTTTCCATCCATGACAATAGTGAAAATTAAACTAAGAAATTAGGTTTTTGAATTGTCTGGTATTCCAAACTGCTACGTCTTCGGCACAGGAAATCGAAAAATATGTCATCGCGGAACAATCAAAATGCTGATTCATTTTTGCATTTATGTAAGTGCCACATCTTGAGATTAAAAAATTCGGCTATATTAATATATAACAATGCGGAACTGATTGCAACGTAGTTGGAACCTGTGAAACGTAAAACTCGAAACGTGATATGTTGATAAAACGCGTGACGTAGCAATTTAACTGTCTGAAACTGAATGAAGCTCCCCCATTTCGCTTTATTTGAGAACATAGCTTTATTTTGGTCGCAACA
This sequence comes from Amaurobius ferox, assembly GCA_951213105.1. Classification (NCBI taxonomy): domain Eukaryota; kingdom Metazoa; phylum Arthropoda; class Arachnida; order Araneae; family Amaurobiidae; genus Amaurobius; species Amaurobius ferox. Next base: position 77,741,948 of record OX578142.1, on the reverse strand, counting down.
CAAATTGTCAGTTTTCCCCACTAATTCATCTTAATACCATTTTCCCATGTCTGGAATAATGGTTCCCAACTTTTCTTGTTCGACAAATCTCAGGGAAACATTACCTATAGCTGATATGTATTCGATTTGACGTAGGGGCAAATTACAAAATAGACGTGTAAAGTGATAGTGCTAATAAATAATACTTAACTCGTATATATAAAATATTACAAGAGTATTTATTGCCAATTTCTATTTATTAATTGCTATTAATAAAAAGTCTGATGTGGGCAGTACGTGGTTTTCTCTACATCATGCAATTACTTTACTTCTTTCCCAGCGAGCCAACGGCCGTACCGTGCTGAAAACACCGGTTCTCGTTAGATCACCGAAGTCAAGCAGCATCGGGCGCGGTTAGTACTTGGGTGGGTGACCACCTGGGAACACCGCGTGCTGTTGGCACATTTCGGACGCGGTAGCCCTGTGGTTTGCGCGCTGGATTTGTACGCTGCCACAACTGCCGCCGTGTTCATGTGGAGTACGATCACGTTAAACATGTGGGTCCGTAAGTCCTTCCGAGAGGTTGGTGGTAGGGGAAGGAGGGTACGGTCCCTGTGGATGCCTCCCCCACTGGGTTCCGGTCTAAATTGGGTGGCACTTCCCGGCTGTCTAAACAGTTACCTTACACCTTTCTGGTAGGTCGAACGGTCTGGGTCTCAGCAACAACAACATCTTTCCCAGCGAAATAATGGGTGTTCAAGATCATACCTGCCAACTTTTACGAACTTTTCGTAATTTTTACGAAAATTCTCTTGTTTTACGATTTTACGCGCGTAATCGATTTCTTTATGATTTTTAATATTTTTTACTAATTACGCCTAAAAATCGCGCCGATTTATCGCCAAATTTATATTTTTACACCAAAATGTCGCCAAGCATTTGGATTGCTTGTCACACGAGAACGTTCGCGTTCTCGTGTGACAAGCAATTCAAATGAAAGCAGACAATGAATGCGGCAATGAACGCAGACGTTCTGGTGTGACAAGCTCTATTTATTCTGGTACTTCCAGCACGCAGCGTTCAAGAAACGGACGGCAGACAATGCTCGTCTTTCTAATCCGGAAGTGTAGGCATAAAATCCCCCACAGAAAGGAATCAAAAATAAGTTGTAAATTTTTGTCTCCGTAATCATCGTGATGTATGTCATCATATATGTCATTAATACATATGTTGTCATTGGACTCAAGGGGAAACAGAAGAAAAAACTTCGCGCAGCATTTGAAAATATTTGTTTTACTTTTACCCCTTTTTGTTGAGAGTCCAAAATTACCAGTTTGCATCCATTTTCTTCTTCTAATGATTTCATATCAGAACAATAGACCTAATTTATTTGTATAGTGCGAATAAAAATAAAGAATTATTTTACTAAACAAATTATATTTCGCTTAAATTATAAGATGAGCAATTCAGTCTTTTCTTTTCAGGCTTTGCTGAGAGTACATAATTGCCTTTTTCCATCCATCTCCATCCCCTGATTATTACACATTAACTTTACTAAACTAGCTTATTTTTATATTTCAGCTGATTATAAAGGTCACCTTTTTAATTATTTTCATATAAATAGTAATTTTTTTTTTCATCTCTGCAGCGGTTGCCGAGAGAACGCTATTATCCTTTTCCATCGATCTCCATCTCCCTATTGTTGCACATTAACTTGACTAAATTAACTTATTTTCATATTTTGGTTGATTATAAAGGCAAATTTCTTTAATTATTTTCACATAAATAGTACGATCGTGAAATTCATTTTTTTTCGCGGGCGTTTCCGAGATTACGCAATTATCCTTTTCCATCGATCTGTTTCTCCTTATTGTTGCACATTAACTGGACTAAACTAGCTTATTTTCATAGTTTGGTTGATTATAAAAGTTAATTTTTTAATTATTTTCATATAAATAGTACGATCATGAAATTCAATCTTTTTTTATCTAAAGCCTTTTCTGACACATTTTTATGAAAAGATATTTTTGAACAAAATCAACATTTTCTTTAAAATATACTGCCACCAATTTTTATTTATGTGCAGATACTAGACAATGCACATTTTAATAATATATGATAATTTTATGAATGTGTTTAAAAATATACTGCAGTTTAAGAACAAAAAATTTCTGTCTTTCCAATTGTAAAAAAAAAAAAAAAAATTGTGAAATTAAGTTCATAAATTCTGACTATTGTAATGATTTAATTTCAACAAAACTGACAAAATAAAAGCATGAGTTATTATAGATAACAAAATCATAGTTTAGAATTAATATAAAGGAATGTGTTTAAATTTAATTTGCCCATGTATTTAAACAACCCTGTTCTTAAACGCAATTGTCAAACTTGCATTTTCTAAATATAATAGAATTATATCATTTTTCATCATTACATAACGAATTATATCATCATTACATAACGTAACTTTCTGTCAAAATATTTTGAGAGATGAAGGATACAATGTAAATAATGTACAAATGAACATGCATACAACTGTTTCCAAAGAGATCTCAAAACAGTTGTGTGTTTCACATATTTGTGCATTATTTACATTGTGTCCTTTGAAAATCAGATTTATGTCGATTTGTTCTGTAAAACTCATTTTACGCGCTATTCTGATTTTTTTCAAAAATCTTCTGATTTTTACTCCAAATAAGTTGGTAGCTATGCAAGATCCACAGAACTTTGATTTTGGCATTGCATTAAGACCACGTTAATTGAAATTGGGCGCTTTTGGCAATTTATGAGTCCAAACAGAGTGACTTATTCATTCACACGTGTAAAATCCTTATCAAAATGCAATTAGCGTTTAATTAATAACAGTTGCATGAAACTGCCGAATTTTTGACCGTCAAAATACAAAACTATTAGTAAAAGTATCTTCTTTTCTATTATTCTATCTTCTATTTCTTCATGAATTGAAGGATCTAGATTCACGAGAATGATGTTGCCTAATATTGCATATGGAAAGTGAACATCTTTCACGATACTTACCACTTTTTTGTAATTTTATATACATTTTTTTGATAAATTAATTTGAGAAATGATCTGTATCCCGAGAACGGTTCATGCTAGCGTTCTGATAAAAAATTACGCCTCAAATGATTTTTCTTAATTATTATTGAAAGTGTTGATTTTTAATGATTTTTTTTTTTTAAATTCATTTAAAAGTTGAGGGGGGGGGGGACTTCCGAACATTCGACCGCGTTTAAAATCAATGGGGTTTCAGTATTTACCGATTATAATAATTGTATTAAATTTTATTAGAAATGATTCATTCTTTTGTGAAATATTACGTTCACAAGCTCACGCACACATACACTAACATTCATACACACAGACATCACACCCCAAAACGTTCGATTTAAATTCAGGGATGCTTAAAACGTGCTCAAAAACTCGAATTCGGATTTTCATCTCTGTCACAATACTTTATACATTATATACTACTTATGCAGGAAAGGTAAAAATGACAAATATTTTCAATTTATATCTGGCGTACTGGTTACAAACAATTATTACTGGTTACAAACAATTATTGTATATATGTATATTGTAACAATTATGTCACGTTAAAGCCTGTGTAAGCATGTGTAGCTCTGCAAATCTTTTAGAAACCAATTTTTTGGTAGCATAACTTTAGCGGAAATTTGGCCAGCTGTAAATACTGACCTTCACCCCCCAATGCCTGTAAGATTTCCTTCCCGAGTGCGTCCCTGTTTTTAACAAACAAAATTATCAGATCTTTGTCGAAAGTTTCTTTTATTCTAGTATCTAGTATATACCAAAATCAAACTTCTCGAGAATTCTCTCATGAACGAGTCGACCAACTTTTTGCTGAAAAACGACCCATTTAAAAATGCACTTAACAAATATCGGCTACTACATGCAATGCTCGAAATTGTAATTCTTGATCTCGAAACAAAATATCTACTAGTAGAACTATCCGAGACTTGAATGAAACGTGAACGAATCCTTACTTCGCCTTTGATAACCTTTCTTCATTTCGGGTTCAACTTAAAATGTACCGACGTTGCCCTGAATTTCATTAAAATATTTCATTCAGTAGCGGTCAGCCGTGAAGGAAGAAAGCGACGGGAGAAAATGATTAAAAAATGTGAAGACGTCGATCGCTTAAAAAATTATAATTAATGAACGGATGGCTTCATGAAATTAATTTTTGCTTTGGAACAGTCTGTGATATTTCGAGGAGTTGGGGTTAAATTATACACTTTGGATTGCCCCTTCAATTATTTTACATCGCAATATAAATATCTGAGATGTTTTATACGCACGAAAAGCATATATTTAAAAAAAATCTCTAAAATCTGTCTATTAATCGTATGGATTTCGTTTAAAGTTTGTTTGAAAGATAATTGTTCGACCTGTCCGATGATATCAGGATAGAAACTCTGTGATAATGTTTTCGGTTGTTATAAGGAACTGATATGTGTGAATATCACCCAAAATCGTTGTAATTCGGACCAAAACATAAAATGACTAAATAAACTAATTAATAAAAAATAATAATAATAACGCCGAGGTACACCTATTTGGGTCCTGAAGTACCTATGTATCAAATTTCATGGCCCTACGACATTCAGATTTCCTTCTACAGACCACACACACACACACACAGAAATACGCACACATATTCACACACACAGAAACACACAAACAAATAAATACTCGCAGACATTTTCCTCTATTATGTAAGATCAACTTTCAGGTAATCAAGAACGTTCTGGAGCAAAAGAAAACTACTACTAATGCAAGACTTGAATCTGCATTCTTTTGATATCGAAGCGGCTGCTGTACTACCTAAGCTATCCAAGAATGGGAGTGAATAATTTGGTTTCGAAATCAAATTATTCAAAGTGCAGTAGTTGCCCTAAATTCCATCCGGAAAATGTGTTTCAAAGCGTAATTGAATTGGATACTAAAAAGAAATGACAACCTTATATATATTAAAAATATGACTTTTATTTATTTCAGTAAGAGAATACAAATTTTAAGAATACAAATTTTAAGACTACAAATTTTGTTTGAACATGTAGTACTTTTTTTTTGTAATGGTTTATAACTTAGATCAGTGTTTGCCGCAGTACTCTTGGGGTTCCGTGACAGTATTCCAGGGGTTCCGAGACGTGATAATTTCGTGTACATTTTCTTAAAAATTAACGAAAACTCTTAAAATTTTAATGAATAATTTGAATCATTGTGGACTTTTTCTCATTTTGGGGTTCCGCCATCAAATTAAATTTCAAACAGGAACGATCAATCATGCATAAACCATGAATTATGAAACACTTTCCAACTACAATGCAAGTTTATTTAAACATCTCTAAAATGCGATACATTCAGCGGTAAGGTTTTTAATATTATCACAATACTACATTAATTTATTATATTTGAAAACTTAAAATTTCATCGAAAAAAATGAACTTTATTCAGTTGACGTCATTGAAATATAAATCGCCTGGCTCTCTATGTAAAAGCTTTAAATATTTCATTCATACACTTTTATTCCATTCCTTTCATTCATCACGATACTATAATAATTTATTTTATTTAAAAACTTAAAACCATGGAGGTAAAAGTAATTTAAC